>CAWUFW010009793.1:0-600000 GCA_963921515.1 Calotriton arnoldi
ACAAATTGAGGAGCACAAAGTTTAGAGAGTCGAGAGAAAATGTTTAAACACCCAAAAATTATATATTATTCATTACGAAACATGCGACAGCAAAACCACTAGTTTAAGTGCAATAACCAGTGTCACGGTCTTTTTTTGGACCGTGACACTGCTGACGGCAGCTCCTTGAGAGTAATAGGAGGCATTACCCGCTTCTTTGAGCGCAGATGTGCGCAGGAGGGGGCCGATCAAATTGAGCCCGGACGAAAATGGATTTTTAATATATATGGACTGTCTAGTTTTTTAAGATAAAAGGAAAGCGCAAGAGTGAATAGGACACCTTGAAAGAAATTGATAACGTTTTTGACTTGGCTAACAGATGCGAAATTCACAGAGGAAATACATGAGCCCTGAAGAAGTCCCATGTGAATACGGACGAAACGCGTAGGCTGTTTGTTCTGGACAAGTCATCATGTCTTAACCAAATACTTGAAGATTTTGTGAATTGAAGACGATAAAAAAACAACCTGAACGTGAAAGAATCTGGTTATTGCACTTAAACTAGTGGTTTTGCTGTCGCATGTTTCGTTATGAATAATATATAATTTTTGGGTGTTTAAAAATTTTCTCTAGACTCTCTAAACTTTGTGCTCCTCAATTTGTGTAGTTGTATTGATTAAATTGGATTTTTTCGGTTGACCCAAAGAGTGAGCATAATTCGGACACTTGGGACAGACAGTGTGCGGGCGAAGTTTAAACCATAACCGTTTTGCTGTAGTTATCTTTTACCCATGTGTTTTGGATTGGAGTGGATGTAGTGGTGTAGAGTGGAATTATGTGGGTTGGTTGGTTTTGAATTGTTAGTTGCTGAATTGTGTGTGGTGGAAATGTGTGGTGTGTATTTGTGTAGTGGAATTATGTGGCATGATGTGTAGTGGATAAACTGTCGCGCCACCTTTCTTTCTCAGTCTTGTCCATGCCCAGCATGTAGTGGACACAGTCTGTACATCATTCCGATCTTGTGGCAGCTCAGCGGGGAGGAGAGCCACCATTGGCGTGGGGGCCACTACATTATTCCCCGGTTTTGCGTGGGGATGCCATTTACCTTTAATGCACACGAGGCAGAGTGCTTTTTGGATGTAACTAAAGCGTCATGGGGTAGTGAATTTGCATTTACAGACAGCACATTTTCCATTAAAATAACCACTATATTTGCACAGACATAGTTTTATTAATAAAATTATGTAGCACACAAATCTTAAAGTGGAAATACGGTTTCTGTGAATATTTATCATTGATGCATCATCAAGTAAGTGTCTTGATTTGTTTTGATCCTATTAAAATCTGTTTCCAGTACACTTCAGAATTACAAACACGTGCCTAGTATTTGCTTTCATGACTACTGGATGCATATTGTTAATTTACAGGTATTTGCATTTTATTGTGTATTTGAAAAAAAAACCTACATTGCCACATACTGTACTTTAAAAACTCCCCTTACTTTGCTGTCGGAGAAAGAAAAGTAAACACCAGTCCCCATATTAAAATAATAAAGCAGCTTTACATTGACATCTGTCTTTGAATCGTCAGCAAATGTGACAGTTAAACACAGAATTTAAAGGCATCTTTGTTGTTCTGACTTTTGTGACTCACCAAAAATCAGCTCGCAACTCACTGTTTGGTGAACAGTGTCTTGGAGTAATACATCTCCATCATAAAGTGATCATCGAATAATACAGTCCCATTATAAAGTTACTTTGCGAAAATCCTTGAGTAATACAGGCTCTTTCTCAAGTCATCACATGATCATTTTGTAATAATACAGGCCCATCCTGAAATACTCATAAAATCATCCTGGAATTATCCAGCCTAATCCTGAAATCATCACAAGATCATCCTGCAGTAGTACAAGATCATCACATCTTTTCCACTGAAGTAATCAGGAACCTTGGAGTAATCCACCCTAATCCTGAAATCATCATGAGATCATCTTGCAGTAGTAAATGATCATCACATCTTTTCCACTGAAGTAATCAGGAACTAATCCTGGAGTAGTTTCTCTGATGACTCTATAGAGTCATCTCATTTAAATATTTTGCCCTATAGGCATACTTCAAGATGGCTTCGGATGACTTCCCCAGATAATTGCAGGAATAGCTCAGCTGAAGTCATCGAATGACTTCAGAATGACTCCAGGATGATCTTCCTTTTTGACCTGGGCAGTGGCGACATGAGAGTATTTCATCCATTTCAATTGAAATGGGTCCACAGCCCTGTGGGGACCACCCCCATGAATAAATTGAGCTGTGCCAGTGGACCACAGTGCTGGCATAGAAGACCCTAAGGCCAATCTGTTCAGTGGTGATAGCTCTTTCTAAAAGTGAAGTGCGCCCTGGGGACTGATGGGGTGGAGGAGAGGCATAGCACGAGGGCCCACTGACATCTGCATTTCAAATAAATCAGCTGTCTAAACCATGAACGATTCATCTTCAATTTCTTCCAAAGAAACATAACTTCTAACAAAATTAAAATAGTTTTCCTTTAAACTTCTCTATCCTTTCAAAAAGTGTGATTTCTTTATTTTAGCATAAACATGTCAATGTTTTGTGAGAGTGCACAAGCTTTTATTTATATACGGCATAACAAACTTCATAGATGGTTAACTACACAACTTCACAACTAAACAGGACTTTGTCACAGTCTAAGTGTCCCACTTGATGGGTGTCCCATGGCTTCCATGCTGTCATTGTCTTGGCTACCAGACAGTGCAAGTTGCCAGTTGGCGAAAAGACCTATTGTCTGCTTACAGTGCGTTTAGAGCCCACCCATTTGCTTTTTGCCATGCTCATTTGCTTGCTTTTTATTGTTAGCTTGTATGGGCTTTCCTTCCTCTTCCTGTGTTTTACCCTTTCCTATAGCATGGATGCATTACTTATGTCCTTCCACTGCTCACTTTTGAAGCCCTACTTTTTTCCTTTTTGGTTAAGCACTCCATGAGAGTGCATGTGTTTTCCAGCTGTCTCCCTTGTGTACTGCTGAACCCCCCTCTGCTGTGCTCCATGTTGCTCTCGTTGACCTGTGTGCTTCTTCCCCAGCCCCTCTGTGTTGTGCTCCCCCTTGTACACTTCTCCCCCAATATTGCTTTTTTGACTATGTGCTTCCCTGCAACAGCTCCAGGATCTCCTCTCTAGCCCATGTGCTTCTCTTGCCCCCGTGCTCCATCTTTTGTGTTACTTCCCATCGCTCTCTGTATTGCTTTCCCCACATGCGTACTCAGTGTTACTTCAGGCCCCTATCCTCCATATTGCTTCTGCCTGGTGTTGCTTCGCCCCCTGTATTACTCCCTTCGCCACCTGCAGCCTTTGTTTTGCATCCCTTCACCCGCTCCCTCTGTTTAGCTTCTCCCCACCCGTTCTTTAAAAAACAAGATCAAAATGTTTTTGCACTACGTTTTTCCAAATTTTTTATTTATGAAACCATCTTGGATTGGTAAAAAAAAAAAAAAAGCACCCACATCATTTTATAAGCATGCATGTGTGCTGCACATGCCTACAAAATGAGGCCAGGAGACACGTCATAGAGTCTTTCCTTTGTTTCCCCTCAAGCCATGCTGTACAGCATCTTTAGCAGCCATTCTTAAAGGCAAGACTTGTTGGCTTTGCAGTACTTGTTTTTAACGGAACTCCTTTATCACATATTGAAAATATTTCACTGCTCTCAAGTTGTCATATGTCAGGAGTACACTTTAACCTTCACTTTCTGGTACTCGTAATCCTGTATTTTAATTTTCACATGTACGGTTAAAAGTAGCAGAATTGAAAGTGAAAAACATGAAGGTATTTTTGAAATAGAACTAAGGGGGTCATTACGATGTAGGGCGGATCGCCACCGCCCGCATGGCGGTGGCGATCCGCCCTACATTTCCCTCCGCCCGCCACCCATTTCCCCCCCACCATATTAGTATGGCGGGGGGACCCCGGCGGACGGAAAGACCGTCCGCCGAGCGCTCCGCCGGCCGACCAGTCGACCGGGTGGAAAGGGGCTAGATATGGTGGCGGTGTCTGCTAGACACCGCCATCCATATTAGCATGGGTGCGGGAAGCAGCCTTTCCATGGTGGCGATGCCGCCACGGAAAGGCATGCAGAGTTTGCTGTTGGGGGCCCATTGCGGGCCCCCAGGGTATTGGGGGGGTGGGGGGTGCACATGGGGGGTACCTATGGTACCCCCCTACATTGTCATGGACAAGGTGGCAGGCACCTCGCGATGCCTGTCACCTTGTGCATGACAATGCACACAGTGCATTCCCAACATCAGGCGGGCGGTGCTGTGAGCACCGCCCGCCACAATGCTGGGAATGGAGGGATGCCACCGCCACGGTGGCATCCTGATCGCCGGTGTGGGACCGCCGCACCACTGGCGGCCGGTCCCAGCACCGCTAGGGTGGCGGGCGGACGAAAGTCCGCCCGCCATCCTAATAGGCCCCTAAGTTAGATCTTTGTTCAAACCTAGACACTGAGCAAGAGAAAAATTTCGGTTTCACAGAAAAGCTTACGAATTCTGTCATTGTTTTGGATTTGTTCTGACTTCCATATCCTAGCAATAATTCTCTTTGCAAAAAAGAAGCTAATTACTATCAGGGTGCCTGCATATTCATAACTCTATCTACCGGGATACCTAAAACATATGTCAGTGTTGATCCTGTTCCCTGACAATATCCATATTTATTTGGGCATTTCCAGATTAGGTGAAACAACCTGTCTTATTTGCCCCACATCATGAACCGGTGTAGGACTGTGTGGCCCTAGTTTCTGTAATCTGATTGGGGAATAGCAGCATCTGCGCAAATATCTGATGTGAAGGAGACATAGATTTGCTGATATAGCCATCTCTCATGGTGCCAGCCTGGCCTCAACCTAGTCTTTGTTGTTTAATGGACCAATGTCTTGTTCCCATATTTGTCTAAGTATTGTGAATCTATCTCGTGCATTTACTGTAAGGGAGCAGTAGATATGCGATATGCTATATTTCCCTAAAATCTCCATGGTTACTGCCTCTAGGCGGTTGAACTCCACAAAGGAGGGCAACTTGGTTTTATATTGATCTAGTGCAAGCAATAGTTTTAAATACCTATAAAATTGGGGACGGTGGGGTCCAAATTAATTTGCCCATCAGATATGTTGCCCACTTTTAAGTATTGTGCTGTGCCAGGAGGGGGGCCTCAGTTGTTACCATCTCATTAGTCCACATCTACTTAAGGGCTTTGTGCCAACACTTGAGGACTGTTTTACCTGGTTCTGGGAAGGAGTCTGGGAGCCTGGTTCCATATAGACAACCCTATAGAGCTGCTCCGTCAAGCAGAGACAACTCACCATAAACGGACTGGTCGTCTTTATCTTTGAATATCATTTCATCTACAACGAGAAGTTGTGACAGCCAGTACTACAAATGCTCATAAGCAATTCTGAGCCCATTGCCATATGTTGATTGGATAACTTTTTTCCCCAGAAGATCCTAGTGGATTTCCCTACCCCTAGACATGACCCTGATGGTATCAAGGGAACACAGCTCAGATTTCTTGGGGTAGTTTTGGGTTATATACAATAGTTTTGGTACAGCAATCATTTTAAAGAGAGTAATCCGACCCAGTGTGTTAATGGAGAGGGCATCTCATGCTCTAAGGTTCTTATGAAGTTTGTCAATTAGTGGAGCCTGTTAAGCTCTCTGCAGACTGCAAGACCAAAGGATATATGTATTCATGAGTATTTAAAGGCATTAGTTAACAGTTTCAGTGGTGAGGCTCACTCTTCTACTGGTTCCTCTTTTTCCATTGGGAAGTCTGTTGATTTGTTCCCGTTCACTAACTGCCCCAAAGTTTCACCCTAGATATATAACATTTTTGTTAGTCATTCTACCATCCATCTTGTGACAGAGGAGGAGCAGCATATCATCTGCATACATTGCAACCCTAACTCCGCCATGGTCGGTCCCAAGCCCATCTGCAAAGAAGGAGGGTTATGCATGGGGCTAGCTACCCCACCATGTAAGAAATCCTAGCTGCAGAAATGTCAACCAGAAGACCAAAAGATATCCCGGCCTTAGTGAGAGAGGAATCTCCTTCATGGAGAGCTATGATGGAGATCCCTGGAAGCCACAAAGCTAATCCACCTGCTTTCGACCAATCACCATCGGGACATGGAACGTGAAGGCAATGTACGAGACAGGCAAGACAGCCCAAGTGGCAGCGGAGATGAAAAAGTACAACCTTGCTCTGCTTGTCATCGAGACCAGATGGACACAGCCCGGACAGAAAAGACTGACTCCATGAGGAATGCTGATGGATTACACCTGGAGTCAGATTGAAAGAAAAGCCCAGGACAGAGGTGGCTGGAGAGTCCTAGTTGATGCCCTATACCCCAGTAAGTAAGTACATTGCAACGCTATCTTCTGTCTTGTTATGCTATTGAGGTCCCTGTGCTAAGCCATCCTTCCTTATCCAGATAGCTAAAGGCTCTACTCCCAATCCAAATAACAATGGTCAAAGCGACAGCCCTGTCTCTGGCTGCATGCAATATGAAAGGGGGCTGACATTACTCCATTTACTCCCTCCTGCAGTCAAGGTTTACAGTAGAGAACAGGTACAAATGTCGTACAATAGGCACCAGAATTCAATCTCTGTAGCATCTGTCATAGGAACGTCTGGCATAACGAATTGAAAGCTTTCTCAATATTTATAAATAAAATTGCAGTAGTTCCAGACAAATCATAGGCATGTCTACCACAGCACCAAAATTGCCTTAATCGCAACAACAAACGACTTCTGGATGATCCACGACATATGAAAAACAATGCCCCTCTTCTTCCTCGAACTGTTAGCAGCTTTCAACATGGTATCCCACTTCACCCTCACCAGAAGGCTACATGAAACAGGCATCCAAGGACTTGCTCTCAACTGGATCTGCTCCTTCATTACAGGAAGAACACAAAGAGTTAGTGTTAGATTTTGGGGTCTCTAGTTGGCATAGGTAGGTACCTGTGACAAATAGAGACCCTTGCGTCTAGTCAGGGTGAGGGGCTACACTCCTAAAATAACCCCTGCTCACCCCCTTGGTAGCTTGGCACGAGCAGGCAGGCTTATCTCAGAGGCAGTGTGTAAAGCATTTGTGAACACATACAGTAATACAGTGACAACACTACAGATGGACACCACAAAGGTTGTATTATAAAAATAGTATTTTTATATAGACTTAACACAAGACCAAACGACAGATATCCACAATACTGTACTCAAAAATAGACTTTAGAATGTTATAAAATAGTTCAGTTCTCTCAAGTTGTAGATGCAACACTTTACTCTCAATGTACCTTGAATGCGTAACGCAAAGAAAACAAAAGGGTCGCAGGGAAGGTGATGCGTCGGTTCCTTACACTCAGGGGAGTGGATGCGTCGGTTCCTTACTGCTGCGCAGGGAGTTGATGCTCGCTTCCTTACTGTGTGGGGAGGTGATGCGCCGGTTTCTTACTGCTCTCCGTTGCGATGCGACAAGATGGCACCTCGATGCGATACTCTTCTCCGGTGCGATGCGATAAAAATGGCGTCTTGGCTGCGATGCAACAACGTTGGTGCGATGCGTGCACGCCCGACGGCCGTGCGGCGACTCGATGATCTTTGGAGCCGCGACAGGCCCTGCGACGCGCTTCTCCGGTGATGCGACGATGTCCTCTGTGGCAGCGTCCCGCTTCTCCGGCGATGCGCCGCGCCGGGCGATGCGATGATGACAGCGGCAGCGGCGTCTCGCTTCCTCGGCGATGCGATGACAGCGGCTGCAGCGGCGACACGCTCTCGTTGTTGCGTCGCGCTTCCAGCTCCCAGCGACACGCAGTCTCTCAGAAGGCCCAGCACAGCAGCAGGCACTTCAATTCCCAGCAAGGGAATTCAGGGGGAGCTGGTTGGTGAAGTCTTGTATCCCTGAGACTTCAGGCAGGAGGCAAGCTCTAGTTCAAGCCCTTGGAGATTCTTCTTCAAGTTGATGGAAAGCACACTCAGTCCTTTTCTCCTTTCTTTGGCAATGAAGCAACCACTGCAGGCCAACCCCAAACACACAGCACAGGGGTAGTCTCCTCCCTTCAGCTTCCTGGTGCTTCTCCTCAGCAAAGGTTCGTCTTGATTCCCAGAAGTGATCTAAAGTTCTTGGGTCTGGGTCCCAATATTTATACTACTTTTCTCTCTTTGTTCTCTGAAGGCAGAGAGGCCTTTGCCTAGTCCAAAACCAGTTCTGGTCAGTCCTGGAGCACTTTGTTGACAAGACTCCTTCTTTCCTTTCACAGTGTAGGCCAGGGACATCAGACACACCACAGGAGGTGGAGCCAGCATTGTGGAGGAAAGGCACAGCCCTATTCAGGTCCCAGGGGCAACTCCTCCCTCCTATCTGCATGCAGATCTCTCTATTCAGCCCTGTGCGGACTCACCCTGTCTCCTGGAAGCCCCCAGCCCCTGTCACTCAAACTCCAGACATGGAATACACAACCTAGCAGAGGCAGGCTTGGATAGTTAGGCAAGAAAATACCTACTTTCTAAAAGTGGTATTTTCAAACACAGAATGTTAAAACCAACTTCACTAAAAGATGTATTTTATCATTCTGAGTTCAGGCGTACTAAACTCGAATTTCTACCTGGTTCCCTGAGTCGGTTAGGAATATAAGATGTAATAATCTAACTGCCCATTCTGGCCTATGGGGAACAGGTAGCCTTGCAATAGTGAAAACGAAAATGGCTGAAATTCACTATTAGGACATGCCACACACACCAGGGGCATGTCCTACCTTTACCTACAATGCACCCTGGCCTTGGGCCTACCTTAGGGGTGACTAATATGTATAAAAGGAAGGTTTAGGGACTGGCAAGTGGGTACACTTGCCTAGTCAACATGGCAGTACCAGACTGCCCACAGGCTCTGCAATGGCAGGCCTGAGACACACTTACAAGCTGCTCCGGTGGGTGGCACAACCAGTGCTGCAAGCCCACCAGCAGCATTTGATTTACAAGCCCTGGGCACACGCAGTGCACTGTACTAGGGTCTGACAGTAAGCCAAACAAGCCAATCATGGAGTCACTAATCCATACATCAATTTACCATAGGAAACCAAAACATTCTTAATGGGAAAATACCTCGTCTAAGGAACACTTTACAATCACCTCATCGACATGTTCCACCCTCCACCGCGGCATTCATGGCTTCTATGGATGATACATCTTGCTGCACTCTGGGCATCCCCCCAAGAGCTGAGACTGCGAGCCTTCTTATATGCTATATCCACTTTGTTTTTTTTTCTCCCCACATGTAGCTTGGTCTCTAGACTGCGTGCTTGTATATTCTATCCACGTGCTTTAAGTCTCTGTTTTTCTTCCCCACATGTAACCTGGACTTTAAACTGCCTGCTCCTCCTGTATAATGTATTCCCTATCTATCCCAATTTGACACCTCCCATCCTTAAGCGTTGTATCCCCCTTAATCATGTAAAGCGCTCTGATACCCTCACGGGTCTGGTTCCGCGCTCATAAAACTATAAAAAAAAAAAATCTTGCACTGTGGCACTGAACAGCAGTGGCACAGTGCCCAAAAGCATCTAAAACCAGCAAAAACATAAGAGGCAACAGCAAAAAATGGAAGGGAGACCCACGCCAATGGTGCCAGGTCTAACAGTTAGCCTGCCACTCTACAAGTCGGAAGCCAAGAACCTCATCTGTAGAGTCCTCCAAACATCATCTCTCAGCCCGACCTAGTTCAACATCTAGATGACTCAATGGCAGGCCTCATGAGATCGCACACATCAACATTCTTTTATGCCCAGATGATACTCAACTGATACTCGTCCTGACAGACAAGACCTCTGCAACAGAAAGCAACTTCGACACCTGCAAGACTGCAGTGGCCAGCTGGATGAGATCCAACTGACTAAAGCTCAACACAAACAAGACCGAAGTGCTGATCTCCAGAAGGAAGACTGTGTTAGACTCCACCTGGCGGCCAGCAGATAACGGCCACACACCAGTCCCCAACATTCATGTCAGAAACCTACGTACCATTCTCAATGACAAACTCAACATGTCAGTCCAGGTAAATACAGTGACCTCTACCTGCTTCCACATCATGAGGATGCTACAGAAAACTTTCAAGTGGCTACCAGAGAACACCAGGAAAACAGTAACACAGTCCCTGATTACCAGTAGACTCTACTATGGCAACATACTCTATTCAGGGCTCACCAAACAGCTCCTGAACAGACTCCAAACCTTCCAAAATGCTGCAGCAAGACTTGTCCTTAACCTACCCTGCCGCACTCACATCTCTCCACACCTCAAAGAACTTCACTGGCTCCCCATAAACAAGCTCACTGAATTCAAATTACTCACAAAGACATAAAAAGCATGACACAACATAGGCCCAGACTACCTTAATAACCGCATACACTTCCACCACCCCGCAAGACACCACAGATATGCCGGATTCTCACTAGCACAGGTAATCTGCGTACCCAAAAACAGAATTGGAGGTTGCGCCTTCTCTCACATCTCCTCCAAAACCCAAAATGACCTACGACAGCACATCAGAGTCTCCTCATCACTTCTTGGGTTCCACAAGAAGCTGAAGACCTGCCTCTTCAAGTAATCTCCCCCCGGGAGCTGCCAGCCTACATACCTGTGAAGCACCTAGATACCCTTGCGGGTGATTAGTGCGCTAAGCAAATAGGCATATTATAACATAACATAACGTCTAACTGCAATTTGGGCATGCCGTAGGCAATGGTTAGTCCCTATCCTGGCATAAAGCCATTTTGGTGTTTCTGCACCAAGGATGTTATATCATTTTGCCTGTGTCCGAGGACTTCTGCCACCATTTTTATCTTGGTGATGATTAGTGAAATGGGCCAAAATGATTTACATAGATCTGGCGGTCAACCTGGTTTTAAAATTACTGACGTAGTGGCGCCTCATAGGTCATGATAAAAGGACCTATGTTGTGCGGCATCGTAATACAAGGTCAACAACATGACCCAGGAACATGAATAGGGACCCCAATCAGTCGGTCCTTAATGCTTGGGGCCTTCCACCAGTAATAGGCCACTTCCCATGTGGAGCATGTAGTGTTTGCCATCTTACAACTCCTACAAAGCAATTAAGTTTGGAAACAGGGAAACTATGGACACAAAGGACGCACACCAATTGTAACTCTACCAACGTGGTTTATATGATTACTTGCCCATGTGGGCTCAGATATGTTGGAATGACTTCACGTAAGGTGAAGCAGCGAATTTGCGAACATCGCAGTAATATCCGATGTAAGAAGAACGTGACGAAACTCGCTGAACATTTCTTGCAGATAGGGCACATTGCTAATGACTTGAGCTGGACTATTATTGAACAAATGAAATTGGGTCCTAATACACAACAATTACTGTTTGAAAAAGAGCAACGTTGGATTTATCGTCTGTCCACCCACAAGCAAGGCCTGAATGATAATATTCCGTGGGGTACAGTGTTGAAGCGTTGATATTTGTACACTCCTTTTGACCACTCTCCACTTCGTTTGGGTTAGTTTCCCTTGTATTCCAACGCCAAAAATTCTTTCCTGGTTCTACTGCACTGATTATAGTTACTTGATATGTAATGAGCCTGATGGGATCATGGGTTTAGGTTCTTACCTACATTCGGATTTAAGTATGGGATTTAGTTTTTTCCCCTGTAAAAACAGTGTCTGAAATGCCCCCCTTTTGCCTTACACCTTTGAAACCTGTTGTTAGTTGTGAATCTATCATTTTGACTCACTTATACTTGAAGGTTTTTTAGACATTACTTTCCCTCTGTTTCGAGGTTTCTGTACTGTGTTTGGATCGACCAATTCAATAAAGTTTTATTGGTTGAGGGTGCAGGTTAGCGGTTTAGTTAGCTTTCCCATCACGTGACCGGAACATTTTCAATCCTTTTCCGGGTCACGTGATGGAGCTCCGCTATTTCTGGATCGTTACTGCGACGTAACGGTAATATTCGGGTCCGTGGCAGGCAACAGGCAGGTCTGTAGTGGGTGAGCTCCGAGTAATAAGTAAGTGAATTGGGCAGTCAGGGCGCGCACCGATGTCTGTCAAAAGATATGTGACTTCCTGATTCTAACCAGATTGCTCTTATAGGTAGCTCTACTCCTTTTCCCGGAATCCATGAAGTGAAGCCAATTTAACCTTCACGTAAGCGCTGATTTCTCCATGCTTTTACGTTTTTCTGCACAGCCTGCTCGCTTTGCGCTGTGTCAGGGCACTATCACTGAGCAATTTGATTTATTTAGAATTAAGTGTCAATTTCGAATTACATTGTAGTCGAAGTGTTACGGTGAATGACCCGGATTTAGGACTCCTCCGTCTATACTCGGATACGGAGTAGTAGCCTGCTTGATATGGTTGTATGAGCGAAAGTCACAATGTGTCAAGACCTGTCTTTCAAATGTAAGTGGACGAATTGGTTGTCCGATTGGCACGTTCGCCTGAGTTTTGGGCTAAACGTATTTTGGGCCGCGTCATATACCCAGGCTCTTTTAAGCACGAGGTGTTATAGCACTTTAATCCTCTGTTGCACCTGTTGATGAGTATCACAGTGGTCACATAGTGGTCGTGTGTTGTTTTATATTTGTTCTCTTTCTTTCAGAGTACAG
Source organism: Calotriton arnoldi (assembly GCA_963921515.1). Taxonomy (NCBI): domain Eukaryota; kingdom Metazoa; phylum Chordata; class Amphibia; order Caudata; family Salamandridae; genus Calotriton; species Calotriton arnoldi. Next base: position 12,679 of record CAWUFW010009793.1, read on the forward strand.
CGGCTTTTTGGAAGTTCCACAAGGCCGCATTGGTAAAACCGTGAGTTTTGCCTTACGCACACTCCCCATAGGTTAGGATACGCCTTAGCGTGCGTATACCGCCATGGGTTGTTAGGTCCTGAAGAATGCTTAGCTAATGGTGCATATATAAGCAGAAACATGTTGACCAAGTTTCACTTTTAAATCGGACTCTCCTGGTTTACTTAATTAGCCAGCTCGGGTCCGTCTCACTAGTTTTAATCGACCACTGGTTCTCCACCATTAAAAATTGTTTTGGGAAGCAACCAGTGTTCTTTTAATTTGCACATCCTGCACACTTTCACTACCCTTCCAATAAACCTGCTCCGCTGGAATTCCAGGCGTCGTAGCACACCGGGGGACACTCGGTCCCTCTGGTGGGAACCCAATGATGAAGCATGTCACCAACTAGGTTGGTGAGTGAGGGTTCTTTTAAAGAAAGAGGTTTCTCCTCGTGTTATCGTAGAGATTTTCTTCGCTCTTTTGTTGTTAGTTAGTATTTTCGTCAGGGGGACGAAGAGTGAACTTTCCCTCTCTCTTTAGTTGTTAATATAGATTAGTGAAATGGGCCAAAATGATTTACATAGATCTGGCGGTCAACCTGGTTTTAAAATTACTGACGTAGTGGCGCCTCATAGGTCATGATAAAAGGACCTATGTTGTGCGGCATCGTAATACAAGGTCAACAAGTCTGGTATCAAAAGGCATGTTTACTTTTTAAAGAATTCTGCCGGAACGCCATTTGTGTCAGGTGTTTTACCCATTTGGATTGTGCCCAGAGCTTCTCTACTTCCTCCAACTTCCTCCTCAGATGATGGTGTGTTTAAGAGTTCTCATTCTGTTCAATTGAGAATGGGACCTGCCATCTCTATGGACAATAGTCACACTTTCCTCTCATGGGTGCATGTAAAACTATTGCTAATATTCAGCAAAGACAGGAGGATAGCTACTGCATCTGAAAACATTTGCCCATAGTTATTGACTATTTCCGTTAATATGGTTATATCGCAGCCAGTGAGTAAATACATGAGCTTGTCAGATTTGTCTCCCACTTCATATATTTGTTTTTGGCCTTATGGAAGAAAGTGTACTTTTCTTCCCAATATTGTTACCCTGTGGTGTGGGTTGTCATTTCCATGGCTCAGTCGGGGGCTAGTCAAGCACAAAGACTTAAAATATGTGACATTGCTTTTGCAGCTATGTTTTATATGGTTAAATTGCAGTTGTAGCAGTGGGCCTCTGATGAGGAGCAGATGGCCCTTTATTAGTGGCTGTTCATGCAACACTGGGCCACCTATGCACTCAACAATGGGGATACTTCCATGTTAGAAACACCTTTAATGTGTATTGTTGCAGTGGCCCACAGCTGGGGGTCATGCTGATGATTCATGCCAGAACACAGGCGGCAGATCCATGTTGAGTGAATTCCTCCAGTGAGCAATGTTTTTACTATAATGTTTTGCAGGCCATGGGTCTGCATTTGCTGCTATCACAGCTCTCCCCAGCCTGGCCTCTAGACACCCAGCCCACACTTACCACAGTAGAGGTCCTGACTCATTGTGTAGGTGTCCCCTCGGCCTTCTGAATTGATCCAGTCACGACCCCATTTCCATTCTTTATCAGTGGTGACCTGTTCTTCACCTTGTGTATGCTAGGCTCCCTACTGGTCGGGGTTGTATTCCCCACTTTGACTTGGTCCCAGATAATTTAGGGTTAAAGAAGGTGGCTAATTCCAACGGGTTTGGTTTCTGTGGTGGACAATGAAACCCCAGTCCTTTCGAATTCTTTCTTCTGTATTAGTCTGCGCACCACACAGTGTCTATTTGAGTTTAAAATTGTCGGTACATAGACTTGCTGACAAGGCTACCTGGGAGTGTTTTAGATGCTACTAGGTTTAAAATTGTCCATGTTGAAAAATTAAAACATATACAAAATTGGTATAGTGTTTATATAATATATACATATTTACATTCAAATTCTCCTACATAGATTTCTATATATATATTCTTTTTTTTATTACTTATTATGAATATATACATGATCCAATATTACATCTTCATGTACTGGAAACATATGTACAAATCAGACCTATGACTTCAAAGTTCAGATTTGTCTTGTCTTTACATACAAATTATCATACATATATTTTTTTTACAAAGAGGCTGATGAACATGGACCATGACTCAAACCCAAAACTTTTTTATGAATATATACATAGTCTGATCTTCACACCTTCATGTACTAAATTTTTTTACAAATCAAACCTATAACTCCAATAAGTTAAATAAACTCATATTTGTCTTGTGTACCCGATTTATTGCAGGCATAATGGACACACTATGGATTGGCCATCCTAGATCCCCATATAAAATATATCATGTATCCCACAAGAACAAACAAAAAACAACTCACTTGCAAATTATAGCCAAGTTTCAGGTGAATTTTCTCTAAGCGAACCAAGCGTTGCGTAACCAATGATCATAGATGGTGGTCAGATATTTTCACATAATTTATTCTGTGAACAAACATATAATATGAGTTCAAACCAAACTCCCTTGCCCATTAAAGAGCACTAAAAGATATTGAAAATAAACCAACTACTTGCATACTGATCAATCTTTATCAGTCTTTATTTTGTGTGCCTTCTTCTAAAATATAGATATTTATAGCCATTCTTCACCAGAAGGTATAGAGTATTCAAACTAGGATCTATAAAGGAATACAACATCACATCCATTATCCATTCCAAATACCTGTGTACAAAACCCACCCTACACTTCCCATTAATTATTAGAAAGTAGATCTAACACCTCTTAAAGAATCCTTCAACAAAGATACCTTAGTATAAAACACACATAATCACGTGCAGGACCAAAAGTCCATAGTACTTACTATTTTCTCCATAGTGTACACCAACCAACAGCCACCATCTTCAAGAATCAAGATGCTAATGATTCTAATTTTCCTTCATTATTTAAACCTCTTTCATAACCGATCAGAAACCAGTGAATGTTTTTTATCCAATAGGGCACTGTTATACTAAGAATATACCTGTGTTGAATGCTACACTCTGGTCGGCCAGGAGGGTCAACCTATCATAATCCTTCCGACACTAGTCCGCGTTCTCTGACCTCCCCTTCAGTCAATTTAACATCCAGCTTCTGAGCAGTCCAGTCAAAGCCATGTTACCTCGTACTTTTGTTTCAACAAAAAGCTTTTTTCATACCCAGTCCGATAAAACCCTTTCTGTAACATGGTTTATGTTTTCCAAACACACTAGTTGTAATACTCAAAATAAAATGATAAGATAAACAACCTATCCAAATTATTCTAGTCGAAGGAACTAGTATCCGCGAAAGGTTGATATCCTTGTCATTTGTCACATACTCATAATATAAAAAGCTACCCACATCCTCTCTATGGTCCACCATAATATCGACTAATAAGATTTCAAGATGTATAAGTACAAATATGCAAACATTCCAAACCCTCTATTGGTCGTGCCATTTCACCAATCCTAGCTCAAAATATCACTCTTTAGCCAATCATCTTTCACCTATCCTTTGCCGTCAGGAAAATAAGTTTAAAAAGGAGGACTGAGATATCCCGTCCCCTCTGTGGCCTGCTGTAGTATCGACCAATCAGATTTCAAGATGTATAAGTACATGTGTATAAACATTCCTACCGATCCATTGATTGTGCCTTTTCACCAGTCATAGCTTGAAATACCACTCTTTAGCCAATCCTATTTCGCCTATCCTTTCCCATATGGAAAAGGAATCTAAGAGAAGGACAGAGATATCCTGTCCCTAATAAGTAGTGGACTCGGTTGCAAGACATTTTAGCACATAAACTTAATAATAAGTATTGCACGCAACATAATATCTCTCACTCTAATCAGTAAATCCAAAAAAAGGACCATAACAAAGAAAAAGATAATGTAACTGTTCAAAACAAATTCTTGACTGCCACTCGTGAAATCCAAAATATATAATGATATTTTGGGAAGATAGAAAAATACTCTTAACACATAGAGAACTACATTAAATCCTCAGTCTACTGACCTCCAAATGACTGAACAGACATAGAGTTAAAAAGGGTCATTTTCTGCATTCTGACCTCAAAACTCGAGTAGGAGGAAACTGAATTATAGAACATAATGAAACTCATTTTTCACATTCAATACCAGCTGTATCGACCTCAAGCGGCCAATCCATTTTGTCTCATCCTGACACATTTTTAGCACCCTGTTACCTCTTTCATCTTTCTCAATTCTCTGAATACCATGAAATTTAAAATTGAGATTCTTTGGATGGCTCTCTTTCATGTGTTGTACCAAAGGTGATTGTTCATCCTTGTTACATACAAATCTGCAATGTTCTTGTAACTTTCATTTCAATAATCCTTTAGTGCTCCCTCCATGGACCTTAGAGCAACTACAAAATATAGTATATATGACAAAACATGTATTGCAATTGATAAATTGGTTAATATGATGGGTAGTGTATGTATTGTAAGTAAACTTTTTCACTTTTTCACTTTTTCACTTTTTCAATCCATAACTACAGATTACATAATTGTCACATGTGAAGAATCCTATAGGTTGTGCTGATAACCATTTCTCCATAGGGGAACTAACAGGTTTAAGGTAGTTCCTCATAATTTTGTCCCTAATAGTAGGTCCCTTTCTGTATCTAACTTTAGGTCTATCGTGTATGATGTCCATCAATCCTGGGACACCCCTTAATAGCTACCAATTCTTACATAGAAAGTGGAGACAAAGGTGAGTCTTTCAGACTGACTAGATTTCAGTTTTTTAACTAGTGTGCTAGTACGATGTATATTATGGACTCTTTTCTCAGCTTGATTTGAGAACCTGTCCACTATAACCTCTGATTTGTAATCTCTCCTTCAGACTGTACATACAAGTTTTGAAATATTTTTCTTCACTGCAAATCCTTCTAATCCTGATCATCTACCCATGTGGAATCCCATGGGTAACACTATGTGGGTGTGTGGTATCTGCTCTAAAGATTTTTTGATGGCAGTCACCTTACGGTATGATCTGCTCTGGATGCCCTACTTAGAGATATACAACTCTAAGTCTAAAAAATTAATATGTTCAGGGCGGTGACACATAATAAACATGACATTATGACCAATGTTGCTAAGATATTCTGTATACTTATTCAAATCATTGACACTTCCAGTCCATATGATCAGGATGTCGTCAATATAACAACCCCAGAAAAATAGGTAATCTGTCCATTTACCTGCAGATGGGGCCCAAGCATGCTCCCTCTCAAACCACCCCATAAAGAGATTGGTGTAAGACGGAGCAAACCTGGACCCCATTGAAATTCACTGTATCTGGTAATACCAGTGTCCATTAAACAAAAAATAGTTGTTGGTAAGAATCAGCTGACTCATCTCAATGAGAATCTTTGAATGTTCCATAAGGTTTTCACTGCAACTGAACAAGAAATGTTTTAATGCTCGTTGTCCCAATTCATTTAGAATGCAGGTATATAATCCCACTACATGCAGGGTTACAAAACTCATAAAAGTGTCCCACGTGACATCTTGCAATTTGTTAAGTATGTCAGTCCTGTTACGAATAAAAGAAGGTATATTTACTACTAAGTGTTTCAAATAATAGTCTACGTACTCCGAGAGATGTTCAGTATGGCTCCCTATACTAGATATGATGGGTCTTCTTGGGGGTTTCTCATGAGATTTGTGAATCTTTGGCAAGATGTAAATAAATTGAAACCTCTGATTTTTGTTGTTCAGGTATCTAAATTCACTATCATCCAAAAGACCAGTCTCAGCCCAATAATGCAATTTACTGGAAATCAGTAGGGTAACCTCCCCAATGGGATTATAATATATTTGATTATAACATGGGTATCATTTAGCTGTCTCATGATTTCTCTTTCATACTCGATTCTCTTCATGATCACAATGTTCCCTCCTTTGTCAGCCTCTCTGATAACTATAGAAGTCTCTGATCCCAAACTCTCCAGTGCCTGTCTCTCCTTATAAGTGAGGTTATTATTTTTCTTATGATACCTGCCAGTCCTATATTGATTATCTTCCATTTTATGTAACTCAGCTGTGGTTTTCTATACAAACAAATCTATCATCGGGAACTGATTTCCTTGAGGTGTAAACTTTGAGGAAGGCATTAAACCACAATTGCAATTATAATCCATCTCTATATTGAGAGTGGCGCAAACATCATTAACATCAAGATGCTTATGTTCAGAAAGACATAAGAGTGTGGACATCATGTACATTAGCGATTGTCATAGAAGATCGTTTTATTTTAGTTTAAAAACAGGTACATGCTTTTCATTAAGAATTGCAAAAAACTTTTGCATTTAAAACATCTGGCAAATGTAAACAGATCAATCTGTAAATGAACTAAATCAGGAGGCTTGCTTGGACAAAAAGTGAGCCGAAGTGATAGCACTGTAAGTTCAATATCAGTCAAAATCCTGTCAGAAAGATTCACTACTTGTAATGTGTCCTACCTTTCTGGCTCACAAAAACCCTTATTAATAGTTAAGTCATGTTCTTGTTCTGACTGCAGGTTCCCATCCTGGTATTTTCTATGTTTCCACTTCCCCCGCCTTGTCTTCCTATGTTTTTTCTTTTCCTCATTTTCATTCGTTAGATTTCTTCGGAAAAAGAAGAAGATTGAGGCAATCCAGTGATTGCCGAATTGTTTGATCCTGGTTCATCATTTGAGGACAGATCGGAGCTACTATAGTTAACAGAACTCAGATCGGCACCCTGTTCACTGTTTTCTGGATTTCTATGCAACTTATTAGTCTCATCATAACTTTTGGCAAAAGTAAAAATGCAACCTGTGTTATAGTCCTTTTCATCTCTCCTTATTTTGTTAAGTTTATGTTCTTTAATCGGCAATTGGTGTTTACTTATGATCTCCTTCAGAATTTCATAGTTTTTATCAGTAAGATCTTTCAATTTCATCTCTTTAATTTCTTTCTCTAGTTCAAATATCTGCAATTTCAATTTCTCCACTTTTCTTTCTGCATTTTTGATCAATATATTCATCATACAGAATGAGGCAGAATATAAATTCTCCTCTTATTCTTTAAGATGATCATCCTCCAAGTCATCGAAAGTGGGGAAAATCAGGATTCTTAAATCCCGAGGTATACGTTTGTTATCAATGTAACTTTTAAGAGCGAAACCATCCCACCATTTAGAGAGCTCGCTCTTTTTCAGTTTCTCTAGTTTCATAAATTTTACTTTCAAACTATCTTTCACCATCATATTACTGCCAGTGACTGATGTATTTTTGCTTTGTTTTAATAGATCTGCGGCTAATTTTTCCTGATCATCATCCATAATGGACAAAATTATATAAAAAATATCTAAATATACTGTGCAGACCAAGCCCTTGCAATAAGTTCAAGGAAACAAGAGCAAGCAGTATGGGCCGAAGCGGGATTTTGTTTTTGAAAATATAGAAGAAAATTTTTCCCTCGCTATGGGAGTCTTCTGCCGTGGCAAGCAGAGCATTGAGCAGTTTTTAGTGCCTCTTAGCGCCAGGGCTATCCTGGCCGTGACAGGCAGTGAAAACTGACCTCTAATTCTGCCCATCTAATTTAGGTGGGTGGAATTAGATGTTTCCCTCAAATGGCCCTTACTCCACAGGACCTTCAGAGGGGTTTAATCACAGCAGAGCCAGAGTAGTCTCCTCTGTGATTAAAGCAAAGGTCCACCTGCATCTAAATTTGGCGGGCGCACCACATGTTGGCAATATGTATGTTCCGTCGTCGTTACGACAGATTATACATGCCGCCAACATATAAAAATTAGACCGTTAGTCTCTGAAATGGAAGTCATAACTCCTCAACAGGGCAAGGCAGCAAGCTGGGGCTGAAGAGGGCTCCACATCATCGGATAACCTCTGGACAAGGTCTTGGCGAAGCTGTACCCTTTTGGCGGGAAACCTCCAAGCAGGACAAATTTTAATTTCACGCCCGGAGAAGGGCCTTCTCCGGCCAGATACTTTTTTTAACCTTTCTACTTTCAGACTTTGTCACTTTTTTGATGCTCAGATTCTTCCAGTGGGGCAAGGCTACAGGATTTGGCCAAAGAAGGCTCCACAAAGCAGGATACCTTCTCTGTGACCTCTGGCTGAATCAGATTTGCTGATGTGGAAAAGCTCTGAATGTGAGAAATCTGAATCTTTGGCCCAGCGGCAACTCACACTCGTCAAATCAGGTTGGCAGGTTGGTCCTGGTCCTCCGGAGGTCTTTGAAGCCACAAAGTTTCTAACTCCCAGGTTTCAGGAAAAATTAGGAGGAGTACACTTTGACACCAGGCAAGGGTCCAGGGCCCTGGGAATAGCACTTGGGGGGGGGGGTCAGGACTTATTCCAGCAAAGACCAGTAGTAGGGTCCAGGGCAGGTCCAGTTGGAACTGGTCAGTTGCAGAAAAGGCCTCTTGTAGTTTTTTTGTGTCCCTTTAGCTTAGACAGGAGGTCAGCCTTATGACCCCTGAAGTCCACTTCTTTGTCCTGGGTACAGAAGGGAGCCTACGTTCAGTCTACAGGGGTCTGATCAAGTCACAGACAGCAGGTCCAGCCCGCTTCTGTTCTTCCATGGGTCCAGAAAGTATTCTTCTGAGGGGTTTACCTTTATACCTGGCTCCCTGCCTGTGGGTGGTGGAAACTCTTGGCCAATCCCTAACCAATTGGGTAAAAGTTTCCTAGGGTAACCCAACCCACTTTTGCAGCATTTCCTGCATGCCCTGCATCAAACATCCCACAGTGCCCCTTTCTACCTGAAACCAAGATGGCAGAAGCTTTCTTCCCCTGTGCAGAGCTCCTGTGCCCACCTTAGAGATGTGGCCAAGGAAATGAGCAAACCCTCCCCTGTTGTCACTCAAAGCTGGTTTTGAGGGCAGCTCCACTTCCACTGGGATTGGTGCCTGGCTGGCTAGATGGACAGGGGCGGGGCAGGCACAGGCATTAGTTACATCTGTCAGTGACAATCTAGGCCTCTTTGCACTTATTTAAGTTTCTGGGCACAGCCTAGAAGGCCATCCTGCCAAAGGAACAGAAAACCTCCCCATACCTAAGCTCTTTTTCTCAACTCTGGGAGCAAGTTCACATCTCATCAAGGGAGCTTTGCAGCTGCTGGGTGACAGTTGTAGCTCATGCAAATATGTCTGTAAAGGCATCAGGCAGGGAAAAGGTCACTTTCGAAAAGTACCTTTTTCATAACTGGTAAATTAAATATGTCAGAGGTATGCCTATTTCATAATGTTGGAAAGAGGGAGCACATGCACTTTGCCTCTGGTTAGCAGGGGTAAAGTGCCCAGAGTTCTACAATCAGCAAAAACTGCCAAAGCAAAAATCTGGGGTACACCAAAGATGACCATTTCCAACACACTTCATTGGTGTGCTTCTTACTTAACCCGTAACCTGCAAATCAGAATTGTCTCTTAATATCTGACTGTGAAACATATCTCCTGTGAGGTCACTCAGATATCTCCACTGTCTCTTCTCCTCTATTGTGTACATAAGACAGTTGCCTTAAATTATTTCTGAACACCATCTACATTTCCAAATGCACGCAGGTGATATTCAACCTCATATCCACGTAAGTAGCCACACTGATCCCTGCAGAAACATGACTTCCTGCCTGAGACATGTTTACTACTGCTTGAAGCCATCTGTTTTTAAAGATCAACTCCTCTGAGTCAGAGACCCCTAACACATGCACGTGATATGATGCATAGGGGGACGTTGTTGAGACCATTACGGAAACCATTATAACTTCTATGATGTGGTGTGATTTTTGAATGTGGCTTCTCAATGGGTTGTGTTTAGTCTCTTATAGGAGTTAATACACTCACCACTACGTCATTGGGCTCCAGTGCAATACACGGGACCGTTTCACTTATTTACGCAAGCTCACCACCTAAGGGAATCGATATATAAGGTATGATTTAGGCACGTGATATGATGCACAGGGGGACGTTGTTGAGACCATTACGGAAATCATTAAAACTTCTATGATGTGGGCAGATTTTTGGAATGTGGCCTCACAATGGGTTGTGTTTCGTCTCTTATAGGAGTTGATACGCTCACCACTACGTCGCTGGGCCCCAGTACAATACACGGGACCGTTTTACTTATTTACGTAAGCTCACCACCCAAGGAAATCGATATATAAGGTACGACTTAATATGGTACCTTACCACAACCGAGGGTTAGTGACTAGAGACCTTTGGGGTGGATACGGTCTGACTGTCTTGAATTATTGTTTTCTGCAACATATGGGTTACTTGGGCCTAATAGCTGCAACACAGAGGATGACGTATTTCTCTTTATCTGATTATTTCAAATATAGATCGAGTCTGCTTACTTGCCAATTCTTGTGGTGTCAAATCCTGATACTAATATCGTCAGTATCAATCGATGGCTGATTAGGTATGTTGTTTGAACTACATTATGTCTCGTGCTTTGTACTGATGGAGTTGGAAGTGCCAGGTCTGACTGGGGACAGTCTGGTACAAGTGGGGACTATTTTGAATAAGGGATTTGATGGATATATCACAGCCATGAGTGACATAGCGCTGCCATGGTCCAAGATATGATCTGAGTGCTCATGAATGGAGCTGGTGGAAGATTAAATGTTTGGCTCTATCTTCTTCAGGCTGTTTCTTTGCCCTTTTCCCCCTCCCCTTTTTTCCTCCTTCTTTCTTCCTTTTTTAGGTCTCGCGCCTAGCGTTGCAGTGCTCAGCACTGCTCGCGCAGCGCGAGACCTCATGTAGGGGGTTCTGAAAGCTAACCACACGCTCGTGCGTGTGGTTTTGCTTTCGCCGGCTGCCATTGGCTTTAGCGTGTTTTAAAAAAAATAATAAGGCACGCAATTGGGTAAAGGCGGGCACATGTCCCGCCTTTGCTCCGCCCATTCCTGTCTGTGTCTAGGACGCGCATCAGCGTGCGGCACAGACGACAGACTCCCTCGCCCCCCCCTCTGTGGTGCGCACGCACCACGCGCAGCAGCGGCATCAGCTTTGCATTATCGTGCCCGATAATGCAAAACAGATGTCTGCACGACGTGCGCAGCCGGACAGGGGCTTTGTTAATGGCGGGTGCGTGTTTATTTTTGCATCGCGCTTCACTCAAACTGAAAGCGCGATGCAAAAATAAACTCAGACCCGCTTTTACCTCCTGTTCCGCTTGTTTTACCTTGGTGTCCCAATTTTTCTTCTTACATTTTTAAGGGCTGTGGGATCACTAACTCTTCCAAACACTTCACTGTTACCTAAAGGAACGAAATCTTTATATTGGAAGCAAAGCTAATATCAGTTCTAGAGCGAAGTTTATATGACTATGCCAGAGAATTTAATCAAATATATTTAAACGCAATTACAAGCATGTATAGCTCGTTGTTCCGCAGACTACCGAGGGAGGAAGAACGTCCACAGACTTCTACGTATACTTTGGTTATCGTTTTACCCGGACACGAAATGTGAGCATTGACATCAAGAAATGTGGTCAGTTGGCAGATTTCTGCATTGGGAAACTTGGTTTGAATAGACTTTTAGCTTGACCATGTTGTGTGATTTTGAGCAAATCCTGTTATTTCTCTTTGCCTTCGACGGTGCCTAAAGGCAATGCAGTTGCTAATGTACGCTATGCCAGGAAATTCATTAAGTTGCAAGGTTCTTCTAGCCAAGCGGCAGGTATAAACCGCAAGAGTGTGGGGATGAATGAAGCCGTTCCGACAGATTAGCCTGTGTATTTCTCTTTTCTTATTTGATCTTCTGGCAGTTCTAAAACATTCACTTTATTTAATTGTTAGCTGGTCGTCTGATTATAACACGTGACTGGAAAATGACAACAGAGTAGTTTTGCACACTCGTAAAGTTAGACCTTCATTTTAGCGTGTCACAAGCCGCAGTGTAATTCCTATTAGGGAGAGGATTTTGTACCCCCCGCAGCACACTGGTATTAAAATAACTATTTTTCATAATGTACTTATAGAAGCATGGTTCCTTGAGCACAGCTTTTAGGTTTTTTTCCGGAATTTGCGAAAAACAATGTTTGTTTGTATTCTGCTCCAGATGTCTGGCTCTGAGTTGCAAAAGAAGCGTTTCTTATTATTTATTTTTTTGATCGGGTACAGTGCTTATATTTGCTTTACTTTGGCAGTTTTAGTACACTCTTCCAGTGATATTTGCCACCTGGCTGCTGTTTGTTGCCAGATAAATTCCGGGCTTCCATCTTCAGGGTCGATGATACTCATCCTGCCGGATGATGCATAGTGCCTTATTCGAACACGTTTCCCTATGCGAAGACCCCCATGGAAATGTCATCAGAAATACATGAATACACAAAAGTGGGCTGCCCCTTGAATCAATTCCTATGTTTATCTACAGAGTTCTATAGAAATGCACTACCAGTGGGGGCTTCTCATAAAAAGTTACGGACTGGCCTCACACACCGCCCGGTGTCATGCTTCATCATCGGCTGTCCTCGCCCTCTAAAAACTTGGTTTGATAGAGGGCGGGCATACACCTGGAGACAGGGATGCACTTCTAAATCTAAGTGATGGCCGTGGGGAGTGATAAGTGATTTAAAAACCATTACATTAGTCCATGTGCTATGCTTTATTCAAATGGTAAATGTATGGTGGTTAAAAACTAAGTGAACGGTGGTATGGGATATTATTCTCCCTTCACCGTATGAAATGCGGTCGACATGTTTCTGCTGAGGTGTCCCCGAAGGGTACGTAGCATTCTTCAGGACCTAAAAGGAGGGGGAAAAGGGGGGTTATATACCCTATGTGTTCTACTTCCTTTTAACTAGTGAAAAATGGAAGGAAAATCCTGTCGCTAGATCAGGGGAGGGGTTAAAAACACTATGTAGGTGGATACTTCCTCTTGGTATAGTACCACTGAGAGGTAACTCTGTAGAGAAAGGAAAAACAAAAACAAAACATACAAACCAAACCGTGTGAGTATGTAAACAAATAGTTTATAAACATCATCCATCCCGCGTCATACCTATAGCGCGCGTGGTGGTGTGAAGTGGTCTTTATGAGACACGTGGCAGGTGCAACATGTACTCACACCATTAAAAAGTGGTTGTAAAGCAACTCTTACCCTGTATTTCTACCCTAAACGCTCCATGGGAGGGCTGAGGTGGAAGGACCTACTTAGACTTTCTGTAGCGAAAAAACACATAAAATCACTACTGGTAGTTAAGGGTTAGTCACCAGTATTCAGAAAGAACCAGGACCAAGGTTCCTAGTTAAAGCAAACATAACAAGGTGAAATCCAGAACTAATGGACCACCTATTCATTCAAGTTCACACCAGCATTCCTTCAGGCATACTCTTACTGTCTAGTTTCAGTGCTTCCAGCCGTTCTTCCCGGAGGCGTCCTCTCTGTCTCCCCGCTGATGGTAAATGGTGAGATTCAGAGGGTTTTTATACTAAAGAGCTATGACTAATTAGTGAGCTAATCAGTGTTAATTGGGCCCGTTAAGTGAGTTTCCTGTGTCCCTCTACGGGACTGCCTGACCACCTGGTGGGAGGCGTAACTGTAAATCGCCCCACCCGATTGGTCAAAACATGCCTCCAACACTACCAAGGCCATTAAGATAGTAAACAATGGGCTTGTGAGGTTTGTTTCCTGTGTCCTCTTTGCGTGAGCCTGACCGCCTGGTTGAGGGTGTGTATTCAATGAAGGTTTCGTTCGGCATTGGTCAAAACATGCCTCCAACACTATCAAGGCCATTTTAGATAGTTAAAAATGGGCTTGTGAGGTTTGTTTCCTGTGTCCCTCTTGCGTGAGCCTGACCGCCTGGTAGAGGGTGTGTATTCCAAAAGGTTACGTTCGGGCATTGGTCAAACGGCGCCGATACCGATGTTATGGTCCTTCCCCTTCCTGCGGGAAAACAAATGCAGTTACGAGGTCATTAGCTCCCATGTTTGTGAGGACGCCCATGTTCATTACCGGGTCTGATCAGTCTCCCGGTATTTGACCATGCGCTGAAGTAGTGTGAAACCCGCTACCGCGCATGCGCCTAGGTGTATTCCGTGAGACGCTTGCCCTGCTATGGCTCCTATGCTTGCGCACTGATAACTACCAGCGTGGATTACAGCAGGGGCCGCTCGAGATCCCCGTAAAGTGAGGGGATACCCCAAGAGTTCTAAACACTGTGAGAAAAATAAAGCAACATTACTCTGTTCATAATGGGATTACAGGCCAATGGTACCTCACTTGTTATATGTGTGAAGTACACACTAATGATAGTCAGTGGTGGTGATTGCTACAGCTGGTATCTATGTTTGATAACATGGGTTTACACAAACCAATGTGTTCCCCATGCCAGCTTGATCTGTTTGAATTTGCGAGCATAACAATGGGCCCACTCTTAGTGAACTACTTAAAATAAAGTAGAGGGGTAGCAGTAGAGAATAGTCCCTACTCTATTAGGCCAGCTTTCTTGGAGTTGGTTGTTGACTAAAGAAGGTGTGCATGGTCAATTCTATACATTTTCTATTTCGCAAGTTGCAGCCATGGTATCTCATCATTTAAGCCTTTATCATCGCTGCGAAGCCTGTATACCAAGCGCTGTTCTCGGATATGGAGTTGTCTAGAGATATCAGTCTTTGTTTATTCATAACCTCAAGCACCACCCATCTGAGGTCCAGGTCGTTGTGGCCTTTCTCCGTGAAATGTTTCGTCAGTTTGGTGTTGGTCTTCCTGCACCTAATCGTACTCCGGTGTTTGCTGATCCGCGTCTTCACCTTCCTGGTGGTCATCCCGACATACTTCAGGTTACATGGACAGGATAGGAGGTACACCACACCTTCTGTATTGCAGTTGCTGAAATGTTTTAGCTTCTAGGGTCTCTCTGTACCTATGTCGACTTCTTTTGTTGTGGTGGTCAGCCGGCAGCACACACAGTTGCCACATGGGTAGTGGCCTGTTGGTCTCGGTTGGCTCCACAGAGTCATCTGATTCTCAATTTGATCATTGGGAGTTTTGGAGTGTACCAAGGTGTCCTCAAGTTCCTACTCCGTTTGTATGCGAATAGTGGGGGTTCCCACTTCTTGTTCCCGCTGTTTAAGATGGCCCATTTTTTTCTTTATAATGTTCTGGATTCTGTTCGACACGGGCGTGTATGTTGTAACGCAGACCAGGCGGTCTTTCTTTTCTTTATGTGTTGTCTCCAAAGGGCATCCCGGTTATTATTCTCGCCCTTTTCCTTGCCCGTTTAACCATCTTCTTGGGGTAATGTCTCTCCAGGAGTTTTGTCTCTAGTTGTTCTGCCTGTATCTGGAATGTATCTATCTCAGAACAGTTCCTTCGAATCCTCAGGAATTGGCCTACAGGAAGGTTCTGACGGAGGGCCCTCGGGTGGTAGCTGTCATACATTAATAAACTGTTCTTTTCTGTTGGTTTAGTGTGGATTTTGTGGATATTCCTTCTGATGTTAAGGTTATATCCAGATCCAAGAAAACAGCCTGATTTTTGTCGATGGTATGTGTGAACCTGAGGTGGGGGTCAATGCCGTTGACCCACTCCCGAAGCGTGTTGCCTCATCCTTGGTACCTCGCCAGATGACAAAAATGTCATCTATGTACCGTTTCCATGTCTTCATTCGAGGTGTGAAGGGGTTCGAGGGGGTTAAAGATGTGGTCCTCCTCAAAGCGGTGTACGTACAGACACGCCATGCTCGGGCGCAGCAGGTGCTGCCCATGGATGTGCCGCCCACTTGATGGTACAGGGTGTCCTCAAACTCGAAGAAATTCTCCGTAAGTGCTAGTTCTGCACACTCCCTGATGAAATGCGTGGGTGTCACATATGTCCAATCCTGGTCCAGTAGAATCTGTTCCACCACCTCCAGAGTACGCCTCTGGGGGATGCTCGTATAGAGCGCTTCAATGTCCATGGTTATGAACATGTCTTCGCTTGCATCTATGTCCAGGTCTCGAAGATGGCAAAGTACATCTTTGGTGTCTCTAAGGTAAGATCGAGATTTGTGTACAATCGGCTTCAAGAACCAGTCGCAGAACTGGGAAAGTGGTTCCAGAGCTGACCCAATACACGACACTATCGGTCTGCCCGGTGGGGGTGTTTTGTTTTTGTGAATTTTAGGAAGGGTATAGAACCTAGGAGTCCTTGGTTCCAAATTCACTAAAAACTCAGCCTCATGCTTGGTAATCCAGTCCTGGGTTTCTGCTTCGTTGACCATGTCCCGTAGAGGGACACAGGAAACTCACTTAACGGGCCCAATTAACACTGATTAGCTCACTAATTAGTCACAACTCTTTAGTATAAAAACCCTCTGAATCTCACCATTTACCATCAGCGGGGAGACAGAGAGGACGCCTCCGGGAAGAACGGCTGGAAGCACTGAAACTAGACAGTAAGAGTATGCCTGAAGGAATGCTGGTGTGAACTTGAATGAATAGGTGGTCCATTAGTTCTGGATTTCACCTTGTTATGTTTGCTTTAACTAGGAACCTTGGTCCTGGTTCTTTCTGAATACTGGTGACTAACCCTTAACTACCAGTAGTGATTTTATGTGTTTTTTCCCTACAGAAAGTCTAAGTAGGTCCTTCCACCTCAGCCCTCCCATGGAGCGTTTAGGGTAGAAATACAGGGTAAGAGTTGGTTTACAACCACTTTTTAACGGTGTGAGTACACGCTTGCACCTGCCACGTGTCTCATAAAGACCACTTCACACCACCACGCGCGCTATAGGTATGACGCGGGATGGATGATGTTTATAGACTATTTGTTTACATACTCACACGGTTTGGTTTGTATGTTTTGTTTTTGTTTTTCCTTTCTCTACAGAGTTACTCTCAGTGGTACTATACCAAGAGGGAAGTATCCACCTACATAGTGTTTTTTAACCCCTCCCCTGATCTAGCGACAGGATTTTCCTTCCATTTTTCACTAGTTAAAAGGAAGTGAACACATAGGGTATATAACCCCCCCCTTTTACCCCCCCCCCCTTTTTTTAGGTCCTGAAGAATGCTACGTACCCTTCGGGGACACCTCAGCAGAAACATGTCGACCGCATTTCATACGGTGAAGGGAGAATAATATCCCATACCACCGTTCACTTAGTTTTTAACCACCATACATTTACCATTTGAATAAAGCATAGCACATGGACTAATGTAATGGTTTTTAAATCACTTATCACTCCCCCACGGCCATCACTTAGATTTAGAAGTGCATCCCTGTCTCCAGGTGTATGCCCGCCCTCTATCAAACCAAGTTTTTAGAGGGCGAGGACAGCCGATGATGAAGCATGACACCGGGCGGTGTGTGAGGCCAGTCCGTAACTTTTTATGAGATGCCCCCACTGGTAGTGCATCTCTATAGAACTCTGTAGATAAACATAGGAATTGATTCAAGGGGCAGCCCACTTTTGTGTATTCATGAGATAGTGGAGGCTGGCTCGCCCTTTGGCCCCGTGCCTCTGGTTCCCACCCTCAGCAACATTGCTGGGGTTAGTGTGTGTGGACTGTTGTGCAGCTTTCGAGCTGTGGGAACGTACTGGGGCTCTACACGTGGTCACAAAGGACCAGAGGGTCAGGTTAAGCCTTTACCGACCCTCGCAAATTACGCTAAAAAACAGGTGGGCTAAGACAACATCTCACCCGGTCTAATCACCCTGATATTTCGACCATGGAGACTGAACTGGCTTTCGATGAAAGCACATATGCAGACATACTGAGGACCCCATCAATTCTGGCGGAGGCGGTAGTCTCACAAACTATCAAGAACTCAGATGAATGGGAGGCTTTATCAGCAAAGAAGAAAGAACAAATCCGCACGGCTCTACATGGAGCATTTATGACGGAATATTTGAGAAAGAACACGGCACCACGGGGACTCGTGGTCACAAATGAACCCCGGCTGTTCCTAAATAACAAGGAATTTAGGATTAATTGGTCGAGCATAGCATGGAAATGCACCAAGGACTGGCTGGTGTTGATCATCAGCACAGCCAGACAACTAGCAGATGCTCTGCTAGTTGAGATACAGCAGAGTGAGAGTAATTTGAAAACATCAGTTCACATTACCGTCTTCAAAAAAAAGCTTGAAGAGATAAACAGTGACCAGTCAGCATACAGGGAATATCTTACCCAATCTAAAATAACCAAACTACAGAAGGATGTCCAGAAGTTCAAGCGGGAGACGGTGTACCCCTACACAACGGACGAATACTATGACAAACCCCAACAAACACCTGCACCTAGACGTCAGCCACGCTTCAGACCTACACCTCAAAACTGGACTTACAGCTCAGGGGAAGAGAGAAGCGACAGCAGCAGCGATGAGAGCACAGGAGGGCAGCAGACACGGAGATACCGGAACCCTAACTTACCAATGTTTGCGCCACCGATGCAGCCATTCGGCTTCTGGCCACAGCAATTTTACCCCCCAGGGTTCGGGCCCCACCAAGGACAGCAGCCTTTTTTATTCCGAGGCCGAGGCAGAGGAAGAGGCAGACAGAAACCGAGGAGGACAACGAGGATCCAATGGGAAGACGAAGCGTCAACCAGCGGCGCAGTGACACGGAGCAGGGGCAGAGGCTCAACAATAACAACGACCAGGGAATAACCAATGTTGTAAACCTGAGTACGCATAGCCTCAGCATAGAAGAAGAAGCGGTTCTAGCGAAAGGCTTGGGTTTTGTCCCCACCCCAAATAACGACCCTTTCTTCCTCAACACTGAATTAGCTCAGTTCTTCAGAAAGATCAAGCTGAAAGATTATTTTGGCGAAAACGAAACACTGGACAGTGACCGGACCAGCACTGGACTACGGAAGAAGTCCACTTTCTCTCCCCCGAACCAGAACATATCCTGCAATGTCCTGGCATTTGAACAAGCGGTCCTCACAGAAGTGGAAAGAATCGACTTCAACAATATGAGGGGATTCCAGAATATGACCAAAGGAGAGAGAACGGCTCTGGAGCAATTGAAGAACAACCATGACATAATCATCAAACCGGCAGATAAGGGGGTGCCATAGTCCTGATGGACTATACTATGTACAAAGAGGAATGCTTACGCCTGCTATCCGACACCTCGAGCTATGAGGTACACCAGGAAGATCCAACACCCCGCATCATGACCAGCATCAAGAACATGGTCAACGAAGCAGAAACCCAGGACTGGATTACCAAGCATGAGGCTGAGTTTTTAGTGAATTTGGAACCAAGGACTCCTAGGTTCTATACCCTTCCTAAAATTCACAAAAACAAAACACCCCCACCGGGCAGACCGATAGTGTCGGGTATTGGGTCAGCTCTGGAACCACTTTCCCAGTTCTGCGACTGGTTCTTGAAGCCGATTGTACAGAAATCTCGATCTTACCTTAGAGACACCAAAGATGTACTTTGCCATCTTCGAGACCTGGACATAGATGCAAGCGAAGACATGTTCATAACCATGGACATTGAAGCGCTCTATACGAGCATCCCCCAGAGGCGTACTCTGGAGGTGGTGGAACAGATTCTACTGGACCAGGATTGGACATATGTGACACCCACGCATTTCATCATGGAGTGTGCGGAACTAGCACTTACGGAGAATTTCTTCGAGTTTGAGGACACCCTGTACCATCAAGTGGGCGGCACATCCATGGGCAGCACCTTCGCGCCGAGCATGGCGTGTCTGTACGTACACCGCTTTGAGGAGGACCACATCTTTAACCCCTCGAACCCCTTCACACCTCGAATGAAGACATGGAAACGGTACATAGATGACATTTTTGTCATCTGGCGAGGTACCAAGGATGAGGCAACACGCTTCGTGGAGTGGGTCAACGGCATTGACCCCCACCTCAGGTTCACACATACCATCGACAAAAATCAGGCTGTTTTCTTGGATCTGGATATAACCTTAACATCAGAAGGAATATCCACAAAAGTCCACACTAAACCAACAGACAAGAACAGTTTATTAATGTATGACAGCTACCACCCGAGGGCCCTCCGTGAGAACCTTCCTGTAGGCCAATTCCTGAGGATTCGAAGGAACTGTTCTGAGATAGATACATTCCAGATACAGGCAGAACAACTAGAGACAAAACTCCTGGAGAGACATTACCCCAAGAAGATGGTTAAACGGGCAAGGAAAAGGGCGAGGAATAATAACCGGGATGCCCTTTTGGAGACAACACATAAAGAAAAGAAAGACCGCCTGGTCTGCGTTACAACATACACGCCCGTGTCGAACAGAATCCAGAACATTATAAAGAAAAAATGGGCCATCTTAAACAGCGGGAACAAGAAGTGGGAACCCCCACTATTCGCATACAAACGGAGTAGGAACTTGAGGGACACCTTGGTACACTCCAAAACTCCCAATGATCAAATTGAGAATCAGATGACTCTGTGGAGCCAACCGAGACCAACAGGCCACTACCCATGCGGCAACTGTGTGTGCTGCCGGCTGACCACCACAACAAAAGAAGTCGACATAGGTACAGAGAGACCCTGGAAGCTAAAACATTTCAGCAACTGCAATACAGAAGGTGTGGTGTACCTCCTATCCTGTCCATGTAACCTGAAGTATGTCGGGATGACCACCAGGAAGGTGAAGACGCGGATCAGCGAACACCGGAGTACGATTAGGTGCAGGAAGACCAACACCAAACTGACGAAACATTTCACGGAGAAAGGCCACAACGACCTGGACCTCAGATGGGTGGTGCTTGAGGTTATGAATAAACAAAAGACTGATATCTCTAGACAACTCCATATCCGAGAACAGCGCTGGGTATACAGGCTTCGCAGCGATGATAAAGGCTTAAATGATGAGATACCATGGCTGCAACTTGCGAAATAGAAAATGTATAGAATTGACCATGCACACCTTCTTTAGTCAACAACCAACTCCAAGAAAGCTGGCCTAATAGAGTAGGGACTATTCTCTACTGCTACCCTTCTGGTCTACTTTATTTTAAGTAGTTCACTAAGAGTGGGCCCATTGTTATGCTCGCAAATTCAAACAGATCAAGCTGGCATGGGGAACACATTGGTTTGTGTAAACCCATGTTATCAAACATAGATACCAGCTGTAGCAATTACCACCACTGACTATCATTAGTGTGTACTTCACACATATAACAAGTGAGGTACCATTGGCCCGTAATCCCATTATGAACAGAGTAATGTTGCTTTATTTTTCTCACAGTGTTTAGAACTCTTGGGGTATCCCCTCACTTTACGGGGATCTCGAGCGGCCCCTGCTGTAATCCACGCTGGTAGTTATCAGTGCGCAAGCATAGGAGCCATAGCAGGGCAAGCGTCTCACGGAATACACCTAGGCGCATGCGCGGTAGCGGGTTTCCCACTACTTCAGCGCATGCTCAAATACCGGGAGACTGATCAGACCCGGTAATGAACATGGGCGTCCTCACAAACATGGGAGCTAATGACCTCGTAACTGCATTTGTTTTCCCGCAGGAAGGGGAAGGACCATAACATCGGTATCGGCGCCGTTTGACCAATGCCGAACGTAACCTTTTTTGAATACACACCCTCTACCAGGCGGTCAGGCTCACGCAAGAGGGACACAGGAAACAAACCTCACAAGCCCATTTTTAACTATCTAAAATGGCCTTGATAGTGTTGGAGGCATGTTTTGACCAATGCCGAACGAAACCTTCATTGAATACACACCCTCAACCAGGCGGTCAGGCTCACGCAAGAGGGACACAGGAAACAAACCTCACAAGCCCATTGTTTACTATCTAAATGGCCTTGGTAGTGTTGGAGGCATGTTTTGACCAATCGGGTGGGGCGATTCACAGTTACGCCTCCCACCAGGCGGTCAGGCAGTCCCGTAGAGGGACACAGGAAACTCACTTAACGGGCCCAATTAACACTGATTAGCTCACTAATTAGTCACAGCTCTTTAGTATAAAAACCCTCTGAATCTCACCATTTACCATCAGCGGGGAGACAGAGAGGACGCCTCCGGGAAGAACGGCTGGAAGCACTGAAACTAGACAGTAAGAGTATGCCTGAAGGAATGCTGGTGTGAACTTGAATGAATAGGTGGTCCATTAGTTCTGGATTTCACCTTGTTATGTTTGCTTTAACTAGGAACCTTGGTCCTGGTTCTTTCTGAATACTGGTGACTAACCCTTAACTACCAGTAGTGATTTTATGTGTTTTTTCCCTACAGAAAGTCTAAGTAGGTCCTTCCACCTCAGCCCTCCCATGGAGCGTTTAGGGTAGAAATACAGGGTAAGAGTTGGTTTACAACCACTTTTTAACGGTGTGAGTACACGTTGCACCTGCCACGTGTCTCATAAAGACCACTTCACACCACCACGCGCGCTATAGGTATGACGCGGGATGGATGATGTTTATAAACTATTTGTTTACATACTCACACGGTTTGGTTTGTATGTTTTGTTTTTTGTTTTTCCTTTCTCTACAGAGTTACTCTCAGTGGTACTATACCAAGAGGGAAGTATCCACCTACATAGTGTTTTTTTAACCCCTCCCCTGATCTAGCGACAGGATTTTCCTTCCATTTTTCACTAGTTAAAAGGAAGTGAACACATAGGGTATATAACCCCCCCCTTTCCCCCCCCCCCTTTTTTAGGTCCTGAAGAATGCTACGTACCCTTCGGGGACACCTCAGCAGAAACATGTCGACCGCATTTCATACGGTGAAGGGAGAATAATATCCCATACCACCGTTCACTTAGTTTTTAACCACCATACATTTACCATTTGAATAAAGCATAGCACATGGACTAATGTAATGGTTTTTAAATCACTTATCACTCCCCCACGGCCATCACTTAGATTTAGAAGTGCATCCCTGTCTCCAGGTGTATGCCCGCCCTCTATCAAACCAAGTTTTTAGAGGGCGAGGACAGCCGATGATGAAGCATGACACCGGGCGGTGTGTGAGGCCAGTCCGTAACTTTTTATGAGATGCCCCCACTGGTAGTGCATCTCTATAGAACTCTGTAGATAAACATAGGAATTGATTCAAGGGGCAGCCCACTTTTGTGTATTCATGAGATAGTGGAGGCTGGCTCGCCCTTTGGCCCCGTGCCTCTGGTTCCCACCCTCAGCAACATTGCTGGGGTTAGTGTGTGTGGACTGTTGTGCAGCTTTCGAGCTGTGGGAACGTACTGGGGCTCTACACGTGGTCACAAAGGACCAGAGGGTCAGGTTAAGCCTTTACCGACCCTCGCAAATTATGCTAAAAAACAGGTGGGCTAAGACAACATCTCACCCGGTCTAATCACCCTGATATTTCGACCATGGAGACTGAACTGGCTTTCGATGAAAGCACATATGCAGACATACTGAGGACCCCATCAATTCTGGCGGAGGCGGTAGTCTCACAAACTATCAAGAACTCAGATGAATGTGAGGCTTTATCAGCAAAGAAGAAAGAACAAATCCGCACGGCTCTACATGGAGCATTTATGACGGAATATTTGAGAAAGAACACGGCACCACGGGGACTCGTGGTCACAAATGAACCCCGGCTGTTCCTAAATAACAAGGAATTTAGGATTAATTGGTCGAGCATAGCATGGAAATGCACCAAGGACTGGCTGGTGTTGATCATCAGCACAGCCAGACAACTAGCAGATGCTCTGCTAGTTGAGATACAGCAGAGTGAGAGTAAATTGAAAACATCAGTTCACATTACCGTCTTCAAAAAAAAGCTTGAAGAGATAAACAGTGACCAGTCAGCATACAGGGAATATCTTACCCAATCTAAAATAACCAAACTACAGAAGGATGTCCAGAAGTTCAAGCGGGAGACGGTGTACCCCTACACAACGGACGAATACTATGACAAACCCCAACAAACACCTGCACCTAGACGTCAGCCACGCTTCAGACCTACACCTCAAAACTGGACTTACAGCTCAGGGGAAGAGAGAAGCGACAGCAGCAGCGATGAGAGCACAGGAGGGCAGCAGACACGGAGATACCGGAACCCTAACTTACCAATGTTTGCGCCACCGATGCAGCCATTCGGCTTCTGGCCACAGCAATTTTACCCCCCAGGGTTCGGGCCCCACCAAGGACAGCAGCCTTTTTTATTCCGAGGCCGAGGCAGAGGAAGAGGCAGACAGAAACCGAGGAGGACAACGAGGATCCAATGGGAAGACGAAGCGTCAACCAGCGGCGCAGTGACACGGAGCAGGGGCAGAGGCTCAACAATAACAACGACCAGGGAATAACCAATGTTGTAAACCTGAGTACGCATAGCCTCAGCATAGAAGAAGAAGCGGTTCTAGCGAAAGGCTTGGGTTTTGTCCCCACCCCAAATAACGACCCTTTCTTCCTCAACACTGAATTAGCTCAGTTCTTCAGAAAGATCAAGCTGAAAGATTATTTTGGCGAAAACGAAACACTGGACAGTGACCGGACCAGCACTGGACTACGGAAGAAGTCCACTTTCTCTCCCCCGAACCAGAACATATCCTGCAATGTCCTGGCATTTGAACAAGCGGTCCTCACAGAAGTGGAAAGAATCGACTTCAACAATATGAGGGGATTCCAGAATATGACCAAAGGAGAGAGAACGGCTCTGGAGCAATTGAAGAACAACCATGACATAATCATCAAACCGGCAGATAAGGGGGTGCCATAGTCCTGATGGACTATACTATGTACAAAGAGGAATGCTTACGCCTGCTATCCGACACCTCGAGCTATGAGGTACACCAGGAAGATCCAACACCCCGCATCATGACCAGCATCAAGAACATGGTCAACGAAGCAGAAACCCAGGACTGGATTACCAAGCATGAGGCTGAGTTTTTAGTGAATTTGGAACCAAGGACTCCTAGGTTCTATACCCTTCCTAAAATTCACAAAAACAAAACACCCCCACCGGGCAGACCGATAGTGTCGGGTATTGGGTCAGCTCTGGAACCACTTTCCCAGTTCTGCGACTGGTTCTTGAAGCCGATTGTACAGAAATCTCGATCCTACCTTAGAGACACCAAAGATGTACTTTGCCATCTTCGAGACCTGGACATAGATGCAAGCGAAGACATGTTCATAACCATGGACATTGAAGCGCTCTATACGAGCATCCCCCAGAGGCGTACTCTGGAGGTGGTGGAACAGATTCTACTGGACCAGGATTGGACATATGTGACACCCACGCATTTCATCATGGAGTGTGCGGAACTAGCACTTACGGAGAATTTCTTCGAGTTTGAGGACACCCTGTACCATCAAGTGGGCGGCACATCCATGGGCAGCACCTTCGCGCCGAGCATGGCGTGTCTGTACGTACACCGCTTTGAGGAGGACCACATCTTTAACCCCTCGAACCCCTTCACACCTCGAATGAAGACATGGAAACGGTACATAGATGACATTTTTGTCATCTGGCGAGGTACCAAGGATGAGGCAACACGCTTCGTGGAGTGGGTCAACGGCATTGACCCCCACCTCAGGTTCACACATACCATCGACAAAAATCAGGCTGTTTTCTTGGATCTGGATATAACCTTAACATCAGAAGGAATATCCACAAAAGTCCACACTAAACCAACAGACAAGAACAGTTTATTAATGTATGACAGCTACCACCCGAGGGCCCTCCGTGAGAACCTTCCTGTAGGCCAATTCCTGAGGATTCGAAGGAACTGTTCTGAGATAGATACATTCCAGATACAGGCAGAACAACTAGAGACAAAACTCCTGGAGAGACATTACCCCAAGAAGATGGTTAAACGGGCAAGGAAAAGGGCGAGGAATAATAACCGGGATGCCCTTTTGGAGACAACACATAAAGAAAAGAAAGACCGCCTGGTCTGCGTTACAACATACACGCCCGTGTCGAACAGAATCCAGAACATTATAAAGAAAAAATGGGCCATCTTAAACAGCGGGAACAAGAAGTGGGAACCCCCACTATTCGCATACAAACGGAGTAGGAACTTGAGGGACACCTTGGTACACTCCAAAACTCCCAATGATCAAATTGAGAATCAGATGACTCTGTGGAGCCAACCGAGACCAACAGGCCACTACCCATGCGGCAACTGTGTGTGCTGCCGGCTGACCACCACAACAAAAGAAGTCGACATAGGTACAGAGAGACCCTGGAAGCTAAAACATTTCAGCAACTGCAATACAGAAGGTGTGGTGTACCTCCTATCCTGTCCATGTAACCTGAAGTATGTCGGGATGACCACCAGGAAGGTGAAGACGCGGATCAGCGAACACCGGAGTACGATTAGGTGCAGGAAGACCAACACCAAACTGACGAAACATTTCACGGAGAAAGGCCACAACGACCTGGACCTCAGATGGGTGGTGCTTGAGGTTATGAATAAACAAAAGACTGATATCTCTAGACAACTCCATATCCGAGAACAGCGCTGGGTATACAGGCTTCGCAGCGATGATAAAGGCTTAAATGATGAGATACCATGGCTGCAACTTGCGAAATAGAAAATGTATAGAATTGACCATGCACACCTTCTCTAGTCAACAACCAACTCCAAGAAAGCTGGCCTAATAGAGTAGGGACTATTCTCTACTGCTACCCTTCTGGTCTACTTTATTTTAAGTAGTTCACTAAGAGTGGGCCCATTGTTATGCTCGCAAATTCAAACAGATCAAGCTGGCATGGGGAACACATTGGTTTGTGTAAACCCATGTTATCAAACATAGATACCAGCTGTAGCAATTACCACCACTGACTATCATTAGTGTGTACTTCACACATATAACAAGTGAGGTACCATTGGCCCGTAATCCTATTATGAACAGAGTAATGTTGCTTTATTTTTCTCACAGTGTTTAGAACTCTTGGGGTATCCCCTCACTTTACGGGGATCTCGAGCGGCCCCTGCTGTAATCCACGCTGGTAGTTATCAGTGCGCAAGCATAGGAGCCATAGCAGGGAAAGCGTCTCACGGAATACACCTAGGCGCATGCGCGGTAGCGGGTTTCCCACTACTTCAGCGCATGCTCAAATACCGGGAGACTGATCAGACCCGGTAATGAACATGGGCGTCCTCACAAACATGGGAGCTAATGACCTCGTAACTGCATTTGTTTTCCCGCAGGAAGGGGAAGGACCATAACATCGGTATCGGCGCCGTTTGACCAATGCCGAACGTAACCTTTTTTGAATACACACCCTCTACCAGGCGGTCAGGCTCACGCAAGAGGGACACAGGAAACAAACCTCACAAGCCCATTTTTAACTATCTAAAATGGCCTTGATAGTGTTGGAGGCATGTTTTGACCAATGCCGAACGAAACCTTCATTGAATACACACCCTCAACCAGGCGGTCAGGCTCACGCAAGAGGGACACAGGAAACAAACCTCACAAGCCCATTGTTTACTATCTAAATGGCCTTGGTAGTGTTGGAGGCATGTTTTGACCAATCGGGTGGGGCGATTCACAGTTACGCCTCCCACCAGGCGGTCAGGCAGTCCCGTAGAGGGACACAGGAAACTCACTTAACGGGCCCAATTAACACTGATTAGCTCACTAATTAGTCACAGCTCTTTAGTATAAAAACCCTCTGAATCTCACCATTTACCATCAGCGGGGAGACAGAGAGGACGCCTCCGGGAAGAACGGCTGGAAGCACTGAAACTAGACAGTAAGAGTATGCCTGAAGGAATGCTGGTGTGAACTTGAATGAATAGGTGGTCCATTAGTTCTGGATTTCACCTTGTTATGTTTGCTTTAACTAGGAACCTTGGTCCTGGTTCTTTCTGAATACTGGTGACTAACCCTTAACTACCAGTAGTGACTTTATGTGTTTTTTCCCTACAGAAAGTCTAAGTAGGTCCTTCCACCTCAGCCCTCCCATGGAGCGTTTAGGGTAGAAATACAGGGTAAGAGTTGGTTTACAACCACTTTTTAACGGTGTGAGTACACGTTGCACCTGCCACGTGTCTCATAAAGACCACTTCACACCACCACGCGCGCTATAGGTATGACGCGGGATGGATGATGTTTATAGACTATTTGTTTACATACTCACACGGTTTGGTTTGTATGTTTTGTTTTTTGTTTTTCCTTTCTCTACAGAGTTACTCTCAGTGGTACTATACCAAGAGGGAAGTATCCACCTACATAGTGTTTTTTTAACCCCTCCCCTGATCTAGCGACAGGATTTTCCTTCCATTTTTCACTAGTTAAAAGGAAGTGAACACATAGGGTATATAACCCCCCTTTTCCCCCCCCTTTTTTAGGTCCTGAAGAATGCTACGTACCCTTCGGGGACACCTCAGCAGAAACATGTCGACCGCATTTCATACGGTGAAGGGAGAATAATATCCCATACCACCGTTCACTTAGTTTTTAACCACCATACATTTACCATTTGAATAAAGCATAGCACATGGACTAATGTAATGGTTTTTAAATCACTTATCACTCCCCCACGGCCATCACTTAGATTTAGAAGTGCATCCCTGTCTCCAGGTGTATGCCCGCCCTCTATCAAACCAAGTTTTTAGAGGGCGAGGACAGCCGATGATGAAGCATGACACCGGGCGGTGTGTGAGGCCAGTCCGTAACTTTTTATGAGATGCCCCCACTGGTAGTGCATTTCTATAGAACTCTGTAGATAAACATAGGAATTGATTCAAGGGGAAGCCCACTTTTGTGTATTCATGAGATAGTGGAGGCTGGCTCGCCCTTTGGCCCCGTACCTCTGGTTCCCACCCTCAGCAACATTGCTGGGGTTAGTGTGTGTGGATCAGAAATACATGAACAGGTTAAATAGGTAAGGTTAAATAGTTACTGTTCCAGTGTGGTTCCGGGTTGACAAAACCTTAAATAACCGACTGTAAGTTTTCTGTAACGTTAGTCGCTGCGTTTTAGGCTTAACTAGACCAGAATTAAATTGCATTTTGTTTCTTAAAGAAATGTCTGGAGGTGAAAAACGATTTGCCGGGGAAATTGGAAGAGGTTTTTAGACTGAAATGCGACGATAAATAAAAGGCTTAAATAAATTATTTTACTTCTGCCCAATTTGGCGAGTTTTTGGACCCTAAAGAATTTGACTGTCTGAAGAAGAGTTAATGGGGCAAGCCAATCTAGGTGCTGTGTAGCGATTTAGAGCCCACCCCCCCCATCCTTCAGGGCAAAAGTCTGTGGTCTGTGTTCCTTTTTTTGGGGGGGGGGAGGGGTGGTGTTAAACGTTTATGCATTTTGATCAAATCTTCTTTGCCTGGGCTGGCTGCCCATTGGATGCATAATAGAATGAAGGAGGGCTTTCGTGGGGAGACCATAAAGGTGGTGTTGTAGAGAGGATGCGAGTGCCCATTCCGAGGTGAGCTGGAAAGAATACAATGCAGGTAGGGTCGCTTTAGGTGACAGACCTTTTTGGGGGTGGTGTTTCCTGCATTGGAGCAGTGTAAAGTATGTAAAGGCGGATATTCGGTGAGGTGATGCAGTGAAATATGTGATACATGCTGAGTGGTTAAGTGCACTACAGTATGCACTGGGTGTGGTCTGTTTACCCAGGGAATTTGTGAAAAGTTCACTAAAAATGTGTGTGTGTGTATATGTGTGTGTACGTATGTGTATATATAATTTATCCTAATGGTGGTCACCAGTAGGTAGTTAGGAACTAATTACCATAGAAAGAATGTTTTTAGGTCTCGCGCCTAGCGTTGCAGTGCGAGACCTCTTGTACGGGCTTTAGAAAGCTAACCACACGCTCGTGCGTGTGGTTAGCTTTGTGAAGCCTGGCATTGGCTGTAGCGTGCGTTTTAAAAAAAAAAAAACAGCACACAGTTGGGCAAAGGCGGGCGCATGTTCTGCCTTTGCTCTGCCCATTCCTGTCCGTGTCTAGGACGCGCATCAGCGCGCGGCACAGACGACAGGCTCCCTCGCCCCTCCCGCTCCTCTGTGGTGCGCGCGCACCACTGGTTTTGATTCCCACGTTCGGCTCCTCTGTGGTGCGCGCGCACCACAGGTTTCGATTCCATGCTTGTTTTTTGTAGTTGCTGGTAGTTTGTTGTAATTTGACCGTAATGAGGTACCACTCGTAAATTACATCCACAGAACGAATAAAAGCAAAACGCACGCCCACTCATCTTTAAATTGGTGAGAAAACGGGCGGTTTGCAGGGTGACTGGCTTCGAAGAGTAAGCGGGGGTCGGAGGTGCGCATGCAAATTCAACATCTGAAGGCATACACATCTACGGGCAATATTGCACAATGTGAAACCTGAATGCCTGGGCTCAATCCCCCCTTCCCTTCTTTAACAATTGTTATACACTGAATAACAGATGGCTAAAATACAATACCATTAGCAAAGCCAAAGGCTCTAACTTAAAGAAATGCGAGACCTATTGCATTTTCAATGCTTGTTCTTAGTTGTTTCCCTTACACTTCCTTGTACATCTCTAGCCTACAGTCTATTATGAACTAGGTATGCTGCATAATTGATATGCTTGGTGTCTCAGACTCTACCTCTCCTTCTCTAGGCACATAGACTGACGCACATATATCTTGGGTGAACTTACCTCATCTGTAACTGCCACACGCGGATATTTCCGAAAGTGAGATGTTAGATTCGAGTCGTTTGTTACTTCTTTCATTTGGTAAGAATTGTATTATGACTCCCCGCCTGTTCTACTGCATATGGTCGTTTAAACCTGTTTCTGGCCTTTTCCAGGCCATTTTATGTAGTTTACACAGACCCTCATCGCTATTGTCGATTACAGTTGACACAAAGGGTACTGTCTCAGGAACTCGCTGTCACCAACTGGGGTTGGAGTATCCTACGCTTGGGATATTGTCCGATTAAAAACTGTGGCCACCTCTACAATCATGTGCAGTGTTAATTTTATATGTAATCGATGTGTGTAATTCTGTTGAAATTCCCGGAGTTTTGTGTTGTTTTAATGATAGTTTATACATCAGTGCTATGTTTATATAGGCATGTATATGTATGTCAGTGTTTGGTTTTGTGTCTTGCTATTTGAATATACTTTTATTCATGCATTTATATGTATGTTAGTATTTGGTCCTGTGTCTTGTGATTTATATGTAATTTTTGTGTTGTCTGTTACTTTTTCAGCCCTGATGAAGTTCCCGGTATGGGAATGAAACGCGTTGGCTGGAGTATCTATGTGTGATGTTTTTTAACACGATTTAAAATAAAGAAATTATATTTTTGTATCTACAATTGACTACTGGACTTTGTGAGTTGCGCACCCCCATTGGATATTAAAACGTTTCTTTGATCTGGAGCACAGTGACGTCACGCAACGGCTGACGTTGGGGTAGTTTTGTGCGACCAAACTTACTAACTGGAACTGGCGTGAGGTGCGGAGCTAGGGGTCCGCCGTTGCTCTACTTCCATTCACCCCTAACAGATCTGCCTTCCATTCAAGTGGCTGAAGGAAGAAGCTCATGCAAAAACAGGAAAAATCCCTTTGGCATGGTTTGAAGCAACAATATCCTTTGGTCACCGGATTTTAGCAGTGGAAAAAGAAAATCCAACGTCTACCTCATGTTGCTGAGAGCGATACTCGTGCAACCTCTGTTACCATTACTCCATAGGGCCGTTG
Organism: Calotriton arnoldi; assembly: GCA_963921515.1. Classification (NCBI taxonomy): domain Eukaryota; kingdom Metazoa; phylum Chordata; class Amphibia; order Caudata; family Salamandridae; genus Calotriton; species Calotriton arnoldi. The sequence continues at coordinate 44,301 of CAWUFW010009793.1, forward strand.
GAGGGGTTTAATCACAGCGGAGCCAGACTAGTCTCCTCCGTGATTAAACCAAAAGTCCACCTGCATCTAAATTTGGCTGGAGGACCACATGTTGGTGGTATGTATGCTCTGTCGGTGTCAACGATACATGCAGCCAACATATAAATTAAACCGTTAGTCTCTGAAATGGAAATCATAAATTCTCTGCAGGGCAAGGCAGCAAGCTGGGGCTGAAGAGGGCTCTACATCATCGGATAGCCTCTGGACAAGGTCTTGGTGAAGCTATACCCTTTTGGCAGAAAACCTCCAAGTGGGACAAAGTTGAATTTCACGCCCAGGGAGGGTCCTTCTCTGGTCGGATACTTTTCTTACCTTCACCCGGTGAAGATTTCTACTTTCAGAATTAGTCACTTTTTTGTAGCTCAGATTCTTCCAGTGGGGCAAGGCTGCAGGCTCTGGCCAAAACGGACTCTACAAGGCAGGATACCTTCTCTGTGACTTCCTGCTGAATCAGATTTGCTGATGTGGAAGAGCTCCGAGTGGGAGCAACTTGAATGTTTGGCCCAGCCCACAATGGAATAGGCAGGCAGGGCCTTGGCTTTGTTGAAACTAGATTACTGCACCATTGTCTATGCTGGAGCCCTAAATATGGGGACCTTCATTCTCAAGAACCAGCAAACCCTTGAGTCGAAATATTGACTACAAAAAAATCATGCTACCAAAATAAAATACTCAAAACATCGAGGCCAAAATATTGAGAAGGTAAGTGAATTTAGGTGAGTATATATTTACTATTCTTAACTCCAGATCTACGTACCTTGAAGATATACATCTATCATCAAGAACATATATGTAGAGTTAAGTAAAGCAAACCTATACATACCTATACATACTTAGGCCAAACTTTTCACACTCGATATTTTTTCCTAAATATTCTAACAGCGAAATATTCTGGAGTCAGTACTAAGGTGGAATACCCTACAAACCCATAGAGCCAGATTGTCTCATACCACCCTGACCCTTATAGACTAGCAGTGGCACCCAGTTACGCAGAGAATCAAGTTAACTTTTCTCTACACCTTTTTCAAAGTATGTGAGCCGTGGCCTTAATATCTTCAGACTTTAACCCCAAACTACACACCTAGCCATAACATGAGTTCTTTCTAGCAATGCACAACTGCTAGCACAAATCAAATTTAAAAGCACAGACTTCAGCTCCCACCTAGAGTGACCAGACGTCTCAGATTTGCCCGGACAGTCCCGGTTTTTGAAGGACTGTCCCGGCGTCCCGACACGTTCTCTTAAAACAATAAAATATCCCAGTTTTTAGGGGAAGTTCTGGTGAAACTGCACATTAATCGCAGTGTTGCGCAGGTTCACATTTCAACCACCCTCTAAGAAACCGGTAACACAAGTTCACTTGTTTAGACTCTCCTGCTGTGCTGCCTGCCTCATTCAAGCAGCACAGCAGGATCTAATGGAGTGTGAATCAGGGTTGCAGAGTCCTTAGGTCAAGGCCGGGCCCACCATCAGCCGGACCCTGGAACTCCTCACAGAAAGGGGCTCAGGGCATCTTGTATAGGGCTCTAATAGGACATTTAGTCCTATTTCTATGTCTGTGTCATTTAGTCCTGTTTCTATGTCTGTGTCTGTCCCGGTTTTATGTTCTACCTGGTCACCCTAGCCCCACCACCCCCTTCCGCTCCCATTGTTTGGGGTGGCTGGATTGAGACAGACAGATCGAAGGTCAGTTTCATGCAGCCCGTCCTCAGGGAAACATTTACAGCTCCAGAGACCTCCGTTTATTATTTTCTGTTTATTCTTATTTTCGTATATTGCTTCTTTTGGCCCCTATCTCTGTCAAATCGTTTCCTTACATAATACCGACTCACATGGGCTACTTAAAATGTCCAGTCTTGTGTGAGAGAAAAGAACCTCTATTCCCAGACAAACAGTAGGGGAATCATGCAATGTTTCCATTAAAACAAAAGACAGAACTAGAAAGTTACTCCTAGTGTTAGATTAAGGAAAAACAGGAAACATTCTAAAAAGTGCTTTTTGTACCAAAGACAAATATTAGTGCATGTGACATTACAAAATAGACCTATAAATCTTTTAACTGTACGTTTTCATGTCATTCTTGTCATGGCAATATATTTTGATAGCTATCTCATATATCTGTTTTATTTTTTTGTAATGCAGCCCACTCCTTGTGCATCGTTCTTCTTTTTTTGTTTTTAAAAACATGTTGACTTATTAGGTCAATGTGCCAAAGTCCTAACCAAACATTACGCTATTAAACTAGGAGGCTGACATTCCAGGTCCTTCCAAAGTAGCATCATGTTGCAACATTACTATACATAACAGATATAGGATTATTATGCTGAGGCTATTCTCTGATCCCCCCACCCCTCCATTTTTAGAGCGTGGTAATCCATACGCTGAGCAGCAGTAAAACTATTATATAATCGTATGACAACAACTCTTTGTATTGCCCGCCTTCCTGACAAACTCAAAAGTCCTCACATGCAGTTTCAATGAGCCTCATATTTTATTGAATTTTTGGGGACATCCTCCCACCTTATACTAGCCCCTCTGCCCGCCTGACCAAATCTAATCCATATTGGATCTTCACATCTCCAGCGTAAGGATGGATGTGCCCTCCCAGAATGGTTATCATTAATGCAACATCACAAAAGAGTAGTGCATATTTCGCTTTGGTCTACAGCTCGGGAGTAATATCTACAGAGTCCCCTAAGGTTTTGGCTATCCATTGTCACACACTTATCCAGTTTCCCTGGGCCCACAGGCTTCCCCAAATGTATGTAATAGCCATTCTGGTTACAGCCCCTCAGCAACGATCATTATCTAGTCTCCCTGTCTAATATAATTTAGTTTTAGTATAATATGCCCTTTGTAGTATTTTCAATTGAACCGCACAAAATCCAGCCGCGATGGCCAACTCCTTCAGGGCTCAGCCTCACCCTAGTCCTTGTCTTTTAACCTCCCAAGATCCTGTTCCCATTTATTTCTTAAATTTATCAAGGGAGTCTAACTATTATTGATCATGGTTGTAAAGATCTGCAAGACCGCATGTTTGGTCAAGGGTGCTCCCAGTATTCAATATTCCAATGGAGTTTCCTCTGCCACCTCATGCAACAACTCTTTATATTTAGAGAAAATATGTTTCAACCGTAGATAGTGAAAATATTGACTCTATGCTAGTTCGTATTGCATCCGTTGCTTAGAGAATGGTATCATCCCATGAACGTCACATACGTCCCCCGCCTTTAAGATACCAAGGAGATCCCACTTCTAGTGGCCCTCAATAATTTGCAGGTCTTTAAGTTTATCAGAGACCCACAGAAGTGTCTCCAGTGGCAATTTGCCCCTCCAACCCAATTTCTGTGTCGCCCTTCTCCATATTTTGATCACCATGAGTGTTGGGGTAGGACACGCAATATGATGACACGTACTCTATATCAGTATATTAAACTCCTTTGGATCTAGCTCCCTTCTATCTGATGAAGTGAGGGTTCCTGTAGTAAGGCAAATACTTGTTCATTATGTACCAGCAGATGGGTTGCCCAGTTTCCCAGTAGTATAGTTGTACATTTGTAAGCTGATGCGCTATTCGCATGTCTTTCTTGTCATATCAGGGCCCACCTTCCCCTCCATTCCACAACAATGAATGGGTCAAATTATCGACCGTACGAAAGAACCACTCTAGGATGTCAAATTGTGTATTTAGCAATATACATAAAAACTTGGAAAGAGTCATCGTTTTGTACATGGCCGCTCTGCCCTTTAATGACAGAGACTGCCATCTCTAGTGCCCAACATCTATTTTATACTCTTCTAGGATTCTGTCCAAATTGTGACTGTAGAAGATCGATTGGTCAGCGGTCATATAGATACCCAAATAGGTAAATCCCACTGTCTCCCATCTCAGGGGGTATACCCATCCGTTAGTCGTCTGCTAGTCTGTTGGGGGCAGGGGGGACAATACTGATTTATGCCAACTAATATGGACCCCAGAGTAAGAACCAAGAACTGTTAGAATATTTAAGATCCTTGTGACCAACGGATCTGTGTCCACTAGGTAGCCAGAATATCATCTGCCTAGACAGAGATCACCATCTCCCAGTCTAGGTCCCAACATATTCTACAGATCAAGGCGTCCCTCCGTATCCAGCTTGCCAATGGTTCCAGAGCTAATATGAAGAGTAGAGGGGACAGCGGGCATCCCTGTCTTGTTCCTCTACTTAGCCTAAATTTGTTTGAGAAGCCCAAATTTGTTTGAGAGCGTCCCCTTGACCGTGACCCTGGCTATCTGGCTATTATATAGCAATTTGACCTATGATTAAAAGGAGGGTCCAAAGCACATCTTCAAGTAGGGACATTTGAGTGAATCGAATGCTTTCTCTGCATCTAACGCAAACAATAATGCTGGCTCTCTCGTTACATAACGGCATTCCAATCATCCAAACAGGCGAAACAAATTATGTCTTGTTGACTTGTACGACATAATTCCCGATTGATCAGTGGTTATTAACTTGTCTATTACCTGAACTAGAACGTTTGTCAATACCTTCGCCAACATTTTTGTCTCCATAATTAGGAGTGAGATCGGCCTATAAGACTCACACTCCTCCTGTGGCTTTCGCTTATTTGTATGAAGACGACTGTTGCTATTCTTAAGGTCACGTAGAAGAACACTTACCTCCCTGTCTTCGTAGAGCATACTTTTAAGAGGTTTGACTATCTTCCACCCATGCATTTAAAAAAAACTCAGGTGGCAAGCAATTGGGTCCAGGGGCCCTCCTGAGTTTTTTCAGCACCTCTGCAATCTCTCTGTCCTCCATATCTCTCTCTACAAGCCGTTTATCATCTCTGTAAGGTAGCGGGAAGGAATATCTCTATTAAACCTCTTCCGCTCTTCCTAGGGAACCCTAAATCATGAAGTGTAGAGTTTGCCCAGGAATGCTGCAGAAATCTGGGCAATCTCCTTTGCTGTCTGTGCCCTCTCTCCGACCTCTGGAAGTACACTATGGACCCATCTATGACCACCTTCTCTTTGTACCAACCATGCCAACAGCTTATCAGAATTGTTCTCCACCTCATACAGTCTACCATGTTTTGCCCTAAAGTGGGCTGATTCTTCCTTTTCTAAAAGTTGATAATCTTCCCTAGCTAGATTTATATGATGGGCTAACTCTGGATTTGGTGATAGTGTGTAACCTGTCTCCCATACCATTATCTGGGCTTCTAGCTCCCAAACTTCCCTTTTCCGCTCTGTGTTCTTACCCATGATATGGGCTATCAAATGGACTGTGATGATGGTTTTGTATGGCTCCCATAAATCTGCCCACAAGGCCACTGTTACAATATTTTTCTTAAAGTCCAAATCAATTACCTCTAGAATGTGGTGTCTAGTGTTTCAGTCCATCATTTCCCAGGGATCTAGTCTCCATTCCTTCTGGCTCTGGACTGACAGTGTTTCAAGTCTAGTAATTATTGGTGAATGATCAGATATTCTTCATGCCAAATATCTTGTGCCCTTGTATCTGCCCTATTGTCTTTTTGGAACCAGGAGGTAATCAAGTCTAGACATAGAGCTCATAGCTATTTGAATGTTTATGAGTATTGTCTTTCCCTCAGTTGTGCATCCCTTCGGAGTTCCACCACAAAGGTCCACAAGTGTGTATCCTCCCTAGACTCTTGCCTCATGCTGAAGGTGTCCATTGCACCCTGCAGCATGAGTTTGAAATCACCTCCCAATATTGGGAGGGCCTCTGGGACCTGTAGTATCCATTCTCCCATCCTTTGCAAGCCATTTGAGTGTTAAACCGGAGGGGGGTGCTAAGATGCCAACACCACTTTTTCGCCAATCCAGCTCCCTATCACCGCATGGCAACCTGATGGTTCCGCCAAGTCTTATGACTCTGAAATAGGACAGATGTATGGGCTAAGATTACAACCCCTTTTGAGCCAGAAGTGAACCCCACATGCACCTGTATTTTGTATCTGCCCTGTACCAGTAACCCACAGTTATTCCCTACCAAGTGCGTCTCTTGCAAAATCAGGGTCATGTCTTGCTAGGTATCTCATAACCGCTTCTCTTTCAGTTGACTAGCAAATGCATTCACATTCCAAGAGAGTATTGTGTGCCCATACCACAGGCCTCTGGGCATGTCATTCATCATCCAACACCCCTCTGCTGGTCCCTGCCAATCCTCCATCTGCATGTGATCCATGTCTTCCTGTACCTGTCCGCCTCAACTTCCCCCCTCCAACAGTAGCCACCCACACTACTGTCTCTTGCTTCAGGCCTAAAACTGCCCAACACCCCAATGCTTAAGGTGTCTGTCGCTCCCCTATTTCAGCCATGAAATGTACAGTCTTTACTGTAGCTGCAGTTGTGTTCGGGTTCGGACATGCCCCTCAGTGTATATATAATATTCTCCTGCAACATTGTTGACTGCCTTTGTGGAAATTATGCTCAACATAGTTAAATTATTAGGCAATAATGTCAGAAGCCATCGGTATGACCACTGGTTGCATGTTCCCTTTTTCATCTTCACCGGAGCCAGTGTTGTAATTCCTATTCTCCACTGCTTTAGTTTTAAGGACTGTCCATCTTTTTGTATTATTCTTAAATTGCCGCTGATACAAGGCTGCCACCACTTTTGACCTTTCCAGCTCCGCCTGGTCTTTTGTAGAGGTGGCTCCTGATCTCCTTTGGGGTTCCTGCCAAGCTGGTGATGTCACATGAGCACTGAATATCCACATAATTCCAGCAAACCCACACAGCCACAGCAGAGGTGAAGAAATGTGATACATCTTGGTCAATAATACGTAGCTTCGAAGGGAAGCATAAAGCATATTTCAGGTTTAATTGGTGCAAGTGCTTCTTCACACCTAGGAACATTTCTCTTTGTCTTTGCATGGCATTGGTGTAGTCTGGGAACACATATACTCTACCCTCTCGCTGCCATGGCCCATGTTCTCATGCTATCTGCAGCAGATTGTCTCTGTCATGGAAAATTGAGAAGTCTTGTGACTATGGGCTTAGGAGGAGCTCCTGGGAATGGCGGTCTACCGGGGACTGTTGTCAAAAACCAATCATCTGTGAACAGTTCAAAACACATAGGGGCATATTCACAAGGAGCTATCGCCGAATTAACAGCACTTTATCGCAGCCAAAGTCGTGATAAATTTACCTCCCCATTCACAAGCCGGTGTTAACAGCCCACAGCACCAGTATACCAGCGATAGCAGCCGCAAAAAACATCGCCACAGAGGACCCCCGCAAATATCGCTAATGAGATGCAGAGTAGGCGTTCCCGTGACAAAAGCCGAGACAACGGCACACCTCAACATTCACAACGACCAGCCACATCCGCGATAAAAACACAAAACAGGCGATAAGGCGCGTTAGCACCAGGAAATTTACACCTGCTCTGACCTGGTGTAAAGTCGGACGGCAGCCAGCACCACAAAAGGGAGCACAGCCCAGGGCCACATCCGAAGGGCAACAGATGCCATGGAGCCACTCATCATGCGGCCCGGACACCCAAGAGGGCCACAACACCCACCGACACCACACCCAGGCCCGCAACCCCCCCCCCCCCCGGGACCACCCCCAACCCCGGACTAAGAAATTGCCTGATGTCGCACAAGCAGGAAAATAAACATACATGCGTGGCCAGAAAATGGAGAATCAGTCATACAGCAATGCAATCACCAACACAAAACACCATACAAACAAAAGCAGAAACAACCCTTATGATGAATCCTAGCTGCTCCTCACTGGACAATCCGTAGCACACAGCCTGGAAGACCAAATCCAAGAGAAGAAGGTGTACCATGCGCCCAACAAAGGAAAGAGAGGGAGAGAGCGAGGGAGAGAGACGGAGTGAGATAGCACAAGCAGCGCAAGGCCGCTCGGGCACCTAGCTCCACATGCCAACATGTGTGTGTGCATCGCCATCCGTACACCATGAGCCCAAGGCCGTGTCCCAATCTCAGCGCCAAAGCCACATCACATTCCGAAAACGCAAGTAGTAGTCAGACAAACATCAGGGATGAAAGCACCATTGTCCCAATGCAGAATGCGGGAGGACACCTGCACCTCTGACCTTGGTCCAGAACGCGCCTGGAACACCCTGACAGAGATGCAATGGCAGATGGGGACGACTCCCACTACTGGGGTAAAGAAAAGCTATTCACAAGATCTATAGTATATACTTAGAATGTAACATCACGCCTAATGTTCATACAAGCACAATGTTTCACATATATTGTTTTTGCACATATCATTAAAGACACTTTCTTCTCGTTAGAATGATATATTTCTTTATTTATCTTTTTACATCAATTACTGTTTTTTTTTAATAAAGAGTTTTTTTTGTATAAAGATTTTGTTGAATTTAAATATTTAGTGCCACAATATGTTATTTTCAATTTCTTCAACATATATGTATAAAAGTGCAAAAAAAGAAGACTTCTTCACAACAATACAAAACAAAACAGTGCTATACAGATAAAAAGTTAAAAACTAAGCTTGTTAGACAGTTTAGAGGCTGGTGGTCGATAAGGGACACGACGCGCGTTTCGGCGTTTAAGCCTTCATCAGGAAAGAAAACCGACTCATATTTCTCTATAATCCTAGTTTGGATTGAAGATTTATATATCAGAACCATCCAAGATTTATATTTCCTAGTTGGGGGTCGTCTCTTGTAACTTCTGTAACTCCAAATCGATATTCAATAAGTGCCGTGTGTACTGAGAGTTACAGTACTCTCGTGTAGAATGCGGGAGGACACCTGCACCTCTGACCTTGGTCCAGAACGCGCCTGGAACACCCTGACAGAGATGCAATGGCAGATGGGGACGACTCCCACACCACGCATTCCGCAAATGAACCATCCGACTCATCCACAGCCCACACACAGAAGCCCCTGCCTGTGGTACCCCCGCATGGGATGCCCTTGACACTCACGGAAACAGCAACCCATAATCCACAACGTTGCACACACATTCGAATCATTGCTCAGAGCTGTGGCATATCCTCCACACAACAGCCGCAGTCCAGAAGAGTGCCTGTTCACGAGACGCACCAACGCAATGGCAGGCCATACCGGGCACATGCACAACCCCCGTCACGTGGAACAGTACCGTGCACGTATGCTGCATTTACTGGGCGCACTGCCACTGGCAGTGCTGCGGATCAGTTACAGGCTCAGCTTCCGCATTGCCCACGTCACCTGCGTCCAGCCCTGGTTCCACTGCCGAACATGCACATTCGAGTGTCCCATGGATGTCTGCCTATCCAACACAACTGTTGATGAATTGGACTATGACTTGTGTCTGTGACCCCTGTTGGATCACGAACAGGAGTGTAACCGAGACAGCCGTGCATGGGATGCCTTGACATACTGCGTATGTATTGGTAGTCGTGCATGGGAGACTGCACAATTTCTCGTGTGCAGTGACCACATCGAGGCGCTCCCCTATTGGGCTGTGTTGCGGATCGGTGAGACAGCGTGGGCTGAGCACACCTGCCCGGACCACCTAATGGATTGGCTCTCCCTGGTGTTCCTTGAACACGACAACGCCGTACTATTGGAACACATTGCACATGAAGCTGCACGGGCATTCATGGACGAGTAACTAAGTTCCTGCAGCCACAAACGATTGCCACCCACAGCACATGGCCCAACAACTTGTTGCATCGTGGGGATTGCTCACATATCCTACCACAACAGAGGACACGTCTGCCTTCGGTCGGGCTCTGGATGCATGTGCGTGGAATAACGCGTGTGTACACACACCTGTGCAAGGTGACGCAGGTCCATGGTCGGAGCAACACAGCGTCGTTTGGCAACGTTGCCAATTCGGACACACTGCTGGGGAGAGCACACACATGGCAATGTAGCACGACATGTGAACCTGTCGGACCCTCACACCTGATCACTGTCGGCAGAGCAGACAATCGGCGCACCCCAGAGGCAGAGCACCATGCAGACCCTACATGCAGTGAGTCGTGCCCCCTCACACGGGGCAATGTGCAGACGCCAAAACACACATGACTCATCCAGCAAGGCAAGGTGGGCTGTGAGCGTTGCCATCCGTGATGAATGTTGTCCATTTCAGCCTCAACATTATCTGAACCTCGACATGTACCCATGCTGCGTGTAAGTGTCTTAAGCATGTCCCTGCCTGTTGTGGCCGTTGACTCGTCCGTACTGACACGCACATGCCAATAAAGCCTATGCCACTGTACTGGTGTCTAACTGTGAGGTGTGTTGTCTAGATTGTCCACTCATGTGCCACAATGTGCCTCGTCCCAACACAGGGAGGAACTGACTGACGCATGTGCAATGGGGGTGTGTCCCTTTGGCAAGCTCCACCTCTGTGAGCCAGACATTGTTTTTGGATAGGTGCTGGACGACATGTGCACTTACATGACTCCAGCTATGTGTGTATGGTGTCCAACCTCTGACCATGTGGAGCAATGTCATACATCACAACAGAATGTGTCCACACAGATGTGTGTAAGTCGGTATGCGACGTGAAGTTCTGCTGTCACACGTGGTGTGGGATACCATTCCCGGCCTGCCACCGTTTTGGTCACTCCTACACACGGCCCCATTCAACACATGGACGTTTGCCTACGTTGGGGTGTTGTGAGATTGCTGTTGATGTGCAATGGGGACACAGCTAGTACTCACCTTCACAGTCATCCAATTGGCCATGTGTCTCAGGGATAGACATGCGCATAGATGTCAGTTACCAGGGTGTACCTTCATGTGCAATCATCGTCCCCACATCCAGCCATACTTCCATACGTGAGTGAACATAGTGATGACACATCTGTGTGATTTTGAATGTTTTATTCACATTCAGGTGATTGACGGAGCTGAAGCTGTACCTGGCCATCCAAGCCCAAATCACATGGAAGCCCAGTGGTGGGCCAACCAGAGACCTTTGGGGATTGCACAGTGATTGGGAAGAGGGAGAGTGCAGTCCGCAGCAGGATTGCTGTGTGATTGGCCAGCGGTGAAGAAATGGCAGTCCGTGTCGGGGTCCGGGTGAATGTCGCAGGGTGCTCCGGAGGTCAGTAGGAGGTATTTCCCAGGGCATGATGCATAGGTCATGACCAGGCAGGGACAGGCCATATGGCGGTGATGGATGCTACTGCCTCCTTCCTCACACAGTAGTTCCCATCCCCTTCTCACTCCCCTGATACGGGTTCTGTGTCCGGTGTGTGTGGCGGGGTGATGGCTGCATCGCTGTGTGCCCCTGACACATCAGACTGCGTAGGTGATGGGGCAGCATCACAGTGTGCCACGGACACATCAGGGGTCGGAGCTGTGTGTGTCGATGTTCCCGCTGCAGTCATCTGGGAACGGCTCAGTGGCAGCAATGGCAAGTTGGAGTACTGCAGGGCGTGCTGTTCCCAGTCACTACTCGCTGGTGTCCAGCCGTGGCAGACATACTTCCAGCCTGCATCTGCTCCATGGTGTCCATTGCCCTCCGCATCTGTGCCAACTCTGTGCTGTCATGGCTGGTGCCTGTCTGACCAGACAGTTCTTGTATTAGACTCATGGCACCAGCGAGGTTAGCCAAGGTCTGTGGCGGAGCATGGTGCATACAGGGGGTGTCCGATAGGGACTGTACGTGGTCCCTGATGGGACTCAGTCACCCACGTATGGCATCGAGTTTGGCTGCCTCGAGCTCGAAACACACCTGCAGCTGATGAGCCAACTCCACCTGGCAACCCAACACACGCCGTTGGAATTCCATGTATTGGTCGGGGGGGTCCTGGGAGACAGCTGTGGTGGTGTGTGTTTCCTGCTGTGCAGGTGGTGGGGTCACCTCGAGGCAGCTGGCCTGGCCTGCTCCTGGGGGTGGGGTGCAGAGGCTGTCCAGCGTCCGTTGGAGGGTGTCTTGACATATGTGCAGGTTGTCCTCTTCATCATCAATGGTGGGATGTGTGGTGTGCTCTGCAGGGGGTGTTGTTTGTCCCTCTGCAATGTAAAGGGGAGATGCAGGTTAACAGAGTTTCACATGTATGGTAATGATTTGCAGATGTTTACATTCAGACTGCATGCCAATGTACATTGTGACTGTTTTTGGGGAGCTGGCTATTTGATGGCAGTCAGTGTGTTTTTCGACTACATGACGGATGTGTGGTAGTACCCGTACATTATCATCACACAGTGTCAGGCAATGCCAGATGTGGGTGGACAGTTACTACGCACGAGCGGAACCTGTTGTGAGCTCTGTCCTGTGGTGCTGGTGTTGCACTTTGTACCACATTGCCTTCATTGCTGATGTTGTGTGATTGCTATATGTGTCTGCTGCATTGTGGGGGACTTGCCCCTGCAGCTCTGACTTCGTGTAGCCTTCTCCCTTTGAGGCGGGGTGCCTTAGAATTGTGTGCTTTTCGGGGCCTGATTTGCTTTTGACTTGGGTCATGTGTGCTCGCGGACTGTTTTTGTGGGCTGGTGCATTGTTCGTCTGCTGCGTGTATTGTAAGGCATGGGTTGTGGGTGCACGTGGACACGTCGGAGTGTGACCTGCTCCTTTACGGATGTGATCCGCACTTGGCTACCTCCATGTCGCTTTGTGGGCCATGTCATTTTTTGGGGCAGCTGCCATGCTATCGGACATGCAGTGTTACTTGCATAGTTAGTGTAGGTCACGGAGCCGCTGCTTTGCTGGATTCAGCACATGTGCACGGGTCGGTTGTGATATTGGTGATGGGGGGGCCCTCTGTGCACATTGTGGATGGGGGCCTACTTGGCATTTCTATGTGTGCTGCAGTGTGCCAAGGCATTCAGGGACATGTTCCACGGTCATTGTGGGTGTGCTGTGTGCAGCGCGTAATTGTGCATGTGTGCCATTGTGCCCATCTCCCCCCGTCCCAAGTCGTTACTCACACTGTTGCTGTTGGGTCAGGTCGTATCGTGCTGTGTCCAGGCCCCCCAAACCTGCCACCGTCTCCTCACTGCTGACTGTGGCCACCATTTGCTCCAGCTCATCCAGCTCCTCCTGTGTCACAGGACTCCCACCTCCAGTCGCCGTTGCTGCCTCCCTGTTGGCGGCGAGCTTATGTTTGGTCTGCCTTTTCAGATCATGCCAGCGCCTCTTGACCTCCTCCAGTGACCTCCTGGACATTCCGACTGCATTGACCTTGGTGACGATGGCCTGCCATATTTCGGTTTGGGTTGCCAGTGCCGCAGTGGAGGTGCCGAACAGTTGTTGATGGTGTTCGGTCACCCCCGTGACGATGATTTGGTCTTCCTGCGGACTGTACCGGGTCTTCCTCTTCCTTTTGTCCTTGCCCTTCCCCAAAAGTGGGGTTCCTGGATGGTCCTCCGTAGGGCTTGTGGTGTTCGGCTTGTCCTCTGCACTCGGTCAGGGTGCATCCATGTTGCTACGCAGTTTGAATTGTTTTTGGGCTTTTTTTTTTCTTTCTTTTATGGTGCTTTTTCCCACCGGCCGCGTGGGATTTACAGGCTTGTGGCTGGTGTTTGCTGATTTCTGTACCGCGATTGGCCTCATCGCATGATTTCTCGCGTTCGCGTTTCGCATTTTTTCGGCGTGGCGTTGATTTTCACGCTGTCATTTGACGCGTTATCTGGTGACTATCGCATGCTACCGCCTTGTTGTGAATTCCACGTTGACACGGGGTTATTTTCCTGTGATAGGTGCGATATTGAGAGTTGCGTTAGGCTACTCTTGCGATTGTTATCACGGGTTCTTGTGAATATACCCCATAATAGTGTTCAGGGATCCCCACCAGGCGCACATTATTGCGCCTAGACCATCCTTCTGAGTTGTCAAGTTTCTCTCTCAAGAAATGTACCTCTTTCGGTAGAGTTTATAGTTGGGTGTGTACCTCAAACTCTATTGGTTGTACATTTCCCAGTGTGGATTCCATCTCTGACACACTCTCCCACAGTTTCTTGTGATAAGCCCTGTACACTCTGACATCAAGAGCCAATGCATCGATGTTTAGTTCTAGGGCCGCTTTAGTATCTCGTATAGCTATGAGAATTCTTTCTGTATGAGTGGCACGGCTCATGTCTGCCCTCTTCTGTCCCTTGCCGCACTTGTTTCTGGATTGCTCTATTTTCTTTGCCAGGAGGGAGTTTGGCACATTTGGCACAACGTGCTAATTCAGTAGAGCGTCGCTGTGTGTCAGCGGGTGTACATGTGCCACTGCATTGTGCTCAGCTGTACCTGAAGTCAATAGTGAACCTTAAATAGCACACTGCTATATATGCTGCATATGGCTAGATCCAATGACAGTTAGTGGAGATGTAATTCTCCCAAGTTCCTCATAGGGCACCTTTGGTATTACCATGCTCCATATTGTTCTCAAAAGGCATGAGAACCGCCATTTTGGGGGAATTATTGTGCAATTCTCTATAATGGTACTGTGTCACCCTGTACTGTCTCCTGTCTTCACAGCACCCTGGTGATTCCAACTTTTCCATCAAGGTCTTTACTAAATGTACTGTACTTGCCTGCCATCGGAAGGATCCAAACATCACTGACACCCATTCATAACTCCAAGGAATCCCCCGTGCTGTAGAGGGTTTTAATTGCTCACCAGCAGTATCTTCAGGCTTATTACCAGCTAGCAAGCTTCCTTGTCCTCTACTTGCAAGTTTTGCACACAGCTCAAAAAACACTGCGGTGTCAGGGGGCCCACTATCATTGATTCCACAACTGCGATCTCCACTTTGTACATTCTACCCAGCCTTTGGCAAATCCTACACGTGGACTGCTGGAAGACGATTTGTCCTCAGCAAGTCAAGTGCATGGATTTCCACATGGAACGTCCCTTCTGTCCACCTGGAGCTTCAGATCTGCGCAGTCCACCAGGGCCTCGTCATCATAGGGAGAGAGAGTCGTGCCTCTTCCTGAACTGTAGAGGACCTCCACCACTACTGCATGTTTCTTCTCTGCTCCTAGCAGTGCTAACTCCAGTCAGGAGATGTCACTCTGCCACTGCTCGGAGCGCAATTCCCTGTGGTGCCACTCAAGCAGCAAGTCAGTCTCTTTGTCCAGCTGTGGCGACTGCCATCTTAATTCCTTGCCCAGGTGCTCTGGTACGCACTCTTCTTTGCTCCACACTTAGAAAAATCGAATTTCCCTGTAGGGAGATAGCAGTGTACACGTATCCCCTCTTCTATGAAACAAAGCAGCCCTGGTCCTTGGGACAACATCATGATAAATAATTCTGCAGGACCGTGAGCGCCAGAGCTTGGATTTACACGTCCATCTCCATTGCTACCCAGGCCACACCCTGTAGAGAAGAAGTCTTGGTAATAGTCTATACCAAAGAAATGCTGCATTCTAACATAGGGTTCTACTTACTGCACATAATATGCATGTGCATACATTTCTTATGGGTAGGCGAAATTGCAATTTTTTTCCATAAATGTGTAAATTTCTCAAAATGTTCAAAGAATTTTGCACATTTGGCCAGTACCTGGCCAGTATCAGCATGAAAATAAAACATGACAGCTCACCTTGTGTGCATAACCCACACACAATGCCAGTATGATACTGGGTTGAGGAGACAATGGGTCAGATGTACGAAGATTGTTTGAAGTCATAGACGGCCCAATTTTTTTTAATGTACAAACGCCAAACTGTGATTCTACAGAGTCACAATTTAGGTTTGCCATTCAGCATTTGGAAGGAGCGAGTTCAAGACGTCCATTGCCAAATACTGAACCATAGTCGTATGTATTCATGTTTTGCGACCCAAATTCAGTCGCAAAACATTGATATTTTACCAGCACCTCAAAGAAGGTGGTACCCATTTGCAAACATGAAGAAGACCCCTTCCCATTTGCGGGTGGTGAAAAAATATATTTTGAATAGTAGGCAGTGGTCTCACGAACCATTCCCTACTCTTAAACGAGCATTTGCAATGCAATAGGTCTCAAGTTTATGAGAGTTTGAGCTATTGGCATTGTAAATGACAATACCTTTTATTTATGTGTTGTTTTTAAAAATGGATAAATAAGAGGTATTGTCATTTACAATGCCAATAGCTTAAACTCTTGCAAATGCAAGACTTATTGCATTTCAAATGCGTTCGGCACCCGTGCTATAACATTTTTCAAAAAAGTGTTAGGAGAGAGCGTGTCCTGCCTGCAACAACAGGCAGGACAAAGCTATTTGAGAAAATAGTGCTCGAAGGTTGTAATTAAAGCCTACAGAGTAACAACACACGTAACAGGGGGTGTCCTCATGGGAGGTTACAAAATAAGACAAGGCTGTACTAAGGAGGAACTACTAAGCCTATTGACCAATGAAAAGCCACAGTTTACAGTGGACAATGACACAAGCCAATGAAAAAATATGGGCAGAGAGTGGGGGGAGCTTCAAGTCCATACCTGAATACAGCATGCCTGGCAGAGTAGCGCATGCGCTGCCCAGGCTCGCCCTAAAAATGAACTTTTCATTTTTCTTTTTTTAAATGTATCTCATTTTCCTTCATGGAAAACAGGTTGCATTTAAAAATAAATAAAGCATTGCTTTATTTAAAAGTAGTCACAGACATGGCGGTCTGCTGACCTCAACAGGCCACCATCCCTGTGATGGCTATCATTCCTAATGGGTTGCAAACTGCAACTTACCTCATTAATATTTATGAGGTAGGTCGATTTGCAACCCATTAGGAATCGTTATCTTAATTGTAAAACTTTCATTCATTAGGAATTGCGATTTCCAAGTTGCAATTTTCCATGTTAGTATATGTAGCCCGTCTCTTGACTGCGGTTATACTGTTCTTGCAAGACATTTGCAAGACATTTTTTACTCAGACTAATGTCCCATTTGACAAAAATGATGCAAGTTTTGCATCAGCGCGATCACAAGAAAAACTTTTTTTTTAATGTGACACAGATAATCCGTGCACTATTCCTCTGTGCAGCCATTATACCCTTATCTCCCATTGGGAACATTGCAATAAGTACATACAGTGTCTAAACCGGACATGTAACGGACAACTCCCACTAAAAACATTGTATCACCTTTTTAATCCTTTACAAAAAAACGAATCAAATAAGTATAGTTATAATATGTATGTAAGCAGCACTAGATGTGGCAGATGTTTTATAGACTTGACTTTCTCTATATATTTTGCTAATCTGATTTTTATGGTTTTTTGCAAAAGCTGAATAAAGTTGTGTTGTTGTTGTTGTATCAAGTGAAGAGAAGTGGCTAGGCCGGATTATGTAGTTCACAGTATAGAGATCTGCATTCCGAATAGCTATACTTTTCTTTTAAGATTAAAACAGGACATGTACAAGAAATAATGTGTTTTTCCAGCATGAATCGGACTTCTTTTAGTGATCATTTCACTTTCTACATATTTAGCTGAGTCGCGTAAGTGTGATATTGTGCGGATATGGTACAAATGCACATTTGTATCTGTGATGTGCATTCATTGCTCTAACTGTATATACTCTGGTACAATTTACACCACCCTCATTGCTTAATGCCCATTTCATAGGCAAGAAAGATAGAAAGAAACAGAGAGGAGTGATGAGAGTGGGAGACGCGCGAAAGAGGGCAGAAAGAAAACAGCCTGAAAAGAACAGGAAAGAGGAAGAGGGAGAGGGAGAAGCAAGAGTAAAAACAGGTGGTAACGAAAAATAATGGAGGACATGAAACAAAGCAGTGCTATAGAAAAACTGTGTCAAAAGACAGATTGGATAGCTAAGGCAAGTGACAGCGAGATATAAGCGGTATTAAGAAGAAGAAGGAGAGACTCAAAGTACAGACGAACAGAAAAAGGATCTTGTGGAGAAAGTAAACTAATTAAGAGAAGGGAGAGTGAGCCGCAGCTAGAAAAGGGAGAAAGAGAAAAGATCAAATCAAATGCAAAGAGAGGGGCCCCACACACCAAAGGGTCAGGGCTCCGTACTAGACTTAACAGTCAAAAATATATAGTTCACTTTGGAGGTCACTTGTCATTCAGATCAGCCTGCAAACATCAAATCACTTCACATACATTCGCCCAGTTTTCAATATATCTGTTGAAATTAATCACAAATATCAATATAAAAACATGTTCGAGTGCGTAGTCATCTTAACACTGTGGGGTAAATGTTGTTTCCCATACTGGCCTGTCCTTTTGGGCGCAGTGGACTTCTATCGAGAATACAACCCGGGACCACCTCACATTTTTTTTGTTTTTGTTTTTTTTACGGAGTTTTATATAGCGCGAACTTGACCCGAAGGTATCGGGTATCAGAGCGCTTTACATAGCACCAGTTGCGTTACAGTTCAAGTATGTATGCTCATATTGAAAAGTACATTCACTCTCGCTATAGATTTTGCTTTGTGTGGCTTATTTAATTTAGTTTATGGGGGGGCAGCATCAAGAGGCCATGTCTCAAGGCTTCACCCAGTTATGGTGAAAGCAGGGCGGAGCTGGAGGTCCATTTCAATGACTTCATGTAATGAGAGCAACCTCTCGGCGGACAGCTGGTGGACTCTGGCAGTTTCACAGACTTTTTGATGTGATTGTGAAGGTTTATTTCATTTATGATGGGCAGCAAGGAGCTGTAGCTCAGCGGTTAGGTCTTGTGCTTATGGTGGCACAGACTCCCCAGGACAAGGGTGCGAAGCCCACCACTCTGCCGAAGAAGGGGCTGTTTTATTTTGCAGCCGTTGACTGCTTGTACCTTTTTTCTTCCTAATGTGGCTAGCAGGTAGTTTTTGCTAGTTTCTTTGTTTGTAGTGCATCCCAGTGTATTTGCAGATTTGTATTTATAGTGCAGAGCAGCGCGGGGATTGGCCTGAGCGAGCTGGAAAGACGCTCCACTCAGGTCAGGGAGTCTGTGGGGTTTCTCTAACCCGGCTGTTCAATACAGCCGGTTAGAGAAACCTAAGTGCGCATGTGTGTTTTGGTCAGGCGAGACGGCCGGCCAAACACAAATGAGCACTTAGGGAGTGCACCTAGCACTCCTCCTCCCCCTCCTATGCCTCAGCCCCACCCCTCCCTATACACGCTGGCTGAGCCAACGGCTCAAAAATAAAATGATATTGAAATATTGTTTTATTTTTTTGCTGCAGGCTCTGAGCCAGTAGGGCGACGCTCCTCCCCCATTGAGGAGGGGCCGCCCCTGAGTGACTCCCTGGCCATATGAGAAGGAGAGAGAAAGAATGAGAGAAGAAGAAGAAAGGCTGAGGGTAGAGTGAGAGAAGAGAGTGCTGAGCCCATAATAGGAGACATGAGAGACAGAAAAGTGGAAGTGTTTGTTCAAGAATCTTTCTGGCTCTGTGTCTGATTTAGCATGACCGAGCCTCCTTCTGCAAGACTTTGTTACGCTACTTCTGAGCATGCCCCAAAGATGTCCTATTTAATGATCCCATCAGCTCTCGCAAAGTCTGCACTGAAATTCACTCACCATGCCACATATAAAAAACATATATAAAAATGTGGTAACAGTCGGTAGCTTGTAGCCAAGTTATTTTTCATGCACTGCTGCCAGGTATTTTCATGAAGGGTATTACTATTTAATATTCTACTGTTACCTGTGTTCAGTTTGGATATCACTTCTGTTCTGCATTGTGGACTGACGCTTTGTGCGTGGTTTCTGTGCTTCATGTGTGTTTATATAGTCAATACTTTTCCAAATGTGGGTAGCGTTTCAAAGTATCGGACAGGCCAAGCATATTAAAACAAGATTACCAAGTTTACCATATTGCCAAGATTACCATGTAGTACCATAGAGTATATATGTTTTCTGTTTTAGGGCATGAACTTGAGGCATCGTCACCCTATGACAGCAAGAGAATTATCTGCTCTACAGACATCCCAACTTGCAAACAGTGCAAGACCTTGCATGCCAATAAATGCAGTATAAAAAGAACAATAACTAAATGAATTGTGCTTCACCTGTACCATTTGCCTGCAGTTTCCTAAAGCTTTCTTTTGGGTGAAGAATCTACAAAAATTGTGTAAACATCTTTAAAGCCGGTTAGGCTAAGACCAATGCACCTGACTCAGTGTGTTTTAGAATAAACCAATTTGCCTCTGATCATTCCAGACTCTAGAACCAGCAATTCCACACCCTGCAAGTCTTGTTGTCCAATGTGTAATAAAGTGCAATGTTTGCCATTCGTCATGCTAAGTCTCTATAAAGGAGAACGCAGCACCCCTTGTAAATGTTAAGTTCTGTTATGCTATTACCAATGTTTCTGGCCCAGGGTACTTTAAAATACACAATTTTCTGGATAAGGTACAGATGAATTTTCTCCATATTTTGCACTGAACAAGAACAGTGACAGGAGGATCCATAAGTATTCGTGGCTCATCCAGATGAGGCAGGGCGATCCTGGTGTCGGGAGCTCAGCTCTGGAACTCTCATTGCCAAGTTCTGTGGAGTCAACCAAGCCTGTCACCAACGGAGAAAAAACTTTAAGCTAAGCCTCTGTCTGCAAGAAGGCCTTTCCTTCCATCAGGGCTACCTGCTCCCTGTGAACAGCAGCTGGGTCCCTCTCAGTGCAGTTGAACCCCGTCGACGACCGAACCTTTCAAATACTCGAGTTGAATGACCCTCCGCTGCTTCAGGCGGCTTCTGCCACAAGCTAGTGCTTCACAAACCAATCCAATAAATAACCTGGGCAACTACGTGTAACCCTTGCTGCCTGAGCCCATACCGAGCTCGCGAAGACTTGACAGGCATGAGGAGGGGGTACTGTGTGCATGCTGCGCAAACACCGCCACCAGAACGAAAACACTTGCAAATGTGAAGTATTACATTAATGCGAACACGCCATACGTGTGTACATAGGAGTGAACAGATGGGTGAAGAGTGCTTTTTGCAGGTGAAATAGAAAATGCAGGCACCCCATTCGTACTGGAAACTCAAATACTGTTAAAGGTGTCCAGACATTTGGCACTTTCAACCTTACTACTCTCTGCTTTAATTAATACCACATCTACAGTGACATCTAGTCTGGCACGACGGCTCAGTGAGTTAAACAAAGGATGTGGGCATCTCTAATGATCTAGTGAATTTAAATCCCTGCAAGGTTACCTCAGCCTTCTATCATTCCAAGTTTGATAAACTGAGCACCATAAATTGTATTTGGGTAATAGCTCCACCTGGTATTTACATAATTGCATACCGAAGAAGTGCTGTATGAAGCCTGTACACAAGAAAGCAGATTGTTATTGTTTAGTGAATACTTTTCTTGATGTGTTATTATCAGTGTTCACACGATGGGCAGTTCACGCAGAAATGTGCCTACAAGGCCTGGTCAGGGGAGTAAGCGCTATATAAATACAATTTACAATGATGCCTGCTGTTTAGTAGCGTGTAAGGTTCCCTGCCAGGGCGACAGGAAATGGAAGACAAAGAAAAGCAATGACCCCCTGAGGCTGATTGACAGCATCATTAGAGGGGAGGGCTCAAAGAAAATGGTGCACTTTTGTTGTGAATTTCTGCCAGTCTCCAGCAAAAGGCACGTCTAAACATTCACTTCCCGCTCACCAGGTTGTTGACTGTAGTCGGAAGGAAAGTGATCCGTCTTTTGTGGAATCCTT
The DNA here is from genome assembly GCA_963921515.1 of Calotriton arnoldi. NCBI lineage: Eukaryota > Metazoa > Chordata > Amphibia > Caudata > Salamandridae > Calotriton > Calotriton arnoldi. The sequence continues at coordinate 65,878 of CAWUFW010009793.1, forward strand.
GTCCGTGACCCTTTTGCCCCTAACGTTCCTCTCCTGCCCCTTGCTTTTGTCATGGCTAGAAGATAGGTACATGGACAATACCGCTGTGATCCGTGGTGCTCTCATGTGGACTTTACAATGGGTAACCGATTAATGCCAACAATGCTGTTCAAAGCTTTCTACGATATTGGCTGTTCCGCCCCCGACACTTTTTTTTTGAATAATTAGGCAAAACCGTGACTGTATTTGCAGTTGCTTGCATGAGCGGCCTTTCAATCACGCCCTTTACACATCACGGTGTCACGCGCCATGCGGCCTCTGCAGGTCTTCCAGATGAGATGCCCTTTTTCACCACTCTCCCATCTATTCTGTCTGCAAGAAGTGCGAGCAAGCACCAGGCCGTCCCCCCTCCACTGCTCTGTCAATCTATTTGGCGTCTGGGTGTCAGCAAGGTTAAAGGTTGGTAAACAAACTGCCATCTTTCCAGCAAAGCTACGCCTTCCTGTAAGAGCTTCGATTTTCACGGCAAATCGCCTTTCCTGCGGCACTTGGAGAGGATGGTGGTTCCCCAGTGGCGTAGTGCAAAATGATGCCCCCTCCTGCAGAATGTGACGAGGGGCCCCCAAGTCTCAACATCTATCAAATATTCACAGACTTTGGGCTTAATGGGGCCCCCTGAAGTGTCGGGGCCACATGAAGCCCCTCTGCCCCCCTGCACTGCAGGGCTGCAGGGACCTGTGATACGCCCCTGGGTTTCCTTTAATATACTTGTAGTCTCATCAATCTCATTCAGGCTGGGTTTAAGGCCTTCAGCTGGAAACCGAATGTAAGCACATTAAGAAGACCGGGCACATCATGTCTGCACACATGAAATAAAATAAATACTAAAATCTTACCTAAAAGACAAAATCTAGATTCACAAAGAATATATTGTTGGCATTTTTTATTTAGATATTATGCGCTGTAGATGAAGGAAGGTCTGCTGTATCTCGGAATACCCAATTACCCTGTAGATTCTTAATGCGATTTCGACAAGGTCCATAGCTCTGTGCAGTCATTTTGAAAATTCACAAGCAAGAGGAAAAAGGCAAAGGTTTTCAATTTTCACCTACAACTCTTTCATTGTTTACATTTTTTTTTTTTATTGCGTTTTAGATAACGAGAAACCAACACATTCCAAGAGCACGGGGATAAAAATACACAACTTACCAGCAAATAAGAAGATGAGAAAAATAAAACTTAATTGCAAAACTATATTAACAAACCTGTTAATGTATAACAGATATAACGATTACATCAAAATAAGAGTTTACACATAGTTAAGAGACAAACAAAAAAAGAAAAAAGGAGGGAAACAATCACAACAAAAACCGTATAATACCTAATGAAACATGAAACATAGGTGGAGTAGAGCACAGTGAAAAACAAATAGAACAAATAACCTAGACTAGGCCTGAGAAGCAGCCACCTCGGCCAGCCAGCCAGCCCTGAACCGGGTCCAAATCCGACCAAGCTTTTTCCTCCGGGGATCGCTCTCGATTAACACCATCTCCAGCCTGCTCATATGCAGAAATTCCTGCCACCAAGTCCATGGATCGAGTGGCTCACTAGCGTGCCAGAATCGTGCCAGAACCAGTCTAGCTAACGCAATGGGAAAAAAAATAAAGATAGGTTGGAGGGGATAGCTTATGAATGACCCAGCATAATAAGCTTTGTATCTGCTGCCACCGCCAAATTAGAAATGCGGCATAATTTGACGAAGACAAATTGCCAATACAGGCGTAATGCGGAGCAAAATGCAAAAACATGAACCGCATTTGCTCCCACCTGCCCAGAGAGGAAGCACTGATCATCTGGCCGTAGCTTCATAATAAAGAGACGATGCTGGTATAATACCAATCATTGATACATTTGAGATGATGTACCTTAATACAAGATACATTCTGAGCTGAATGAAACATCACATTGCTACACCGGAGATCAGCAACTGTAACTTCTGCGTTAAGTCGAGAACTCCACTTACTACCCTCTGCTGAAACAGGCCATCGACGTAGCTGTTAGATGACGAATAGATGGACTTGTAGACCAGCCCGATATTTCTCTTAAGAGGCGCTTTCCTGATAAGGTCCAAGCAGGGGTTATCAGTACAATTCAGGTCCTCTTCTTTAAGGCTAACTATAAAATGCAGCATCTGCAAATATCTAAAAAAAAACACCAGACGGAAGAGGAACCTGTTGCTGAAGTTACAGAGGGAAACATCCATTACAACGCAGTCATTACATCGCACTGCTTTTACAACGCAACTGTTACAACGCAACTGCCTTTACATCGCATGCCATTACAACGCATGCCATTACAACGTATGTCACTACAATGCATGCCATTACAACGCATACCATTACAACGCATGGCATTACAACGCATTATAAGGTAAGTAATGGAGATTTTTAAGTTTTAGGGTGGGTATGGGTTTTGGGGTAGTTGGGAATAGTAATTTTTACCCCTACGCTATGCAACACTTTCCCTACTGTTGCACTTACTGGAGTGGGAATAATAATTTGTACCCCTACACTATCCAACACTTTCCCTACTGTTGCACTCACTGGAGTGGGAATAGTAATTTTTACCCCTATGCTATCCAACACTTTCCCTACTGTTGCACTCACTGGATTGGGAATAGTAATGGTATGAATTGTAATGGAATGCGTTGTAATGATAGTTTTTAAAAATGCGTTGTAGTGGCATGCGTTGTAAAAACATGCAATGTAATAGTAGTTGCGATGTAAAAACCATGTTGTAAAAGCATGCGTTGTAATTGTTTGCGTTGTAACTTCATATATTCGTTACAGAATGAGAAAAAGACATCACCATCAAAAAGTTGTCCTAAATTTAGGAGATTGACCTTTTCCCAGATCTCCCGGAAACCATCATGAATACCATTAGAAAAATTGGGATTATATCCCAGATACGTATACTGAGTGAACAGGGTGATACCAGAAAATAATCTCTTGAAGGAACACCAAAGCTGGCTGTCCAAAGACCCGTGGTGGCATGGTGTTGGCGGTCCAGCCACCGCTGCACTGGTGGTCCGACTGCCCAATTATGACTTGGGCGGTCGGACCATAGTTGGACCGCTGGCTCCGCTAGGGAACCGCTGTTCCCTGGCGGTGGCGCGGTGGTCAGGCGCTATGTAATATGCAGGTGGTGCTGCTGCGGCACCACCACGCATATTACAAGTTTCAGGACAGCCAGCGATTTCATGGAGGTGTTTCCTCCATGAAAAAGATGGTGGTACAGAAACAAAGGTGTGCCCCCTGAGCATGGGGATGCATGCATGCCCTCCTGTGTGCATGCACCCAGGTTCCTGCACGGCATGGACTTTAGAGTCCATACCGTCTAGGATCTCCTTGTGGCGTTCCCATTGTGGTGCCTCTTTCAAACGCACTGCCGCCTTTGAAAGACGCACTGCAGCGGGACTGCCATGCCGCCCGCCTGCCAGACCACAAAAGTGGTCGTAATCTGGCGGGTGGGCGGCAGCAAACTTCGGTGGAGCGGTGGCACGGTGGTTAGCACCGCCGCGTCACCACTCCACCAAAAGTTGTAATTAGGCCCTTATAGTCTTACTGTGAGTATGCTTAAAATACACTGTATTCACAGTACCTGAACCAGGGACTAGCGATTCGCCCAGCGGAAGAAACTCTGTAAACATGCAACCGGGTGGCCTTGGCGCCCACCCCAATACCAACCGGAGTCGTGAGAAGAATGACGCCAGATAGTAGAACCTGAGAATCGGAAGCGAGACTCCCCCATCTTGATTAGACTGCTGTAAAAACTAGTCCACAGCAGAAGAAGACAAAAATGTTGCTCTTTTCGAAAGTTTCACTGACATGAAAATGCCAGAAACCAGTGCTAGGGCCTACACTGGTTACCAGGGTGCTGTACTTTTCATCTAAGCCCATTGCCCAAGTTGATCTCCAGCTGGGCTAAGAGGTGCAAGCGAAAGTGAATTTCACCTTAGTATACACAGGACCTGGCTTCAGCAGGATTCCAGTCATCAAAACATGTACAGATGATGTGACTTGGTAAGTGAGCAAGTGGGCAGAGTGGCACAATAGTCGAGTGGTAAACACCAGATGACAGGATTCGTTTTAAAGATGTTTGTCTCAGTTGTGACCTGAGTGAAGAGATGCACTGGTTTGTTAGTAATGCCCAAATGATGTTTCATCCTCTTTTAGCCAGATATTGTGTCACCAGTGATCCATCACCATAACAAGGACCATGACAGAGGTGTGCAGTATATTTCTTTATTTCCCATTCCCAAAGGCAGTTAAAGATATGCTATTCATTTTTGTAACACCTGCCATTTACTGTATGTTCTACTCGCTCCAAAGCTGCTGTATTCTCCCTGCTCTTCTTTGCCTAATGTTCCACATTAACATAGACGAAAGGATTTTGTCTGGCTAAAATATTGTTTCCACAATATCGTGGTATCCAAAACATTGTGGGGCATAGAATCAAGTGTAAGTACTTTGAAAAAAGAACAATGTTGTATATAATGTTTTTGTTGTATTTTACTGTTTTAATTTTTTACTGTAGACTTTTTATTAAGTTTTATTTTTCATAGTTATACACACCTTTTTAATGTTTCAAAATGTATTAGTTTTTGTGTGCTTTTTTAAATTATGTAATTATGTTATTAAATATTATTTAATGCAAAAGAAAGGTATTTAAACAATACATTTCTGATTTATAGTGTTGCCTCATATGCCAGTATTTTTAATGCATTGTTGGCTTTGTAGAAGAATAGGGTTATTTAGTATATATTTATAAGTTCTATGTAGTGTGAACTAGACCTGAAGGTATCAGAGCACTTTACATAGAAGAGTTACTACTATTTAATTGGTAAAGCGTGCAAATACACTGGAGGTCATCCTGGCACCAGGGGAAATGAATACAACACCATTCATTTAATAGGAGAGACTAAGATAATAGCAGAACAGCCAAGGGTTTTTTTTTTTTTTAAATCCCCAAATTCTCGGATATTTTTAAGGGAGAATTGGAGGCTGTTTTGCTACCACAAAGAAGAAGGCATGCCTCCTCATCCTTGTCTTCTTGATGGTTGGAAACATAACTAGTAAAGTACATCAAAGTGCTTGGGGCGGATGTAGAGTTTGAATTTCTCTTTCAGATAGGCAAGTCCAGAGTTGTAGATGACCTAGTGGATGAAACAGAATGCCTTAACTTGACTGCGTTTCCCCGCTGGAAGCCAGTGAAGATCACTGAGGTGGGAGAGGAGATGGAAGTGGAGCCAGAAGCTAGAATAAGCCTAGCAGTCAAATTTTGCATAATCTGAACTTGATGAGTTAGATATTCAGAAAGGACTAGATAAATGGCTCTGCCATAGTTCAGTCATAGTGTAATAAGGGCATGACCTATGGTTCTTCGAGCTGTCATCGGAAGTAAGGGGAGAATCTTTCTCAACATCCACAAAAGATTGAAGCAGTTGCTAGAGACCCAGCTGATTTGCCTGGAAAATGACAAATTCTGATCGAAGAGAATGCCTCCCTTTTTGGCCTGTGGAGTGGGAGCTGGAGGGAGACTTAGATCAATTAGCTGCCAAGAGGAAGACGAGATTCCAGATTGCTTGCTGAATAGGAGAATCTCAGATTTCTCATTATTAAACTTGAGGCAGAAGTCACTCATCCATTAGGTGACAGTTCTCAACCAAAAACGGAACTTGTTACATGTCAGGATTGTCAGAAGATACTGTGAGTAAATGTAATTTTTTAATTATGAGGATTATGTCTGCTTTTAGAATGTCTTGAACATTTTATCTTACCTTGGAGTTAATAGAGCACCTTTCACCTTGCACTGTGAAGGTGGATTTTGGTTTTTATCCAAGGCTTCAGCCGTGGTCCGGTCATACCGGTGGAGGGGCCATGCCCCACCCCCCCCCCCACCTTTTCCCGACAAGAAGAGGGACTGTTAGTCTGAGCAAAGGTCAGCTGACATAAAATGAGTCAAATTTTAAAGTGGGCCTAATCTTGAAGGTAGAGGGGGTGTGTTTGGGTGGCAGTGCTATAGCTGTTAAGTGCTGCCATTGACATAAATTGTGTCCCCATTTTGGCACAGGTGTAAGAGTGACGCCTACATGTCTGTGGCGGTGATGCGTCAAAGGCAAGCCTGTCAGTGCCCATCCACGACCCGTCTGCACCTAAAACAAGGACCCCATGTCCTGCATCTGGGGATTCAAGTATCCTCATTACCTACTCCTCCCATGAACTAAAGACATACAGTGTTAAACACGAGTACAATGTTGTTAGTCAGTCTTTTACTCTTCATGGTCCTGTTTAGCCTGTAAGACCACATTGGTTGCATGTTAAATACCAAATCTCTGCGTAAGTATTGTTTGCATATCTATGATTTTATTTTAACAGAAATCTGGATGCCCTCTCCTTGACGGAGACCTGGGTTTCTAACTCTTTTATTCCAGATATTGCACTGGTCATTCCTCCAGGGTACTTCATCCTTTACTAGGGCTGTCCCTTATGAACTCCAAGTGGCCTGACTTTTCAGAACTCATTATACCTGTAATCATATTAAGAAAGATAACCTGCAGATCTTTGAAGGTTTCATTTTTACAGTGCACATCTACCACACTTTCTCATTTCTGGGGCCTGGTTTATCGCCCGTGGATCCTATGGGGACTTTCATTCACTTATCACCTAATGGGTTGCACCCTATATTATCAAATCTGCAAATTGTACCTTATTTTACTATCATTGCTACAATAAAGAGGCTCTAAATTTAGGGATCCTTCTAGAGTCGCTTGCTGGCCTTAATCTTTCTCAGCTAGTCATTTGCCTCCTCATATTGTGGGGCATATGTTGGACTGTAACTTTTTGAACAGTGATCCTCTTTTAGTAGATACACTTACGTTGATGAAACTACGCTTATAGTGTGTCTATCATAGCCAATTGTACACAATCTAGAGCGTTTCTGAGATTGCCTGTTGTCAGTTGCAAAATCGATGCTCAAAAGCTACCTTTAGTTCAATTCCTCAATGGTACCAATTGTGGAGACCTTCTGACCTTGGTAATGCACCTGTCCCTAAAGCCAAAGCTAGAAATTTGTGAATTACATTTGACTAAGACCTCTTGTGAAAATCCCAAATCACTACTGTTTCGCCTCATGCTTCGCCCTCTTTAAGTGACCCAGAAAAACGTTGTATTTTTTACCAGACACCAGTCGGAAGGCTATTATATATGCAGTCATTACTTCTTAACTGGAGTATAGGAATTCACTTAATCTAGTGTTCCCCAAATATTCCATTTGGCACCTGCAGAAGAATGGTGTGGCTCATTTATACTAAAACTGCCAAAAGATCTTTCACTTCAAAACCATCTTCGCAATTTGCACTGGCTCCTTATTCACAAGAGGATGTGATTTAAAGCTTTGATCATCAGATATTGGGCAGTGACGAAGACTGGTGCAGCCTAGTTTCAAATATTAGTACAAGTATACAGCCCTCATAGAACCTTAAAATCTTTCAGATCCATGCTACTTGCTGTTCCTAGAATATGGTGCACAAGAATGTACAGTTGCTTCTTCTCATTTTTGACTTTGAAACACTGGAACCTTCTTCTAGTTGATCTGCATTTGACACCATCTGGCTCAGTGTTTTGAAAAAAAATTGAAACTTAGCTCTCTAAGCATGACTAGCTTTTCCCCTTTCTTCAATTGCAGAATCTTCAATGTCGAGATGCCCTTTGGGTAGCTGTGTGCATTTTAAAAATGGTCTCCTTCATTAATTCAGATATGGACACAATGATCTGTGTGTCGTTGGCATATGACATCAGATCAAACCCAAAAGAGTGAACCAAGGATGCATGTGGATAGATATAAATATTAAACAGTGTGGAACTCCGAAACGAGCATAGAGGTACTCCAGAGCAGACTTGACACACGTTTATGTTTTTTATATGTTATTAATTTATAATTAATTAACTAATGAGTAAATTAAATAGAATAAGTATTACATTGATTATATTTTTTTAAGTTTAACAGGTTGTTGGGTTTGCAGGGGAAGAGGGGGAAGTGTTAAAAAATAATTTATATTATATGATTACTTTTTTGTTAATTAGTAAATTAATTAGAATTATTCTTTAATAAATCTACCATTTTCAAATAAACATAAATTATTTTTTGTTTAATTGTGTGATAAATGTTTATTTTAATGAAATAACATTCTTCATTTGTTAATACAGCTGTTATTTTAAATCATTTAAATTTATATTTATAAGATAGTTTATATTTCTATTAATTATAGATGAAAATAAATTGGTTTTGAGTTTTACACGGCAAAAGATGATTTTTACTACAAATCATTATTACAAATTTTTAGGAAGTTATGTTATGTCAACAGTGTATTTATAGCGCTCTAATCACCTGTGAGGGTATCCAGGTGCTCTGTAGTAGGTGTGTGAGGCCAGCCCTGGGGGCTTACTTGAAAAGCCAAGTCTTGAGCTTCTTGTGAAAGTCAAGAAGAGAGGATGAGGCTCTGATGTGTTGTGGATGATTGATACAGGCTTTAGGGGCCAGGTACAAGAAAGCGTGGCCCCCTGTTCTGCTTTTGTGTTCGCATGGGGAGTGTGCCAGTTGAAGTGAAACCTACATTTTGTAAAATATATTTTTATCAGGGGCGGTTTCTCCATTAGGGCTGTGGGGCTGCGCCCCTCTGAAAATTCCTACACATTTACATTAAAAAAATATAAATAGATCGATTTATTTGGAGATACAATCGTATCTCTACATAAATTGATGTATTTAAGTGTGGGTTGTCTGTTTCAGGCTGCCTGCCCTGCCTCGCTCTGAAGCAGGAGACGGAAGACACGCAGTAAATCAACTTTCTTAACGTGACACACGACGCAGGGCTTTCTGTTTTAGAGCCCTTCATTGCCATTGGGGTCTCTGGTTGCATGCACACTGTAGGCCATTGACGCAATAAGCATCACGGTTTTGGGCGTAGGAGACTTCATCCCTGCGTGATTTCTGACGTCCGTCATTCAAAGACATACATCCTACCCTTTCATCATACGTGAGTGAGGATGCAAGCACTTCTGATCCGGTGCCTTGTTCTCGGTAATGGTAAGTGATTGTAAGCTAATGCTGTGTTCTGTGTATTGTGCCGAGACCCCTCATCACTCTAAACTCCCCCACTGTGACACCCCAGGCCCTCGCTGCACATTGCTCTCTCCTTTAGAAGTGGAGCTGCGGCATTTGCTCCCTTGTGAAATGGATCACAATAAGGAGCAGGGTTCGATCTTGTTCCCTTGCGAAATGGATCAAAATATCCTAGTCAGGCACAAAGCGAAAGATATGTGCTTACTGTGTAACGTGTGCTTACAGTGGCCAGTTCTCTGATGTATGGCATTAAAACTGGCCCTGTGTACATGCCCCTAAGTTAACACTGATGCTAAAAACATGGATTGACTTGCAAACAATGAATGTTAAAAACGTCGAGGGAATGCATTTCAGCAACTTATTTCTTCTCTTATTTTACATGCTTTACTTAATCTTGCATTCCCTATGAGTTAGCTATTTTATAATGTTGCTGTCTATCTGTATTTTTTTCTGTGCATACTTTGAAGCTTGAGCCATGCCAGGTGTTTATGAGGGGCTTTGATTGAGCGCTCAGGGACTAAGGCTAAAGCCAAACAAAGTGCCCGGGGGGCGTGGTCTGGCCACGAAGGAAAATGGCCACCTGAAGAGAGAGCTCCGCCGCGGGACGGACTCTGAACAGAGGCGGAGTTCCTCTCAGTGTGACCAGGAATGCAGCACTGACGTTTTTGAAATGTCGTACACTCCAGGTATAGCTGGCCCGAGTTTCGCTAAAAAATGAGCTCTTTTAGGGCTCATTCTGAGGTGAAGAAGATTTGAGGTAACTGGAACTTGGTAGGCCCCGCGAGATATCGGCAGCCTCGGATCTCGCATACGTCTGCCGCCCCGTGAGGATTCGCAACACCAGCGCACGGTGGGCCTCGCGTACATTTGCCGCACCTGTGCGGACTTCGCAACGCCAGCGCACGGCGAACTAGAAAAGAACGAGCTCTACTCACACCGGCGCTTTTAAAGAGTGGTGACATCTTGTGCTAAGGTAACCGGTATCTGCTGAGCTTGTGACACCTCAGAAGCCTCAGATTTCCCGAACCACGTCGATCGAATCGCTCGCCTCTACGAAGACTTCATAATATCCATGCATGGCGCAACTGCAGAGACAAAGCCTTCCTCATTACCGGCGCTTCAACAGGGTATGAGACTACGCACACATTCTAAATCATTATAAAATGCCCTTTTACATTTCTCATTGCCTCAGTGAATAAAAATGCTTACAATGTTCGGAAGTGAGAAAAAAAAAAAGAACCCTGCTTTACACAAGTGTGGTAAAAAGGGTCTGTGTTGTTTACACCTTTACTAATTTTACTGTGCTTGATACAATTGGGGTATGTGATAAAATTTGAAAATAAAAATTCCTGGATATTGATAGTTGAGGCTGACCTGGGTAGAATTTAACATCGACTTGTGCTGGTAAAAGATGACCTGTGACTACTAAAGAATTGTTGAGACCGGGAGCACCTGGAAGACACAGTCCCCCAGATGAGTCAGAATTCCTGCCTTCTGAGTTTATGAGGATTTCCTGACAGTCTGCTCTGTTCTTTCCAGTAAAAGTGGTGACATTTTACGGAAATTCTTGTAACACTGATACTTGCTGCCCTAAAGTATTTTGATCTACGCAACAACTGAGTACTTTCTTCTTTACATCACTAAAGAAGTGGTCAAGATAGAAATCTGTTTTACATATAGGTGTAACCAAGGACCAACAGGGCTATAATATAATTCAAATCTGAGACCTACGCTACTAATACTAATACTATATCAAAGTAACTCAGATTGTAATCGAATGTCTAACAGTAAACACGGGAGCAAATCATCCAAACCACTCCTCTTTGCAGAAGTACTAAAGCAATCTCACAACATGCCTACGAAAGGTTCTTCTCTTTCTGCATGTAGTTCGCCTCAAGTCACCTCAACCCCAGCACAAGATGAAACTAGGGATCGCATTCTACAAGAAATCTTGACAATCAGTCATCGCCTGGAAGATATGGACACTAATATATCCTCTCTTACAGCGGAGGCTAAGTCAATCAGGGCAGATATTGTAGGATTCCATAACAGGACAGAGGGATTGGACCAACGATTAACAGTAGCAGAGAGCCGGCTTGATTCAGTCCAAAGTAGAGATCAAGAACTGTTGCTCCTACGCAGCAAGCTGGTAGATCTGGAAGATCGCAGCAGAAGAGATAACATTAGTTTCTTTGGATTACCAGAAAAAATTGAAGGTCAGAATTCTAGAACATTCTTATGTGATATTCTTCCAAAGCTGACTGGCATTACCTTTGATCCGCTGCTTGAAATTCAACATGCACATCGTATTGGTCCTCCACGTAAAGACATAACCATTCACCCAAGACCCCTCATTGCCTGTTTTTTAAGGCATGATCAAGCAAGACAACTATTAACGGCAGCTTGTGCACAAGGCTCATTTTTATATGATGGTCATGAAATCCGTTTGGCAGCTGACTTTTCAAGAGAAACTAACGAAAGACGAAAAGCATTTCTCTCTATGAGACCCCAACTGAGAAAAATGGACATCAAATATGGTCTATTTGAACCAGCTCTTTTCCACATTGGTCTTTCTCCAACTGAACCGTGTGCTAACAGAAATAGGTGCCACACAATACCTTATAGAAGGGGACTGGAATTTAGCAAGATATCCAGTCCTGGACAGAACTGGTCTCTTTGACAAGAATAATGCCGCAGACAGAGCCTTGATGGGTGATATACTTGAAGACAATGGCCTAATAGATCATTGGCGACTTTCTCATCCTGCTGACACTGAATACACATTCTTTTCCCCTAATCATGGAACTCTCTCTCGATTGGATTACTTTTTAATTTCCCAAAGTGTGGTCCAATTAGTACAGGAATCCTGTAATTTAGAAACGTCAAAATCTGATCACTCCCCAGTCCTATTATCTCTGCAAACGGGATTGGCTAAACCGGGACGTAAGCCATGGCGCATGAATATTCAATCCCATAAAACTCCTAAGGGCAAATCCCAGCTCCGGGATCATATTCAGGATTATCTCTCCACCAATCAAGGATCTGTGAGCTCTGGTAGGACTCTCTGGGCTGCAGCCAAGGCTACCTAACGGGGCCAACTTATGAGAGATGCAGCACAAGCCAATAGACAAAACGCTGCTCGACAAAAAGAGCTGGAACAGGAAATTGAGTCATATACCCGTTTATATACCGCAATGCCAACTATACAGCATCGCAAGTCTTTAGAGCAAGCCCGTATGGCATTAAATAGTCTTTTTACATCTAAGGCAGAGTATGCTTTACAAAAAATGAAAGGGAGAGACTATGAACAGGGGGAAAAGGCAGGAAGACTTTTGGCGGCACAGTTACGCCAAAGAGAGGCTGCTATGGCCATACCGGCCATAGAATCAGCAGGAGGAGTCATGTTGACTAGACCCCAGGAGATTGTTAATGAATTTGCTTCTTACTACAAATCCCTTTATACCCCGGGGACTCTAATAGACCGGGATAAGATGATCTCTTTTTTGGCAGGAGTAGAGCTGCCTCACCTCTCGGATGCAGGAAGAATATTGCTTGAGGGAGAGATCAGCAAAGAAGAGATCTCACAAGCAATAGCTAAACTTCCATATCATAAAGCTCCAGGTGAAGTTGGCTTTCCAGCTGAATTTTATTGCTGGTCAGGTGAGGGGATAATAGGCTCTTTATACGCCGCTTTTCAAGAAGCGGATTGTGAAACCTCCTTAGGATGCCTTTCTAATAATGCAGTAATAGCAGTTTTACCTAAACCTGGGAAGAATCCATTACTTTGCAGCAATTACCGTCCCATTTCGTTCCTAAATTGTGATATCAAAATACTAGCTAGTATTCTAGCTTCTCGACTTCGCAAAGTTTTACCCTCCTTAATTCATCATACACAAGTGGGATTTGTGCCGGGGCGCTCCTCTAGGAATCATTTGCGCACTTTGGCTCATGGACTTTGGTCTGCCAGATCCCTTCAGGAAGATGCCCTGGCATTATCACTTAATGGAAAAGGCGTTTGATCGCATTGAATGGGAATATCTTTTTAAAGTTTTAGAACGAGTCGGCTTGGGAGATCAGTTTATAGCCAAGGTACGACTGCTATATGAGAACCCCACAGCACAGGTTAATTGTGGAGGCTTTGTTTCAGACACATTCCCAATACGCAGAGGAACTCGTCAGGGGTGTCCCCTCTCCCCTCTTTTATTTCTCTTGGCTATAGAGCCTCTAGCTGCCACAATTTGTCAATCGACCAACGTTGTGGGCATTTATCTTCTGGTGGGAGAATCCAAACGTTTTCTATACGCTGATGATATTCTGCTCACTATCGCTGACCTGCCCTGTACTCTACAGTTGTTGCTTAAAATTATAGATGATTTCTCCTTTTCTGGATACAAAATAAATTGCGACAAAAGTGAAGCACTACCCATATCAGATGGGACCACAATAGCAGCTATACAGGGATATCCCTTTCACTGGCAACCTTCACATCTCAAATACCTGGGTATTCTGGTGAATAACGGAATAGAAGGAATGATTGCAGATAATTTAACTCCTTTATTAGCTCAGATGCAACGCGACTTTGAAAAATGGAAGATACAGCGATTATCCATGTGGGGTAGGGTACAAGCTGTGAGAATGGTCACCCTTCCACGTTTTATTTATACCCTTGGGATGCTCCCTCTTCAGATTCCTGTGTCCACATTACGCCTTATAGACTCTAAGATTAAATCTTTTGTATGGGGATCAGCAAGACCCCGTTTAGCTATGACAAAGCTGAAAGCACATCACTCTAATGGAGGTCTGAGCCTCCCATCAATAGAACACTTTACCCTTGCATTGCAATTATCTCAAATGGCATATATGCTAACAGATACTCCCGATACACCACAATGGGTACAAATAGAAAGGTACCTGCTATCTACAGAAGTAGTTCTTTCAGCCTTATATGGAACAGGAATAAGCCGCCTTGATCCTACTAATCCATTACTATCTGCAATGCACAAAACTTGGCAAAGGGCGCATTGTTTGTCAGGTTTTAATCCACGTATACATGAGAAAGCCCCTGTGTGAAATAATACAGGTATACGCATTAAAGGTAAAATACTGTCCTGGCCCTTTGGAAAGCAGCAGGCATTTTCACAATAGACCAACTTCTTTATGATGGTAGTCTCAAATCTTTTGAGCAATTAACAGAAGAGTTTGACCTTCAGATGCAGCAAGCTGAAAGATATACACAACTTAGCAACTGCCTCAATAAGAGTTTAGGAACAACTCCCTGGTTACTGCAAAACTCACCAGTAGTATCACATCTGCATACTTGGGGGAAACACAAAGGAGTCACGTCTGGCTTATACAAGACACTTACATCTGTTTTCACAACCTTTATCAAGAGATCTTCGTATTAAGTGGCAAACCCGTTTATTGGTTTCTTACGAAGATGGAGAATGGATAAAAATATTAGAAAATGTAATTAGAGGTGCCCGTGAGGCTAGACTGAAATTTTGTTTATTTAAAATTCTTCACGACTGGCATTGGTCACCGGTAAAATTGCATAGTGCAGGATTACTTCCACACACCAACTGCTGGAGATGTGCTGCAGCTGGCTGTGATATGACTCACATTATATGCAATTGTCCTAAGGTTCAATCCTATTGGTCTTATATAGGTCAGGTCTTACATAAAACAATACCTTTACATCTCCCACTCACAAATGCCACCATTCTCTTGCATGATTTTCGAGACTCCCCGAATTTCTCAAAACCACAAAGCTGTCTTATGCACACTGCGTTAGCCACAGCTAAAATATGTATATTACAACAATGGAAGTCACCAAACCCACCATTACAAGAGGCCTGGATGGTAGCCATGATACACACAGCCTCCCATGAGAGAGTCATTTACAATATTCAAGATCAGACAGATTTATTTCTGCAAGTCTGGGATCCTTTCCGACGTTTAGAAAATGACTAATATAGATGAGACTAGGATTGGAGATTTTCAACTGTATAATATAATGACTTTTTCACTCTTATATATGTTTTTATCTTTCTCCTTTTGATTTCCGCATGCACATCTATCTATCTTATATTCCTCTTCAGATATGAATTTACAATAAAAGCAATAATACAGTAAAGATGGTTGAATGGATTTAAAACATATACTGAAGGTGTAAACTAATCTTCGAGGAAGAATTATATATATAGTATTGTAATTTCCTTTCATAACCCTATTATTCATGTTTTATCAAGTTATACATAAATTCCTGAGTCAGGGTAGTTTTCTTCTCATGCTTATAAATGGCCATATTTGAATACTAGGCTTTATCTGATCTAATTTATGTAAGAATATAATTGAATATTGAATGTTTATATCTACTTTATATAGCATCTTAAGCTTCTGATAAATTTGAGCTTAATCATATTACGTTCATTTCACTTTTACCACTCTCTTTAATCTATATTAAAATGAATTTGTTCTTTGTTAACCACATACAAGATACAGTACTTTATAATTTTAAT
Organism: Calotriton arnoldi; assembly: GCA_963921515.1. Lineage (NCBI taxonomy): Eukaryota > Metazoa > Chordata > Amphibia > Caudata > Salamandridae > Calotriton > Calotriton arnoldi. The sequence continues at coordinate 81,558 of CAWUFW010009793.1, forward strand.
GCATTTGTTTATTTATCCATTATAAGTATATGGTTTATGCTACAGTTTCTGTAATTTATTATGCAAAAGGACTAATAGAGAAATATAACACAAACAAAGTGCCAGTCAGTGGGTTGGCCACTCTGCAGAGCACACAGAACAATGTTTGTGTATTCCATTTGCAACTGAAATTCTGTGGATATGTGTGTGAAGGGGGTACACTGATGTCAAAATATTTGCAAGGCAAAAGTAAGAGAAATTAAAGTACTTAAATTTGAGGGAGTGCAGTGCATGTTGGGGGCGGTGAAGTGACAGAGATGCGAGGAAGGGCATTCGGGGAAGAGTGAAAAGAGGATGCTGAAGAGGAAAGAGAGGGGGTTGAAGATGTGCAGATGGACAAGATAGGCAGAGAAAAAGAGGATGCATATCTAACATAAAGCACACATAATTGAAGGCCAAAACTGCTTCCACAGGCCTCAATTCTATTTAATTGAAAGATTCACGATTTCAGAATTTAAAGATTTCCAATGTTAATTATTTATAAGAAATCATTGTTGTGACTCATTTATCTTAAACAGATAATACCCAGTGACAAAGCCAATCATACTGACAGGCTTTGGGCGTACGTCAGTTGCTGTGCCATTTATCTGGATAAAATTACATCTGAGAGAGAAACCAAAATACCGGTCTGATGGCACACTATGGGAATCACAGAAATGTATTTGGCATGTTCCTTTATAGAGAGCACCTACTTTTTTTATCTCACTTAAAGACCTGTCTGCACATATTTGTATATGGCTGGTTACAGCTAGCATCTGTGGGTGCTTCTCAAAGTCTGGTTAGAGCATATTTTTCCAAAGTTAATGCTGCATGCAGTGTAAGACACTGGGCAAGCATGCATTTTAAAGGGCTTAAGTTGTCATGCTGAACAATTTACACATTACAGTAACTGTTGAACAAATTAATGCAAGAAGATATGGGGCAGTTTTTAATGTGTTTAATATTTCAAGACTATACGTTCCCACTGCTTAATAAGCCTTGCTTTATCGCTACATTCATTTGCTTTAAAATGCACCAGTTACCAAACTTTTTTTCATTTCTTTCTCAGGAGAGGGACGCCCCCTGGCCCCAGGTTTGTCCATAGAACTTGTTCACATCGCTTGCTATATAAAAATCATGCCCAACGTTTACACCACACCACTTCCAAATGTCACCAGCCGCCACTGATTTTTATATTTTTAAAGAATTAAAAAATGTTTCCATTCATTTTACTGTAGATAAAGTATTTTTTTATTTCCAGTTCGGCGCTTACTGCTATGTTTATCCTGCAGTATTTTTTGTTCTCCAGTATGAAATGGCGATTGATGAGGATGGTAGATCCATGGATGCAGCTTTGCTTTACAGGTAAGGGCATTTCTTTTCTGAATTTGTAACTAACAGTGCTAGGTTCGGTGGGCATAAATAATGTTCATGGGTTTAGTTAAAATGGTTTGGTTAGTTGGGTTAAATAAATCATCATACAAAGTTTAGTAAGTACGGTAGAGCCTATTATATTGCGTAGTGAGATTTCCACTGATTATATCATAGTTACGCTATTATGTAGGATGTATTTGTATGTTGTATTTTTTATTTGGGGTATTCTCGCTATGTATAACAATATTACAGCACTCAATATGATGGTTTTGATTTAAAGTGTGCTCTAAATTTTTACAGTCTATAGTTCTTTTTTCGATGTTGGTGGTTTTCTGATGCTTTGGATGACAATATTTGTGTAGTAAATATTTTTGTTATTCGTATAGTGGTTTAAGCCCCTTGATGCGGGAGACAAGACATTCATGTGCTGCACACTCTCTCACTGGTGTAGAGGAAGGGAATGTCTTGTCCTTGCAAGAAGGGTAGAAACTCCACACAAGAAGAATTTTCTATTTTCAGACAAATATTGAGGTGCGAGGAAGGAGCTTCCTTTGCAGCCTATGATTATTTTTTTTAATCAATGCTGATGTCACACTGATTGAAAATGAAAGCAGTCGGAGCCTTTAGGCTTATGGGCATTCCTCAGCCACTTGAGCACTGATCAAGACGGGAGAAGTGCTGTGGACATGGGAACATTTTAAATGGTACCTTTCCCTAGGGGATCCCTACTTGGGGACTGCTGCAGGAGGCAGATATCAAAGCGGGAATTCACCCACTAGTCACCAACAATAGCTGTGGTGGGGAGCGGCCCCTCACAAATAGCAAAGTGCAGCACCCTCACCCAGCAAAATATGGGTCCTTCAGTCTATCAGCCCACCCAAGCAGGGCGAATAGGGGGGTTTACTGCCAATCTTCCTCCAGGGGGGCAGAAATCCCACTAGTGCTGGCTTTTTTTCCCAAATGAATGGGTTTGGCCTGCCCTGGCAAGCACAATGTACACCAGGGATTTTCGTATACAAAAAAAATTTGAGTGAGTGCTGACCCGCTGAGGCATCGGGTCGTACCCTCAGCCCTAGAGGCCCCAACAGTCTTTCTGGTCTCGGGGGGGGGGGGGGGGCAACAGTCTTTCCTCCCAAAGTTTTTGTCATTAGATATTCACATTTTCTGCAAAACCTCACTGGCACCGAGGATGTGAATGTCTTCTCTTCGGAACAAGTGTAGAAAAATCTTGAGTTGCGAGGGAAGAGGTTCCCGCACAGTTTGAATTTTTTTTTAGTCAGTGTGACAAGCAGCGCGCACAATTAAAGTAGTCTTTAGGCTTTGGCTGCATTCTCAATGATTGAGACATATCTCAGCTACTTGAGTACAGCTCAACACAGTAGATGTGCTATTGGAAAGGGGTTATGTCCCCTTTCCAACCTACCCGCAATAGCATTAGGCAATACCTCTACCCTTAATGGTCCCAACAGTCTTTCTTCTCTCCCCATGGTGCAGATTGAGGAGTTTACACCCAGTCTGCACTCCACAGGAGTGCAGGAAGAAGATGTGCCTTTCAAGAGCACTTTTCTGTGTCAAGAGATTTGAATCTGCAGCTGGGTTTTTGAACAAGGAGTGCCTTATACTGATAGCAGTACAACTTCCCTTTTTACTCCAGTTCCTTAGTGCACTGTTTGGGTGGTGCACAAAGATTTACATTTTATTATCTGTGTGATTGGCTGCTTCTAGAAGTTTTTATTTTTGTAGTTTTATATAGCGCAAACTCGACCCGAAGGTATCAGAGCGCTTTATATGAGCACCAGTTGCATTACAGATGGACACATTTAAGGAAGGGTTGTTATGTAAGAGAAAGGTGGTCCGCAGAGGAAATTTTGCAGCTAAGTTCTTAATAAGGGGGAGTCTGCGAAAAATGTACTTCGGCATAGTGCTCACATGATAGCACAAGGCCATGATTAAGTGTTTGAAGCAGAAGAATGTGGTATCTTCTGAACGTGTTGTCAGTTTTAGATCCAATAAGAGGCAGGAGTGATAGAGAAATGCCTTCCAAATTTTGAATTAGGCGACCCTGTCCACATCTGCAGCCTCTAAGCCACAGAATTGACGTGGAAGAAGATCTCATTTCTAAAGCGAATCAAGGTGTCCACACACGTCAGCGTTTTTAGTTGGGCAGGAAGGGTGAACTTACTTAAGGGAGACGGTGACATTGTTACAGCATTTTAAAAAAAACATATTCTAGAGGTTTTTCCAATGAAGATTCAAAGATTTAATTTACTGTTCTCTTTAATTTGTCTACACCTGTTGTCACCAGTTATTCATTTTGACATATTTAGTAATAGAACATTATTTGTAATGGAAATTGCACACACAGAGCGCTTTGTTTCTTGGTATTGAAAGACCAACACCATAACAGATTTCATTGGAGTGGTTAATGTAGTAATATCAACCTTTTTAATACAAGAAGTCACTGTCTGAGCCAAATTATGGTTCTCATGAAAACCGCTGCAGTTATGATATATTGCAGCCGATTCATGACTGCACATGGAACGCTTGATGTCTGTCTGTTGAAAGGCGGTAATCTTTGAGAAATGCGTCGGCGTTGAGGGATAGTTTGAACGTTCTAGCTCGGATGTAATCTGAAGTATGCACTCATATTTCGCTGAAAGAATATGCTCCAAGAAAATAAAGGGGAATAGTTGCTCTGCTCAGTTTGAAAAATGTTGACTATGCCAACATATTTATATTTTTGTAATGTTTGCACTGTACAGTTTTGCCTTCAGCCACCTTACATTTTAAAGTACCCTTAGAATTAAATGAACTTCAACCTGGAGCAAGACTCGGGGAGATTTACTAAGCTTTTGCGCTGTGTTTGCGTCACAAAAGTGACGCAAAATCTTTTTTTTGTAATTTACTTTCCACGCTTGTTTAGCGCTGGAAATAACGTAAAACTAATGCGAAGCAGCGCATTGCGCTGCTTCGCGTTACTTTGCGCCATGGGGGAGTACAAAGGGTGGTGCATGGGCGTTCCCATGCAACCACCCAATTTACTAAAAACAGTAGATTGGGTTTAGCGTGAGAAAACTGCGCCCCTTTTCAACTAGGCGTAAGGAAGGAGAAATGCTTTCATTTCTCCTTCCTTTTCCGACTTTGCATGCATGCTGCACTGTGTAGCACGCATACAAAGTGGGAAAAGCTTTCCCTTGTGTCGAGCATAGTATTTTGTAGAGGAAGGGTACCCTTCCTGTACAAAACCTATGCTGGACTCATGCACACACCCTAGCACTGCGGCGCTAAGGTGTGTGCATGGCGCACAGCAGCTGTAATCAGCGCCCGCGCAAGGGAAAGGGGAGGGGATAGCCATATCTTTGAAGATATGGCGCTCTATTGCTCCCTCCCTGTCGCGCAAAGCAGCGCAGCCTCACGGGGGGCTGCGCTGCGTTGCGCGACTTTTTTGTAAATCTCCCCCATGGTATGTAATGAGCGATTGCGATAGAAAATGCACACAACTCTCCAGCCTATAAACTTTGGGCCCGATTCACAGAACTAACTTACGTCAAAAACGTAAAGTTAGTACCTTTTAGTATTCACAGAATACACTTACTCATTTTGGTATTCACAGAATACACTTACTCATTTTGGTATTCACAGAATACACTTACTCATACTAACTTTATGTCCGCACTCGGGCCGGAGATTCCGGCCGTTTGTGGAGATTCCGGCCCGGAGGTGGAGATTCCGGCCGTTTGTGGAGATTCCGGCCGTTTGTGGAGATTCCGCCACCGGCCGGAATCTCCACAACCGGCCGGAATCTCCACAAATGGCCGGAATCTCCACAAACGGCCGGAATCTCCGGCCGGAATCTCCACCTCCGGCCGGAATCTCCACCTCCGGGCCGGAATCTCCACCTCCGGGCCGGAATCTCCACAAACGGCCGGAATCTCCACCACCGGGCCGGAATCTCCGGCCCGAGTGCGGACATAAAGTTAGTATGAGTAAGTGTATTCTGTGAATACCAAAATGAGTAAGTGTATTCTGTGAATACCAAAATGAGTAAGTGTATTCTGTGAATACCAAAAGGTACTAACTTTACGTTTTTGACGTAAGTTAGTTCTGTGAATAAGGCCCTTTGAGTTTATGTTAATTTCGGTTTGAGCCACTACCAAAGATATTATCACCCATTCTGCTCATAAAATCATTTACTTCGGATGACAGAGGCATATTCAGGTGATGTTACAGCAGGCCCTGGACCCTAAACTTACATCCTCAGGTCTGACTTTGAACTGGTCTCAGGTTCAGTGTTAAGCTTGGGAATTACTCCTTATCGAATGCAAATGGTCGATAGCAAAATGTTTACTTATTGACTCCAGAGTACACAATCTTAAAGGTTTTCTGTGGCAGTTAGTGATGCTGGTATTGGAAAGGAAGACAAAGTGCTGAGGAATCCTGAGTTTTACTTTGTTCTAGATGCAACTCACTCTAGGGGGCATATTTACCATTAATTCGCCCAAGGCAGTACTGCAAGGGAACTTGCTGCGCTGCATTGCATGCAAGGGAGAGAGCAGAAATGCACCATACTTACATAGCTAGGGCAGGCACCCTGTGTGATGCCTAGAGCCAACGCAGGCACTCTTGTACCATGGTGCAAGGGTGCCCGCATCACGGGTGGGTTTGTTTTTGTGCAAGAAGCGACACCGTCCTTCACAAAAACAATCCAAAGAGGCATATTTCTCTTTCTATGTGTGCTGCACAATGCAGCACATATGGAAAAAAGAAGTAACGAGGAGATACTAAGATATTTCTCCCTATGCCTCTGTCGGGTAAGCACATCATTTTGGTACAAACCCAAGTCTTTGTAAATCTGGACTTGCATCAAAATACATGGGTGGATGCATGGGAATGCTTATTCTCTACCCATGTGATGCCTACCTGACACAAAGTAGCGCAAGGCAGCGCACATCGTTGCCTTGTGTTATTTTGTATTTACTAAACCACACAAAACCACACAAAGTGGCTTTACGTGGCTTATTATTTTTTTTGTTTCACTCGTTTTATTAAAGACAAAACACCAAATATACAACCTTTCAATGTCCCATACACCAAGTACATTTTTTAAATTTGGAGACATTTATTCCTTTTGTTCACGCCCTCCCACCTTGACCTTTCCCCTTTATTAGTCCGGTTCTGACGGCAACACACAGACTCTTGTGTCATCCAATAGGTCCTGCCAATCTGCGGATTACGTAGTTTATTTAATGCCTAAAATGATTGTGCGTCAAGGCTGCGCCACAAAATGATGCAGCCTGATGCAAAATCATTGTAAATCAGACCCTTGGCCTCAGAACAAATGTCAAAATGTCCTCTAGAATGAGTGTAGCCTGCAGCAGTGGATGATGAGCTCTTGAACAGTGAGTTTTACAAACATCTAGGTACTACCTCAAACAATATCACTCTGACACCCAAACTCTCCTACCTCCCAACTTGTCAGGAACCTTTACTTTCTGACTGCAGTCTAGTTGAAAACAGGACTTTAAAAAAAATAGGTAAAGTTTATGTTTTGAAAGGATCTCTGCAGTATGTTCTTTCACATAGCATGCCGTCTCTATTTCATTTATCACTACGTTTAACCCTGGGTTCTGCTTCTCTCTGTTGCAGGCGGTATGGAATTTCTACTGTAGTTGCACTTTTCTCCTTTATGGGTTTGCAAATTAGAAAAAAAAGGATCAAGGGATTTATCTTCTTTTAGAAAATTTCCTTTGCAGTGCGAGGCTTTGCCTACGTGATGGAATTTAGTCTACATTCTAAATATATTTCTAAGCAACAGTTTCTTCAGTTCTATTTTATTTTCATATTTCACATATATTGCATCCTGCCTGGCCTGGCTTCAAGGCCACCAACAAGCAGCATAGTCTCCAAATTCAAGCCATTTATTACACAGAAACATATTTTTACAATGTTTTCTCCAATCGAAGAAAAATCGAAAAATACATGTTCTATTAACAAAACTAACTATAAACACAGCACGAATACTAGAGACCACACAACCAATCTTACAACTACAGCAAACACCACTATTATTATTAAATTGCACAGAATTCTTCAAAGCCTAACAGTACATATTCACATAAAACAATCAGGTCTTTTCAAAGTTAAAAGTGGTTCCAGTCTCCCACGAAGTCTCCTTACTGAGATCCTCAAACCAGACCTATTTGGTCGCTTAACAGATTTCCAATTTAGAAAATAACCCTCTTGGCAAATACGGTTTGTCGAAGAATGTATACACAAAGCTCAGGGTCAAGATTGACAAATTTAAAAAGGTCACCAGCTACCCCATCCTCTATATGGAGACGACTGTGTCAGTGATGAAATATTGAATCCAGCAAAAACATCAGTGTAAAATTCTCGCACATCATGGCAAACCCACATCACTTGTGTTTGACCACCAAGCCCAACAAGATCGTCTCAACATGCATTCTTATCTCATACTCAGAGGCCGATTGCAATGTCGGGCGGGACACCGTATCGGAAACAGGACCGACCGACCTCCGGTCGGCAGTCGTGACCGCCTGATTAGGATGCGACCGAACAGTGTTCAGTCGCATTCTGACATTTCACTATGGAAGCATGTGTTACGGCCTTAAACCGGCTGTAGTACATGCTCCCACAGTGAAATGGGAGGTGGTGTTAATCCCTGCACCCCGTGGCAGGCACCGCAAGGTGCCTGCCACGGGGTGCAGGGATTAACAGGGGGGCACCATGGGTGCCCCTTCAGCCCCCAACCGGAGGCCGCAAGGGAAAGGGGGCCCTGCTAGGGGCCCCCAAACACGCTTTCTGACAGGGTTTCCATGTTGGAAAGGCCAGCATGGAAACCCTGCCGGAAACCGTACATCATAATCCAGACGGCGTAAACCGCTGTTGTGAGAAGCTGACCTGGTATATGATGTCCACTAATGTAAGTGGGCACCTTGCACCAGTCCAGACAAACCTTATGGTGATTTAAGAGGTCTTTGACAACCTTAGAAAGCTCTCTAAGTGGTAGCTGTGGAGCGCAGCCTTCAGGCTTAGTCTTGAAGGAGTGTAAAGCAGCTTGTTTCACTAGAATACAATCTTATAGTATAGGTTAAATGAAAGATAACCACACCAAGCATTTATAGAAATATGTATTTATTATATAATACCCTCTAGTACGTTCCAATATCTCCAACACGGAGATAAACACAATGCACACAATACTTCAGCAAAGTAACACAGTAAATAGCACAAAATACACAGTGGCCCGGGGCGGGGGGGGGGGACCAAACCATATACTAAGAAAGTGGTATAAGAACCACAACTCGAGTCAGGTTGATGTTGAGAGGACGTAGAATTGCAGGGGACCCACAGAACCACCCAAGGTAAGCAGTTAGGGACCCCACGGAGAGCGTGTGCAGTGTGTGGACACGACCGCTTGCTCCGTATAAGTCCATGTGCAAGTCGCGGTTGGATTTTTAAAGATAAAGGACCCTTCCCAGTGGACCCTGGAGGAACCCCTTGGAAGACAGAAGGTTGGAGAGCCACCCCATCCGTGGATACTCTAGTACCCACGTTACCTACACCAGGGAAGCCGGGTGCATACGTGTGAAGTGGTGTCGGAAACCGCTGTCGAACCGAATGGAGGTCTTCAGGAAAGTGCAGCTGCTGGAAGAGGAGAAAGTGTCCGTGGGAATCCAAACATGGATTCTTGAAGATGAGTACCTGAAAGAAGAGGGGGCAGAGTCTATGCCACTCAGGAGTGACCAGGAGACTTGGAAGGCAAATGCCCTCCGATTTCGGGTGCTTCAGGGAAGATGACGATGACCTTGACTCTGCAACTGTGAGGACCTGGCGGTGCTGAGGAAGACCAGGACCCATGTACAAGCTGTTCCACAAAGGATGTTGAGTGCTGAGGGGTCGTGTCCGGCGGGAGTACCAACAAGCCTTGGCAAATGCAACCCACGCAGGAAGTCGAGAAGGTGCAAAGTTGGGACCAACAAGGTCCAGGGTACTCACCACAAGCGGGGGAGTCAGGGCAGGCCCAAGTAATCAGGGGAGCTCAAAAGAAATGGTTGTGACCCTCAAGTGGACCCACAGGCCGGAGGCACTGGAGTCGCAAGGGACCTCAAGCAGCTCACCAAAAGATGCAGGCCACGGTGCACATGATGTGGTGTGGCTGAAGATGCTGGTCACTGGAGGTGCTCGAGGTTGGGGCTACTTGGAGCCCGAAGGACTTCTTGCAAAGAAGCCAACATGCTTTTGCAACTGCAAGTTGGACGCTGTGCACAGGGGTTCGGTTATTGCAACCCCCACGAGGGATACTGGCCTCAAACTTGGTGAGAGGGCAAGGCAGGTCTCGGGAGCTGTGGAAAACCCCCACCTGTGTTGCAGAGCCCACGGAGTCCGGAGGAGCTCAGGATCTGCAGACCGGTCGACTTAGTTGCAGTGCCTGCGAATGCAGGGGAGTGACTCCTTCAAAGGTGTCTTTGATGCTTCACAGGCCTTGGAAGGTTCCTGTATGATGCACAGGCACAGACGATGCAGCAGACTGGAAGGGAGATGAAGTCAGGCCCAAACAAAGCCCAGCAAAGTCCAGAGTGCCCAGACGGTAGAAGTGCAATGGTGTCTGATCTGAATCCTATCTCACAGCGAATCTAGGGACCTACACCCAGGTAAGCCCTTAAGTACCATAGGGAAAGGGTTGGGAAGATTCAGGGGACCCTCCCAGGGGAGGGTCTGGACAGGTTGGAGGTTACTCCCATGTCCTTTGTCCAGTTTGGCGCCAGAGCAGGAGCCAACGGCTCCCAGAACTGGTTTGAACTGGACTATGCACGGGGACACCAAGTGTGCCCCTCATGCAGACTTTCTGGCGCTGGCAAGGCCACCCACCCAGCCCTAACACACTAGATCCTGTCTAGGAGGTGGTCACACCTCCCTGTGACAGGATGCCTATTGTGCAACCTTCCTCTGCTCGAGCTTGGCTCAGCAGCAGGAGGGCAGAAATGTGTCTCTGGTCGACAGCAACCATTTTGTGCTGTCTGTGACTAGAAGGCCGGTACCAGTAACACTGAGAGCCTAAAGGAGGGCTCTTCCAGGGCTTGGAATCATACCTACCACACCGTTTATGGTGTGGGGGTATGATTCCATCATGTTTGATTCCAAACATGATAGGATTCGTTGCAGCCGTTTTCGAGATGGTCATTGCGTAATTACGCGGTGCCCCTCTATATAATATATGGCTGCTTCACTGACAACACGGGAGAATGGACACCGTAGGCTGCAGGGGTGTCCTGCTCATGCAGGGGCACCCTCTCACTTAGGACCAAGCACCCTGCCTTCAGGATTGCAAAGGCCTGCTATAAGGGTGACTTATAGGTTTTAAGTGCAGTGGCCCTTAGATATAGTAAACCTATATGTTAGAACTGGGGGTCTCTAGTTGGCAGAGGTAGGTACCTTTGTCCAAATAGGGACCCTTGCTTCTAGTCAGGGTAAGGGGGTACACTCCTGAAATAACCCCTGCTCACCCTCTTGGTAGCTTGGCACGAGCAGACAGGCTTAGTTCAGAGGCAGTGTGTAAAGCATTTGTGAACACATACAGTAATCCAGTGACAACACTACAAATGGACACCACACAGGTTGTATTATAAAAATAAGTATCTTTTATATAGATTTACCACAAGACCATAAATGACATAAATAATTCACAATACTGTACTTTAAGGATGGTAGAATTAGCTTGAGTCTCTTAAAATGAAAATGCGACACTTTGAGTTCAATGTACCTTAAGATGCGTAACGCAGGGCAACGAAAAGTGTTGCAGGGAAGGTGATGCGGTAGTCCCTTACACGCAAGGACAGTGATGCGTTGAAGATCTGGTGCAAAAGAAACAAAGTGGCGTCTTCTTGAGGTTGCGACAACGAAGAGGTGATGCGTGCACGCCCGACGGCCGTGCGACGATTTCGATGAGTCTTTGGAGCCGCGACAGGCCCTGCGACATGCTTCCCTGGCGATGCGACGGCGTCTGATGCGAGGTCGACGATCTCCTGGGATGCGGGGCGCGCCTCGTGTTGCGATGCGTCGGCGTCTGATGCGAGGTCGATGCTCTGCCCCGGGGATGTGACGGCGTCTGATGCGACGGCGACACTTTTCTCCGGTGCTGCGAGGCGCTTCGAAGGATGCGGCGCGCTTCTTCGGGGATGCGCCGGCGTCTGCTGCGACGTCGACACTCTTCTCCGGCGATGCGATACTCAGCGGCTGCGGCGACACGCTTCTTCGTGTTGAGTCGCGCTTCCAGCTCCCAGAGACACGCAAGTGTGTCAGAAGGTCCAATTTCCCAGCAAGGGAACACAGGGGAGCTGGTGGGTGAAGTCTGTTGTCCCTGAGACTTCAGCAGGAGGCAAGCTCTAAAATCAAGCCCTTGGAGATCCTTCACAAGTTGATGAAAGTCACAGCAAAGCAAAAGTTCCTTTCTCCTTTCTTTGGCAGTCAGGCAAACCACTGCAGGCCAATCCCCCTCAGTTTAGGGATAATCTTCTCCTCAGTTTCTTCTTGGTTCCGCTCCTCAGCAAAGGTTTCTTCTTGTTTCCCAAAAGTGATCTAATTTCCTAGGGGTCTGGGTCCCCTTTTATACACCTTTTCTCTTTGTTCTCTGGAGGCAGAGAGGCCTCTGCCTAGCCCAAAACCAGTTCTGGTCAGTCCTGGAGCACTTTGTTTTTCTGACTCCTTCTTTCCTTTCAGAATGTGGGGCAGAGTGCTCAGCCGCCCGGCAGGAGGTGGAGCCAGCATTGTGGAAGGCAGGCACAGCCCTATTCAGACCCAGGTGCAACTCCTCCCTCCACTCTGGATGCAGATCTTTCTATTCAGCCCTGTGCTGACTCACCCTGTCTCCTGTAGCCACCCCCAGCCCCTGTCACTCAATCTCCAGACAAGGAATACACAACCTAGCAGAGGCAGGCTTGGATAGTTAGGCAAGAAAATACCCACTTTCTAAAAGTGGTATTTTCAAACACAGAATGTTAAAACCAACTTCACTAAAAGATGTATTTTATCATCCTGAGTTCAGGCATACTAAATTCGTTTTTCTACCATGTTCCCTGGGTCAGTTCTGACTATAAGGTGTAATAGTCAGTCTGCCCATTCTGGCCTATGGGGAGCAGGTAGCCTTGCAATAGTGAAAAACGAAAATGGCTGTAATTCACTATTAGGACATGCCACACACACCAGGGCATGTCCCACCTTGTACTTACAATGCACCCTGCCCTAGGGCCTACTTTAGGGGTGACCAACATGCAGTAAAGGGAAGGTTTAGGGACTGGTAAGTGGGTGTACTCACCAAGTCGACATGGCAGCCTAGGCTGCACGCAGGCTCTGCAATGGCAGGCCTGAGACACATTTTACAAGCTGCTTCTGTGGGTGGCACAACCAGTGCTGCAAGCCCACCAGCGGCATTGGATTTACAAGCCCTGGGCACACTCAGTGCACTGTACTAGGGACTGACAAGTAAACCAATCATCCAATCATGGAGTCACTAATACATACATCAATTTACAATAGGGAGCACTTGCACTGTGGCACTGAATAGAAGTGGCACAGTGCCCAAAGCATCTAAACCAGCAAAAACAGATCAATAACATTGGAGGCATCATAAAAACATGGAAGGCAGACCCACGCCAAGGATGCCAGGTCTAACACGTGTCCCCTCCAGCTGAAATGTGGGGAGAACTACCCTACCTCATGGGAGTTCTCTTCACTAAGGCGGAAAAATCTGGACAGACCATCAGCATTGGCGTGTTCTGTACCAGGGCGGTGTTCCACCGTGAAGTCCATCCCCTGTAGGGAAATGGACCACCTCAACAGCTTTGGATTCTCACCCCTCATCTGCATCAACCATCTGAGGGGCCTGTGGTCTGTCTGAACCCGGAAGTGAGCACCAAACAGGTATGGTCTCAGCTTCTTCAGTGCCCAGACCACAGCAAATGCCTCACGCTCAATAGCACTCCACCTCTGTTCCCGTGGAAGTAACCTCCTGCTAAGGAAGGCTACAGGTTGGTCTAGGCCCTCCTCATTCATCTGTGACAAAACAGCCCCCACACCATGCTCTGAAGCGTCTGTCTGAACGATAAACTCTTTGGAGAAGTTGGGGGCCAGGAGCACGGGCGCCGTGCACATGGCTGTCTTCAAGGTGTCAAAAGCTTTTGACAGGTGTCAGTCCAAATCACTCTCTTGGGCTGCTTCCTGGAAGTCCGCTCTGTCAAGGGTGCAACCATGCTGCCATACCCCTTGACAAATCTCCTGTAATACCCGGTGAGTCCTAGGAAGGCTCTCACCGCTGTCTGGGTCTTGGGGGCTCCCAAGCCAGAATGGTATCTATCTTGGGCTGTAGGGGCGCCACCTGGCCGCTCCCAACCTGGTGTCCCAAGTACACCACAGAACCCTGCCCGATCTGGCACTTACTCGCCTTGATCGTGAGGCCTGCCCTCCGCAGCACCATCAACACTTCCCAGAGGTGGCGCAGATGTTCTTCCCAACTGGCGCTGAACACTGCAATGTCATCCAGGTAGGCGGCACTGAACTCTTCCAGTCCGACCAACACCTGGTTGACCAACCTCTGAAAGGTGGCAGGGGCATTCTTCATCCCAAAGGGCATCACCCGGAATTGGTAGTGCCCATCTGGTGTGGAGAATGCTGACCTCTCCTTTGCCCCATCAGTCAAGGCGATCTGCCAGTACCCAGACGTTAAGTCAAACGTACTGAGGTACCGGGCAGCCCCTAACCGATCTATGAGCTCATCAGCTCTGGGGATGGGGTGTGCGTCAGTCCTGGTGACGGAATTGAGTCCTCGGTAGTCCACACAGAACCGGAGTTCGGGTGTGGCACCAGGCGCGGCAGCCTTTGGGACCAAGACCACTGGGCTGGCCCAAGGGCTGTGAGAGGACTCAATTACCCCCAATGCAAACATCTTGGAGACCTCCTCCTTGATGCAAGCTCTCACCCTGTCAGTCACCCTGTAAGCCTTGTGCTTGACAGGAAGACTGTCCCCAGTGTCCACATCATGGACGCACCAGTCAGTGACACTAGGAACCAGGGAGAACAGGTCAGGAAACTGCCCCAACAGTTGGCGACAGTCACCTTGCTGCTCAGGTGTCAGGGAGGTAGAGAGGTTCACACCCTCCACTGATCCATCTTGCTCTTGGGCTGACAGGAGGTCAGGAAGAGGCTCAGTCTCCTCCTCCATCCCAGCATCTGTAGCTAAGAGCATGCCCACTTGGGACCTCTCCAAGTGGGGCTTCAGGCGGTTGACGTGCAGGACCCGCAAGGGGTTCCTGGGAGACCGCATGTCCACCAAGTAGGTAACAGGACTCTTGCGCTCCACCACCTCAAAGGGTCCGGTCCACTTATCCTGGAGCGCACAGGGCTCCACTGGGGCCATGACCCAAACTTTCTGACCAGGTTGAAGCTCAACCAGAGTGGCATTCTGGTCGTACCACCACTTCATTTCCTCCTGGCTGGCTTCCAGATTTGCCTCAGCAAGTTGCCTGAAACGCCTAGTTTGGTTCCTGAAGGCCAGCATGTAGCTATATACATCCTGGGGAGGTTTCCTGGAGATTGCTCCCAGCCTTCCTTGACCAAACTCAGAGGTCCTCTCACTGGGTGACCATACAGAAGCTCAAAGGGGCTGAACCCTAGAGATTTCTGTGGCACCTCCCGGTATGCAAAAAGAAGGCATGGCAAGAGGACGTCCCACTTGCGCCTCATGGGTTCTTCCAGACCCATAATCATGCCCTTCAGGGTCCGGTTGAATCTCTCAACCAACCCATTTCCTTGGGGGTGGTAAGGAGTGGTGAACTTGTACGTTACACCGCACTCCTGCCACAGGGACTTCATATACTTGGATATGAAGTTAGTACCTCTGTCAGACACCACCTCTTGAGGGAACCCCACACGTGAGAAAATTCCCATCAGTGCCCGTCCCACCACGGGGCCGTCACTGTCCTCAGAGGGATGGCTTCAGGGTACCGGGTGGCATGGTCCACCAAGACCAGGATGAACCTGTTGCCCATGGCTGTCTTGGGGTCCAGTGGCCCCACAATGTCAATACCCACCCGTTCAAAGGGGTGCTGACCACAGGGAATGGCTGGAGAGGAGCCTTGTGCTTCCTCCCACTCTTTCCACTTGCCTGGCAAGTCTGACAAGTCCTGCAGTGAGTGGCGGCACTCCTGCGCATCTGGGGCCAAAGAAATGGGTGACAAGCCTTTCAAAGGTCTTGTCCTGCCCCAGATGTCCTGCTAAAGGCACATCATGAGCCAAACCCAGTAGGAAGGCTCTGAAGCGCTGGGGTACCACCAGCACACGGGCTGACCCAGGCTCAGCAACCTTAGGCTCGCTATACAGGAGACCATTCTCCCAGTAGATCCAATGTGATCCAGTCTGATCACCTGCTGCCTGGTCTGTGACCTGTTGCCTCAGACCCACGAGAGAAGGGCACTTGTTCTGCTCCTCGCAGAACTCCTCCCTGGAGGGTCCTCCATTTTGCTGCCAATGGGTTAGCTCAGGCAGGTCCCCCAGTTCAGCTACCTGTTCCCCTGTAGGCTCCAGGGCATCCCCCTCAGGGTCTGCCTCCTCCTGGACCGTGGGAACTTCGGGGGCCGGTTTCCCGCGCCCCCTGCCTCTTCTCTCTCCGGCAGGCACCTGGGCCTCCCTCTCAGGCTCCAGGTCCTCTTGAACACCTCTGGCTGCCATGGACCGGTTGGTCACACACGCCCAATCAGGCAAGCCCAACATCTCCAAATGAGCACTCCGCTCCACCTTAGCCCAAGGGGAGCTCTCCAAATCGTTCCCTAACAAACAGTCAACAGGCATGGCTGGCCTCACAGCTACTTTAAGAGTACCAGAGACCCCCCCCCCACTCAAAGGGAACCTGAGCCACCTTGCAGTGGCTCTCTGTGTTGTCAGCGGCAACAACTGGATAGAATGCATCAGGGACCACCTGCTCTTTAGACACCAGGTGACACTTGACAGCTGTCACACTGGCTCCTGTGTCTCTCAGAGCCTCCACCCTTTGGCCATTGATGGTCACCCACTGCCTGTATTTCTTAGTGTTCTCAGGCAGTTGGGTCCTAGGGACCATCTCAGAGTCTCCTAAAGAGACAAGGGACAATATTACAGGATCCCACCCATCTTGGGCACCCACCTCCTCCCCCAGGGCTACACTAGCCAACTGCCGGGGGACTGCACCAGGGGTGCTGGCTTTCCAAACAAGGGGCACTGGGGTTCATTGGCCCTGTGGCCTAGGGCGCCACATCTGTAGCACACCAGGGCTCCCCTATGGACAGGTGGACCTGTCGGGCCCCGTGCTTTTTCTCAGGGGAGGCTGGGAACCTTTCCCTTGGTTCCCTTGGGGTTTACTTTGGGGCCCTCTCTGGAACTCCCTCTGTTTACCCTTGTCCCCCCACTCCTCTGCTGGGGACCCTGCCCACCCTTGGCGGAGTCTCCCACGTGACCCTTGTGGACCCGGGTGCTCACCCAGCGGTCCGCCTCCTCAGCAAGCTGCCTAGGGTTAGTCAGCCTACTGTCGATCAGGTGCTGGCGTAGCTCAGGAAAACAATTACTGGACAAGTGCTCCCATGCAATCAAATCAAAGAGCGCCTGAAAATCATTTGCTTTGCCACCCTTTACCCAACCATCCAAGGCTCTGCAAAAAAAGGTCACATATTCAACCCAGGTACTGTTTTCAATCTTCTTACAGTTCCTGAACCTCTGCCTATAGAGTTCATGAGTAAACCCATACCTGGTCATCAATGCATTTTTCATGTGGCTGTAGGAATTATAGACTTCAGAGGGCAAGTCCAACAAGGTATCCCGTCCCTCACTAAGGAACCGACCCCACAACCCCGCTCCCCAATCCTTCTCAGGGATCCGGTGGGAAGTCATGGCTACCTCATAGGCCTTGAACCATTGCCCAATATCATCATTTTTACAAAACTCCTTAACCACATCTTTAGGAATATACACCCTGGCCTCACCAGGCACTGACGGTGTGCTGCCACCAGAGGGAGTAATCTCTAATTTCTTGGCTCTAAACTCCATCTCCCTCAAACTTTTTTCATGCTCCTGATCCATTCTTTTCTCCTCTAAGGCCAACTTTCTAGATTGCAATTCAAATTCCAACTGCCCCTTGAACTTGAGCTTGGTCAGCTCCATTTCATGCATCCTACTCTTTTCTCTGTCCTCCAGCTCTTCTGGGGACAGACCTCGGGCAGAAACACTGCTACCTATGGGGGAAGATGCTCTCCTCTCCCCTGGACCTACTGGCCCATCCAGCTGCTCAATTATATTCTCAGCCCTCTCCTCATTCTCAGGGGTATTCCTTGCTTCGACCCAGGCCCTCAGCGCCTTTTGGAAATCATCCTTCTTGGAGATTCCGGTCATAGAAACTTTGAACTTCCTGCAGAAATGCTTGAGCTGGTTAACGGTGTAGCATTCCAGTTTCTCCTCTTCCCAATCATTATCAACAGATACTACGGATGCTGCTTTTTCCATGGTGATTAAACTTGGCAGTTTTTAGCAAAAAAATAGAAAGTCCCAGAAAAGAATATCTACCAAAAGTATGTGGTTGCGTTATGGTCTGCACTCACTAGGTAGTGTTCACCAATCACTGTACATGAGTCACAAATGCAAGTCCAGAATCCTCACCGCTGACCACCAATGTTAGAACTGGGGGTCTCTAGTTGGCAGAGTTAGGTACCTTTGTCCAAATAGGGACCCTTGCTTCTAGTCAGGGTAAGGGGGTACACTCCTGAAATAACCCCTGCTCACCCTCTTGGTAGCTTGGCACGAGCAGACAGGCTTAGTTCAGAGGCAGTGTGTAAAGCATTTGTGAACACATACAGTAATCCAGTGACAACACTACAGATGGACAACACACAGGTTGTATTATAAAAATAAGTATCTTTTATATAGATTTACCACAAGACCATAAATGACATAGATAATCCACAATACTGTACTTTAAGGATGGTAGAATTAGCTTGAGTCTCTTAAAATGAAAATGCGACACTTTGAGTTCAATGTACCTTAAGATGCGTAACGCAGGGCAACGAAAAGTGTTGCAGGGAAGGTGATGCGGTAGTCCCTTACACACAAGGACGGTGATGCGTTGACGATCTGGTGCAAAAGAAACAAAGTGGCGTCTTCTTGAGGTTGCGACAACGAAGAGGTGATGCGTGCACGCCCGACGGCCGTGCGACGATTTTGATGAGTCTTTGGAGCCGCAACAGGCCCTGCGACACGCTTCCCTGGCGATGCGACGGCGTCTGATGCGAGGTCGACGATCTTCTCCTGGGATGCGGGGCGCGCCTCGTGTTGCGATGCGTCGGCGTCTGATGCGAGGTCGATGCTCTGCCCCAGGGATGCAACGGCGTCTGATGCGTCGGCGACACTTTTCTCCGGTGCTGCAAGGCGCTTCGAAGGATGCGGCGCGCTTCTTCGGGGATGCGCCGGCGTCTGCTGCGGCGTCGACACTCTTCTCCGGCGATGCGATACTCAGCGGCTGCGGCGACACGCTTCTTCGTGTTGAGTCGCGCTTCCAGCTCCCAGAGACACGCAAGTGTGTCAGAAGGTCCAATTTCCCAGCAAGGGAACACAGGGGGAGCTGGTGGGTGAAGTCTGTTGTCCCTGAGACTTCAGCAGGAGGCAAGCTCTAAAATCAAGCCCTTGGAGATCCTTCACAAGTTGATGAAAGTCACAGCAAAGCAAAAGTTCCTTTCTCCTTTCTTTGGCAGTCAGGCAAACCACTGCAGGCCAATCCCCCTCAGTTTAGGGATAGTCTTCTCCTCAGTTTCTTCTTGGTTCCGCTCCTCAGCAAAGGTTTCTTCTTGTTTCCCAAAAGTGATCTAATTTCCTAGGGGTCTGGGTCCCCTTTTTATACACCTTTTCTCTTTGTTCTCTGGAGGCAGAGAGGCCTCTGCCTAGCCCAAAACCAGTTCTGGTCAGTCCTGGAGCACTTTGTTTTTCTGACTCCTTCTTTCCTTTCAGAATGTGGGGCAGAGTGCTCAGCCGCCCGGCAGGAGGTGGAGCCAGCATTGTGGAAGGCAGGCACAGCCCTATTCAGACCCAGGTGCAACTCCTCCCTCCACTCTGGATGCAGATCTTTCTATTCAGCCCTGTGCTGACTCACCCTGCCTCCTGTAGCCACCCCCAGCCCCTGTCACTCAATCTCCAGACAAGGAATACACAACCTAGCAGAGGCAGGCTTGGATAGTTAGGCAAGAAAATACCCACTTTCTAAAAGTGGTATTTTCAAACACAGAATGTTAAAACCAACTTCACTAAAAGATGTATTTTATCATCCTGAGTTCAGGCATACTAAATTCGTTTTTCTACCATGTTCCCTGGGTCAGTTCTGACTATAAGGTGTAATAGTCAGTCTGCCCATTCTGGCCTATGGGGAGCAGGTAGCCTTGCAATAGTGAAAAACGAAAATGGCTGTAATTCACTATTAGGACATGCCACACACACCAGGGCATGTCCCACCTTGTACTTACAATGCACCCTGCCCTAGGGCCTACTTTAGGGGTGACCAACATGCAGTAAAGGGAAGGTTTAGGGACTGGTAAGTGTGTGTACTCACCAAGCCGACATGGCAGCCTAGGCTGCACGCAGGCTCTGCAATGGCAGGCCTGAGACACATTTTACAAGCTGCTTCTGTGGGTGGCACAACCAGTGCTGCAAGCCCACCAGCGGCATTGGATTTACAAGCCCTGGGCACACTCAGTGCACTGTACTAGGGACTGACAAGTAAACCAATCATCCAATCATGGAGTCACTAATACATACATCAATTTACAATAGGGAGCACTTGCACTGTGGCACTGAATGGCAGTGGCACAGTGCCCAAAGCATCTAAACCAGCAATAACAGATCAATAACATTGGAGGCATCATAAAAACATGGAAGGGAGACCCACGCCAAGGATGCCAGGTCTAACACTATATCTTTAGTAAGTGGTACAAGCACCAACTTACACAGGCTGCAATGGCAGGCCTGTAGTTCCATTTGGAATGGTCTCTCATGGGTGGCACAATACATGCTTCAGCCCATGGGAGGCCTCTGGGGTACCTATGCCCTGGGTACATGGGTACTATATACTAGGGACATATAAGGGTACCCCAGTATAAAATCTGGGAGTTACCTAGGTACTGAAAACAACAATTTAGGAGAAAGCAGATAGACTGGGGTCCTGATCAGCAGGATCCGAGTCAGACTAGTCAAAACCAGCATCACATCAAGCAAAAAGTGGGGGTAACCATAGAAGTAGATCCTACTTTCCTACAGCCGTCCATTTGGATTACATGCCGGTTCCGACTGGCCGTCGGGCTCAATGAGCCCGTTGGAAGCCAGCCGGAATGACCGGCCGGTTTAAATTCCGACTGGCTGAATCAAAATCAGCCGGTCGTAATTGAAACTGACGATGTTGGTCGTAAGGCCTCCAATCTGAGGTCAGAGGCCTTACGACAGACATTGTAATAGGCCCCACAGTGTTGAGTATCTTATTAGTATACTTATTTAGAGTTCCACTGTAATGTAAGTTTAGGGTTAGCATATTTGACCCTAGAACACATCTTTATTTCTTGTGTGTTATTGCCATTGCTAAACAAAACTATATTGATTAATGATCACATCTGTGTATCATGCATCTGCAATATCATGAACACTTTCAAGAGAATATAAAATAATCAGAGTTTTAATTTGACAGAAAGCACCACAAACATCTGAGGTATTTAAATTCCTTACTAACACGTTATCAACTGCACCAGTTCTGTTGCAATAGTTTATACATAACTAGCACCACCTTTCTTCTTCACTTGTATCATTCACTTACTTGGTACGTTAATCTCAATATCCATTATATTGCATTCTCTACTCTGCAATGTACAGATCCCTTCTCCTGTGAATCTAATGTACTTACAGATTGCACCAATTCGACCTGGGTCTTGCAAAAGAGCCCAGTGAGGCACCATTGTTAACTTGCTTTTTTATTATCACCTACTGTCCTTCTACCTTCTCCAAAAATGGGATGAAGTCATTTATGGACGCAACCCTCACACTAAAATCCAAAATGTAATCACCCATCCTGTCCCAATTTTTTTCTCTCACCAAGACTGACCTGCAGATTTGATTTTTAGCACCTTTGCTTACATACATTTAGAAGGCTCTAATGGCATATTGAAGAACAGGTACACCAAACCTCATCATTCTCTTATGCTATTGTTTATCAATGCTGATTGAATCCCATTCCTTGAACCTTTTGAGTCCTGTACCTTGGACCTTTTTAATTCTGGAAATGAATCCTGTACCTTTGCCTTATTGAATCCTGCACCTTGGACCTTATGACTCCTGGAAATGAATTAGGTACCTTGGACCTTTGAGATCTGGAATAGTATGTGATGTTGTCCTCAAAGTGTGCTTACTTCCTAGGAAACGTTAACATTTGGAACAATGGCTTTAAATACTTTTACTGAAGAAGTTATTGAGGGCATAGATAACCCTGGCTTCCCCCAGATGGTTAACATATCTTGCGGGTCAAAGGTTCAACATATTATTCTCCAATATACCAAACCTAGCCATCAGTGAATACTTGCCAGTGTCTTGGCCTCACCACATAGTCATCAATGTCACCGCACCAGGGTAATCATTGCATAAAAGCCACAAATCCTGCCTCCTATCCTACCTCCTGGACAAGGACCTATAACACAATGCAGCTTGAGATCAATCAAAGTGTTTTCCTGGAAATAAGCTCACCACGGTCTGACATCCTAAAAATGATCTTTATTTACTTACATTGACCGCATTGATGTGGTGGTGACTCTGTTGAAAAGAAAGGTCAAATTGAAAAGAAGAAACATACCTTTGAGAAAACAGACTGCCAAAAGTCATGTTTCCCTGAGATTCACACTTCAGGCTATATGCATGATCAAGTCTACAAACTAGCCATACCTGCATTCAAGAGGACAAAGTTCTAGTTACCCAGCATTAAATTAGAAACAACATCCAAAGAATTAGTACAAGTGTACAAGGAAATTATTCAATCCCAGCCAGAGTTTCCACAGAAACTCCCTTCTCAACACGTTTGTGATAACTATAAGTCATTCCTGATAATAAAATCACTTTATAATAACCTATCTTACCAAGACGGCAGCCTCTCCACTTGATCTTCAACCCCTGAGACGGTTGTACGTTAAACAGATTCACTTGTGTATACAAAGACACTATTAAGCTCACGAACAATCTTACATTTTCTGCATTGTGGATACAAAAAACATGCAGTGGCCCACAAGCCTTGCATACTTTTCTCACTTCTAGTGCGTATATCTCTTTTCAAATTGTTCCAATGTTTTCATGCTTAATGTGTGCAACAGAGCGTAAGTCCCATCTGATCCCTAGGCTCCAAGTACTCTGTGCCCTGTTCAAATCCTGGCAAGTGTCCCCCTCTTGTTTTGCTACCAGTTTGTGTGTCATGCATACTTCCTTCACTTCCGGAATCCTTTTAAACAATGATACTGTTAATGCCCCCAATGAATTAGTCCCTGGCTATCATTTATATTATGCTTTATTATAAAGCATACCTGCATTGTGAAAATCATGAAACTTAGCCAGACAGCCGTCGCCTCCATCATTACAAGATTTGTCACTACTTTTTTAACCCGTAATGATCTTACAAAAAATAAAAGTAAGGGGTTAGGTTCTGTTAGGCAGACTGAAAACGGACCACAACAATATTATAGAAAGAGAGAGAACTCTTCCTTGTGCCACAAATTGATTTTACTTAGAAAATGAGGGCATTTGTAGTTGATTGGGATACCCACCTTGATTTATTTCATAATCTTTAGTTTATTTTTAAGACAGCTTTGGTACGCACATAACATACCCCTGGTGATTGATAATCAACATGTAACCTCAATGTATTCAATACATATGCATATGTGAACTCCCAATACAGCCGTAAATAGGAGTTTGTCATAAAAAATATATTAATTCATTACACAAAGAAGCACACGTGCGTTAATTACAAATTCAAAGGTTAAAACCAAAACATTCTACATAATTGAAATGATCATGCTCAGATCAATGAAAGACCCAATGGGGGCAGGAAACTAGTGATGTCTTCTGATGGTTTCCTTATTTAGTTCTTTCAATTTGACATTTCCAATTGTTTCTCATTTTCATATACCTGTAGTCTCATTTCAAGCTCATTGGAGATAAAGTTACAGGTATCTCTGTAACTTGACCCTCAATGAGCTTGTCCTCCCTCAGGACTCATGGTGTCTACTAGATAAGGATTTGAGATCGATTTCTTCTCATATAAGTATTTATCTCATTCAATCAGTCTCCTATAGAGATAAAAACTTAGAACTTTAGCTTGCATTCTGTGCCTCCGTCATTCCCTCTTTAATATAAGGTCTAATACCCCAGGCTCATTGTCCATGTTGCACAATGATCCTGCGTTTCTCATCTTGAATGTCCTGGTATATCTCTGAATAGGAAACCTATGTCACAAGTCTACTGAAAAGCGCTCTACATGATTTTGAAATGTTGCTCTCTAACAAATTGATAGGCTCAGTTAGGTAATGGGGTAAGCCCATAGGGTTACTCATGTTAACATAAGTGGCTACTGCCCCAGTGACCAGGTCATGACACTACTAATGGTTGGTGGCGGTTGAACATTAATTTGGAACACAGGCCTTATTACCTTCACCTCGATGGGTGTACTGTCTATTTGCCCTCCCTGTTTAAATCCAGGTAGCATATGATGACTGGGTCTCACAATTTCCTCTGATTCCGTGTAGAGTACATGAGAGCGCTAAGTGCAAGGGAGAAAGGCTCCCAACTGGTTGCATGCAGCACCTAAGGATTAAGGAGCCTTACAGATTTTCGTGCTAGTCCAAGCTGCTCTCTCCCCTGCACCCTATCTGCTCACCTGCACAGCTCTCATTATGGACCCACTGCCTGTAGAATAACTTGTACAGCCAAGTGCATGTGTTTGAGTTTGAAGTAACATCCACCTGATGGAGCAAGACAGATGCTTTGTGTTCAATGGAATGGACCAAGAGAGCCAGTTCAAGCAGATAAGCCTGTGGCCTGAAAAGTGCAACACCTGAACAAAGAATGTAGCCAAGGGCATGACCAAAGACCAATGCACCTTAGGCAAAAAAGGTCTGCCTGCCCCCAAATATTCTGACCTGATCTGCTGAAGAGCTCAACACCAGCAGTTGGTTGTCCAAAGGTTGTCTGGATTCCGATACAAATATGAGAGAGCCAGTTCCCTTAAAGCAAGTTAACATGGAGCTGCAGTCCACTTGAAAGGAGAATGCACTTTGATATGAGTGGCAGCACCTGAAAGTTGTAGGGATAAATTTGAATCTAAGTGGTCAATTAGTCAGAATGCAGCTACCGCTGTACTAGATATAATCCAGCTCCCTTGACCTATCTGGTGTTTACCTTTTATTTAAAGAATCTCTGCATACATGTACAGAAGAAGCTTTTTTCACTGTGTTCCCTGAAGGATTTGGCAACATGTACCCCAGTTTGGGGGACAAGACCTCTTGCTGCTGTACTCTGAACGAAGAGAAGAAGGTATACTTGCTGGTGTCTGAAGAAGCTGCACAAGTTAGACCAGAACTGTAGAGCAGTGCCCCTCTGCATGCTGTGAAGAACTTTGTCAAGACTGCAAACTACCAAGACCGGATGGCTGAAAAGCTGCCCAGCCCAATAGAACACTCCATCAGTGAGCAGCACGGGAAAAGAAGCTTCAGAACTTGCGTTGTTCAATGACTTCCGTACATCTGATGGTCCCCAATCTGTACTGAAGAGATGTGTGAATACCTTTCTAGTTTTATGATCACCGTCCACCTACTGTTCCGAGGCGCACAGGCTAGAAAATGTAGGTCTGGTGTACCTCTACCTCCACTTTTTCCCCAGGACCCACTGCTGTGAACTGTGACCCAGAAGCCACAGGCCTGTGTTTCTTTCCTCCTGCTGTGTTAAAGTGTCTCCTTCTCCCTCAGTGAACCTAGCTGCCAGCTTCTGCCCAAATTTGAAACAACAATCCTGTGAAAGGAACTATCATCAGCTGTTACCCCACTCAACTAGAGTCTGGGGCAGCCCAGTCCCAAGGTCCTCATCATGTTAGTAACCATATGCTCTCCCTCCTGGCTATGAGCTATGTAAGGGATTTAACTGCGTCACTCCAATTTCCAATACCTGATGCTAAACTTGGCTATAAACCTTCTTTCATAGACATATAAATGGATGCCTCTTCCCAATGTGTGTAGGTTTATAGAAGCAAGCAATTGCATTATGTGGTATTTTCTATACTAACTGGAGAGTAAAGAAGAGTGCCATAAGACTTCCTAAAGTTGTTAAGCATTTTATTGCAATTTAAATAAAACTCGGATCTATTTATAAAAATATAACACTGATTGAACAATATTCTATTGTGAGTTACACATGTGTTATCTGACTTGAGTGCTCTACTCCATACTACCCTCCAAGAAGAAACCTTGACTCTTCAACCTTGCGACCCCAGTCAGTCAAACCCTAAAAAGGATCGACCACTGAATGACATTGCAGTGAGCTTGCAGTCATATGTGGTTCCTAAATTTCCAAAGACAATAGCAATAACTGTCACAGTAATTGCTTGATTGTTCTTGATGTAACCATATACCAAAGAACTGATCTTTTGTATATAGCGTGGAGTGGGGGCAGCTTTCACTCTGCCATTGATGTGAGTTGTTATCATAGTGCTTGGTCACAGTAAGGGAAACGTCTCGCTTTGGGGTGCATGCGGGGGAAGAAGCAATTTATTTATGCATTTGTTTATTGATTTATTTTTGTCTATGTTATAGGGATTGTGTGACGCTTGCATGTTGCTTCAGACTGGGCAAAGAGGGTGGGATATTTGAGAATTGGTAACCTCATTTCGCTGTGAGTGGAGCTCAGCCTATTCCACATTTCCAGATCTCATTACCCAAAGGTTTTACATCTGAAGATTTTTTATGGAATGCTGCTGTGATTCTGCTGGCAGTTGCCATGGTCATGTTGAGCTTGATTGGGTCCTTATGGCTGCTCACCTAGGGGCTTATTTACAAGCCCCTTTCGGCACTGGTGCGCCACTTTTTTTGATGCGGAGGCGCAGTGTTCTGCCCCATATTTACAAGGCCATGCAAAGCCACCCTGCATGGCTTTTCATGGCCTTGTAAATATGGGCCCTTTTCACGCATCACTTTGCATGAAAGGGGCGTGCCATGGGTGTTGCTGTGGGTGTTCCCATGCCACACCCATGGATTCTGACGCATTCCCAGGTTTACAACATTTCGTAAACCTGTGATCAATCTGGCGGCTGCGTTGATTGTCGTTCTTGGAGGGGCTGTCATTGATCTGGGAAGGCCACAGAGAGCGACACTCCCATATTCCACTCTGGGGATTACTAGAGTTTGGACTGCCTGTTTAAAGTCATTTGCGGGTATGAAGGGTTTCAGTCTTCTTAAGGTGTTCAATTGAAAATTTGCTCCTTTAGTTGCTATGCTGATGTGCTTCTGCATATTTAGCTTATATGCATGTCTAACGATTTTTCTCCCCCCTGTGTATGTATGTATGTATATATATATATATATTACCTACTGGCGGTCGCCAGTAGGTAGTTATAGTTAGGACCTCATTGCTATTCAAAAAGTGTTTTTTGTTTTCCCAATAACTTTGGCGCCGTTTGAGAAATCATCACAAAATTTTCAAAACTAATGGTTCACTCAGGTCAGCTCCTGTCTTGAAAATTTCGGGGTGATTCATCAAGTGGGGGCCGAGAAAAAAGGGGGGTCCCAAAATGCATTTTCCCCATGTTAATTTCCATAGGAAACTTTAGACAAAGCTACAGCCCGAACTGCTGAACGGAATTACACCAAATTTGGCAAAAAGGTAGGTCTTGGTCCAGAAAGAGTGCTTTTTTTAAAATGGTGTAAATCCGTTCAGTAGTTGCTGAGAAATTCAAAAAATAAAAAGATTATATATCTGAGCACCGAGGAGGATTCGCGAACCCTCGCGAGCACGAGCATCATTCTGATTGGCTGCCAACACTCCAAACCAGAATGTGTTGGCAGCCATCTTGTGACTCGGTAACGGAGTCACAAGAAATCAGTTTAAAAAAGGCTAAAAAAAAGAAAAGGGGGCAGGGTAGAAACACCCTGACCCCCTGGGCCTGCTCAGGGGATCCCACAAGGACCCCCAGGTCCAAAAAAAGCATTATTTCTTTTTATATTTTCAGCCAAATTCGCGCTGGGTGCGCGAATCCGGCTGAAATTATTAAAAAAACGAACCGCGGGCTCCCGCGCTTTGTTTTAATAAGCCCCCGGGTGGGCCAGGTCCCGGGGGCAACGAAAAAATATATGTAGCGGGGGCTCACGGGGCCCCCACAGCCCCGGGGACTGCCACCTCCCGGGGCATATGTCTTATTGTGTGCAGGGGGCCTCGCTGGCCCCTCCAAGCCCCAGGGACTGTCACCTCCCCGGGGCTTCAAAATAAATAAAAGTGTGGGGGGGGCTTCTGCCCCCCCCACACTGCCCCAGGGACCACCACCTCCCTGGGACGTTGACTAAAATAAATACGGGGGTCCGTAGCGGACCCCCATCCCCGGGGACCACCACCTCCCCGGGGCTTTCAATATGTTGGAGGGGGCCCTCCTTGGCCCTGGGGACCGCCACCCCCCAGGGCTGGCTCCGGCAATGTCCCGAGGTGCCCACACCCGGGACATTGCAGTTTGGAATGGCAGGGCGGGAGCACGGCTCCCGCCCTGCCATTGCAAACTATGCTTCTCTTCATGGAAGCGAGAGCAGAAAACCTGCTCTCGCTTTCATGAAGAGAAGCAGATTGCTTTTGGACAAGGGGAGCTGCATGTTAGCAGCTCCCCTTGTCCAAAAGCAATGCCGGCACCCGCAGGAGACGGGGAGCCGTCAGGGACTGTGGGGGCATTGGGCTACCCCCGCTGTCCGTAACGTAAGGCCAGGCCCCTGGGGATGGGGTACCCGGGCCATAATTGGCCTCAAGAGAGGGGCCACGCGGTCCCCCTCCCTTTTAAAAAAAAAAAGGAATGGCCGGTCCCCGGGGGACAGGGTCCCCGGGGCCAAAATCGGCCTGGGGAGGGGGGCCGCGTGGCCCCCCTCCCCAAAAATAAATATAATACATAAATGGCCAAGCCCCAGGGGATGGGGTTCCCAGGGCCAAAAACGGCATGGGGGAGGAGGGCCGCTTGGCCCCCCCCCTCTCTATGTTTAATTATATAAAAAAATGGCCCAGCCCCGGGGGATGGGGTTCCCGGGGCAGAAATCGGCCTTGGGAGGGGACCGCGCGGTCCCCCTCCCGTTTTATTTAAAATTAAGAAAAAATGGGACAGGCCCTGGGGGATGGGGTCCCCAGGACTCAAAAAGGATCAAGGGAAGGGGGCCACACAGCCCCCCTTCCTAAAATAGGGAAAGAGAAGGAGGCCGCAACTCCCAGGAGGCCGCAGCTCCCGGGAGGCCCCGCCCCCTCTCTGCACGACTGTGCAAACGCACCTCCTGGCGCAATCTGGGCTGGGGGATGAAGTCCCGTTTGATGGTGAGGGTCCTTAGGGGCCAAGTAGTCCGCCTGTTACCTCAAGTAAGCCCCACACAGTGGGATTGCTGAGAGGTGGTACCAGGACATGCCCCTTTTTACACCACTCTGCAAACAGGCCTCTTGGCGCACTGCTGGTGGGGCGATGAGGCCCCCTTGTGTCCTGAGGGCCTCAGGAGTAAAGTAGACTTTATCCCCTGAGCAGCAGTGCACCAGGAGCTGCGTTTGCAGAGTGGTGTAAAAAGGGGGCGTGGTCTTGGACCACCTCCCAGCAATCCCACTGTGTGGGGCTTACTCGAGATAACAGGAGGGCTAGTTGGCCCCCATGGGCCCTCAGGAGGCAAGGGGACTTCATCCCCCAACCAAGAGTGGGCCAGGAGGTGCGTTTGCAGAGTGGTGGAGAAAGGGGGCGTGGCCTGTGTCCACCTCTCAGTAATCCCACTGTGTGGGGCTTTCTGGAGGTAACAGGTAGGCTAGTTGGCCGCTAATGGCCCCCAGCAGCAAAGGCGACTTCATCCCCCAACCAAGAGTGCGCCAGGAGGCATGTTTAAAGAGAGATGGACAAAGGGGCGTGGCCTGGTATCAGAACTCAGCAATCCTGCTGTGTGGGACTTACTGGAGGTAATAGAAGGGGTAGTTGGCCCCCAAGGATGTCCTTGACGGCCAACTACCCCTCCTGTTACCTCCAGTAAGTCCCATACAGTGGGATTGCTAAGAAGTCTTTGGAGGCCACGTCCCATTTCTCCCCCACTCTGCAAACACGCCTGCTGGCACACTACTGGTTGGGGGATGAAGTCCACTTTACTCTTAAGGGACTTTGGGGGCCAAGAAGCCTTCCTGGTACCTCCTGTAAGTCCTACGCAGCGGAATTCCTGAGCACTGGTTGGAGGCCCAGCCCCCTTTGTCCACCACTCTGCAAACGCGACTACCAGTTGAAGAAGCATTTGCAATGTAATAGGTTTTGCCTTTGCGAGAGTTAGAGCTATTGGCGTTGTAAATGTAAAAGTGTTTTATTAATGTTTCTTGGAGTGGATGTAGGTTGTGTCTAGTGGAATTATGTGGTATGTTGTGCAGTGAAATTATGTGGATAGAAAGTATGTGGTATTTAGTGTATCCCCTTAAGTGCTCCCGTCGGCCAACGGCCGTCGCGAGCACTACCTCCGTAGTGCTGCGCACGTCCGTTGGCCGACGCGGCCCCGCCCACTGATTAAAACCACCGCATTGCGGCGGAATTCGTGCCACGGTTAAGCGGGTATAGGAATTATGTGGAGTGGGATTATGTGTTATGGAGAGTAATTGTGTGGTATGATAGTCTGTGTTGTGAAGTTGTAACCTCAGGTTTAGTCTTCCTCATTTCCATAGAAGCTAAACTATAAACTAAATAAGACAAAAAAAGAAGGAACCACTGAGGAGCACTTCTGGACCTAGTCAGATGTATGAGCAGGGCCACGGGAATTATGTGACTGTTTGGCTGCACTGACTTTTGCACAAATATACATTTTCTGCATTTGCCACATGATCCATCATCTGCTGCATAATCTGCAGATTTGAACAAAAAAAACTTGTTTCTAGCTCAAACGGCTCAAACGTTACCAAAAATGCAGCGACAAGTGTTACAGCGTGGTGGAAGGCCCTTCGCAAACCTAGAATGGTCACCTGTTACTTATTGCTAAATGTGGGTATTAAATTGGTACTAATGGTGTGTAAACCACTCTTGCTTCTTTCTGTGCCTCTCTTGACTCTTTCTGCATTTCTGTTGCTTCTTTCTGCACCTTTCTTTCTTTTTCTGCACTTCTTTTGCCTCGTTCTGCTCATCTCTTGCAGTTTCTGCACCTCTTTTGCCTCTCTCTGCACCCCTGTTGCCTCTTTCTGCACCTTACTTACTTCGTTGTGCAACCCTCTTGCCTCTTTCTGCACCTCTCTTGCCTCTTTCTGCAACCCTCTTCCTTCTTTCTGCACTCCTCCTGCCTCTTTCTGCACCTCTGTTCCTTCTTTCTGTACTTCTTTCGTTTCTTTCTGCACCTCTCTTGCTTCTTTCTGCACTCCTCTTGCGTCTTTCTCCACCCCTCTTCACCCTTTCTGCATTTCTGTTGCTTCTTTCTGCACTCCTCTTGCCTCTTTCTCCACCCCTCTTCCTTCTTTCTGCATCTCTTTTACTTCTTTCTGCACTTACCTTGCATCTTTTTGTACCTCTCTTGCTTCTTTCTGCACCCCTTGTGCCTCTTTCTGCACCCCTCTTCTCTTTCTGCACTCCTCTTGCCTCTTTCTGCACCTCTGTTCCTTCTTTCTGCACTTCTTTTGTTACTTTCTGTACCTCTCTTGCTTCTTTGTGCACCCCTCTTGTCTCTTTCTCCATCCCTCTTCCCTCTTACTGCACCTCTGTTGCTTCTTTCTGTACCTCTCATCTCTTTCTCCACCCCTCTTCCCTCTTTCTGCACCTCTGTTGCTTCTTTCTGCACCTCTCTTGCTTCTCTCTGCACCCCTCGTGCCTCTTTCTGCACCCCTTTTCCCTCTTTTTGCACCCCTCTTGCCTCTTTCTGCACACCTGGTCCCTCTTTCTGTACCCCTGCTGCCTCTTTCTGCACCTCTGTTCCTTCTTTCTGCACCTCTCTTGTTTTCTTTCTCTATCCCTCTTTCTCCACCCCACTTCCCCCTTTCTGCATCTCTGTTGCTTCTTTCTGCACTTCTCTTGCTACTTTCTGCACCTCTCTTGCTTCTTTTTGCACCCCTTGTGCCTCTTTCTGCACCCCTCTTCCCTCTTTCTGCACTCCTCTTGCCTCTTTCAGCACCTCTGTTGCATCTTTCTGCACTTCTCTTGCTTCTTTCTGCACCCCTCTTGCCTCTTTCTGTACCCCTTTTGCCTCTTTGTGCACCTTTCCTGCCTCTTTCTGCACATCTCTTGCCTTTTTCTGCAGTTCTCTTGCCTCTTTCTGTACCTCTTTTGCTTCTTTCTGCACTTGTCATGCCTCTTTCTGTACCCCTCTTCCGTCTTTCTGCACCTCTGTTGCTTCTTGCTGCACTTCTCTTGCTTCTTTCTGCACCACTGTTGCCTCTTTCTGCACCTCACTTGCTTCTTTCTGCACCCCTCTTGCCTCTTTCTGTACCCCTTTTGCCTCTTTGTGCACCTCTCCTGCCTCTTTCTGCACATCTCTTGCCTTTTTCTGCTCTTCTTTTGTTTCTTTCTGCACCTCTCTTGCTTCTCTCTGCTTCCCTCTTGCCTCTTTCTCCACCCCTCTTCCCTCTTTCTGTATCTCTGTTACTTCTTTCTGCACTTCTCTTGCTTCTTTCTGCACCCCTTGTGCCTCTTTCTGCACCCCTCTTCCCTCTTTCTGCACCCCTCTTGCCTCTTTCTGCATCCCTGTTCCTTCTTTCTGCTCTTCTTTTGTTTCTTTCTGCACCAGTCTTGCTCATTCTGCACCCCTCTCTCCACCTTCTCCACCCCATTTCCCGCTTTTTGCATCTCTGTTGCTTCTTTCTGCACTTCTCTTGACTCTTTTTCCACCCCTCAGCCCTCTTTCTGCACCTCTGTTCCTTCTTTCTGCATTTCTTTTGTTTCTTTCTGCAACTCTCTTGCTTCTTTCTGTATCCCTCTTGCCTGTTTCTCCTCCCCACGTCCCCCTTTCTGCATCTCTGTTGCTTCTTTATGCACTTCTCTTGCTTCTTTCTGCACCTCTCTTGCCTCTTTATGCACCCCTCATGCCTCTTTCTGCACCCCTCTTCCCTCTTTCTGCACTCCTCTTGCCTCTTTCTGTACCTCTGTTGCTTCTTTCTGCACTTCTTTTCTTTTTTTCTGCACCTCTCTTGCTTCTTTCTGCACCCCGCTTGCCTCTTTCTCCACCCCTCCTCCCCCTTTCTGCATCTTGGTTGCTTCTTTCTGCACTTCTCTTGCCTCTTTCTGCTCCTCTGTCTCTTCTTTCTGCAACCCTTGTGCCTCTTTCTGCACTCCTCTTCCCTCTTTCTGCTCCCCTCTTGTCTCTTTCTGCGCCTCTGTTGCTTCTTTCTACACCTCTGTTGCTTCTTTCTGCAATTCTCTTGCCTCTTTCTGCACTTCTCTTACCTGTTTCTGCACCTCTCTTGCCTCTTTCTGCATCTCACTTGCTTCTTTCTGCACCCCTCTTGCCTCTTTCTGCACCCCTCTTCCCTCTTTGTGCAACTCTCTTGCTTCTTTCTACACCTCTCTTCCCTCTTTCTGCACCACTCTTGCCTCTTTCTGTACCTCTGTTGCTTCTTCCAGCACTTCTCTTGCCTCTTTTTTCACCCTTTGTGCCTCTTTCAGCACTTCTGTTGGTTCTTTCTGCACTGCTCTTGCTTCTATCTGCTACTCTCTTACACATTTCTGCACCCCTCTTGCCTCTTTCTGCACCTCTCTTGCCTCTTTCTGCACCTCACTGGCCTCTTCCTGTACTTCTCTTGCTTCTTTCCTCACCTCTATTGCTTCTTTCAGCAATTCTCTTGCCTCTTTCTACACTTCTCTTGCTTGTTTCTGCACCTCTCTTGCGTCTTTCTGCACCTCTGTTGCCTCTTACTGCACCTCACTTGCTTCTTTATGCACCCCTCTTGCCTCTTTCTGCATCCCTCTTTTCTCTTTTTGCAGTTCTCTTGCCTCTTTCTGCACCCCTGTTCCCTCTTTCTGCACCTTCCCTGCATGTTTCTGTACCTCTCTTGCCTCTTTCTGTACCACTGTTGCTTCTTTCTGCACTTCTCTTGCTCTTTCTGCACCCTTTGCACCTTTTTCAGCACCTCTGTTGCTTCTTTCTGCACTTCTCTTCCTTCTTTCTGCACCCCTCCTGCCTCTTTCTGTACCTCTCTTGCCTCTTTGTGCACCCCTCCTACCTCTTTCTGCACCCCTCTTGCCTCTTTTTGCACCTCTGTTGGTTCATTCTGCACTGCTTTTGCTTCTTTCTGCATCTCAATTGCCTCTTTCTGCACTTCTCCTTCTTTCTACACCTCTGTTGCTTCTTTCAGCAATTCTCTTGCCTCTTTCTGCACTTCTCTTGCTTGTTTCTGCACCTCTCTTGTGTATTTCTGTACCTCTGTTGCCTCTTTCTGCACCTCACTTGCTTTTTTCTGCATCCCTCTTGCCTCTTTCTGTATCCCTCTTCCCTCTTTCTTCACCACTTTTGTCTCTTTTTGCACCACTGTTCCTTCTTTCTGCACCTTTCCTGCCTGTTTCTGCACCTCTCTTGCCTCTTTCTGTACCTCTGTTGCCTCTTTCTGCACCTCTCTTGCCTTTTTCTGCATCTCAATTGCTTCTTTCTGCACCCCTCTTGCCTCTTTCTGCACCCCTCTTCCCTCTTTGTGCAACTCTCTTGCTTCTTTCTACACCTCTCTTCCCTCTTTCTGCACCACTCTTGCCTCTTTCTGTACATCTGTTGCTTCTTTCTGCACTTCTCTTGCCTCTTTTTGCACCATTTGTGCCTCTTTCAGCACCTCTGTTGGTTCTTTCTGCACTGCTCTTGCTTCTATCTGCTACTCTCTTATACATTTATGCACCCCTCTTGCCTCTTTATGTACCTCTCTTGCCTCTTTCTTTACCTCACTTGCCTCTTCCTGCACTTCTCTTGCTTCTTTCCACACCTCTGTTGCTTCTTTCAGCAATTCTCTTGCCTCTTTCTGCACTTCTCTTGCTTGTTTCTGTACCTCTCTTGCATCTTTCTGCACCTCTGTTGCCTCTTTCTGCACATTACTTGCTTCTTTCTGCACCCCTCTTGCCTCTTTCTGCACCCCTCTTTTCTCTTTCTGCAGCTCTCTTGCCTCTTTCTGCACCCCTGTTCCCTCTTTCTGCACCTTCCCTGCATGTTTCTGCACCTCTCTTGCCTCTTTCTGTACCACTGTTGCTTCTTTCTGCACTTCTCTTGCTCCTTCTGCACCCTTTGCGCCTTTTTCAGCACCTCTGTTGCTTCTTTCTGCACTTCTCTTCCTTCTTTCTGCACCCCTCCTGCCTCTTTCTGTACCTCTCTCGCCTCTTTGTGCACCTCTCCTACCTCTTTCTCCACCCCTCTTGCCTCTTTTTGCAACTCTGTTGGTTCATTCTGCACTGCTCCTGCTTCTTTCTGCACCTCACTTGCCTCTTTCTGCACTTCTCTTGCTTCTTTCTACACCTCTGTTGCTTCTTTCAGCAATTCTCTTGCCTCTTTCTGCACTTCCATTGCTTGTTTCTGCACCTCTCTTGCGTCTTTCTGCACCTCTGTTGCCTCTTTCTGCACCTCATTTGCTTTTTTCTGCATCCCTCTTGCCTCTTTCTGCATCCCTCTTCCCGCACCGCTCTTGTCTGTTTTTGCACCACTGTTCCGTCTTTCTGCACCTTTCCTGCCTGTTTCTGCACCTCTCTTGCCTCTTTCTGCACTCTTCGAGCCTCTTTCAGAACCTCTTTGCTTCTTTCTGCACTTCTCTTGCCTCTTTCTGCACCCTTCGAGCCTCTTTCAGAACCTCTGTTGCTTCTTTCTGCACTTCTCTTCCTTCTTTCTGCACCTCTCCTGCCCCTTTCTGTACCTCTCTTGCCTCTTTGTGCACCTGTCCTACCTCTTTCTGCACCCCTCTTGCCTCTTTTTGCACCTCTGTTAGTTCTTTCTGCACTTCTCTTTCTTCTTTCTGCACCTCTTTTGCAAATTTCTGTATCCCTCTTGCCTCTTTCTGCACCCCTCTTCCCTATTTCTCCACCTCTCTTGCTTCTTTCTGCACTTTTCTTGCTTCTTTCTGCACTTCGCTTGCTTCTTTATGTACCTCTCTTGTAAATTTCTGTATCCCTCTTACCTCTTTCTGCACCCCTGTTCCCTCTTTCTGCACATTTCTTGCCTGTTTCTGCACCTTTCTTGCCTCTTTCTGCACCTCTCTTGCCTCATTCTGTACCTCACTTGCCTCTTTCTGCACTTCTCTTGCTTCTTTCCACACCTCTGGTTGCTTCTTTCAGCAATTCTCTTGCCTCTTTCTGCACTTCTCTTGCTTGTTTCTGCACCTCTCTTGCGTCTTTCTGTACCTCTGTTGCCTCTTTCTGCACCTCACTTGCTTTTTTCTGCACCCCTCTTGCCTCTTTCTGTACCTCTATTGCTCCTTTCTGTACTTCTTTTCTTTCTTTCTGCACTTCTCTTGCTTCTTTCTCCACCCCACTTGCCTCTTTCTCCACCCCTCCGCCCCCTTTCTGCATCTCTGTTGCTTCTTTCTGCACTTCTCTTGCCTTTTTCTGCTCCTCTGCCCCTTCTTTCTGCAACCCTTGTGCCTCTTTCTGCACTCCTCTCCCCTCTTTCTGCTCCCCTCTTGTCTCTTTCTGCATCTCTGTTGTTTCTTTCTACACCTCTGTTGCTTCTTTCTGCAATTCTCTTGCCTCTTTCTGCACTTCTCTTACCTGTTTCTGCACCTCTCTTGCCTGTTTATGCACGTCTCTTACCTCTTTCTGTACCTCACTTGCTTCTTTCTGCACCCCTCTTGCCTCTTTCTGCACCCCTCTTCCCTCTTTCTGCAACTCTTTTGCCTCTTTCTACACCTCTCTTCCCTCTTTCTGCACTACTCTTGCCTCTTTCTGTATCTCTGTTGCTTCTTTCTGCACTTCTCTTGCTTCTTTCTGCACTTCTCTTGCCTCTTTCTGCACCTCTGACTTAGAGGTAGTTTTAATCCCCCTGCCCTATTATGTACTAGGGCCTTACAGGGGTGGTCATGCCAATCACAGGGGTACCCCAACCCATAGTGTACCCTAGTGTATGTAGGTGTTTCTACTGTATTCTAAGTGTCTTACAGCATAGCACTGGCTCCGGGCCTGTTTAGTCAGAGTCAGTTACCACCAGTACCAGTCAGCAAAAAGTTGGGGGCACAGGATGACTTTGCAACAAGACCTCCTTCTGCACCTCTGTTGGTTCTTTCTGCATATCTCTTGCTTCTTTCTGCACCTTTCTTCATCTTTCTGGACTTCTGTTGCCTCTTTCTGCATTTCTCTTGCTTCTTTCTGCACTTTTCTTCCTCTTTCTGCACATGTCCTACCTCTGTAGGCATAGTTAGAAGTTAGCATTTAAAAACCTTTGAAATTCACTGAAGAAACCATAGGTTTCATGGACGTTATAGTTAGAAATTAGCATTTAAAAAACCTTTGAAATTCACTGAAAAAACCATAGGTTTCAGGGACGTTATAGTTAGAAATTAGCATTTAAAAAACCTTAGAAATTCACTGAAAAAACCACAGGTTTCAGGGACTTTATAGTTAGTTGGACATTTCACTCATACAAAACCAGAGAAATTCGGCCGTTATAGTTAGTTGAGCTAACTATAACTCGCGCCCCCGCAATGCACTGCTGATGACGTCACATATTACATCATTCATGACATGGTCAGTGACATCACTGATGACATCTCAAATGACATCACTGATGACATCATCCACATGATAATCTGATGCACCTCCTCACACCCTAATATACCCTTTGATACACCCACTCTAAAATATAGACTACCATTTCGAAACCATAGACACACCAATATCAGTTACTACATACCCACTCACTGATTCCTAGGTCTTCACACACATCTACTCATTCACCCATACAGTCACTCATACATGCAGTCACTCATCAATACAGCACTATCATATGCACTCATACACCTATACAGACACTCACACACCACCACTCATCCATAGTTACTCACACACCTAGTTAGTCATGCAAAGAATCAATCACACTCCCATTTACTCACCTACACAGTTATACACACACCACCTCACTATTCATACAGATACTAACACATACTTACTCTCTTATACAATCACTGATAAAAGCACACACTCATCCATACAGATACTCTCACAATCACTCACTCTCACATTTAGTCATTTATATATTCCAACACTCACATATACTGCCTTTCAGATATGTAGTTACTCACACATGTACCACTGAGTCATCCATTCACTCACCAACACACCGATACATACACTCACCCACACATACAGCCCTTCACAGATGCACTCTTGAACCCATACACCCAGTGAATCACCCACTCACACATCTATGCACAGAGTCACACACCCACCACCCACCCACACAGACACTCAGGCACCTATACAGATACTCGTACAACCAATCAATAACCCATATAGACACTCATGTAGCTACTCACCAACCCATGCAGCCACGTACACACCAACTGACAGACTGATACAGACATTCACACACTTTAGTCACTAACCCATGCATTCAGTAAGACACTTTTAATCACTCACTTATACAGTCAGTCACGCACCTACTAAATCATCCATTCAGACACTTATACACCCACTCATTCTTCAATACACCTTGGCATGTATATATATAAAACATATTTAAACTTTACAGAAACACACAGTCACTGGATGATGTCATCAGTGATGTCATTTGAGATGTCATAGGTGATGTCACTGACCATGTCATGAATGATGTAATATGTGGCGTCATCAGCAGTGCATTGCGGGGGCTCGAGTTATAGTTAGCTGAACTACCTATAACGGCCGAATTTCTCTGGTTTTGTACGAGCAAAATGTCCAACTAACTATAACGTCCCTGAAACCTGTGTTTTTTTCAGTGAATTTCTAAGATTTTTTAAATGCTAATTTCTAACTATAACGTCCCTGAAACCTATGGTTTTTCAGTGAATTTCAAAGGTTTTTAAATGCTAATTTCTAACTATAACGTCCCTGAAACCTATGGATTTTTCAGTGAATTTCAAAGGCTTTTAAATGCTAATTTCTAACTATAACGTCCCTGAAACCTATGGTTTTTTCAGTGAATTTCAAAGGTTTTTAAATGCTAATTTCTAACTATAACGTCCCTGAAACCTATGGATTTTTCAGTGAATTTCAAAGGCATTTTAAATGCTCATTTCTAACTATAACGTCCCTGAAACCTATGGTTTTTTCAGTGAATATATATATACATATATATATATATATACATATACATATGTATATATATATATATATATATATATATATATATAAATATATGCATATACCAGAGGTACACCTTGCGCCCCGCAAACCTCAACAGCAGCAAGGGGAACAGCTACTCAACGCAGGAGGGAAAGGCAGGGCAAACACCGGAAAAACTACAGCGAGAGGGAATGTACGAAGAAATTGGAAACGATAAGCAATGCCAATAACAACACAGTCATCAATCTCACGGACGCCATTTTAACAAAGGCTAAAACTCAGCTTCTTGCACTTGGTCTGTCATACTGTCCGATAAATCAATTTTCATACAATTCAACTAGGATTGATGTCTTCAAATTTATTCGAAAGATAAAACTTATCAAATATTTCCAGCTTAACAAATCCCCCACACTGTTGGCTGATGTATCCTCTGGCAATGCTATCACTGAAGGGACTCTTCAAGTTAAAGATATATCAAATCTGCAACTACTACACTCATTATCTACTGATACCACTAGCGAGCGCTCACAACCCACATCGACTGCTTTGGGTATCATCTCCAACAAAGCTGCTCCTAGTCCGTTCCGTCCTGCATCCACATTCCTTCCCCTGATGCCGAAGGATGCGGTTGATGTATTTAGCGACAGAGTTATAGCAGAACTGAAAAGTTTGAATAGAACTGTGGTATCTACTCAACAGCGTAGATACTATAGAAACATCCAATATCGTGCCTTGATCAAAAAAACTTCAAAATAATCATGACCTCATTATAAATAAGTACGACAAAGGCGGAAATACAGTTTTATGGTCAAGAATTCAGTATATGGCAGAAGCTGACCGTCATCTGTCTGATAGTTTCTGTTATAAAAAATCGTCCAAACTAGAAATGAGAACAGCCCATGACATGATGTGCAAACGACTACATCATTGGAAAAGAAATGGATTATTGACTAAAGATGAATTGATTTTTCTCAACGTGGAACATCCAGTTACTCCTATGTTATACCCTCTTCCGAAAGTTCATAAAAAAACAACACCTATACCAGGACGTCCGATTATTTCTGCCCAGAGGAGTATGAGCGAGAATTTGTCTAAATACGTAGATTTTTTTTTGCAGCCACATGTAACATCTCTGCCATCATACATAAAAGATACCACAGATTTTTTTATTAAGATTAATGAGGTAGTATGGCAATCCAACTATTGGCTTGTGGTTATGGACATTGAGTCGCTTTATACAAGCATTAATCATGTGGATGGTATAGCTGCAACTAAGTACTTTTTAGACAATAGAGACATTAACATGAAAGATCATAACTGTATGCTTTTGGAAATGATCGAATTGTGTTTATTTAACAACTATTTTGTATTTAATCAGGAGATTTATCATCAATTGAGGGGCGTGGCTATGGGGGCATGCTTCTCCTCCAGCTATGCATGCTTGCATGTTGGCTGGTGGGAGGGGTGTGTCCTCATGAGCACGCACCGAGAATGGTACAAGCACATCATACACTATTGGCGGTACATCGATGATATCTGTCTGGTCTGGAATGGATCTAGAGAGGCAGCTATTGAGTTTGTTGAAGCTATTAATGCTAACAAGCTCAATCTTAAATTCACTGCTAGATAATTCGAGTGTAGAGTTTCTTGATGTTTTAGTATACATCAGTGAAGAGAAAATACACACTAGGCTTCACCGAAAGTCCACCGCAGGAAACTCTATTTTACACGCCGACAGCTCACACCCACGCCATCTTATTAAAAGCATACCTTACGGCGAGTTTGTGCGCATTCGCCGAATTTGAAGTTTGGATGCAGTCTCCAAAGAATGTCAACAGGAAGCACTTTGTCGGTTTTTGGATCGAGGGTATAAGAAGTCTCACTTGATCCAAGCTCTGACAAAAGCAAACGGTCTATCTAGAGAAGTACTATTGCGGCCTAAGTAGAGTAATACTACTAACTCAGGTGACGCTTCCAATGATGAAAAGCATATTATCCGACTGATTACCACCTTCAGTCAGCAAGAACAGAAAATACGTCGGATTATCTATTCAGAATGGCCGATTATACTCACGGACATCACTCTAGGTTCCATCTTACCACATTGCCTTCAATGACATTTAGGAGGGCGCCCTCTATGAGGAATGCCTTAGTTAAACCTATGCCTGAAGTTACATTGAAAAGCAGTTGGCTCAAGAAAATGGGTTTCTATAAATGTAATTCATGTCGTGCTTGTACCTTTGCGACAAATGCAACCCACTATGTGACAGCCTTTAGTGAGAAAGCTGTTGAAATCAAGGAACATCTCACGTGTCGAACGGAATTTGCTATTTATAAACTAAGGTGCACTTGTGGCCTTGATTACATAGGCAGCACCAAACTTCCCGTGCACAAACGTATCCTACAGCATGTGCGGGCCATTGTAAATTCCGACTCGAACTATCCAGTCGCCAGGCATTTTAAACTAGTTCATCAAAATAAATTGAAAGACCTGGAATACACTGTATTAGGGGCTGTTCCCATCCCCGGACGGGGAGGGAACCGTGAAAAATTGCTTCGGCAACGTGAATCGCACTTTATTTTAGCCCTCGATATCCGAATGCCTAATGGCCTGAACATGAGCGAGGATTTGCACAACTTGCTCTAGTCGGTTGGCAATCTTGTTACGTCACTTAGTCTGTCCACCATTTCCTCCAACCCGTAGCACAGTCACATCTTCTGAATCCTCTTCATAGACTGCGGTTGTGAGAGTTATATGCATTTTATACAACCATACATTATTTTAGCGCTCTCTCTCTTTGTTATTAAGATCTGATTTTATTCGTTGATTTTCTGTGAACTGTATAATATCTTTGGCACTTGCACTTTAAAATCATTTAGGCCTAAATGATCTTTCCAAGCTGCTACTGAATTTGTAAAGTTGCACAGCACTAGTTTGCACTTTTTTGTCACACTATGCACTTTTCGTATTGTTATTTATTAGTACAGACTTAATTTTATACTGTTATAATATAGGCATAAGGCCTGGTTTGAAGGGCTCAGGAATAGAATGTTGTTTTGACAGTTACTATTATTGAGCATTATTTGGAGAGTATTAGACCATATTTGCACTTGCAATGTACATTCTGATGAATTACTTGTGTCTATCTCTAATCGCTCCACACCAGTACATCTAAGGTATTAGTTATTTATAGCTTGTATACTGAACAACGTGGATCATTAATATTTTGTACTGTCCTTGAATCAAGATAAACCCACTAGTGTCCTTAGTTTGTTCATTCTGTTTCGCGCTAGCCGATTTGCCATATATACAATTTTTATTATCTTGCCTATTTGCACATCCAGTAAGCAGTATACTTGTATAATATTAGATGTCGATATGATTATCTGTGACTGTTATACCATCAGTTTTCTTCGTAC
Source organism: Calotriton arnoldi (assembly GCA_963921515.1). Classification (NCBI taxonomy): domain Eukaryota; kingdom Metazoa; phylum Chordata; class Amphibia; order Caudata; family Salamandridae; genus Calotriton; species Calotriton arnoldi. Next base: position 123,901 of record CAWUFW010009793.1, read on the forward strand.
TCATAGGATGCACTTGCACCTTTTCGATCAGACCTATGCATTATGCATTTTTAGTATTTATTTAATATTGCAGCACTGTCTGGTATTTGTATTTGTACATAAAGAATACTTAGCTGATAGGTCTTTTTCTATCTATTCCGAAGAACCAGTATCTATGTTTTCAATCAAATCACCCTTACTGAGTGTTTATTAAGTCTGTCTTTTGTATTCACCAACCTGGTGTGGCTATTTTTATAGTCAGTTGTGCACGTTTTTGGTTTTTAGAGAGTTCCCCGGAAACGAAGCGTCTCATGTGATCAAGCTCGCTGTGTCGAGTGAAACGTGTCATGGCAGGCATTATGCCTGTGTAATTCTGTGGTTTACTTTGGATTAAACTGCACTGCTTTTTCCACGACATTACGTCTGAAGCCTTTCTTGAGTTTGGTTGAGGTCCATGCCTGTTGGTACTGCCGAGGATTGGCAGACAGGAATTCTGTGTGTGAATATATATATATGTATATGTATATATATATATATATACATATATATATATATATATATATCCTCACAACAAAAGTCCAATGAAGTACGCTCTCAGGATAGGACTTTTGTTGTGAGGATAATATTGCCGGTACGCTCTGCCGGCGTGTACGCCACCCTCCTTGGGTCCCTGCACTCCAGAAGGAGCTACGTGCGTTTTTGGATATATATATATATATATATATATATATATATATATATATATATATTACCTACTGGCGGTCGCCAGTAAGTAGTTATAGTTGGGACCTAGTTTCCATAGGAAAAGCGTTTTTTGATTTGCCAATATCTTTGGGGCCGTTTGACGAATCTTCGTGAAATTTTCAAAACTTATGGGGCGCTCCGGTCAGCTCCTGTCTTGAAAGTGAAGCGGGGGCTGAGAAAAAAGGGGGGTCCCAAAACACATTTTCCCCATGTTAATTTTCATAGGAACCTTTGTCGCCGCTACAGCCCGAACTGCTGAACGGAATTACACCAAATTTGGCAGAGAGGTAGCTGTTGTTCCAGAGTGCAATCTTTGCTTGAAATGGTGTAAATCCGTTCAGTAGTTACTGAGAACTATAAAAATAAAAAATATCAATATCTGAGGGCCAAGGAGGATTCGCGAACCCTCCCGAGCACGAGCTTCATTGTTATTGGCTGCCAACACTCCAAACCAGGAAGTGTTGGCAGCCATCTTGTGACTCGGTAACAGAGTCACAAGAAAACAGTAAAAAAAAAAAAAGATAAAAAACAAGAAAAGGGGGCAGGGTAGAAACACCCTGACCCCCTAGGCCTGCTCAGGGGGTCCCACAAGGACCCCATGGCCAAAAAAAGCATTTTTAAAATATATTTTCTGCCAAAATCGCGCTGGGTGCGCGAATCCGGCCATTTGTTTTTTAAAAAACAAAGTGAGGGCTCCCGTGCTTCATTTCTTTAAGCCCCCGGGTGGGCCACGTCCCGGGGGAAATGTCCAAATAATTAGCGGGGGACCACGGGGGCCCCTGCAGGCCCGGGGACCGTCACCTCCCCAGGGCTTCATGAATAATGTGCGGGGAGCAGGCAACCCCCCGCAGCCCCGGGGACCACCACCTCCCCGGGGCTGCATGAAAATTTGGGCGGGGGGGTCCTCACAGCCCCCCCCAAGCCCCAGGGACCGCCACCTCCCCGGAGCACTCTTTATGGAAATACGGGGGTCCGTTGCGGACCCCTGATGCCGGGGACCACCACCTCCCTGGGGCAATGTGCACGTTGGGAGGGGGGCCGTGCAGCCCCCCTCCTGGAGCCCTCCATGACCCTGGGGACCGCCACCCCCCAAGTGCCGGCTCCAGCAATGTCCCGGGGTGCCCACCCCCGGGTCATTGTAGTTTGCATTGACAGTGCGAGAGCACGGCACCTGCCCTGTCATTGCAAACTATGCATCGCTTCATGGAAGCGAGAGCAGAAAACCTGCTCTCGCTTCCATGAAGCGAAGCATATTGCTTTTGGACAAGGGGAGCTGCGTGTCAGCAGTTCCCTTGTCCAAAAGCAGTGCCGGCTGGGACCGTGGAGGCATTGGGGCTCCCCCGCGGTCCCCAACGTGAGGGCATTCCCCAGGGGATGGGGTCCCCGGGGCAAAAACAAAGCCTTTGGGGGGGTAATTTTTTTAAAAATAAAAAATATAAAATAGCTGGGCTATTAAGAATTGGGGGCATTTTTTTTTTCTCGCGTGCTTGGAGTCGCGACTCCATCGCGGCCCCCCAGTGTAAACGCAATGGGTTCGCGACTCCAAGCAAAATTAAAAAAAGAGTATGTATGTTTTTAAAAAAGTAAGATTAACTGTTGGGTTATGGGGTGGCTCTAAAAAGAGCCCTTGTTTTCATAATGAGTTTGTTGTAACTACATGTAAGTGCGGATGCACAGTTTTAGGTTGTTGAGGAAGACTCTGTTTCCTTGATCTGTGAAGTGCACTCCATCACTTCTGTAGATGTCTTTCATATCAAAATGTAGATTGTTGTTGTAGATGGACCCCATTCTATGATCTCTGAGGTATGCAGAAACAGCTTTATTGACATTCTTCCTAGCTTTCTCAAACTGTGGACAGAATTGATTTGACCACTTCCATTTCTGTCTTTGACATATATTAGAGAATACAAAGACAGTTTGAGGCAAAAGCAACATCAACTGTGCAAAGGTATCCTTCATTAGCATATCCAGACCTACCCCAGTCAATTTGCCTAGGTCATTGCCACGACAGTGCACAATCATGAGGTCAGGGGGTTGGAGATGGAAAAATGTTTTAACCAAAGGCATCAATTGGTGCCACTTTAATCCTCTCTGTGCAATCCATTTAATTTTTAATTTTAAAAAATTTATTTATTGAGTTTTACAAACAAAAAAAACGGGACAAGCGATACCAATTACAGCGAAAGGAAGGAAACAATAAAAATCAGTCACAGTGTGCATATATAAAATTCCAGGAACATTCCTGCTATTAGTGCACAGTTTCACAGGGCTTTACAGTGGAGGGGGGCGAGCATCACAAGGAGTCATTTACAATCATTGTTGGGAGACCATGATGACAATGCAGGGGATTGCAAGAAAGGAGAATTATGCTGTTCCTCAAAAATGAGAGATAGAAACACAGGGAATCATGAACCAACCTGACCACTAGGGTTCAAAGTTGGGAATCCATTGTATTGGATAATAATGCCCTCACACACCCTGTCGGGTGTCATGCTTCATCATAGGGCTGCTCCTCGTCGGGTCGGCGGTGCAATACCCAACGGGCTCCCTATAATAGGGGCACTTTAGCGGAGCACCATCTCTCAGAATCAGATACTATTCTTGGATCTCATGGTTAGACTTGAACAGGGGAGCCTGACCACCACAATATACAGAAAAGCAACAGACCGTAATAGCCTGCTGCTTTATAGTAGTCATCATCCACATGCCTTAAAAGAAAACCTCCCCTTTGGACAGTTTCTGAGGGTGAGAAGAAATTGCAGCGAAATTTCAGACTACAAAACGGAATCTGAAATACTAGCCAGAAAATTGGCAGCACGACACTACCCCCCACGTAGTATTGCCCGCAGCAGAAAGAGAGCCAGAAATAACAACCGGGAAGCGCTCCTAGAACAGAGAGCCAAGACCCCCAGTGACACTCTCACCTGTGTGACCACCTTTACACCTGGGTCTAATAAACTTAGCAAAGTAATCAGGAAACATTGGGGATACTTAACACTGGTGCCATGACATTAGATCTACTGCGCTTTGCTTTCAGCGCTCACGCAACTTGAAAGATATGCTTATTCACACCAGACCGAAGACAGCGATACCGGCCGTCCAAAGAACCTTATGGGATTTACCGCCGGTTAAGGGTCATTATCCCTGTGGGTCTTGCATTTCCTGTACTTTTACCACCATATGTAAATCGATCACTTTTTCCAATGGTTTTACGTGGGAGATACGGGCTCACACCAATTGCAACACAACCAATTGCATATATCTGCTTACCTGCCCCTGTAATTTACAATACGTAGGGATGACCACCCGCACCATTAGGACACGCATTGCGGAACACCGGAGCAACATCCGGTGTCAGAGGACCAACACGAAAATGTGTTCACATTTTCTGGAAAAACACCACTCACCTGACTCACTTAAATGGGTGGTGTTAGAAACCTTCAATAAAATCACCAAGCATGCCCTCTTTCTCAAAGAACAGAGATGGATACATCGATTATCCCTACATACTCAAGGTTTGAATGATGATATACCATGGGGTACACTGAAGATATGACATCACCTGACATCATTCCCTACCTGGCCCACGGGTGTGGCGTCAATAAAGACCGACTGTTTTCTTACAGACGAGACTTGGGGACTTGTCAACCTACATGAGCCTCATGTGCTGGTATTGTTTCCCACATGATTGTCCTAGCAACACCCTGCAGTTGGACCATTATGACTACTCCATGATACTAGATCACTTGTTTTAAACCACACAAAACTATCTTTCCCAACCATGCAGTTAATGGGTGTATTTTAAAAAAAACACACCGAGTAATCAGATTAACATATTCTAACAAGATCTCAGAATACTAGTTATAACGGCAATTCACTTGAGCTGCTTTAAGCCCTGTAAACTATACTTGTTGCCATGTACCGTATGGGTAATATTTAAGACACACCAAGGAGATCGAAATCACCATCCACCAAATAAGACCGTGGAATACTGTTTTAAGAAGCCCAACATATGAGCTTCTTTAAACGAAGATAACTTATGAAATGACACTTTTCCAAGATGTCTGCTATGTTTACTTTCATTTTAACACATAAATAACCCCTTCCAAGATGGCCGCTAGTTTGGTTAGCATTTTATGTCTGCTATATTCACTTTCATTTTTCAACATAAATGACCTCCTCCAAGATGGCCGCTAGTATAGTTAGCATTTTATGCCCCCACCCTCTCTACACACACTCCCCGCCTCCCGGAAGTGCGCGGAAGGTCTAAATACACGATAGACCCACACCACTCTACCACCCGGGCCCGGTAGGAGTGGGTAGGTCTACAGCTTCATGCGATCGGCACAAACGTGAGTACCTCATAGAGGAGGTGAGGCCATCACGGCATTACCGTCTACACTAGGTTACCATTGTTGAACTTTGCCATTTGAAATTTGTTATGGGTTGCATTCCTCTAGGGGCATATACAGCCTCAGTTGCAGCCGAGTTGCGATGGGTCTGTTATTTATTCCTTGCTCTCTATTATAAACACCGCCCTAATTTGCAATTGCATACAATGCCCGATCTCAGGGAACCAAGAGCATTGAACCGGGAACTGCCTGAATATACTATTTTGGGTAACTGGGAGGATCCTTTTTAATCCCGTAGGAACTGCTGGCATACTGTTATGATAATCATCAATTTCAAGGCGCCACTACTCCTTTACTGACTTTAGTATCGTACTTCCATCGAGATAACTACACTGCCACGCTGATCCTTATGCAAGTTCATAATCAGGCAAACAGACATCTGATACGTTGTTCCGACCATCTGTGCTAGTCTATCACTACATGCTTAATTTTGAGACTTACAATACTTTTGTACTCCTAAAATCCCTGCTCACTAGGCTGTGGTAGAATTCTTATGCACCATTAAGTCCTGGGACATTGAGACAGTGGAGGTTCTCCTGACCATGTACAACAGGGGACAGGAGGTCATTAGTGATTGTGTGACTGTGCAATCTTCTGCATTAAATGTGATGTGTCCAATTTTTCCCTACCCTCCCTCTCCTATTTTGTGTCTCCTAGTACATGAGGAACCCCTCGTGTGTATAATCTACCGGGTACTGTGATGCCTGGTTAGTTTATTCCTCTGGGTAAGTTCCCTCTCTCTGCTGCGTCCATGTGTGCCACGTCAGGTGAAATTCAATGCTTGCTCACCTGATGCATTCACCGTGTGGCACCCTGGTTTTTAATGGTTTTTAACTAATTGATGCTCACGATATATTGGCTGAGAGATAGTTATACACAGAGAATTAAAGAGAATACACTGTTCACAATTGGATTACGTTGACCCATGTGATGTATTCTCTCTCTACAGGTAGTTCCAGTACTACCAGGTATTCGACTACTCTAGTCCTATGGTTGATGTGAGTGTGTAGCCACAACACCATCTTTTAGTTGTAGATAGTTTTTTTCCCCCCTTCCGGCCCTGACGAATCGCCTGCTGATCATGCATTTTGGCGAGAAACATGTTGACCAACGATTCTTAAGAGCGCCATAATCTAAGATATTATCTCAGCCTCGCGCCTTATAGTTTTGTTTTTACTTAGGGTAGGAGACCCTTTGATTAAAGTTGTTTTTTTAGGTACTCCCAACCCTATTTTACATTCACTTTCAATATTTACACACATCTACACTCGAGGCCCTCTAACTCGCACTTCACCTACCGGCTGTTGGAAAAAAGATCTCCGCTAAAGTGCCCCTATTATAGGGAGCCCGTCGGGTATTGCACCGCCGACCCGACGAGGAGCAGCCCTATGATGAAGCATGACACCCGACAGGGTGTGTGAGGGCATTATTATCCAATACAATGGATTCCCAACTTTGAACCCTAGTGGTCAGGTTGGTTCATGATTCCCTGTGTTTCTATCTCTCATTTTTGAGGAACAGCATAATTCTCCTTTCTTGCAATTCCTTGGGCCTTTATGCTGGACCTGTCTAAAAGCCCACTGTCCCTTCTTTTGTTACTGACAATGCAGGGGAACAATGTATGGAGAAAAAATCCGATGTAGGGCCCCAGAAGCAGCTTACAGAACCAATACATCAAGCCGGCCCATGAAAACGAATCCCTTAGGGGAAAACCAATAATACCCTATAACTGCCCCCTGACGAATCCCCGCAGTGAGAAAGGGAAAGGTTCCACTAATACCTAGTTTATTCCTTACCCGCTAGATTATCTTGATATAGGCTCCAGAAGTTCTTGGGACGGCTCGGGGGAGGGGGGAGTAATTCACTATATAGTTCGGTTTGCGTGTTACAATATAACATGTCTCGAGACCATTGCACTGTGGTGGGGGGTCCTCTGGCCCAATGTATTGCAACCACATGTTTAGCTATCAATAGTCCCATATCAACCAAGCATCTAATGCCTTTGCGTATATGTTTAGAGAAGCCAAGTAGAGCCAACAATGGGTCAGGATTCAGAGACTCTCCACTAATGTCACTAAGCTTCCGGAAAATGGCAATCCAATAGTTGGCTACGTCAGGACACAGCCTGGCCATGTGGATAAATCCTGCGGGACCCATACCACACCTTTCACATCTCGCAGTGTCCCGGAGGCCGTATTTGTGTAAGCGGATCGGGGTGTAATAGACTCTGTTGATAAATTTGAAATGTATAAGACGGTGTCGCCCGTTCAGAGAGACATGCCGTGTAGCCTCGCAGCAATAACGCCATGTATCGTCGTCTAATGCAATTTCTAGATCGGTTTGCCAGTCGAGCCTGGCTTTAGTGAAGTGATGTTTCCGATAGTCTTGGGCAAGGGTGTAAATATTTGAGACAACCTTCCGAGGGGATTCTGCCCACAGTAGGAGGGAGAAGGGGGCAACCTCTGGCGGTTCAGTCAGCTCATCTTCCAACATGTCACGGAGTGCATGCCTGACCCTATAGTAATGAAACGTCGTCAGAGGGGTGACGTCCCGCCCGTCCGAGACAATTTCTTCCCATTTCCGTCCCACTCCGTCCTCAAAGAGGTCGCCAATTCGGGAAATATCAAGTGATGATAGTGCGCGCTGTACCTCTGGCTCAGTGAGTACCGGCAACCAAAAACACAGTTCGACTGGAGCAAGAGGCGAGAATAAAATAGAAGCCGCCTGCCGCTTCAGTATGTTGTACCATGCATGTATAGTGGCATTTATGGAATCAAGTGTACCCGCACGTCTATATGGGGCTCGGAACAGATATGTAGCCAGTGGGGAGGGCGCCACAGCAACCTTCTCTATGTGCAGATGGGGAGGAGGGGTTTGTTGAGGCAGCCAGTAAAAAGCAGGTAAGCATTGTGCCGCATGATAATAAAGTTCCATGTCCGGGGCACCAAGGCCACCCATAGAGTAAGGGAGCGGTAGAATATCCCATCTGACCCGGGGTTGTTTACTGGCCCAGGCTAATTGAATCAGCAGGGACTTAATGCGCTTAAAGAAAGGAGCAGGGAGAATCATCGGTATGTTACAAAACAGGAACAAGAACCGTGGGAGGACCATCATTTTCATTAAAGAGATGCGGCCCATGAGGGATAGTGGCAAGCGCACCCATCTGTTGACATCGTCTTCAAGTCTAGCCACCGCCCTGCCGTAGTCCTCATTAAACACCACTTCGGAGTTAGTGTGCACCTGATTACCCAAATATCGCACAGAGTCGGTAGTCCATTGATTCGGGAATTCCAGTTCGATAGGTTCCACTGCCGGCGTGAGTGGGAAAATGGCGAATTTGGTCCAGTTAATCCGGAGACCAGAGAACTCGCCGTAACGTACCACCTCCCTCAAAACCGGGGACAGGTTGGTCTCAGGGTCCCTGATGTATAGGAGAGTGTCGTCCGCGTAAGTGGAAATGATTAGGTTATATTCAGGGAAGCGAATCCCTCTGTGGCTATGGTACTCCCTGAGGGCACACGCCAATGGCTCAGCAACAATAGCATAGAGGAGTGGTGATAGTGGACACCCCTGACAAGTACCCCTGGAAATCTTGAAAGAGGAAGTGACCAAATTGCCCACCTTGACCCTGGCAGTCGGGGAGTTATATAGAACGGACACTAGCTGAGAGAAGAGGTCGCCTACACCAGCATCATGAAGTCCCACTCTACCGAGTCAAAAGCCTTCTCGGCATCCAAAAATATTGCATCAGCCTTGACTTAGGGATTAGTATGTTGGATGGCTCCGAATATTGTGCGTAAGTTATGGGTGAGGGTACGTCTCGGTACAAAACCTGCCTGTTCGGGACTGACCAATGTCGACACCAATGGGGCTAAGCGGTTGGCAAGTACTTTGGCAAATAGTTTGGTGTCAACATTTAACAAAGAAATGGTCTAATCGATGAGCACTCATCTAGAGGCTTAACTGGCTTCGGGAGGGTGACCAGTAGGTCCTCCCGCATAGCGGCGGCATCATTCCACTCTCTCCCATTTCTTCGAACAATGAAATCAAGTGGGGGACCAGTAGCTCTCTAAACTCCTTGTAGAAGGCCACAGTTAGGCCATCTTGTCCGGGAGCACTCCTTGCTCGCATAGATTTGAGCGCCTCGTGAATTTCCCAAGCCTCAAGTGGCCTCATCAAATATTCCCTGTGTTCGTCTATCAACCAGGGGAACTTTATGTGCTCCAGGTAGTCCACGGCTATCTCACTCCCTCCTGTCGGTCTGGATTGATAAAGCTCGGAGTAATAATTCCTAAACCTGTCGGCAATGGCATCAGGGTTGCGTAGTATCTCACCGGTGGCCGCGCGGAGTTCTGTGACTCCAGTCATTTCACGTCTACCCTTCAGGACCGCCGCAAGTGTGGCGCCCGGGCGTTCACCCTCACCATAAGTCTTGATGACGGCATACTTCCCGAGAAATTTGACTTCTCTATCGGCAGTCTCGTGATATTCGTCCAGTGTAGTCTTTAATTCTGCCGCCGCCTGCTCGGCTCCAACTTCTAGGGCTTCCCGTTCAAGGGCAGCAAGTGTCCTTTCCAGAACTACCAGGTAATCCCTGATGGAGCGGAGTACCCCCGAATGGACATAGCAATCCCTCTTATATAAACCTTAAAGGCTTCGCATGTCGTGGCAAATAGAGGAACAGAACCAATATTAGTGTCAAAGAAGACCTCGATGGCTTCTGCCATTTCAGTCTTGAACGCGTTGTCGAGCAGGGCATAGGGTGGAAACCGCCAGGTAAAAGGAGCAGGTCTTTTCGATGGGGTGTTAAGGCGTAATTGAATGGGAGAATGATCTGAGTATGAGCGTGGGTGAACCTCACAGCCGCAAATTGCAGCGGAAAGTGAGCCAGTGGCAAACCAATAATCAATCCTGGTATACAGGTTGTGTGAGCTGAGTAGTGCGTGAATCCCCCCGGACCACTACTTCTGGAGCGCCAAAAGTCTATCATGTTTAACTCTGCGATGGCATCCTCGACTAGCTTTAGCCGTCAATGATTGTCTGCGCACCCGGCCCCCGGAGCGATCCCAAGCAGGATTGAGGATGCAATTAAAGTCTCCTCCCCAAACAAATGGGAAAGATGCCCATCGCCGCAAGCCCACTAACAAGTCCCTAAAGAATTACGGGTTGTCAAAATTGGGGCCATATACATTAATGGTGATAAACTCCATCCCCTTCCCTTTGATCTTGGAGATTGCAAACCTTCCCTCCCTGTCGGTCTCTAAAGCCTCAAGGGATATACCGCCTCTAGTGTTAACCCATGTGAGCACCCCTCGGGCATGTGTGGAGTAGCCAGCAGCGTGAAAGGCGCCATGTAGTCGCCTGCTAGTAAGCATCTGGGAGTCAGTAGGTAAATGAGTCTCTTGCAGGAGCGCTACATCTATATTATGTCTATTGAAGTAGGCAATCACTTTTCTAGTTTTCCGGAAATCGTTTAGGCCCCTAATATTCCAGGTTAAAAGCTTCAGTCCATTGCCCTGATGTCTACATAATGAATCATTACAACAAGAGCATCCCTCCCATATCTAGATGGGAAAATCCACCAGCTCACCGCCCTACTTGTGGATGCCCCTACTGAATTGGTGGAGTACAATGTACACTTTGTGACAGAACAAAACCAATATAAAAACAAACATTTCTCAGCAAACCCCACCCACCACCCATGCCATGCAGTCCCCAACTTAGCATTGACGACACCCTCCCACCCCCCACCCTCCCTAACAAAGATCATAATCCAGCAAGAACAATACGGTGAGTAACACACGGGGCGGATGTTACCTGACTACCGCAAAAAACTAAGAAAAACTCTGCAGATTAGAAAACATAGTACTGCCATCGAGTGCTAATCCGTAGCATCCATGCTTAACAATGACAAAGCTGGTCATTCAGCTGTAACAGCCCGGCACCCCCGCCCATGTATACAGGGTATAGAGTCTACCATCAGGGCATAGAGTCAAAGAGGTCCAACTAATCCCAGTTGCGCCAACGAACATGGTAATTTAAACAATTCTTGCGATACGCTGGCTTCGTGACTGATGAAGAACAGGAACAGAGAATCAGGCACAGGATCGCGGACTAATGGAATCGAGAGAGGGGGGGAAGGGCAGGGCTGAACCAGACATCTCAGTAAGTCCCAGTACAAAGGAGCACAGTGAGTGTCGCGTTAATCCTCGTCACCGGCTGCGCCACCGGCCGCCTCTTCCAGTCCCTCAGTTTCCTGACTGCGCCCAGCCGCCTTGGGAATGTCCTTCAAGGCTTTCTGGAGCGATTTAGGGTCGAGGAAAATTCTGGAGTGGCCGTTCATATTAACCCTCAACCTGGCAGGGTAGAGCATAGCGTAATCGATGTTTTGATCACGTAGGCGCCGTTTCAAAGGAGAGAATTGTCGTCTGGCTTCCCTCACCTTCATAGTGAAGTCCAGGAACAGGGAGATCACAGAACCTTCGAACTGCAGGGCACCTTTTGCTCTTGCTTGCTTCAGGGCAGCATCCCTATCCCTGTAATTTAGGAGCTTTCTGATTACCGGTCATGGCGGTGCCCCCGCGGGGGGGGCCTGGGGCCAAGCGATCGGTGAGCTCACTCCACCACGAACATGTCCGAGAAGATTTCTCGACCCAGGAGTGTGACCAGCAATTTTTCAATAAACACCTCCATGTTGCCGATAGAGGTGGATTCCGGCAGCCCCGTGATGCGTAAAGTGCTCCACCTGGATCTCGCCTCCAAATCCTCCGCCTTCTCCTGCAGGGCGGCTAGCGTTTTTGCAAACTGCTTTTGGGCTGCGCCAACCTCCGACTGCGCCTCCTCAACCTCAGTGACTCTCCTCTCAGTCATGTCGATTCGTTCAGCGTGTTTGTCTAGGCGTTCTGACATTCTGTCCATCCGGTATGCTAGGGTATCGATCTTACCATCAATGGTGCAGAGACTTTTCTGTAGACTGTCTGCATTGCCGCAAGAATCTGTTTAAGATCCCCCGCTGCCTCCTCCGACATGTCATCCCGTTCCTCAGTGGGAGGGGCGCCCTCTGCGTCCCTAGACCTCGATTTGCGCTGCTCAAACTGCAGCTCTGACTGGGTTTTCTCCACCTTGCCCATGCCGGGTCACTGGGGTAGAGGAGATCCAACACCTCCCAGTCCAATTGCGCTCCGACGCCAGCCACAAGGACAGGAAACAGCACAGTCTTCTCACTTCACAGATGGAGGCCCCGCTCACTCGTAGGGGATACTGGCCCGCCGGGTACCCTCAGCTCTCAAAGTGGGCGACGCAGACAAGGAGGTCCCCCCAGTGTGACAGAGATGCAGTATCCGCCAGAACCTCACTATGTGGATCGCCCAGGTAGCGTGATCCAGGCGAACAGGACGCAGAGGCCGATCCCAGGCGAAGACAGGATGAACTATGTGCTCAGGCCGCTCTGCACGTATGCCAGGTTTATGGAGCCCCGCAGCTCACCACTGGTGTTCACTGCACCCGAGCTCTGCCACAGCGCTCCGCCGTGCGATACCACAGGAGGCCCAAACGGGTGTTCAAGGCAGGCCGCAGGGCGTCCAGAGATAGTGGCAGGCAGGGCTGGAAGTATCGCGCAAATAAGCCACGCAACAATTAGGTCCCCTGCAGCTCCTCACCGTGAGGCTTCCCAGTATGGCCGGGCAGCGTCTCCAAGCCCGTGACCGGCAGCACGGTCCACTCGGCAATCCACAGGGCCACAACGCCGCTCCAGGCAGGCTCGCCGCAGCAGCGCACTAGTCTCCGGCAGCTGATCACAGGCACACCAGCCGCCAGACAATAGCTGCTACACTGCACACCAGCCGCGGTCCCGCCGAGCCGCGCTCATAGGAGCAATCAGTGTGGCGTCCGCCCTCAGCTCTCCAGCAGGCTTCCCTGGGCACTCAAGGATGGTCAGCGCAAGATGAAGCCCCCTCAGGTACGCCAGGGTCGTGTGCGCGATCTGCGGCACAACGCACCTCCGATCCGACTGTTCTCAGGCGGGCCCAGGCGGGGGAAGCAGCCAGATGGGTCGGCACGCAGGCCGCAAGCGTAGGCCTCAGCAGCCCCCGCTCGGGTTCCAGTAAAATTCCCGTCGGGCTATAGCGCTGTCTCGGGCTGCCTCCTGCCGTTAATCAGAGATCACAATAAGGGCATGAATGCAGGATAATTGCCGGATAGTAGCGATGACTCGCGGAGCTCGCTCAAAGCGCGGCCATCTTAGGCTCTGGCAAGCTCCGCCCCCCCTGTGCAATTCATTTAATATCCACATTTTGCAAACCTAGGTCTTTGGCAATACCTCTGCGTTCAGCATATCTTTTGCACCAAAAAACATAGCTGTGCCCTACAATCCACACTATGAGCATCTTGAAGGGATGTCTGGAAGGAATGAAAAGATGTCTGTAGCTGATGTAGTCAGTTGGTAGAATGAGAGGTATCTAAAATGGTGGAGAACATGTTGTTTTTTAAAAAGTTGATAAGTGATTGGCTGTTCATCAAGATTGTGCACTCAAAAATAGGATGCATGTTACTTTGGTGAGGTATCATGTTTGTGATTCGTTATTAGAAAATGTTTGAAAGGTACAGTAGATATCATAAGGTAATATTTTGCAAAAGTCAACAACACCTGGTGTTTGCATTAGTAAGCTTGTGTGCTGAATTTGAAACTACAGTGAACTTGTGACCTGCCAGTACAGTTGAAAGTTCCATGAACTGTTACTATGGAAACTGGCATTAAGTTGAATGGGGGCAGGGTTGAAACTTAACTGTGGACTTAAAATGTGAAATGGATACTTAAATATAAGTGAAAAGTTAGTAAATTAAGGTTTTCTAAGACAGTAGTATGTGGAGACGTAGTGTGTTGCTGAAAATCTAAACTAGTATTATTAAAAAAAGGTTTTTGAACTCCCGTGTGGATTCGCAGCTCCACCGTGGTGGAGTCGTGACTCCAGAAAATTACAGAACCAGTTTGAGCACCATTTGAAGACAATTAGAAAGGGTTAATATGTCTAGCCAATAGAAATGTGTTTTATAATTTGAAATAATGATGGAAGCAATGCGATTTGATACTTACATTTATTTGAGTGCAAAAAGAGAGGGAAAGTTTGCCATTTCTGGTTTCACCTTTCTGAGAGAGGTGCATTACATTTCTTGTGTGGTAAAGGAAATCTGTTTAGAGTTTCTGATATTTGGTATACTGCAATACTACCTCAAACGTGAGTAACAAATTTGTAAGGTGTATTATATATTATTTAGTACTGCTTTATTGTTTCTAGTGATATTTTTACTTTAAAAAAAAAATCCTAGTGTTGAAATTGTAAGACAAATGTGATGTAATGGAATATGTTATGAAATGTACAGCTCTCTATTGTACTTTGTATTATTGTAATGAAAAGAGTTTTGAAATAGTTTGTAGATAGTAACATGGTAGAAGGATTAGTGTTGGCTTTCTGAAATTATCCAGGCAGTACTCTTGTACTGATCTTTTCAATGAGGCACTACTCATCTAGTCGTGCATTCTCTCAGGCACTACCCACTACCCATCTATTTGTATGTTTCTTTGATATATGATGCCACTTTTAAAAAGTACAGACACATGCATGCGTGCTTTCTGGAATATTGTAAGACTTTTAACAGATAGATTAAAAAGGTTGCTGCTTTGTATTTGCTTAGGTCCAACTCTCTGAGTAGTTACTGAATAGTGAAGCTGCAGTCCAAAACTGAGGTTTAAGACATCTTAGCAGAGGGATTAGTGATTAGCTTAGCTTGTATTGGTCTGTGGAGATGTATACTTCAAATATGCCCCATAATTTTAGGTGTCTTTTTAAAATGGGAAGTGCACTCTTTTTAGTTTAATTAATTTTTTTGTCTTATGATTGAAGTATGTGTCTGTGTGCACATGTAGTCTCTCACGTGTTATGACTAAATATATGACAGAGGTATAAAGCTCTGGTACACATGTATTTGTATGTTTCTTTTACATATAATGCCACTAGGAAAAGGCACAGATACATGCATGTTAAGTAATCCTTCAGATATTAACCATACATTCGTGCAATGATCTAGGCACTACTATCCCACTAAAAAATTCAGTCAGGCACTATCCATGCTCTCATCTACTCACCCAGGTACTACTGATGCACTGATAGAATGTCGCAAGCATTACTCCTACATTCATATTTTCACTCAGGTGCTTCCCATACACCCATACGATCATCCAGTTACTACCACTGCAGTCATAGAATCACTCAGGCAGTACCTATGCACGTATTTATTCTTTCAAGCACTACTCATACACTCTTGTCTTCAACTATTCGTTAGTCTTGCACTCATGGTTTGTCTAAGGTATTTCCCCTGCACTGTTCTAATCACCCTTTCAGTACTGCTGCTCTTATGCAATCACCCAGGCAGTACTCTTCCACTGAACTATTCACTCAGGCACTACCCATCCAGTCATCCATTCTCTCAGGCACTACCCACTACCCATCTATTTGTATGCTTCTTTGATATATGATGCCACTTTTAAAAGGTACAGACACATGCATGTGTGCTTTCTGGAACATTGTGAGACTTTTAAAAGATAGATTGTAAAGGTTGCTGATTTGTATTTGCTTAGGTCCAACACTCTGAGTAGTTACTGAATAGTGAAGCTGCAGTCTAAAACTGAGGTTTAAGACATCTTGGCAGAGGGATTAGTGATGAGCTTAGCTTGTATTGGTCTGTAGAGATGTATGCTTCAAATATGCTGCATAATTTTAGGTGTCTTTTTATAATGGGAAGTGAAGTCTCTCAAGTTTAAGGGACTTTTTAGTCTTATGACTGAGGTATGTGTCTGCGTGCACATGTATTCTCTCACGTGTTATGCCTAAGCAGATGGTAGAGGTATAAAACTCTGGTATACATGTATCTGTATATTTCTTATATATATGATGCCAGTAGGAAAAAGCAGAGACACATGCATGCTATATAATCCCTCAGACATTAACCATAGATTCGTGCAATCACCCAGGCACTACTATCCTACTCAAAGATTCAGTCAGGCACTACCCATGCTCTTAATTACTCACTCTGATACTACTGATGCACTCATACAATGGCCCAAGCATTACTCTTACACTCTTATTTACTCTCAAGGGCGTCCCATACAATCATCGAGTTACTAGCACTGTAGTCATAGAATCACTCAGGCAGTACACATGCACTTTTTTTGTTCTTTCAAGCACTACTCACAGACTCTTGTCTTCAACCATGCATTAGCTTTGCATTCATGGTTTGTGTAGGGTATTTCCCCTGCACTAATCTAATCACTCTTTCAGTACTGCTGCTCTCATGCAATTATCCAGGCAGTACTGTCGCACTGAACTATTCATTCAGGTGCTACCCATCTAGTCATCCATTTTCTCAGGCATTACCCAGTACCCATCTATTTGTATGTTTGTTTGATATATGAAGCCACTTTGAAAAGTTACAGACACATGCATGCATACTCTCTGGAATATGGAGAGACTTTTAACAGACACATTGAAAAACTTGGGGCTTTGTATTTGGCTACGCCCAAGACTCTGAGTAGTTGGTGAATAGTGAAGGTGCAGCCCAAAAGTGAGGTTTAAAATGTTGGCAGAGGGATTAGTGATTAGGTTAGCTTGTATTGGTCTATGGAGATGTACACTTCAAGTATGCTGCATAATTTTAAGTGTCTCTTTAAAATGAGAATTGTAGTCTGTCAAGTTTAGGGGAGTTTTTAGTCTTATGACTGAGGTATGTGTCTGCGTGCTCATGTAGTCTTTCATGTGTTATGTTAAAGAGATGGTAGAGGTGTAAAACCCTGGTACACATGTATCTGTATGTTTCTTTTACATATGATGGCACTAGGAAAAGGCACAGATACATGCATGCTATGTAATCCCTCATATATTGACCATAGATGTGTGCAATCATGCAGGCACTACTATCCCACTCAAAGATTCAGTCAGGCAGTACTGATGCTCTCATCAACTCTATGTGGTACTACTGATGCACTGATAGAATGTACCAAGCATTATCTTTACACTCTTATTTTCTCTCAGGTGCTTCCTATACAGTCATACAATCATCTAGTTGCTACCGCTGCTGTCATAGAATCACTCAGGCAGTACCAATGCAGTTTTTTATTCTTTCAAGCAATACTTATACAGTCATGTGTTCAACCATGTGTTAGCCTTGCACTCATGGTTTGTCTAAGGTATTTCCCCTGCACTGATCTAATCACCCATTTAGTACTGTTGCTCT
The DNA here is from genome assembly GCA_963921515.1 of Calotriton arnoldi. Lineage (NCBI taxonomy): Eukaryota > Metazoa > Chordata > Amphibia > Caudata > Salamandridae > Calotriton > Calotriton arnoldi. Next base: position 141,321 of record CAWUFW010009793.1, read on the forward strand.
CATGCAATCACCCAGGCAGTACTCTTGCACTGAACTATTCACTCAGGCGCTACTCATCTAGTCATCTATTTTCTCAAGCACTGCCCACTACGCATCTATTTGCATGTTTCTTCGATATATGATGGCACTTTTAAAAGGTACAGACACATGCATGCATGCTTTCTGGAACATTTTCACTCTTTTAACAGAAACATTGAAAAACTTGGTGCTTTGTATTTGGTAGGCCCACCACTCTGAGTAGTTGCTGAATAGTGAAGCTGCAGCCCAAAAGTGAGGTTTAAAACTTCTTGATAGAAGGATTAGTGATTAGGTTAGTTCGTATTGGTCTATGGAAATGCATACTTCAAATATGCTGCTAATTTTAGGTGTCTCTTTAAAATGTAAAGTGGAGTCTGTCAAGGTTAAGGGACTTTGTAGTCATATGACTCAAGTATGTGTCAGCTTGCAGATATTTTCTCACATGTGTTATTTCTATAGAGATGGTAGAGGTATAAAACACTGATATATATGTATTTGTATGTTTCTTTTACATATGATGCCACTAGGAAAAGGCACAGACACATGCATGCCATGTAATCCCTCAGACATTAACCATAGATTCATGCAATCACCCAGTTACTACTATCCCACTCAAAGATTCAGTCATGCACTACCCATGCTCTCATCTACTCAGTCAGGTACTACCGATGCAAGTGTAGTATGTGTCTGTGTGCACATGTGTCTCGTGTGTTATGACTAAATATATTATAGAGCTATACAACTCTGGTACACATGTATTTGTAGGTTTCTTTTACATATAATGCCACTAAGAAAAAGGCACAGACATATGAATGCTATGTAATCCCTCAGACTTTAACCATAGATTTGTGCAATCATGCAGGCACTACTATCCCACTCAAAGATTCAGTCAAGCAATACCCATGCTCTCTTCTACTCACTTAGGTACTACTGATGCGCTGATAGAATGTCCCAAGCATTACTTTTACACTCATATTTTCTCTCATGTACTTTTCCTACAGTTATTCAATCATCCAGCTACTACCACTGCAGTCATAGAATCACTCAGGCAGTACCGATGCACTTTTTTATTCTTTCAAGCACTACTCATATACTCTTGTCTTTAACCATGCATTAGCCTTGCACTCATGGTTAGTTTAAGGTATTTTTGCTGCACTGTTCTAATCACCCATTCAGTTGTGCTGCTCTCATGCAATCACCCAGGCAGTACTCTTGCACTGAACGTTTCACTCAGGCACTACCCATCCAGTCATGCATTCTCTCAGGTACTACTCACTACCTATGTATTTCTATGTTTCTTTGATATATGATGCCATTTTTAAAAAGGACAGACACATGCATGCATGCTCTCTGGAATATGGTGAGACTTTTACCAGACACATTGAAAAAGTTGCTGCTTTGTATTTGGCTATTCCCAACACTCTGAGTAGTTGCTAAATAGTGAAGCTGCAGCCCAAAATGTGAGGTTTAAGAGTTTTTGATAGAAGGATCAGTGATTAGGTTAGTTCGTATTGGTCTATGGAAATGCATTCTTCAAATATGCCACATAATTTTAAGTGTCTATTTAAAATGGAAAGTGGACTCTGTCAAGGTTAAGGGACTTTGTAGTCTTATGAGTCAAGTATGTGTCAGCTTGCACATATTTTTTTACATGTATTATTTTTGTAGAGATGGTTGAGGTATAAAACACTGATATATATGTATTTGTATGTTTCTTTTACATATTATGCCATTAGGAAAAGGTACATGCATATCCATGCTAGTTTTTAGGAATATAATGAGAATTACATCTATATACTCAAGCACTAGGTGTGAACTGATGAAAAGAGGTCCATATCTCTCTTTGACTCATGAATTCAGTTAGGCATTGTTATTCAGTTATGCAATCAAGGAGGCACCATTTATACACAGTTTTAATCAGTTAGACATTAACCAGCTAGACACTCCTATTCCAGTCAAACATTTACTCAGCTAGTACCTATGCACTCATGTATTCACAGAGACACTAATGATACACTTATGTAATGGTCCAAGCATTACCTTAATACTCATAGTTTCTCAGAGGTATTTCCCATACATTCATATATTCATCCAGGTACTACTTCTGCAGTGATAGAATCACTTAGGCAGTATGCGTACATTCATGCATTATCTCAAGCTGTATCCATACAGTCATGCAATAAACCATGCTTTAGGCTTGTAGTCATAGTTTCTGTTAGGTATTTTTGATGCATTGATGCAACGACCCTGGCAGTATTGGTGCACTCATTCAATTATTGAGGCTCTACTCTAGCACTGAACTATTGACTTAGGCAGCAGCCATTTAGTGATACATTTTGTTAGGCACTACATATGAATTCATCCAATGATCCTACCATTACTCTTACATTCATCCTTATACCTACGCACTAACATGCAGTCAAGGAGAAACTACCTATACACATACTACTCCTCTTCCCTCTTTCAGCATCTCTCTAGCCTCTTTGTGCAGTTACCTTAGTTGTTTTGCACTTCTCTTGCTCTTTCTGCACCTCTGTTGCCTCTTTCTGCACCTCACTTGTTTGTTTCTGCACTCCTCTTGACTCTTTCTACACCCCTCTTCCCTCTTTCTGTACTTCTGTTGCCTCTTTCTGCACCCCTCTTCTGTCTTTCTGTATCTCAGTTGCCTGTTTCTACAATTCTCTTGCCTCTTTGTGGAGTTCTCTTGCCTCTTTTTCCATTTCTATTATTTGTTTCTGTACCTTACTTGCGTTTTTGTACAACTGTTTCCTCTTTCTGCACTTCTTTTGTCTCTTTCTGCACCTGTCTTTTTTCTTTTTGTACATCTGTTGCTTCTTTCTGCATTTCTTACATTTTCCAATATCTGTGTTTGAGTATTTCATTTTTCTGTTTGTAAACCTTTTGGTTTTTTTCTTTTCTCCTTTTGGCTGTGTGACCACCTATTCTTGTGTTTTTATACTTTTCTCTTCTTATGAGTTGTAAATGCAATAGAAATTTAATTGTAATTTTGCGCTTAGTTGTTATTTTCAAAATTGAAATGTTATTAATTTTGAAATGTTAATTAATGTACTAAAATAATTAAACTATTATTTGTTTTTTAGTAAGATATTTTATTTGCATTAGAAATTAAAAATGGCAAGAAAACATGAAAAGAGAAGAGAACAAAGGAAACAGAAGTACTTAATGAAAACTAAAACGAGTGCAGTAGAAAAACACCAAAAGGATGCTGAGGATAAATTGACTTCTGGTAAGAGAACTAAACAATTTATTAAAAAAGTTGTGGAGAGATTGAATGATCAAAATACGAACCAAAGGAGGAAAGAAATGTTTCGAACAAAGGAGAAGCAAATAAAGAAACACAATGGAAAAGAAGTACATGTGACAAAAAGACAGAAACAATTTAAGGAAATACGTGTACGTATGTTTCGTAATAGAGTAATTCGAAATTTAATAAAAGATTGTAAAACGTATAAAAAAAAGATCAGCAGCGTACAAGAAAAAGCAACACATTGAAAGTGTAGTAGATACTGCTTTTGAATTGAAACGAAAATTATTTATATTGGTATTGAAGAGAAAGAAAACATTAAATAAAACAATGCACTTTATGAAGGAGAAAAGCAAAAGAAAAAGACTGGTCAATAGAAGAACTTTTGCAAAACTTTTTCTGGTGAATGGAAGCACACTTCCAGTACTGAACCTTTCTTTAATGAAGAAAGCTATTTTCAACAAAATAATTTAGCTCATGCAGTTGATACCAGTGGTCGTTGTCATGAAATCAAAAATGGTTGTGCAATTGAAAAGGAAAAGATGGTTCCTAGAGATGTTGAAGAAGTAATAGCTGAAGAAGTTCAAGGGAGACGTACAAAAGCTCCAGTGTATGAGTGGGATTGTAGTAGTATTTGTAGTATTCGACAGGAATCTATTGATATATTACGAGTTTTCTTACGGGAATATGCCAAAAAAAGTGTTAAACAGAAGATTAAGATGTTGCAAGGACTAGATCCTTGTAAAGTGAGAAAATATACTAAGTTGCAGGGTCATTCTCTGGCTTGTCTTTCTAGAAAAGTGTGTCAAAGTACTTTTCATCATTTAAGAATGTTAGCAGTACATCACTCAGAAATGCGGAAGTTAGTAAGGAGATTGTACTACGTAAAAAGTCCTGCATTATCTTTAAGTGAAATGAACGCAGCTCTTTTGCATGGTCCAGTATCGGATGTAAAAAAAGTTTGTGATGATATACAGTTTTGTTTCTTTGGTTCACAAGAGGAGTGTAGAGAAAATGAGAGCTTGATAAGTGTAGGTGTTGAAGAACAGGTAGAAGATATTAGTACTGAAAAGTTTGCAGGAGAAATTACAAAGTTTAAGATACTTTCATGTGAAAAACCAAACTATGGGGGTCATTATGATGTCGGGCGGATCGCCGCCGCCCGTATGGCGGTGGCGATCAGCCTGCCATTTTCATCCGCCCGCCTAACATTTCCCCCGCCATATTACGATGGCGGTGGGGACCCAGGCGGACGGAAAGACCGTCTGCCAGTTTTCCGCCGGTAGGCAATCTGCCCGATTGCCTACCGGGCGGAAGAGGCCTGCAATATGGTGGCGGTGCCATGCAGGCACCGCCATCCATATTACAAGGATGGCGGTCTCATGCCTTTCCATGGCGGAGACTCCGCCATGGAAAGGCATGTGGAGAATGCCTTTGGGGCCCGTTGCGGGCCCCCAGGTGGTTGGGGGGGCTGGCTGCACTTGGGGGGTACCCATGGTACCCTTCGACATTTGCATGCACAAGGTGGCAGGCACCGTGCGGTGCCTGTCACGTTGTGCATGCAAATGCACAACATGCCCTTTTAACATTGTGGCGGGTGCTGAATACAGCACCGCCCGCCACAATGTTAAATATACAGGATGCGACCACCATGGTGGCGGTCGCATCCTTATAGGCACAGCGGGACCGCCGCACCTCTTGCGGGTGGTCCCTTTTTCCATTGCGATGGCGGGCGGACTTTGTCCGCCCACTATCGTAGTGACCCTCTATGTTTGTATTTGTTGTCGACGTACTCACTATAGAAGTTAAACTAGGAATGTTGATGTATATTTGAAAAGTGAAAAGGAAAATAATGATAAATGGGAGCAATTTGGTGCTTATTTGTTGGTGGAAGGTCATTTTGAGTTGGGTACTGATCAACGTATTTGTAAATATTGTTACAATAAATTAGAAGAGAACAAAATGTCAGCTAGAGCAGTACATAACAACTTAGAGTTGGTAGCTATTCCTCCAGAACTGGCAGATTTAAATATATGACTCGATTCTTATTCAATCTGTGCACCCGTTTCAGGCTATTGTTCGTATGGAGCCTAAAACAGGTAAGCTTCCGTCAACAGATTTACAAAGAGGTCTGAAAGGAAGAGTTGTGTACTTACCTTTAGATTTTAAGAAAAATATTGAAACTGTTGGTATAGAGAGAGAGGAAAGTGAGACTGTAGTTATTCTAGTTAATGGTGTACCAACAAAGAGTCGGAAAATATGGCAAGAGTTAGTAGATGTCACCAAAATTCAAAAGGCTACATTATATCTTGTACAGAACAATATTTATTATTAAACTGTAAATGTGGAAGAACAGGAAATATGTTTAGAAGAAGATACAGAAATTTCAACTGGCCAAATAGAAAAAGTGGACAAGTCCAGGAGTGAAGAGATTTACGAACATTACAGTATACATCCTCTACATTCAAAAGAAGTGATTGGAAACACTATTGAATTATTTCAAATGAAGAAAGCAAAGGGAACTCCCATGAGTGTATGGGAAAAAAGTTTGGAAGCTCGTTGTTTTCCACAGCTGTTCCCCACTGGAGAAGGTGGACAATATGATGAACGAGCAGTACAGATTCCAGCTTCAGAATACCGTTCGACAAGATTGTACTCAGAAGATCCAAGATTTTGACAGTGTATTCCATATATATTTCATCTTCTATTTGAAAGTGACTTGTCTGGACTATCATGTGCAGTGAATCACATATTAAAAACAGGACTACATCTTACACATGTTTCTGCAAAGGAATTTATGGACAAAGTTCAACAAGGAGACGATTATTTGAAATCTCAGTTAATTAATTTGATGGCGTGACAACGTGGAACTAATGAGTATTGGTATCGTCATCATGGAGAACTTAAATGTATGTTAAGAAACTTAGGTACTCCTACGTGGTTTGTTACGCTTAGCTGTGCTGAATACGTGTGGGACGATTTACTTGAATTTCTACGACAAGCAAATTCAAATGTCAAGAATATTGAATTGAAGACAGCTGGAGAACTGTGTTCTTTGGATCCTGTGCATGTGTGCAGGTATTTTAATCATAGGTTTCAAGCTATGATGTATTTTATCTCCAATAAAAATAATCCACCTCTTGGAGAAGTTACTGATTTCTTTTGGAGAAAGGAGTACCAAGCCAGAGGTGCTCCTCATATACACATGTTATTATGGATCAAGGATGCACCTAAATTTGGAACCGATTCTGATGAAACTGTTTTGTCTTTCATTGAAGACTATGTTACCTGTGCTATTCCAAAAAAAGGAGGAGAACAGAGGTTAAGAGAACAAGTTTTACGGTTTCAAAGTCATCAATGTGGAAAATATTGTCGACGAAAATACAAGTCAAAGGGAACATTTTATACAAAATGTTGTTTTGGATTCCCACATCCAGTAATTTCAAAAGGAAGAGTCAATAGTTTTATGTCAGCAGTAAGACATACTATAACTAAAAATCTCCGAAGAATACATGCAGCATAAAAAGAACTGACGATTCAAAGTATATTAATGACTACAATCCAGTGATTTTGACAATGTGGAGTGCAAACATGGATATCTAGTATGTTGCAGATAATTCAATTGCTGTTGCTCGCTACGTTACGTCATATATAACTAAATCTGAAAAGACAGAGTTGAAGGAAATGTGGGAAGAAATTTCACAAGAGAAGAGTCTTAGTAACAAATTGTACAGCTTTAGTTTGAAGATGCTTTCCCATCGAGAGATTGGATCCTACGAATGTTCGGATCGGTTGACCTCTGCGAGTTTATATTCAAAGTCAAGAGGAATCATTTGGGTAAGTCTAGGTCTTGCGGCTACACGAAATAGAGTTTTGAAATCTCTATAAGAAATTGAATATTTAGCATTGAATGAACCAGATAGTACAGATATTGTTAAAACTAATATGTTGGATGCGTACTATCCCAAAAGGAGTCCACATCTGGAAAACATATGTCTCTATGAAGTACTGCAACATTACAGCTTTAAGAGAAATGTTACAGAAAATATAAATGAAGAAAAATATGTAGTAATTGGATGTGATGGATGTTTGGTAAAACATGCCAAAGGAAATCTTATTAACCATAGGAAACTCAGTTGTTAACCTCCAGATAAAAGGGAATTTTTCTATTTAGCACTTCTGCAACTCTTCAAGCCTTGGCGTAGTGAAATGGAACTACTTGGAGATTTTGACTGCTATGAAGATTCTTTTAATGCATGTAAAGATAGCATTCAATGCACAATTTTCCCAACTTATCTACAAATGTTAAATGAAGAGATTGAACAAGAAACTACTATTGCAGCTGAAATAGCTAGAGACAGTTCTCAAGATAGTCAAAGTTCTGCTCCACTAAGTCAATATCCACTAAGACAACCAATTCTTGAAAATGAAGCAGCAATAGCCATGAATGAAGTAGAAACGGCAATGCAACAAACACAACAGGATATTATTGAGTTGGGAAACTTAGAAGAAAAACTAAATATTGAACAAAAATAAATATATCAGCAAGTGACACAACAGATACTGCATGGTTTACTGAATGAAAAAAGAATGCCAATGCACATCATTTAATCCTATTTGAATGTACATCAGTGGGCAAGCTGGAACAGGAAAAAGTTTCTTAGTTAAAGTTTTGACCAGTTATCTACACAAAACCACTGAATCACATTTATCTTGTGTTGTAACCGCTCCAACTCGGTTAGCAGCACACAACATTAAAGGGATTACATTACATCGATTACTCATGCTACCAGTTGAACATTAAAATAAGTTGGAATATCACAAGCTATCTGGAGAAGCTTGTTATGAAGTCTCAAGAGTACTGAAAAAAATGAAACTTCTAATCATTGATGAGGTGAGCATGGTCTCAAACTTAATGCTTGCCTTTGTACATTTAAGAATGCAACAGATTTTAAAAACAGATTATGATGTTTTATTTGGAGGAAAACATGTAATTGTATTCGGCGATCTACTACAACTTACTCCTGTGAAAGGACAACCAGTTTTTAAAACACTTGTCCATGAAGACACTAGGAAATCTTTGGGAAGTATTGGAAATGTGAACATTTGGTCTCATTTTGAATATAAAGAACTTATTAAGAATATGCGACAAGCAAGTGATGAACATTATGGAGCCATTCTTCAAGGTATAAGAATTGGTGTTTTGACAAAACATGGTAAAGAAGCTTTACAAAGTCGGCTACTAACGAACTTGTTTCCAAATGAAAACATTGCACCTGAAATAATGTATAAAAAAATTGGAGAAAAGAAGTCTATAGTTTACTTAATGCCAACACTGCACTGCAAGAGTGTTCTACATTCAATCAAGAACTTTTGAAACTGGAAAAACAACCAATAGTGAAAATGGAAGCCATTGATAAAATGGAACACGAAAGAGTTACTATTCTTCTCTCAGAGAAATTACAGTCAAAATTGGATTCTTTGGAGAAGTCTGTATCTAAGACTGCTGGTTTAGAAAAGACTTTATATGTATGTGTAAACTGTCGGGTAATTTTACGCCGTAATTTGGATGTAGAAAAAGGTTTAGTAAAGGGAGCAATGGGAAAAGTTGTTGATTTTGTTAATTATCAGACCAGAGATGGAATTGAATTTTTGAAGAATAAATTTGATCAGATTGAAGAGGTAAAACAGTTTGGACGTTGTGCTGTTCGTTTTTTGCTTGTAAAAGACTTGTTCGCAGAAAACAGTTACCTCTTTCTTTAGCATATGCAGTAACCATTCATAAATCTCAAGGTTTAAGTGTAGACAGTGCTTTGGTAAATATTGGAAGTACAGTGTTTAAAGAAGGCATGGCATACGTTGCATTGTCTCGAGTAAGAACATTATCTGGTTTGTATTTGATTGATTTTGATGAGAAAAAGATTAGTGCTGATGTAAATTGTGTAAGAGAGTACAATCGGTTAAGAAGACTTTATGCTTCTAACTTAGGTGAATATCCCGTATATGAGAAACGTGTAGGGTGTCCAAAACAGAAATATGACAAATATTCCACTGAGATTCAAAAAAAGAAAACAATTCAAGAGAATGATAAAGCTGCAAAGAAAATTTAAATGGACACTGTTGATGATATTGTAGGATACCAGTTAGTAAATAGTTCAGGTATCAAATGCTATGCTAATGTAATTGTGAATGTTGTTTTTTATCTAGAGGATCTTCATCATGAAATTATGGAAAATCGAGAAAAAGATTCTCTTCTTTATTACATTATGTTTTTCAAAAGTTGGTAACTGATAGAACTAAAATCCATACTGCTTCTGGCATTCGGCATCTTTTGGATATATGTACTGGTTCTTCGTAATTTACACTCAATATACAACAAGATGCACAAGAATTTCTTATGTTTATGCTTGCAGTGTTCATTTTCTTCTACCACTGAAATAGATACTGAACGATTATTATATTTGATGATGCCAGATTGCAAATCAGTGTCTTTTAACAAATTAGTAAAAACAGCTAATTAAGATATGAAATGTTCTCATTGTAAATCAGAAATGTTGTCAACATTATTTATAGAAAGATTTGGACAATATGTCATTTTAATGCTACAACGGGGTAGAGCAGATTGAAGAAAATTGGAAACGAAAATTAAACATTTTGTGGCAAGTCGAGTATCAATTTCAGGAAGAACTTTTAAAGCAGTGGCTATTATTTTCCATGATGGACCTACTACAACAGCTGGACACTATACTGTGTATTTAAAGTGCAATAAAGGATGGACATATTGCAATGATGCCCATTTGGAATTCAAATGTCGGTTGCCTTACGAATTAACAAATTCATATCTGATATTTTTGATGCCAAAGTTTGAAAACATCATTCGGCCTATTGGGAAGATGTGAACATGAATTAACGAGTTTATTTTGGATATTTTCAATGCAAATGGTTTTGGAAACATTATTTGGGAAGATGTGAACAATTATTGTTTGGATTAATGTTTGTGCTAATTCTTATTGCATTTGCAAAATTGTGTTTGAAAGAAGTAGTTTATATATTTGATCTTTATATTATATGCGATGTAAATGAGGGTGTATATTTTACAAAATGTACTTCAGAGAAATAAATGATTTAATGTAGTTGAAGAATGTAATTTAGAAACTGTAGATAGGTAAACAGATAGTTACACTTGTTGTAAATATTTTCAATGCAGATTTGTTTTTTTTTTACAATCTCATTGATTGTATTTTTTTCCCCGCTGTGGTATGATGATCTACATTGAAATCACTGTGTATGGTGAAATTCAGTAGAATCTGAGAACAGCAAAAAAGGGAAACTGAATATGTTATGTAATTCTAAAATTATGTTGTGTTCTTAAAACTATAATATTATATGGAATAACAGTTTTTCTTCTTTTTTACAGAAGGTAATGGTAAAGTTTGAAAAGATTTTAAATTCAGTTTGCAACAAAACTACTGTAAAATAGTTCCACTGAGTTTTGTATCTTCTTTAATAAAAAAGGTACAATGAAATAATGTAATAAGCATGATAATATGAACTAATGTTTACAGTCGCTTTTACTGCACTCATCCATTTTTTCAAAACTACCCATGCACTCATCTATACAGTTAGGCACTATTCCCACACTCCTACAATCACCCAGGTACTATCCATGCACTTCTACAATCACCTAGCCAGTACCCATACATTAATAATATCACCCAGACACTACCTACGCACTCCTCCAATCACCCAAGCACTACCTGTGCACTCATGCAATCAGCTAGACATTACCCTTACACTCATGCAATTACCCAGGCATTACCTATGCATTCCTCTAATCCCCAGACATTACCCTTGCACTCATGCAATCATTCAAACATTACCCCTGCACTCCTGCAATTACCCAGACATTACCCAAGCACTCCTACCCAGGCACTACCCTTGCACTCTTCCAGACACCCAGGCACTACCCCTGTACTCATGCAACCACCCACCAGTACCTATGTACTTATAAAATCACCCAGGCACTACCCCTACACTCATGCAATCAGCTAGACATTACCCCTACACTCATGCAATTACCCAGGCATTACCTATGCACTCCTCTAATCCCCCAGACATTACCCCTGCACTCATGCAATCACTTAGGCATTAATCATGCACTCCTCCAATTACCTACACATTACCCCTGCACTCATGCAATCACTTAGGCATTACCCATACACTCCTCCAATGACCCAGACATTACCCCTGCACTCATGCAATCACCTAGGTATTACCCATGCAGTCTTTCAATCACTCAGGCAGTACCCATGCACTTATAAAATATCCAGGCACTACCTATGCACTCATGCAATTACATAGGCACTACTGATGCACTCCCAGATGCACTCCTCGATGCACCTAGGCATTACCCATGCAATCCTCCAATCAGCCATGCACTATCCATGCACTCATTCAATCACCTAGGGCCCGATTCACAAAAGTAATCTGAGACAAAATCCTAACTTTACGACTTTCGGTATTCACAAAAGGCATTTAGGAGTAGTAAAGTTAGGATTTTGTCTTACGTTTGTCTTAAGTTTTGGTCTTAAGACAAAATCCTAACTGGAAGCAGATGAGGTGCTAGGTCCAGCAGCTTTCTCCTGAGTTGCCTGCTTTTGTTGCTCACGTCGCAGCTGTTCCCTCACGAGACGTCGTGGGTGGATGGTTTGTAAATGCTTTAGCATGGATGACGTGCCGCAAGAATACTTCTTCTCTGATCCTCGTGAGAGGACCTTGTCGCAAATGGTGCATGTTACTTTGCGGGCATTGACCTTTATTTCCCCTGGTGGTATGGAGAAAAATGCCCAAACGATACTCTCGTACCACGTCTTCACGGGTTCCTCCAAGTCTTCTTCCTCTTCAGGTGGAAGCTGCTGAGATGGATTTGCAGCTGCCATTTTTAGATGGAAGAAAAAAACACCAAAAAAAGGCTAAGTATAGCAGCAAAAGACAACAGGTGTGTCTGCTGAGATGCACTTGAAAGAATTAAAAAAAATGGCTGGGGTCCTTCAAGTTCTAGAATCAAAAGCTTCTTAACCAATGAAATTGTTTCTTTTGAAGTCACATGGGATTCGCGCACCCGGCGCGCAACCAACGCGCACCCGATGCGATTTCTGAAAACTATATTTAACAATCATATATCTTTATTACAATTACAAATATATCATATTTACAATTATGTTAAATAATATCTTGGTATAATATACATATTAAAGTTATATACATATACTTTTAAAACAAAATAATTCACGGTGGATTCGCGCACCTGGCGCGACCCCCGGAAATACGTACGTGACGTTTCGCGGGGCTGAGAACCGCGCATCCTTCGCATAGCGAACGCGCATCGTACACGACTTAATCAATATGGCAGCAAAATTCTTGGATTCACGCACCCGTGTCTGGTACATGATGGGTACAAAAATCCACTTTAAAAAAAATAAAAATAATAATAATAAAAATGTAAATTTATATTTTAGAAAAGAGAAAAAATCACATTTTTTTAATAAAAATTTAAATATTAAGAAAAAGTATTTTTGGCCATTATAGTTAGAAATTAGCATTTAAAAAAACCTTAGAAATGCACTGAAAAAACCACAGGTTTCAGGGACATTATAGTTAGAAATTAGCATTTGAAAAACCTTTGAAATTCACTGAAAAAACCATAGGTTTCAGGGACGTTATAGTTAGAAATTAGCATTTGAAAAACCTTAGAAATTCACTGAAAAAACCATAGGTTTCAGGGACGTTATAGTTAGAAATTAGCATTTAAAAAACCTTAGAAATTCACTGAAAAAACCACAGGTTTCAGGGACGTTATAGTTAGTTGGACATTTCACTCGTATAAAACCAGAGAAATTCGGCCATAATAGTTAGTTGATCTAACTATAACTCACGCCCCCGCAATGCACTGCTGATGACATTACATATTACATCACTGATGACATCACTGATGACATCTCAAATGACATCACTGATGACATCACTGATGACATCATCCAGTGACTGAGTGTTTCTAAAAAGTTTAAATATGTTTTATATATATATCTGCCAAGGTGTATTGAAGAATGAGTGGGGGTATGAGTGTCTGAATGGATGATTTAATATGTGCATGACTGACTGTATAAGTGAGTGATTAAACGTGTCTTACTAATACATGGGTGACTGACTAATCTGTATGAATGTCTGTATCAGTCTGTCAGTTGGTGTGTAAGTGGCTGCTTGTGTTGGTGAGTAGCTACATGAGTATCTATATGGGTTTTTGATTGTTTGTCTGAGTACCTAAATGGACGCCTGAGTGTTTGTATGGGTGGGTGAGTGTGTGTATGGCTGTGTTGGTGAGTGAATGGATGTCTCAGTGGTACATGTGTGAGTAACTACATATGTGAAAGGCAGTATATGTGTGAGTGTTGGAGTATATAAATGATTATATGTCAGAGTGAGTGATTGTGAGAGTGGCTGTATGGATGAGTGTGTGCTTGTGTCACTGATTGTATAAGAGAGTTAGTATGTGTCAGTATCTGTATAAATAAGTGAGGTGGTGTGTGTATAACTGTGTAGGTGAGTAAATGGGATTGTGATTGATTCTTTGCATGACTGACTAGCTGCGTGAGTAACTCTATGGGTGAGTGGTGATGTGTGAGTGTCTGTATGGGTGTATGAGTGCATATGATAGTGGCCGTATTGATGAGTGACTGCATGCATGAGTTACTGTATGGATGAGGGAGTGGATGTGTGTGTAGACCTAGGAATCAGTGAGTGGGTATGTAGTAACTGGTATTGGTGTGTCTATGGTTTCGAGAATGGCAGTCTGTATTTTAGAGTGGGTTTATCAAAGGTTATATTAGGCTGTGAGGAGGTGCATCAGATTATCACGTGGATGATGTCATCAGTGATGTCATCAGTGATGTCACTGACCATGTCATCAGCGATGTAATATGTGACGTCATCAGCAGTGCATTGAGGGGGCGCGAGTTATAGTTAGCTCAACTAACTATAACAGCCGAATTTCTCTGGTTTTATACGAGTGAAATGTCCAACTAACTACAACACCCCTGAAACCTGTGTTTTTTTCAATGAATTTCTAAAGTTTTTTAAATGCTAATTTCTAACCATAACGTCCTTGAAACCTATGGTTTTTTCAGTGAATTTATAAGGTTTTTCAAATGCTAATTTCTAACTATAACGTCCCTGAAACCTATGGTTTTTTTCAGTGAATATATATATATATATATCAACAAACCGAACTATCACCTTCTGCTGCACCTCACGTCTCGGGTGCCCCTCGCGCGGTGGTGAGCCGCTAACGCATTCAAAACCGGCATCTCGCTGTTGCGTGGCAAAATATGAGTGCACTCCCGGGTCATTTTGGCGACGTGCCGAAACACGTCTGCCAGTGCTGGCTAATTGTCAATAAATTTATGTTTCATTAATGACCCGGGAGTGCACTCATATTTTGCCACGCAACAGCGAGATGCTGGTTTTGAATATATTGGTATCATTATCACAGGCAACACATAACAAGATGCCAGGGCTACATAATTCGGTACTATACCTTGACTCACACGCGCCCCTAACAGGGAGGATGTACTCGAGCACCTCACCCGTGGCACCACACACATGACACACATAAACCCTAGGGCGATTAAGCAAATAAGACCCGCACCAATACCAAACTGTAAGAATAGATGAGAAGCATAATATCGAACCAAATGCAATCCACGAAATGCACACTTTTTTGTATTTGTTTTTCACACAAAAGTTGTAAATATTTTTTCTATGTTTACTAATGTGTCACGTGGTATGTTTGACCACAACGACTTAACTTAATTGGGATATGACCCAGGATGGTGTCAGGTGGTCAAGACCACGGACGTGGTCAAATCGCGTCTTTTTGTCAAAGAAAAATAAAATCTTTAACCTGATCGAGTGGGCTCGTGGATTTGCTTGTCGCTGCATCCCGCTACGTGTGGAATATTCAGGCGGCGGCGTCCGCCAGCGAAGCCCCGACTCATTAGGAAGGGCGTTCTCTTTCGTCCAAACCCCCATGTGGATTCCTTGCAGTAAGGAACGCCCGCCAGTGCACTGTGGATCGCGGCAGCCAGGGAGAGATACAACCAACGTGAACTCAAGCGGCGACGAGGACAGGTAAGCGGCTGTACCGCGAGGTGACAGCTCTATCCTTGCCTCGCTCCCCGTACGCGCATACTGCTGGATCAGTGTCAGCCACGGCTGCGGAGTGACCCCGGCCTGACCCCTGCCGCACTGCAGCCACCAGAGTTCACGCAGGCTATAGGAGCCAAAGCGTGCGATCAGGTTGAGAGGGAGGGAGTCTTACTCCTCCCAACATTGACACTTCGGACACGAAATGGCAAGTGAATTTCTGAAGGGGTGTGAGGCCTCAGCTAAAGCGTTCTTCACAATAAATAAAGAAACAGCAACAACGAGTGCATCACAGAGTCATCTATCAGAGACAACAGCTATCGGCATAAAACAGAGAGGCAACATCTTAGAACGACTGCGACGAAAAGAAATTAGTCGATGGTGGGAGGCGACCTCCCTCCAAAACTATCTGGAGGTGAACAGAACCCCGAGAGGCCTCAGAATATTGATCACACCAACTGTGTCAATCCCAAAGCCACAAGTGTTAAAAGACTGGGTTGAGAACACCACCACTTGCTCCAAAAGGATGCTGGAAATCCTCATTGCCAATGCATGGGAAGAACATAAAGAATTAATGAATCTGATAGATGGATTGATGGAAGAATTTAACAAAGAAACTCATCAAGCAGAGACCAGCAAAGTTCTTAAACTAGTGGATGACAGAGTGAGAACACATGAAAAGGAAGTAGTGGCTAGAAAACAACGTAAGTTCCTACGGGATGAATGAGACTATGCCACAGGCAGGATACTAACATTTGCCAGAAAATTTGACACGGCAAGATCAGCATTGGCAAGAGACAAGGCCTTGGGCACCTTGGAGGCAAGTAGAGAGGGATCCTACACTGACCTCAGTTCCGATCAAGAATCCACAGACAGCCTCTCATCGAGCCTACACGATCAACATTCTTTTTCCGAAGAACTGCGCCTCTTACAAATGACAAAAGAACATTCTGTCAGAGGGAAACCGAGAGCAAGAGGAGGTGGAGCAAAAAACAAAACCAGAAACGGAGGATTAGAAGAAGAAAATGTAAGAACAGTTGGCATGGGAACACAAGGCCAAATGAACAAGAAACCATAATGGAGGACAATACTACACATTTAACGGTAATGAACCTTACAAACAGAACACTATCTAAAGTAGAAGAGAATGTACTGAAGTTGGGGCTGTCAATCTGTCCCGATATTAGTTTTGATTTTGCCCAAACAAGGGTTGACCTTTATAAGTTTGAAAGAAAATTGAAACTGTATAAATTACATTATAGCAAAATATGTATGGAATCAGGAAGGGCTAGACAACCCAACCCACCTAGTACTGATAACAGATTAGCAATTGAAGACATACCTATGCTACAGCGAGGAGGTGAGACATGCAGACATAGGTGCAGTAGCGGGAGATCCTTTCGACAACAGGCACGTGACCTAAGGGGTCCTCCTTTCTCACTCTACCTATGGGGCAAGTAGGTCCCAGGGAATAGGGCTGGAATAACACAGCCGCAAATTTGTGGTGGGTGACCCTGATCACCCCACATAGTGGATACCTCACCTACACTGAATGGTAAGGTAGGAGCCCGTTGGTGTATGATAGGTCCTGATGAATGCCGCGGACCCTTTTGGGCCACTAGGCAGAAACATGTTGACCATTAGTTATACGGTGGGGGACCACGATATCCCCAATACACCGATCATTTCTTTTAAACCCCATACAGATGTCAGTTATATTAAAAAGAGGTTTGACATCCGTAATGGCTTTTTAACTTCACTTTCTTGTTAAGGGCCCCACTTAGTTTTAGAAGTGCATCCCTGTCTTCAGGTGCATGCCCGCCCTCTATCAAACCAAGTTTTTAGAGGGCGAGGACTGGTCAATGATGAAGCATGACACCAGGTGGTGTGTGAGACCAGTCTTTCACTTTTTGTGAGATGCCTACACTCATATAGCAGGCATTATAGCAATTAGGTCAATAATTAGGAGAGGCTTTGTGTGTTAATCACAGCTGATGACTGACCTGGACGAAGACATAGATCTGAATACTATGGACGAAGTGACTGACCCCTTCGACCCTACACATATACAGGACATAACACAGAAATTTGAGATAGGAACACACAAAACCCTGACAACAGAGTTTAAATCCAGGTCAAAATATGTATCCATGACAGCTTAGGACAATATTGACATCTTCAGCGACCTGGTTGCTCAAGATCTTGAGAGACTTATACACTCAACACCACACAACCGTAATGTGACCAAAACTCAGTGGGAAGCCATTAGAAACTTACAGAGTGACCAAGATCTTATCATCAAACCCTCGGACAAAGGGGGCAATGTAGTCCTTATGACCAGAACTATGTACACTAGGGAGGCCTACCGGCAAATGAATAATACACAATGCTATTGCAAAGTGGATAAAAAATATCTTAGTGAACTACAACACAAATACCACAGTAGGCTAGATGACTGGCATGAGGGAGGACTCCTGACATGGGATGAAAGAAGGTTTCTCAGAAATGAGACACCGACTACACCCACATTTTACCTTCTGCTCAAAGACCATAAAAACGCACAGGAACCCCCGGGTAGACCGATAGTTTCTTCCAAAAATAGCCTTTTGGAAAAAACTTCAACTTTTGTTGACCACTTCCTATCCCCTTTTGTCAAAAAACTCAATTCTTACTTAAGAGACACCAGCGACTTCCTTGAGAAAATAAGTGACACAGTCATCAGTAACAATCATTGGCTAGTAAGTCTGGATGTAGAGTCTCTTTACACAAGCATTAAACACGACGATGGACTTAAGGCATGTAAATTCCTTCTGAAAACCTGTGACATTCAATTGTTGGAACACACACACATGCTTTTAGAGATGATAGATACATGTTTAAAAGAGAATGTATTTATGTTTGAGAGAGATCATTATAAACAGCTGCAGGGGACTTCCATGGGCACCTGCTTCACCCCCAGCTATGCCAACCTCATGGTAGGCTGGTGGGAGAAGCAGGTGCTCTGGAACGACCAGACTGAGAAATGGATTTACAATGTAAAGAAATGGCTAAGATACATCGATGATGTGTTTTTTGTGTGGGAAGGAAGTGAAGTGGAACTAAATCTGTTTATTGACCTATTGAATGAAAACTATGTTAATCTCAATTTCACCAGACACTACAGCAAGGAAACAATTGACTTTCTTGATTTGAAGCTTTCCAGTGAGGGGGAACGATTTGCACTAATCTCTTCAGGAAGAAAACCGCAGGGAATTCTATCCTGCATGCCTCTAGCAGTCATCCACCAAGCTTTAGATGGGGCATACCCTACAGTGAATTTCTCAGGGCAAAGAGAAACTGCAGCACTGCCACTGCTTTTGAACAGACAACACAGGCTATGAAAATAAGGTTCAGTTAAAGAGGTTACCCGACTAGAGCTCTTAAACAGGCAGAAGCCCGAGTTAGGGATCTCCCGAGAGATAAGATCCTGCCCAAAAAAGCGGTACTGAGGTGAGCAATCAGGACACAACTGAACCGATCAGGTTCATTACAAGGTACAGCAGCCACGCAGAATATAACTTGCTCAAACAAGCCAAAGGCTTCTGCAAATTCGGAAACTGTAAGGCTTGTAGACACAGTAGCAATGTGACAGAAATCACCCTAGGAAAGGTCAAAACCCCTTGGAAGATCCCCAAGCTGATTACCTGTTACACTGACTTTGTCGTCTATGCCGTAGTGTGCCCGTGTGGCATATGGTATATTGGCTCTACAACTTTCCCAGTGAAGAAACTGATTTTAAAACACTGGAGAGCAATAACCAACAAAGACCACAGCTACAACACAGCCAGGCACTTCACAGCTAAGCATAATGGAGATTGGACCAAGGCTAAATATTTTGGCCTAGATTGCGTGAACCTGAACCCGAGAGGTGGGAACAGAATAGGGGCCCTTCGCAGATTGGAATCACGCTTCATCTTACAAGCCAGTAGCAAGTTCCCAGGAGGGCTGAACTTAGATGAGGAGATGCATTCGCATTTGTAAATAATAGAGATAGCTTTGGAATCTGTTGATTGCTGACCTCACGCTCCACTACCCCCCATCCTTCCTTTCCCCTCCCCCTCCCCGACAACCCTCCCTTCTTATTCACAATTCTCATATTTCACAGGTGTCAAATTTATGAACACAAAATTGTAATGATGTGGATGCATGTGATGTTTTGATAATTGTTTTAAAAAAAAAAAAAAAATCTAGTGGTAAATTTATACAAAAGTTACTGTGTCATGTGTGGTAACATGTTGGGATTTATCCAGTACCTAAATGGCAGACTTAAATGATTCTCCCATATACCAACAGTTGTTATTTACATTTACATTACAGGGAGGCTACGCAAGTGGTTCACATTGGATTCACTCACCCACGATAAGGTTATGCGCACCCAGAGTTGTTGGACGACCGAGGTATCCTTGGTACTCTTTGACACTATAGCCATTAGTCGAACTGTTGGAACAAACAACCCCAGTACTAGTTGAAATGGATTGCTGGACCTTTGGTACTAGACCGTTACTGCCTGGTATCATTATCACAGGCAACACATAACAAGATGCCAGGGCTACATAATTCGGTACTATACCTGGACTCACACGCGCCCCTAACAGGGAGGATGTACTCAAGCACCTCACCCGTGGCACCACACACATGACGCACATAAACCCTAGGGCGATTAAGCAAATAAGACCCGCACCAATACCAAACTGTAAGAATAGATGAGAAGCATAATATCGAATCAAATGCAATCCACGAAATGCACACTTTTTTGTATTTGTTTTTCACACAAAAGTTGTAAATATTTTTTCTATGTTTACTAATGTCACGTGGTATGTTTGACCACAACGACTTTACATAAATGGGATATGACCCAGGATGGGGTCAGGTGATCAAGACCACGGACGTGGTCAAAACTCGTCTTTTTGTCAAAGAAAAATAAAATCTTTAACCTGATCAAGTGGGCTCGTGGATTTGCTTGTCGCTGCATCCCGCTACGTGTGGAATATATATATATATATATATATATATATATATATATATATCAAAAGGTAAGATTGTATACATTTTTATACCTAACTCCACATACATATATATATATATATATATATATATATATATTCACTGAAAAAAACCATAGGTTTCAGGGACGTTATAGTTAGTTGGACATTTCACTCGTACAAAACCAGAGAAATTCGTCCGTTATAGTTAGTTGAGCTAACTATAACTCGCGCCCCTCCTCGGTGCTCAGATATTGATATTTTTTCTTTTTTAAATTTCTCAGGAACTACTGAACGGATTTACACCATTTGACAAAAAGGTCTCTTTCTGAACCAAGGGCTACCTTTTTGCCAAATTTGGTGTAATTCCGTTCAGCAGTTCGGGCTGTAGCCTGTTCCAATTTTTCCTATGGAAATTAACATGGGGAACACGTGTTTTGGGACCCCCCTTTTTTCTCAACCCCCGCTTCACGAATCACTTTCAAGACAGGAGCTGACTGGAGCGCCCCACTAGTTTTGAAAATTTCGCGAAGATTCGGCAAACGGCGCCAAAGATATTGGCAAAAGAAAAACGCTATTTGAATAGAAACGAGGTCCTAACTATAACTACCTACTGGCGACCGCCAGTAGGTAAGATATATATATATATATATATATATATATATATATATATGGAGTTAGGTATAAAAAATGTATACAAACTTACCTTTTGATCTATTTGCCCCTATTTGCGGATCCGCGGCTGCTTTATTGGGGCAGCTAACTGTGGAACAGGAGGTGCCTGTTATATGCAGGGGTGCCGGCGCGAACATCGGCAATCCTTTTAAAGACATTTTTTGAATGTGAGTGCCGGCGGCGACCCACTTGGGTTTTACTGAACCACCAGTCCTAGGAAGCATTGGTTCAGGTGTTTCACCTGAGCATAATTATTACGGGGATTTACTGGTGGTTGCCGCACGTCATCACGTCACATGGTCTGCCTTTGAAGAGGGCGTTGGCCCGAAACGCGTCTGGCAGGAAACCAGAAAAGGACTTTGTTCATGGCGTGTGCCCTTGCTTTGGCGTAATTTCCACCTGGGAGTGCATCCCACCTAGAGGCAACTCTTTTTGCATTTTGTACAGTGGCCTGCCTGGTCGCCGGATGCACCACCGCGAAACACTTGCGGGTCCACGGCTGCTTTATTGGGGCAGCTAACTGTGGAACAGGAGGTGCCTGTTATATGCAGGGGTACCGGCACGAACATCGGCAATCCTTTTAAAGACATTTTTTGAAAGTGAGTGCCGGCGGCGACCCACTTGGGTTTTACTGAACCACCAGTCCCAGGAAGCATTGGTTCAGGTGTTTCACCTGAGCATAATTATTACGGGGATTTACTGATGGTTGCCGCACGCCGTCACGTCACATGGTCTGCCACTGAAGAGGGCGTTGGCCCAAAACGCGTCTGGCAGGAAACCAGAAAAGGACTTTGTTCATGGCGTGTGCTCTTGCTTTGGCGTAATTTCCACCTGGGAGTGCATCCCACCTAGCGGCAACTCTTTTTGCATTTTGTACAGCGGCCTGCCTGGTCGCGGGATGCACCACCGCGAAACACTTGCGGGTCCGCGGCTGCTTTATTGGGGCAGCTAACTGTGGAACAGGAGGTGCCTGTTATATGCAAGGGTGCCGACGTGAACATCGGCAATCCTTTTAAAGACATTTTTTGAATGTGAGTGCCGGCGGCGACCCACTTGGGTTTTACTGAACCACCAGTCCCAGGAAGCATTGCTTCAGGTGTTTCACCTGAGCATAATTATTATGGGGATTTACTGGTGGTTGCCGCACGCCGTCACGTCACATGGTCTGCCACTGAAGAGGGCGTTGGCCCGAAACGCGTCCGGCAGGAAACCAGAAAAGGACTTTGTTCATCGCGTGTGCCCTTGCTTTGGCGTAATTTCCACCTGGGAGTGCATCCCACCTAGAGGCAACTCTTTTTGCATTTTGTACAGCGGCTTGCCTGGTCGCGGGATGCACCACCGCGAAACACTTGTGGGTCCGCGACTGCTTTATTGGGGCAGCTAACTATGGAACAGGAGGTGCCTGTTATATGTATGGGTGGCGGCGCAAACATCGGCAATCCTTTTAAAGACATTTTTTTAATGTGAGTGCCGGCGGCGACCCACTTGGGTTTTACTGAACCACCAGTCCCAGGAAGCATTGCTTCAGGTGTTTCACCTGAGCATAATTATTACGGGGATTTACTGGTGGTTGCTGCACACCATCACGTCACATGGTCAGCCACTGAAGAGGGCGTTGGCCCGAAATGCGTCTGGCAGGAAACCAGAAAAGGACTTTGTTCATGGCGTGTGCCCTTGCTTTGGCGTAATTTCCACCTGGGAGTGCATCCCACCTAGAGGCAACTCTTTTTGCATTTTGTACAGCGGCCTGCCTGGTCGCGGGATGCACCACCGAGAAACACTTGCGGGTCCGTGTCTACTTTATTGGGGCAGCTAACTGTGGAACAGGAGGTGCCTGTTATATGCAGGGGTGCCGGCGCAAACATCGGCAATCCTTTTAAAGACATTTTTTTAATGTGAGTGCCGGCGGCGACCCACTTGGGTTTTACTGAACCACCAGTCCCAGGAAGCATTGCTTCAGGTGTTTCACCTGAGCATAATTATTACGGGGATTTACTGATGGTTGCCGCACTCCGTCACGTCACATGGTCTGCCACTGAAGAGGGCGTTGGCCCAAAACGCGTCTGGCAGGAAACCAGAAAAGGACTTTGTTCATGGCGTGTGCCTTTGCCTTGGCATAATTTCCACCTGGGAGTGCATCCCACCTAGAGGCAACTCTTTTTGCATTTTGTACAGCGGCCTGCGTGGTCGCGGGATGCACCACCGCGAAACACTTGCGGGTCCGCGGCTGCTTTATTGGGGCAGCTAACTGTGGAACAGGAGGTGCCTGTTATATGCAGGGGTGCCGGTGCGAACATCAGCAATCCTTTTAAAGACATTTTTTTAATGTGAGTGCCGGCGGCGACCCACTTGGGTTTTACTGAACCACCAGTCCCAGGAAGCATTGCTTCAGGTGTTTCACCTGAGCATAATTATTACGGGGATTTACTGGTGGTTGCTGCACTCCGTCACGTCACATGGTCTGCCACTGAAGAGGGCGTTGGCCCGAAACGCGTCTGGCAGGAAACCAGAAAAGGACTTTGTTCATGGCGTGTGCCTTTGCCTTGGCATAATTTCCACCTGGGAGTGCATCCCACCTAGAGGCAACTCTTTTTGCATTTTGTACAGCGGCCTGCGTGGTCGCGGGATGCTCCACCGCGAAACACTTGCGGGTCCGTGGCTGCTTTATTGGGGCAGCTAACTGTGGAACAGGAGGTGCCTGTTATATGCAGGGGTGCCGGTGCGAACATCGGCAATCCTTTAAAGACATTTTATTAATGTGAGTGCCGGCGGCGACCCACTTGGGTTTTACTGAACCACCAGTCCCAGGAAGCATTGCTTCAGGTGTTTCACCTGAGGATAATTATTACGGGGATTTACTGGTGGTTGCCGCACGCCGTCACGTCACATGGTCTGCCACTGAAGAGGGCGTTGGCCCGAAACGCGTCTGGCAGGAAACCAGAAAAGGACTTTGTTCATCGCGTGTGCCCTTGCTTTGGTGTAATTTCCACCTGGGAGTGCATCCCACCTAGAGGCAACTCTTTTTGCATTTTGTACAGCGGCCTGCCTGGTCGCGGGATGCACCACCGCGAAACACTTGCAGGTCCGCGGCTGCTTTATTGGGGCAGCTAACTGTGGAACAGGAGGTGCCTGTTATATGCAAGGGTGCCGACGTGAACATCGGCAATCCTTTTAAAGACATTTTTTGAATGTGAGTGCCGGCGGCGACCCACTTGGGTTTTACTGAACCACCAGTCCCAGGAAGCATTGCTTCAGGTGTTTCACCTGAGCATAATTATTATGGGGATTTACTGGTGGTTGCCGCACGCCGTCACGTCACATGGTCTGCCACTGAAGAGGGCGTTGGCCCGAAACCCGTCCGGCAGGAAACCAGAAAAGGACTTTGTTCATTGCGTGTGCCCTTGCTTTGGCGTAATTTCCACCTGGGAGTGCATCCCACCTAGAGGCAACTCTTTTTGCATTTTGTACAGCGGCTTGCCTGGTCGCGGGATGCACCACTGCGAAACACTTGTGGGTCCGCGACTGCTTTATTGGGGCAGCTAACTGTGGAACAGGAGGTGCCTGTTATATGTATGGGTGCCGGCGCAAACATCGGCAATCCTTTTAAAGACATTTTTTTAATGTGAGTGCCGGCGGCGACCCACTTGGGTTTTACTGAACCACCAGTCCCAGGAAGCATTGCTTCAGGTGTTTCACCTGAGCATAATTATTACGGGGATTTACTGGTGGTTGCTGCACACCATCACGTCACATGGTCAGCCACTGAAGAGGGCGTTGGCCCGAAATGCGTCTGGCAGGAAACCAGAAAAGGACTTTGTTCATGGCGTGTGCCCTTGCTTTGGCGTAATTTCCACCTGGGAGTGCATCCCACCTAGAGGCAACTCTTTTTGCATTTTGTACAGCGGCCTGCCTGGTCGCGGGATGCACCACCGCGAAACACTTGCGGGTCCGTGTCTACTTTATTGGGGCAGCTAACTGTGGAACAGGAGGTGCCTGTTATATGCAGGGGTGCCGGCGCGAACATCAGCAATCCTTTTAAAGACATTTTTTTAATGTGAGTGCCGGCGGCGACCCACTTGGGTTTTACTGAACCACCAGTCCCAGGAAGCATTGCTTCAGGTGTTTCACCTGAGCATAATTATTACGGGGATTTACTGATGGTTGCCGCACTCCGTCACGTCACATGGTCTGCCACTGAAGAGGGCGTTGGCCCAAAACGCGTCTGGCAGGAAACCAGAAAAGGACTTTGTTCATGGCGTGTGCCTTTGCCTTGGCATAATTTCCACCTGGGAGTGCATCCCACCTAGAGGCAACTCTTTTTGCATTTTGTACAGCGGCCTGCGTGGTCGCGGGAAGCACCACCGCGAAACACTTGCGGGTCCGCGGCTGCTTTATTGGGGCAGCTAACTGTGGAACAGGAGGTGCCTGTTATATGCAGGGGTGCCGGTGCGAACATCAGCAATCCTTTTAAAGACATTTTTTTAATGTGAGTGCCGGCGGCGACCCACTTGGGTTTTACTGAACCACCAGTCCCAGGAAGCATTGCTTCAGGTGTTTCACCTGAGTATAATTATTACGGGGATTTACTGGTGGTTGCTGCACTCCGTCACGTCACATGGTCTGCCACTGAAGAGGGCGTTGGCCCGAAACGCGTCTGGCAGGAAACCAGAAAAGGACTTTGTTCATGGTGTGTGCCCTTGCTTTGGCGTAATTTCCACCTGGGAGTGCATCCCACCTAGAGGCAACTCTTTTTGCATTTTGTACAGCGGCCTGCCTGGTCGCGGGATGCACCACCGCGAAACACTTGCAGGGTACGCGGCTACTTTATTGAGGGCAACTAACTGTGGAACAGGAGGTGCCTGTTATATGCAGGGTGCCGGCGCGAACATCAGCAATACTTTTAAAGACATTATTTTAATGTGAGTGCCGGCGGCGACCCACTTGGGTTTTGCTGAACCACCAGTCCCAGGAAGCATTGCTTCAGGTGTTTCACCTGAGCATAATTATTACGGGATTTACTGGTGGTTGCCGCACGCCGTCACGTCACATGGTCTGCCACTGAAGAGGGCGTTGGCCCGAAACGCGTCTGGCAGGAAACCAGAAAAGGACTTTGTTCATCGCGTGTGCCCTTGCTTTGGTGTAATTTCCACCTGGGAGTGCATCCCACCTAGAGGCAACTCTTTTTGCATTTTGTACAGCGGCCTGCCTGGTCGCGGGATGCACCACCGCGAAACACTTGCAGGTCCGCGGCTGCTTTATTGGGGCAGCTAACTGTGGAACAGGAGGTGCCTGTTATATGCAGGGGTGCCGGCGCAAACATCGGCAATCCTTTTAAAGACATTTTTTGAATGTGAATGCCGGCGGCGACCCACTTGGGTTTTACTGAACCACCAGTCCCAGGAAGCATTGCTTCAAGTGTTTCACCTGAGCATAATTATTACGGGGATTTACTGGTGGTTGCCGCACACCGTCATGTCACATGGTCAGCCACTGAAGAGGGCGTTGGCCCGAAATGCGTCTGGCAGGAAACCAGAAAAGGACTTTGTTCATGGCGTGTGCCCTTGCTTTGGCGTAATTTCCACCTGGGAGTGCACCCCACCTAGAGGCAACTCTTTTTGCATTTTGTACAGCAGCCTGCCTGGTCGCGGGATGCACCACCGCGAAACACTTGCGGGTACGCGGCTACTTTATTGAGGGCAACTAACTGTGGAACAGGAGGTGCCTGTTATATGCAGGGGTGCCGGCGCGAACATCAGCAATACTTTTAAAGACATTATTTTAATGTGAGTGCCGGCGGCGACCCACTTGGGTTTTGCTGAACCACCAGTCCCAGGAAGCATTGCTTCAGGTGTTTCACCTGAGCATAATTATTACGGGGATTTACTGGTGGTTGCCGCACGCCGTCACGTCACATGGTCTGCCACTGAAGAGGGCGTTGGCCCGAAACGCGCCTGGCAGGAAACCAGAAAAGGACTTTGTTCATGGCGTGTGCCCTTGCTTTGGCGTAATTTCCACCTGGGAGTGCATCCCACCTAGAGGCAACTCTTTTTGCATTTTGTACAGCGGCCTGCCTGGTCGCGGGATGCACCACCGCAAAACACTTGCGGGTACGCGGCTACTTTATTGAGGGCAACTAACTGTGGAACAGGAGGTGCCTGTTATATGCAGGGGTGCCGGCGCGAACATCAGCAATACTTTTAAAGACATTATTTTAATGTGAGTGCCGGCGGCGACCCACTTGGGTTTTGCTGAACCACCAGTCCCAGGAAGCATTGCTTCAGGTGTTTCACCTGAGCATAATTATTACGGGGATTTACTGGTGGTTGCCGCACGCCGTCACGTCACATGGTCTGCCACTGAAGAGGGCGTTGGCCCGAAACGCGTCTGGCAGGAAACCAGAAAAGGACTTTGTTCATGGCGTGTGCCCTTGCTTTGGCGTAATTTCCACCTGGGAGTGCATCCCACCTGGAGGCAACTCTTTTTGCATATATATATATTGTGGGCTCTCGCTTCTTTGTCTAAATGCCAACAGGATTCTCCATTCCTGCTATTTTGAGCCCGCCCTGCAGAGTCGGGGGCCCCCAGTAAAATGGAGCATTTCTTTTGCACAAAACGGAGGGGGCATGACACGCTCTTCAAGCGCACCAGCCAACGGATTTCCAGGGCTATTTGGTGATGCGAGAGAGAAAGGGAAATGAAGGAGGTTTTTGCCTCTTTCTGACAACGTCGCATCCCGGACGTATTTCCTGTGCATGGCAGCTAAAACTATGCACTTTGCAGAAAGGAACTTTACATGCAAGCACCGTGAAGCACATCAGTGATTCTAATGTGACATTGGCTGCGTAAGTACGCTATTAAGCAGAATAGAACAGCGCGCCGTGTCATGCTGCATAACTTGAATATTGGTGCATTCTGGGATTTGTGGTCGGAACTGTGAACCACATGACCACTTGGACTATAAATAAGTGCACTCACCTGTGAACAAGGCTAACGCCGAAACGCGTAGGGGTTTTAAGAGTGTTGCTGTGCTGCCATGCCAAAAGACGAATAAAGTGTCAGCTGGGAAGCAAGTCGATGTTGTGGGCTCTATGCTTCTTTGTCTAAATGCCAACAGGATTCTCCATTCCTGCTATTTTGAGCCCGCCCTGCAGAGTCGGGGGCCCCCAGTAAAAGAGAGCATTTCTTTTGCACAAAACGGAGGGGGCATGACACGCTCTTCAAGCGCACCAGCCAACGGATTTCCAGGGCTATTTGGTGATGCGAGAGAGAAAGGGAAATGAAGGAGGTTTTTGCCTCTTTCTGACAACGTCGCATCCCGGACGTATTTCCTGTGCATGGCAGCTAAAACTATGCACTTTGCAGAAAGGAACTTTACCTGCAAGCACCATGAAGCACATCAGTGATTCTAATGTGACATTGGCTGCGTAAGTACGCTATTAAGCAGAATGGAACAGCGCGCCGTGTCATGCTGCATAACTTGTATATTGGTGCATTCTGGGATTTGTGGTCGGAACTGTGAACCACATGACCACTTGGACTATAAATAAGTGCACTCACCTGTGAACAAGGCTAACGCCAAAACGCGTAGGGGTTTTAAGAGTGTTGCTGTGCTGCCATGCCAAAAGACGAATAAAGTGTCAGCTGGGAAGCAAGTCGATGTTGTGGGCTCTACGCTTCTTTGTCTAAATGCCAACAGGATTCTCCATTCCTGCTATTTTGAGCCCGCCCTGCAGAGTCGGGGGCCCCCAGTAAAATGGAGCATTTCTTTTGCATATATATATATATATATATATATATATATATGTATCAGGCAAAATATCATAAAGAACTATCATGGTGGAGAACTCTAGGTCTAATAACAGAAGCGGAAATGAAGTATTTGAAAGTTGACCATCCTGTGATGCCTATTTTTTATTTGATCCCAAAAATCCATAAAAATATCAATAAGCCTCCAGGCAGACCCATTATATCTGCTATTGGAAGTCTCCTAGAAACAACGTCCAGATTTTTAGACCATTTTTTACAGGAGTTTGTTAAGGGTTTACCCTCACATATTCAAGACACTGGAGACTTCCTGAGAACATTGCATGATTTTAAATGGGAAGAAGGGGATCTTTTAGTGACTCTTGATGTGTCGTCTCTCTACACAAGCATTGCCCACAAGGATGGATTAAGAGCATTGAGGCACTTTTTAGGTGGTAGACCCCTTTGTTTGTATCAACACTCAGAAATGCTTTTAAGAATGGCGGAATTTTGCCTTGAGAACAATTTATTCCAATATGTTAATGATACTTTTAAGCAATTAAGGGGGACGGCGATGGGTACCTGCTTCGCCCCCAGCTATGCAAATCTTCACATGGGCTGGTGGGAGGAGCAGGTACTCAGAACCATGTACAAAACCCAGTGGCAAAACAACATTAAATTGTGGGTCAGATTCATCGATGACCTCTTCGTTATATGGAGAGGTTGTCCAATACAAGCTAAAGTATTTATTTCCTCTTTGAATGTGAATGATCTTAATTTGACTTTTACCGATAATATGAGTCCATCCTGTGTTCATTTTTTAGATTTGAAGGTGTTTATCAAAGAGGGGCAGCTACATACATGCACCTATAGGAAACCTGCTGGGAACTCTGTTTTACATAGTCAAAGTTTTCATCCTCAAAAGTTAAAGCAGAGTATTCCATATGCAGAACAACTAAGAATGAAGAGGAACTGCAGTGAAAGTAGTACTCTAGAAGCAGCACAGGAGGATCTCAATGTTAGGTTCAGACAGAGGGGTTATAACCAGATGGTTTTGGACCAGGCATTATGTAAAGTGAATACAATGACCAGACAAGATATTCTCTTTGGGGAAACTGGTAGGACCAAGAAGGACAAGGTGTCTAACTCTAAACCAGAGTTAAGATTAATTATGGGATTTAATGCTTACCAGGCGAGGGTGAGAGCCAGCCTGGGTAAGCATTGGCATCTTATCAGGGGAGATCCGGTCCTGAAAGAAATAGTTTCCAATCAACCTCTTTTGTCATTTAGAAGGGCTAAATCTATGAGGGAACAATTGGTGATCAACAGTCCAGAATTGGGGGAAAAGGTAAGCTGGTTGAAACCAAGCCCTGGTTTTAGTAGGTGTTCCAAATGCAAAGCCTGCAAATATGGATTAAATAAAAAAGAAATCCAAATGCCCCTGTGGAAGAGACCCTGGAAAATATTGAAAAGTCTGAACTGTAGAAGTGATCATGTAGTGTATGTTTTAACCTGCACTTGCTCTATGTTATATGTAGGAAGTACTATCCACATGGCCCATGTTAGGATATTACAGCATTTGAGAGCAGTTAAAAACCAGGATCCTAGTTATCCAGTGGCACGCCACATTAATGAGGTACATGGAGGGAAGATAGAAGATCTATCCTATTTTGTTTTGGATGCTGTACCAAAGAAAAGAAGAGGGGGTAATAGAGAACTAGACTTGAGAAAATTGGAGTCCAGGTACATTCTAATGTTGGATAGCAAGAACCCTAAAGGTCTTAATGCGGACGAAGGACTCCATGTACATCTGCTGTAGGAGGATGTTAAAACACCAAAGACCTATACATTTGATTTAGGGCAGATTCTGTGTTCTAAGGGGCAAAAATATAGATTACTATATAATTTTTCTTAGGTGTTTTCAAATAATATTATATATATATATATATATATATATATATATATATATATGTATGTGGAGTTAGGTATAAAAAATGTATACAAACTTACCTTTTGATCTATTTGCCCCTCATTATTCTGTCTTCGATATTAGAATCACACAGTATTCTTTATTTATACATTTATGTTACGGCCTAGCAACATGGCCACCAGAGTGGTTAACATATAACAGATATAGCACAATTTAATGATGGATTGTTTAGCCCAAATTTATATCTCCTTAAAAATGTACAGTCATGCATTAAATACATTTGTCAGCATTAATCTCCTACCTGAAGCTAACATCGAGGCCTGTCTTCTGTACATCTGCAAAAGACATGGTGGAAGGACAGGTGAAGCAAATGTTTGGAGGGTTTGGCTGCTGTCCACGGATTGTTTCTGCCAGATGGATCACTTAATGAAGTGGTTTGGGAGCCAATATGGATGTATGGTGCTGATATGGGCCTAATGATGTGTCTTGTGGAGCTTATTGTTCAGATTTTGGGTAACTTGCCTGTTTTTCAGATTTGGATACATAGGTGATCTTGGCAGTCTGTCTCAGGCTCGACCCAGGGCCGTGGAGCTTTGACTGACCTGAGGCATGAAAGAAGACAACCTGTTTCATCCACTTGCTCCATGACCTGACTGTGATTGTTCCCTGGCCCTCAGGGACTTGTAGCATGTCTAACAAACTCACTAAGAATTGTGTCTTTCTGAAATCTGGCCCTTGTTTGATCACTTCGCCCATGGTCTCTAGCTCACGGGAAACAGCCATTACAATGTGGCCGTTACAACATATAACCATTACAGCGCAACAGTTACAACGCACGTACCGTTACAGGGACGATATAGTTAGGCTGATATTTCACTCGTACCAAAACAGAAAAAGTCAGCAGATATACTTAGCTGAGCTAACTATAACTTCGCCCCCACAATGCACTGCTTATGACCTCACATATTACATCACTCATGACATGGCCAGTGACTTCACTCATGACATCACTGATGATGTTGAAAATTACGTGGGAGGGCCTCTCAGACACACCCAGCCCCGGGGACTGCCACCACCCCGTGGCTTAATGTTTACAAAATGCTGGGGGGGGCACGGACCCTCCCCGGGCCTTTAATAGTAATTGAGGCGGGGGCCGCATGGACAACCCTACAGCCCCAGGGGCCGCCACCTCCCCGGGGCTTTAATAGTAATTGATGCAGGGGGTGTGCAGACCTCCCCTCCTGCAGCCCCGGGGACCACCACCTCCCCGGGTATTTAATGATAAGTAATGCGGGGGCTGTGGGGCACCCTTCCTGAAGCCCTAGATGGCCTTGGGGACCGCCACCCCTCAGGGCTGGCTCCTGCAATGTCTCTGGGTGCCCACTCCGGGGCATTCTACTTTGCTATGGCTTGGCAGGAGTAAAGCTCCCGCCAAGCCATAGCAAACTCTGCTCTGCTTCGTACAAGCGAGAGCATGTAAAATGCTCTCGTTTGCATCAAAAGGAGCAGAAGTGCTTTTAGACAGAGGGACTACATGTTCAGCAGTTCCCTCTGCCCGAAAGCAACACCGGCTTCTGCAGAAGGCGGAGAGCCATCAGGGACTGCAGGGGCCTTGAGGCTCCCCCTGCGGTCCCCGTCCTTGGTGAGTGGGTGCCCTGGGTGGGACCAGGACACCCAAACTAGAGGCTGGGCACTGGGGGATGGGGTCCCCCTGGCAGAAATTGGCTTGGGAGGAGGGCCACAGAGCCCCCTTCCCCTTTTCTTCAATTAAAAGAAAATATATATATAAAAGAAAAAATCCAGGCCCCGGGGGGATAGGGTCCTGGCTCCCCTCCCTTTAATAATAAAAATAATGCTAAAAAAAACTGGGGACTGGGGGATGGGGTCCCCGGGGCCGAAATTGCCGGAGGCCCTGTCCCCTTTTTCCACCACTCTGCAAACGTGCCTTCTGGCATGCTACTAGTTGGGGGATAAAGTCCCCTTTGCTGCTGAGGGTCCTTAGGTGCCAACAAGACCTCCTGTTACCTCCAGTAAGTCCCACACATCAGGATTGCTGAGAAGTCTTTGGAGGCCATGCCCCTTTCTCCACCACTCTGCAAGCGGGCCTCCGGGCTCACTGCTGGTTGGGGGATGAAGTCCCCTTGGCTGCTGAGGGTCCTTGGTGGCAAACAACCCCTCCTATTACCTCCAGTAAGTCCCACACAGCGGGATTGCTAAGAGGTCTTTGGAGGCCACGCCTCCTTTCTTCACCACTTTGCAAAAGTGTCTCCTGGTGCACTACTGGATGGAGACTGAAGTCCTCTTGGATGCTGAGGGACCGTGGGGGCCAAAAAGCCCTTCTGGTACTTTCTGTAAGTTCTGCACAGCGGGATTCCTGAGAGCTGGTCAGAGGCCCGCCCCCTTTCTCAACCACTCTACAAACACCACTACTACTTAAAAAACCATAGAAATTCGCTAAAAACCAAAGGTTACAGAGATGTTATAGTTAGGAAATGGAATTTAAAAAACCTTAGAAATATACTGAAAAGACCAAAGGTTACAAGGAAGCTATAGTTAGGCTCAGGCTTCACTCATACAAAACCAGTGACATTCAGCAGTTATGGCTAGTTGAGATAACTATAACTTATGCCCCTGCAATGCACTGCTTATAACCTCACATATTACATCCCCCATGACATGGTCAGTGACATCATTGAGGACATCACTGATGACATCACAAATGACATTACTGATGACATCATCCACAAAATCACTAACACACCCACTCATACCCCCATAGAACCTTTCACATACCCAGTTCCACTGCCACTCCCACACAACCATTCACAAACCCATTCACAGACCCATACCAGTACTGACTCACCCATACCGGCAGTCACACACCCCCTCACCCACCCACACAGACACTCAGATACCCATACATGTACTCAGACAACCAATCAATCACCCATACAGTCACTCACGTACCCACTCACACACCCATACTGCCACTTAGACACCACCTGACAGACTGATACAAACATTCACACAACCAGTCACTCGTCCATACATTCACTGAGACACCTAATTACTCACTTATACAGACAGCAACGCACCCACTGAATCATCCATACGGGCACTCAGACACCCATTGATTCTCCAATACACCTTGGTATATATATTTAACACTCATAAACTTTTTAAAAACACTCACAGTCACTGGATGATTTGAACAGTGATGTCATTTGAGATGTGAGGTCATAAGCAGTGCATTGAGGGGGCACTAGTTATACTTAGCTCAGCTAACTATAACAGCTGAATTTCACTGGTTTTGTACGAATGAAACCTGAGCCTAGCTATAACGTCCCTGTAACCTTTGTTTTTTCAGTGAATTTATATATATATACTTTTTAAAAAACTTTCCCATATATATATGTATATATAAATTATCTACTGGCGGTCGCCAGTAGATAGTTATAGTTAGGACCTATTATCCATAGGAAATCCGTAACATTCTATTCCCAATAACTTTGGCGTCGTTTGACGAATCATCGTGAAATTTTCAAAACTAGTGGGGCGCTCCGGTCCGCTCCTGTCTTGAAAGTTTCGGGGTGATTGATCAAGCGGGGGCCGAGAAAAAAGGGGGGTCCCAAAACGTGTTTTCTCCATGTTAATTCCCATAGGAAATTTTAGCCACGGCTATAGCCCGAACTGCTGAACGGAATTACACCACATTTTGCAAAAAGGTAGCACTTGGTTCAGAAAGCGACCTTTTTTTTAATTGGTGTAAATCCGTTCAGTAGTTGCGGAGAAATTCAAAAGATAAGAGTGAACAAATCAATTTCCCATAGGAAACTTTATGCAAGGCTACAGCCAAAACTGCTGAACGGAATTACACCAAATTTGGCAAAAAGGTAGTGCTTGGTTCAGAAAGCACCCTTTTTAAAAATGGTGTAAAGCCTCGTGGCTCCCGTCCTGTCATAGCAAACTGCTTTGGTTTTTGGAACAGAGAGCAGGAAACCTGCTCTCTCTTCCAAAAACCAAAGCAGATTGCTTTTCCACACGGGGAGCTGCATCTTAGCAGCTCCCCATGTGGAAAAGCAATGCCAGCTCCCGCAGGACGCGGGGAGCCGGCGGGACCGTGGGGGCATTGGGGACCCCCCCACGGTCCCCAACGGAGAGGGCCAGCCCCGGGGATGGGGTCCCCGGGGCTAGTAGTGGCCCGGGAGGGGGGCCACGCGGCCCCCCTCCCCATAATTAAAAGATTTTTTTAAAATAAATAAATAAATAAAGGCCGCCCCGGGGATGGGGTCCCCGGGGCCAGTAGAGGCCTCAGGAGGGGGGCCACGCAGACCCCCTCCATAAACAAAAATATATATTTGGCCATGCCCCGGGGGATGGGGTCCCCGGGACCGGAATTGGCCATGGGAGGGGGGCCCACGCGGCCCCCTTCCCGTTAATTTTATTTTTTTTTAAATCAAAAAAGGGGTCAGGCCCTGGGGGATGGGGTCCCCAGGGCCCAAAAAAAGTAAAAAGAAGAGGGGCCACACAGCCCCCCTTCCAAAAAACAAAAAAACACGCGATCGTGCCGAGGCTCCGCCCCTCCCAGCAACACTCTGCAAACGCGCCCTGTGGCGCGTTTTAAGTTGGGAAATGAATTCCCCTTCAATACTGGGGGTCCCTGGGGGCCAACTAGCCCACCAGGAACCTCCAGTATGCGCCAGGGGCTGCGTTGCAGAGAGGTGGTCCAGGCCACGCCCCTTTACACCTCTCTGCAACGCAGCTCTGTGGCGCTTACTGGAGGTACCTGGTGGGCTAGTTGGACCCCAGGGACCCTCAGGATTCAAGGGGACTTAATCCCCCAACGTAAAACGCGCCACGGGGTGCGTTTGCACAGTGGTGAAGGGAGGGGGCTGGGCTTCAGGTGACATGTGTGCAAACAGGCCCCGTGGCGCATTTTAAGATGGGGAATTAAATCCTCTTCAATCCTGAGGGTCCCTGGGGGCCAACAAGCCCACCAGGTATGTCCAGAAAGCGCCACAGAGCTGCGTTGCAGAGAGGTGTAAAAAGGGGCGTGGCCTCTGAACACCTCTCTGCAACGCAGCTCTCTGGCGCATACTGGAGGTATCTGGTGGGCTAGTTGGCCCCTAGGGTCCCTCGGGATTGAGGAGGAATTAATTCTCCAACTTAAAACGCGCCACAGGGCGTGTTTGCAGACATGTCACCTCAGGCCCCACCCCCTTCCTTCACCATTGTGCAAATATTCCTCTAAAATCAGCCGAACAACGAATTCCGATTTACTCACCTGTTATCAGGAGAGACCTCAGTGCTGCATCTTTGAGCCCAGTACGGATCCTGAAAAGTAATTCTAACCGTACTTACCAGTAACTTGATTTTCCTTCCATAGGCTAACATTGACTGGTTTCACTTGGAAATTCTTCTAAGTGTGGAGTTTTGGAACTTTATAATATTCCTCTAAAATCAGCCGAACTACGAATTCCGATTTACTCACCTGTTATCAGGAGAGAACCCAGTGCTGCATCTTTTAGCACAGCACTGACCCTGAAAAGTAATTCTAACCGTACTTACCAGTAACTTGTATTTCCTTCCATAGGAATCCATTGTCTGGTTTTCAGCAGAAAAGTTTCAAAGTGTCGATTTTCACAAACTACAAATATTCCTTAAAAATCGCCTGTATTACTTAAACGCATTCTTTCAACTGTTTACAGGAGATGCACCAGTGCTGGATCCAGGATCCACCACTGAGTAAGAAAAAGTAACGATAACACTACTTACCTGCTAAGTGAATTTCCTCCCATAGGATAACACTGGTGATTCTATGTGAAAAAGTTTCTAAGTGTCAACTTTTAAAATACAATAATATTCCTTAAAAATCACTACTGTAACCAAAACGCTTTTACTCAACTGTTTACAGGAGATGTCCCAGGACTGAATCTGGGATCCAGTCCTGTGGTTAGAAAAGTAATCCATAAAGTAACTAATTGCATTTAACTAGAAATTCACATTGAGCTCAATGTTGCATTGTGTTTGAAATTGTGTTGCCCATTGCAACAACTGTAACTACTGTACTTAAAAGTCTATTGCCTATTTGCAAAGTATTTAAACTAAAGTAATTCATTATGAGAAAGTATATTTTGTAATGTAATGTATAATGTAATTACAATGTAATTTAAAAAATAAAATATCTAAAAATAAATAGTTTAAAAAAATGTAGTAAATCAGTATCAAAAAAATAAAGATAACAATTAATACATTTAAAAATTGTCATTTACAAAAACTTTGAAATTCACTGAAAAAAACCATAGGTTTCAGACATGTTATAGTTAGGAATTAGCATTTAAAAAACCTTTGAAATTCACTGAAAAAACCATAGGTTTCAGTCACGTTACAGTTAGAAATTAGCATTTAAAAAACCTTACAAATTCACTGAAAAAACCATAGGTTTTAGGGACAGTTATAGTTAGTTGGACATTGCACTCGTACAAAACCCGTGAAATTCCCCCGTTATAGTTAGTTCAGCTAACTATAACTCGCGCCCGCAATGCACTGCTGATGACGTCACATATTACATCACTCATGACATGGTCAGTGACATCACTGATGACATCACTGATGACATCTCAAATGACATCACTGATCACATCATCCAGTGACTGTGTGTTTCTGTAAAGTTTAAATATTTTTAATATATATAGGGAAAGGCGTATTGAAGAATGAGTGGGTGTATAAGTGTCTGTATGGATGATTTAGTAGGTGCGTGACTAACTCTATAAGTGAGTGATTAAACGTATCTTACTGAATGCATGGGTTAGTGACTAAACTGGGTGAATGTCTGTATCCGTCTGTCTGTTGCTGTGTAAGTGGTGCATGGGTTTGTGAATAGCTACATGAGTGTCTATATGAGTTATTGATTGGTTGTCTGAGTATCTGTGTGGGTGCCTGAGTGTTTGTGTGGGTGGGGTGTGTGCGACTCTGTGCATAGATGTGTGAGTGGGTGATTCACTGGGTGGATGGTTTCAAGAGTGCATCTGTGATAGACTGTATGGGTGGGTAAGTGTGTGTAAGAGTGTGTTAGTGAGTGA
This sequence comes from Calotriton arnoldi, assembly GCA_963921515.1. Taxonomy (NCBI): domain Eukaryota; kingdom Metazoa; phylum Chordata; class Amphibia; order Caudata; family Salamandridae; genus Calotriton; species Calotriton arnoldi. The sequence continues at coordinate 179,256 of CAWUFW010009793.1, forward strand.
ATGTATGTCCCAGTGGTACATGTGTGAGTAACTACATATGTGAAAGGCAGTATATATGTGTGTTGGAGTATATAAATAGCTATAAGCGAGAGTGTGTGATTGTGAGAGTGACTGTATGGATGAGTGTGTGCTTGTATCAGTGATTGTATAAGAGCGTAAGAATGTGCTAGTATTTGTATGAGTAAGTGAGCTGGTGTGTGTATAACTGTATAGGTGAGTAAATGGCAGTGTGTACAATTATTTGCATGACTGACTAGGTGTGTGAGTACCTCTATGGATGAGTGGCAGTGTTTGAGTGTCTATATAGGAGTATGAGTGCATATGATAGTCCTGTGCTGAGTGACCATAAGTATGAGTGACTGTACGGGTGAGTGAGTGGATGTGTGTGTGTAGACCTAAGAATCAGTGAGTGGGTATGTAGTTATTGGTGTTGGAGTGTCTATGGTTTTGCGAATGGCAGTCTGTAATTTAGAGTGGGTATATCAAAGGTTATATTAGGGTGTGAGGAGGTGCATCAGATTATCACGTGGATGATGTGATCAGTGATGTCATTTGAGATGTCATCAGTGATGTCATCAGTGATGTCACTGACCATGTCATGAGTGATGTAATATGTGACGTCATCAGCAGTGCATTGCGGGGGCGCGAGTTATAGTTAGCTGAACTAACTATAACGGGGGAATTTCATGGGTTTTGTACGAGTGCAATGTCCAACTAACTATAACTGTCCCTAAAACCTATGGTTTTTTCAGTGAATTTGTAAGGTTTTTTAAATGCTAATTTCTAACTATAACGTGCCTGAAACCTATGGTTTTTTCAGTGATATATATATATATATATATATATAGGTCCTAACTATAACTATCTACTGGCGACCGCCAGTAGATATATATATATATATATATATATATATATATATATATTCACTGAAAAAACCATAGGTTTTAGGGACAGTTATAGTTACTTGGACATTGCACTCGTACAAAACCCGTGAAATTCCCCCGTTATAGTTAGTTCAGCTAACTATAACTCGCGCCCCGCAATGCACTGCTGATGACGTCACATATTACATCACTCATGACATGGTCAGTGACATCACTGATGACATCACTGATGACATCTCAAATGACATCACTGTTGACATCATCCAGTGACTGTGTGTTTCTGTAAAGTTTAAATATTTTTAATATATATAGGGAAAGGCGTTTTGAAGAATGAGTGGGTGTATAAGTGTCTGTATGGATGATTTAGTAGGTGCGTGACTAATTCTATAAGTGAGTGATTAAACGTATCTTACTGAATGCATGGGTTAGTGAATAAACTGGGTGAATGTCTGTATCTGTCTGTTGCTGTGTAAGTGGCTGCATGGGTTTGTGAACAGCTACATGAGTGTCTATAAGAGTTATTGATTTGTTGTCTGAGTATCTGTATGGGTGCCTGAGTGTTTGTGTGGATGGGGTGTGTGCGACTGTGCATAGATGTGTGAGTGGGTGATTCACTGGGTGGATGGTTTCAAGAGTGCATCTGTGATAGACTGTATGGGTGGGTAAGTGTGTGTAACAGTGTGTTAGTGAGTGAATGTATGTCCCAGTGGTACATGTGTGAGTAACTACATATGTGAAAGGCAGTATATATGTGTGTTAGAGTATTTAAATGGCTATAAGTGAGAGTGTGTTATTGTGAGAGTGGCTGTATGGATGAGTGTGTGCTTGTATCAGTGATTGTATAAGAGCATAACAATGTGCTAGTATTTGTATGATTAAGTGAGCTGGTGTGTGTATAACTGTATAGGTGAGTAAATGGCAGTGTGTTTAATTATTTGCATGACTGACTAGGTGTGTGAGTACCTCTATGGATGAGTGGCGGTGTTTGAGTGTCTATATAGGAGTAAGAGTGCATATGATAGTCCTGTACTGAGTGACCATAAGTATGAGTGACTGTATGGGTGAGTGAGTGGATGTGTGTGTGTAGACCTAAGAATCAGTGAGTGGGTATGTAGTTATTGGTGTTGGAGTGTCTATGGTTTTGCGAATGGCAGTCTGTAATTTAGAGTGGGTGTATCAAAGGTTATATTAGGGTGTGAGGAGGTGCATCAGATTATCACGTGGATGATGTCATCAGTGATGTCATTTGAGATGTCATCAGTGATGTCATCAGTGATGTCACTGACCATGTCATGAGTGATGTAATATGTGACGTCATCAGCAGTGCATTGCGGGGCGCGAGTTATAGTTAGCTGAACTAACTATAACGGGGAATTTCACGGGTTTTGTAAGAGTGCAATGTCCAAGTAACTATAACTGTCCCTAAAACCTATGGTTTTTTCAGTGAATTTCAAAGGTTTTTTAAATGCTAATTTGTAACTATAACGTGTCTGAAACCTATGGTTTTTTCAGTGAATTTCAAAGGTTTTTTAAATGCTAATTTCTAACTATAACGTGCTTGAAACCTATGGTTTTTTCAGTGAATTTCAAAGGTTTTGTAAATGACAATTTTTAAATGTATTAATTGTTATATTAATTTTTTTCATACTGATTTACTACATTTTTAGAAACAATTTTTTTTACATATTTTATTTTTTAAATTACATTGTAATTACATTATACATTACATTACAAAAAATACTTTCTCAGAATGAATTACTTTAGTTTAAATACTTTGCACATAGGCAATAGACTTTTAAGTACAGTAGTTACAGTTGTTGCAATGGGCAACACATTTTCAAACACAATGCAACATTCAGCTCAATGTGAATTTCTAGTTAAATGCAATTAGTTACTTTATGGATTACTTTTCTAACCACAGGACTGGATCCTAGATTCAGTCCTGGGACATCTCCTGTAAACAGTTGAGTAAAAGCGTTTTGGTTACAGTACTGATTTTTAAGGAATATTATTGTATTTTAAAAGTTGACACTTAGAAACTTTTTCTCATATGGTCACCAATGTTATCCTATGGAAGGAAATTCACTTAGCAGGTAAAAACTGTTATTGTTACTTTTTCTTACTCAGTGTTGGATCCTGGATCCAGCACTGGTACATCTCCTGTAAACAGTTGAAAGAATGCGTTTAAGTCATACAGGTGATTTTTAAGGAATATTTGTAGTTTGTAAAAATCAACACTTTGAAACTTTTTGCTGAAAACCAGACAATGGATTCCTATGGAAGAAAATATAAGTTACTGGTAAGTACGGTTAAAATTACTTTTCAGGGTCAGTGCTGGGCTAAAAGATGCAGCACTGGGTTCTCTCCTGATAATAGGTGAGTAAATCGGAATTCGTATTTCGGCTGATTTTAGAGGAATATTTTAAAGTTCCAAAACTCCACACTTAGAAGAATTTCCAAGTGAAACCAGTCAATGTTAGCCTATGGAAGGAAATTCAAGTTACTGGTAAGTACGGTTAGAATTACTTTTCAGGGTCAGTGCTGGGCTAAAAGGTGCAGCACTGGGTTTTCTCCTGATAACAGGTGAGTAAGTCGGAATTCGGATTTCGGCTGATTTTAGAGGAATATTTGTATGTTTCAAAAATCAACACTTAGAAACTTTTTCAGCAAAAAGCAGGCAATGATATCCTATGGAAGGAAATTCAAGTTACTGGTAAGTACGGTTAAAATTACTTTTCAGGATTAGTACTGGGCTGAAAGATGCAGCACTGAGGTCTCTCCTGATAACAGGTGAGTAAATCGGAATTCGTATTTCGGCTGATTTTAGATGAATATTTTAAAGTTCCAAAACTCCACACTTAGAAGAATTTCCAAGTGAAACCAGTCAATGTTAGCCTATGGAAGGAAATTCAAGTTACTGGTAAGTACGGTTAAAATTACTTTTTAGGACCAGTACTGGGCTGAAAGATACAGCACTGAGGTCTCTCCTGATAACAGGTGAGTAAATCGGAATTCGTATTTCGGCTGATTTTAGAGGAATATTTGTATGTTTCAAAAATCAACACTTAGAAACTTTTTCAGCAAAAAGCAGGCAATGATATCCTATGGAAGGAAATTCAAGTTACTGGTAAGTACGGTTAAAATTACTTTTCAGGACCAGTACTGGGCTGAAAGATGGAGCACTGAGGTCTCTCCTTATACAGGTGAGTAAATCGGAATTCGTATTTCGGCTGATTTTAGATGAATATTTTAAAGTTCCAAAACTCCACACTTAGAAGAATTTCCAAGTGAAACCAGTCAATGTTAGCCTATGGAAGGAAATTCAAGTTACTGGTAAGTACGGTTAAAATTACTTTTTAGGACCAGTACTGGGCTGAAAGATACAGCACTGAGGTCTCTCCTGATAACAGGTGAGTAAATCGGAATTCGTATTTCGGCTGATTTTAGAGGAATATTTGTATGTTTCAAAAATCAACACTTAGAAACTTTTTCAGCAAAAAGCAGGCAATGATATCCTATGGAAGGAAATTCAAGTTACTGGTAAGTATGGTTAAAATTACTTTTCAGGACCAGTACTGGGCTGAAAGATACAGGACTGAGGTCTCTCCTTATAACAGGTGAGTAAATCGGAATTCGTATTTCGGCTGATTTTAGAGGAATATTTGTATGTTTCAAAAATCAACACTTAGAAACTTTTTCAGCAAAAAGCAGGCAATGATATCCTATGGAAGGAAATTCAAGTTACTGGTAAGTACAGTTAAAATTACTTTTCAGGACCAGTACTGGGCTGAAAGATGCAGCACTGAGGTCTCTCCTTATAACAGGTGAGTAAATCGGAATTCGTATTTCAGATGATTTTAGAAGAATATTTGCACAATGGTGAAGGGAGGGGCGGGGCCTGAGGTGACATCTGTGCAAACGCGCCCCGTGGCGCGTTTTAAGTTGGGGGATTAAGTCCCCTTGAATCCTGAGGGTCCCTAGGGGCCAACTAGCCCACCAGGAACCTCCAATATGCGCCAGGGGGCTGCGTTGCAGAGACGTGTAGAGAGGCCACACCCTTTTACACCTCTCTGCAACGCAGCTCTGTGGCGCTTTCTGGATGTACCTGTTGGGCTAGTTGGCCCCCAGGGACCCTCAGGATTGAAGGGATTTAATTCCCATCTTAAAACGCGCCACGGGGCCTGCTTGCACACATGTCACCTGAAGCCCCGCCCCTCCCTTCACCACTGTGCAAACGCGCCCGTGGCGCGTTTTAAGTTGGGGGATTAAGTCCCCTTGAATCCTGAGGGTCCCCGGAGTCCAACTAGCCCACCATATACCTCCAAAAAGCGCCACAGAGCTGCGTTGCAGAGAGGTGTAAAAAGGGGCGTATCCAAAGCAGTTTGCTATGGCAGGACGGGAGCCGCGCGGCCCCCCTCCCATTCAGGTCACAGCCCCGGGGAGGTGGTGGTCCCCGGGGCTCTGGGGGTCCGTAACGGACCCCCATATTTAAATGTTTAGTGCCCCGGGGAGGTGGCGGTCCCGGGGCGTGTGGGGGGCTGGAGCCCCCCACACAGGTTTTTAATTTAAAAAAAAGCCCTGGGGAGGTGGTGGTCCCCGGGGCTGCGGGAGGGCTCAGAGCCCTCCCGCACCATTTAAAAAAAGCCCGGGGGGTGGTGGTCCCCGGGGCTTGGGGGCCCTTTGAGGCCCCCACACATAAAATTAACCCCCACCATGCCCCCGGGACTTGGGCCACCCGGGGCCAATTAACATCGAGCGCGGGAGACCGCGCTTCGATTTTTTCGGCAGGATTCGCGCACCCTGAGCGCATCCTGCCGATTTTTAAAAAAATTATTTTATTTTTTGCCCAGGGGTCCTTGTGGGACCCCTGAGCAAACCTAGGGGGTCAGGGTGTTTCTACCCTGCCCCCTTTGTGCGCTTTGCGCACTTGTTTCTGTCCCTCGGTTCTACCGAGGGACAAAATGGCTGCCAACATTTCCTGAATCGGAATGTTGACAGCCAGCTGACAGCCAATTAACATGCAGCTCGTGATCGGGACGGTGCGCACAGGGTGCGCTGAGGGTACTCGGACCCTACTCGGCCATAGATATCACTATCTTTTTACTTTTCATTTTCTCAGCAACTACTGAACGGATTTACACCATTTAACAAAAGGGTTCTTTCTGAACCAAGAACTACCTCTTTGCCAAATTTGGTGTAATTCCGTTCAGCAGTTCGGGCTGTAGCCGTGTCTAAAGTTTCCTATGGAAAAATGCATGGGGAAAACGCGTTTTGGGACCCCCTTTTTCTCGGCCCCCGCTTGACGAATCCCCCGAGACTTTCAGGGTAGGAGCGGACCGGAGCGGGCCACAAAGTTTGAAAATTTCGCGAAGATACGTCAACCGGCAAGAGAGTTATTTCAAATAGAATGTCGCGGATTTCCTATGGATAATAGGTTGTAACTATAACTATCTACTGGCGACCGCCAGTAGATAATATATATATATATATATATATATATATATATATATACTTCCAAGCAGGGCTCGCTTTTGCTGGCAATGTGGCGCTTACTTTTACAGATGGTGCGATATTCCTCGGCTGAGCCACGCCGTAATTAATCCTTTACAGAAATCCTCCCACTGGAGAACAGATGGAACGCACTCAGTAGGAAGCTTTTCAACAATTATTTAATCCAGAAATAAACGGGCAATTTCATCTGTTACAGCATCTAGAACCAACGCGTTTCGGGCTCCATGAGCCCTTGGTCACGGTTAGTTTCCAAAGCATTTACCCGACATACTTATTTTTCAAAAAACGATCACATGATTTCCTGCCTCTAAAAACCTAGGCATTCTGGTACATGTAGTTTCATTAGCAATCGATGAACATTGAATAAATCATGTTTAACTTCACAAGTTTTAGTGTTCATTACTTCATGATCAGAAATCGTATTATTGTACAATTTCATGATACTTATACTTTACTTTTAAATATCATTTCATCTGCCAATAACACAAGCGCACTTTTCTTATCGTGCGTTATGGAAAATACATAACTTTATGCATACCAGCCGGTTTAAGATTTTTCCTCAAGTAGGATTCTGCACCTTATGGCATTATTCACGATTAACAATTCATTCTCCCAGGTGGAGTTCCCCAGGGATCGGCCTTGTACCTGACTAAGTTTAATATATACGTCGCCCCATTAGCCAGACTAATAAAAAGCCACGGTCTTATGTTAGTGTTGTATGCGGATGACACCCAGTTAGTGGTGTCAGTTACACAAAGCGTGGATATGACAGCAGAACGGTTCCACAACTGCCTTACAGCACTGATGGCCTGGATGAACACTAGCTTCCTGAAATTGAATACGGAAAAAACCGAGGTTGTAGAGTTCGGTCAGAAACCGTCGGTATGGAGCCAACTATGGTGGCCCCCTACAGCCGGAACATGCCCTGTCCCAGTGCCCAAGGCTAGGAATTTAGGCTTCTTGATCGATAAAGACCTAATGCTCGCCCCACAAATAAACCAAGTGTCTTCAGCTTGCTTTTTTACGCTGATAGTCTTGCGTAAGATTCTTCCTTTCATCCCTTTCTCTTTGAGGAAAACGGTGGTCGGAGCTCTAGTTCTGTCGAGAATTGACTATTGCAACGCTCTATACCTAGGAGCAGGCGCAAGACAGTTTTCCAAACTTCAGTCACTCCAAAATGCGGCAGCGCGAGTTTTGCTTGATCTACCCAAACACCATCCTACGTCCGCCAGCATAAAGCAGCTCCACTGGCTTTCTGTTCGACGGCGGGTGGATTTTAAGGCCCTCTGCCTAGTGCACAAAGCCCTATATGGTGGAGGCACAGTGGATTTACAATCATTATTTCCCCGATATGTGCCACTACGCTGCCTAAGGTCCACAAATACAGGACTGGTACACCTCCCCAAGATAACAAGAGTAAGGTGGGGAGGAAAGGGTTTCTCATTCCAAGCAGCAAAACTGTGGAATTCTCTGCCAGTTCAGCTACGACTACAGTCCAGCAGGACGCTCTTCAGGAAAAATATAAAAACATGGCTCTTCACCAAACTTTAAATCTGTTAGCTGTTTCCGGTTTGCACACACTTCAGCGCCAAGATGCCTCGGCAATAGTGCGCTTTATAAATATTCAGTCAGTAAGACAATTCATCTATAAATTAACCCTTTGGTACCATTCATGCCATTTTGTAATTAATCCCTCAAGTGGGAAGTGTTAGTGCTTCTTAACATTTTGTCATAGCAATTCATCGTTGTTGATCATCCAGTTATGCCACTATATACACAAAAATTAAAACCTAAAAAATAATAAAAATAATAAAAAAATAGGTTAAAAATATGTTTTTCAGGAAGCCAAAAGTTGTGGATTACAATGTTCTTAAGTGTACAAACAGTTCCTTGTCCTGGTTTAGGCCATATGGGGTGTAAGTTCTTAGCGCTAATATTTGTCTTGATTCTCTTTGGCGCAATCTCTTTTCCTTGTTTCCTCCTCGTACATGTGTTTCTACTGTTTCTATGCCATAGAATTTTAGTTGTTTCCAGTCACTGTTATGTTTCAACTCCATATGCTTTGCTACGGCATTACTTCGGTCTTTTGCTATTGTTGCTCTGACATGTTCGAGGATCCTTTTTTTTAACTCACAAATTGTGCTTCCAACATACTTTAGGGAGCACGGACACTCTATTACATATACTACAAACTGTGTTTTGCAAGTTATCAATTTTTGGATTTTCCATTTCTTTTTGTTTGCCCATGTAATTTCCTTGGTGTTCCGGGCAATTTGACAAACCTTGCAGTTGTAGCATTTTACGAAGCCAGTTGTTTGTAACCAATGTGGTGTCTTGTTCTTACTTTTGTTTTGCCAGTGGTGGCTTTCAACCAGTGTATCTTTTAAATTCCTTGCCCTCCTAAAGGTTATGTTGGGATGATTCCCAATTAGATCTGCTACCATGGGATCCAGACGTAAAATTTTCCAATGCCTTTTTAGAATGGCTTTGATTTGTTTCGACTCCTGCGAGTATGTTGTTATTAGGTGGATCACATCTGGGTTTTAGGAGGACAAGGAATTTAAAAGATACACTGGTTCAAACTTTTAATCGCTATAAATCCTGAGTGCGGATTTACCTGACGTGAGTGCTGGTCAATCAATCAATCAATCACAGAATTTGTAGAGCGCACTACTTACCCGCGAGGGTCTCAAGGCGCTGGGGGGAAAAAAGGGGGGGGGTGCCGCTACTGGTCGAACAGCCAGGTCTTGAGTAGCCTCCTGAAGGTCAGCAGGTCTTGGGTCTGTCGTAGGCTGAGTGGAAGGGTGTTCCAGGTCTTGGCGGCGAGGTGGGAGAAGGAAATGCCGGTGGTTGTTCTTCGGATGCGAGGGACGGTGGCGAGGGAGAGGTCGGCGATGCGGAGCTGGCGGTTGGGGACGTAGAAGAAGAGTCGTCTGTTGAGGTAGGCTGGGCCGGTCTTGTGGAGTGCCTTGTGTGCGTGGATGAGGAGTTTGAAGGAGATTCTCCTGTCGACGGGGAGCCAGTGCAGGTTCCTCAGGTGGGGGGTGATGTGGCTGTGGCGTGGTACATCGAGGATCAGGCGTGCGGAGGCGTTTTGTATGCGTTGCAGTCGCTTGATGAGCTTGGCCGGGGCTGCCGCGTAGAGGGCGTTCCCATAGTCGAGTCTGCTACTGACAAGGGCCTGGGTGACTGTTCTTCTTGTATCTGTCGGGATCCACCTGTAGATCTTGCGAAGCATGCGGAGGGTGCTGAAGAAGGAGGAGGAGACCGCGTTTACTTGTTTGGCCATGGAGAGCGTTGAGTCGAGGATGACTCCCAGGTTGCGTGCATGGTCGGTGGGTGTCGGGGCTGCCCCCAGTGTCGTTGGCCACCAGGAGTCATCCCAGGCTGAGGGGTTGGAGCCAAGGATGAGGACCTCCGTCTTGTCCGTGTTCAGCTTTCGTCGGCTGTTCTTCATCCAATCGGCGACGGCCTTCATTCCTTCGTGGAGGTTGGATTTGGCGGTGAGGGGGTCCTTGGTGAGGGAGAGGATCAGTTGAGTGTCGTCGGCGTAGGAGATTATGTTGAGGTCGTGCTGTCTGGCGATGCGTGCGAGCGGGGCCATGTAGATGTTGAACAGTGTCGGGCTGAGGGATGATCCAGAGGAGTTCGGTGGTGTGGCTGAAGGAGACGTGGGAGCTTGAGGAGAAGACGGGGTCGAGTGTATGGCCGGCGGAATGGGTCGGTGTTGTGACGAGCTGTCTCAGTCCGAGGTTGGCGAGGTTGTCGATCAGGGTGGTGGAGTTGCTGTTGTTGTTGTTCTCCAGGTGAAAGTTCAGGTCTCTGAGGAGGATGTAATCGGTGGAGGTCAGGGCGTGCGTGCTGATGAAGTCGGCGATGGAGTTGCTGAACTGGGGTCGGGGTCCAGGGGGTCTGTAGACGAGGGTGCCTCTAAGGGTGGTGTTGGAGTCCGTGTGGATCTGGAAGTGCATGTGTTCGGCGGTGCAGAGAGTGTCGTCGGTGTTGGTCGAGACCCTGATGGTGTTCTTGTGGACGATGGCGATTCCTCCTCCTACTCCGTTGATGCGGTCTCTGCGGGTGATCTTATAGCCGTCTGGGATGGCTATGGCGATGTCGGGTGCGGAGGAGTCATTCATCCAGGTCTCTGTCAGGAAGGCGACGTCTGGTGATGATGTGTCGAGCAGGTCCCAGAGCTCGACGGCGTGTTTGTGTGCGGAGCGGGTGTTCAGTAGGATGCATCGGAGGTGGTTAAGGTCCTTCTTGGCGGGCGCTTCAGTGGCTCTGAGGCTGGTGTAGCTGCAGTTCCGGCAGGTGAAGGGACCATGAGTGCGTTTCGGGGCGGCCTTGAAGCAGTTGTGTGTCCGTCCGGGGTTGAGAGCGTGGAGTGTGGTGGCATCGTATCGGCGTCGGTCGTCGAGGCTTGAGCGCGGGGTGCGAGGACCAGGGGTTCTGGCACTGGGCACGGTCCAGGCGCGGACGGGCGCAGACGGGCTTGCCTTAGGCATGCCCGCTGCGCGCGTCTACTGCGCGGCCGCACAGCGGCCGCCATATATGGGGAGGTGGGAGGGAGGAGCAGCTGGGAGGCGGGAGGCAGGGGCAGCGAATGGTCAGTCAGGGGGGCGGGGACGCAGGGGACGCAGCGGCTGGAGCGGGAGCGGAGAGAGGCAACGAGGGGTACAGAAGGCAAAATGGACACAGAATACAGGGGCAACGAGGGGTACAGAAGGCAAAATGGACACAGAATACAGGGGCAACGAGGGGTACAGAAGGCAAAATGGACACAGGAAAACAGGGGCAACGAGGGGTACAGAAGGCAAAATGGACACAGGAAAACAGGGGCAACGAGGGGTACAGAAGGCAAAATGGACACAGAAAAACAGGGGTAACAAGGGGAACAAAAGGCAAAAGGGGCACAGAGGCAACAAGCAGAGGGGCGAGCTTACCAGCAGCGGGCAGGACAACACAGGCGGAGCTGTGTGGTGGGGGAGCGACCTACCTGGCAAGGTCAAGGGTCGCTCTCCTCACCGCGCAGCGGCCGCCATATATGGGGAGGTGGGAGGGAGGAGCAGCTGGGAGGCAGGGGCAGCGAATGGTCAGTCAGGGGGCGGGGCCGCAGGGACGCAGCGGCTGGAGCGGGAGCGGAGAGAGGCAACGAGGGGTACAGAAGGCAAAATGGACACAGAATACAGGGGCAACGAGGGGTACAGAAGGCAAAATGGACACAGAATACAGGGGCAACGAGGGGTGCAGAAGGCAAAATGGACACAGGAAAACGTGGGCAACGAGGGGTACAGAAGGCAAAATGGACACAGGAAAACGGGGGCAACGAGGGGTACAGAAGGCAAAATGGACACAGGAAAACAGGGGCAACGAGGGGTACAGAAGGCAAAATGGACACAGAAAAACAGGGGCAACAAGGGGAACAAAAGGCAAAAGGGGCACAGAGGCAACAACCAGAGGGGCGAGCTTACCAGCAGCAGCAGCGGGCAGGACAACACAGGCGGAGCTGTGTGGTGGGGGAGCGACCTACCTGGCAAGGTCAAGGGTCGCTCTCCTCACCGCGCAGCGGCCGCCATATATGGGGAGGTGGGAGGGAGGAGCAGCTGGGAGGCGGGAGGCAGGGGCAGCGAATGGTCAGTCAGGGGGGCGGGGCCGCAGGGGACGCAGCGGCTGGTGCGGGAGCGGAGAGAGGCAACGAGGGGTACAGAAGGCAAAATGGACACAGAATACAGGGGCAACGAGGGGTACAGAAGGCAAAATGGACACAGAATACAGGGGCAACGAGTGGTACAGAAGGCAAAATGGACACAGGAAAACGGGGGCAACGAGGGGTACAGAAGGCACAATGGACACAGGAAAACGGGGCAACGAGGGGTACAGAAGGCAAAATGGACACAGAAAAACAGGGGCAACGAGGGGAACAAAAGGCAAAACGGGCACAGAGGCAACAAGCAGAGGGGCAAGCTTACCAGCAGCAGCAGCGGGCAGGACAACACAGGCGGAGCTGTGTGGTGGGGGAGCGACCTACCTGGCAAGGTCAAGGGTCGCTCTCCTCACCGCGCAGCGGCCGCCATATATGGGGAGGTGGGAGGGAGGAGAAGCTGGGAGGCGGGAGGCAGGGGCAGCGAATGGTCAGTCAGGGAGGCGGGGACGCAGCGGCTGCAGCGGCTGGAGCGGGAGCGGAGAGAGGCAACGAGGGGTACAGAAGGCAAAATGGACACAGAATACAGGGGCAACGAGGGGTACAGAAGGCAAAATGGACACAGAATACAGGGGCAACAAGGGGTACAGAAGGCAAAATGGACACAGGAAAACGGGGGCAACGAGGGGTACAGAAGGCAAAATGGACACAGGAAAACGGGGGCAATGAGGGGTACAGAAGGCAAAATGGACACAGGAGAACGGGGGCCAGGAGGGGTACAGAAGGCAAAATGGACACAGAAAAACAGGGGCAACGAGGGGAACAAAAGGCAAAATGGGCACAGAGGCAACAAGCAGAGGGGCAAGCTTACCACCAGCAGCAGCAGCGGGCAGGACAACACAGGCGGAGCTGTGTGGTGGGGGAGCGACCTACCTGGCAAGGTCAAGGGTCCCTTTACTTTGAGTGAGGAGCTGAATATTGGAGGGGCGCTGCCGCCGCTGGACCGTGGGCACCCGTTCACGAGTGCGGAAACCACTGGCAGACAGACGGAGCAGGAGCATACGAGAGAGGGGTCCGCACCACTGCACAAGCTGTAAGGAATGCCCTCAAGGGGAAATCTATCCAAGGACTTGGCAGGATAAGGAGACGTCGGCTGAAATCTGATGCGTGCAGCAGAACGAGTTGGGAAGCGAATTAGCAGGATATCTAGATGTTTAGTGAGGCAGCGCGCCACGAAGCGGCAACTGACATATTTAAAATGCGCCCAGGAGCGGGTAATCGAGGTGAAGGCCCCACGTCCAATACAGGTCAACAGAGTCTGAGGAGCAAGTACCAACAGCTAGAGAGATTACATGAGCGCGAAATCAGGATGTGGTGGGAGGCCACTTCCCTGCAAAACTACATTGAAGTAAACAGGGTACCCAGGGGCCTGAGAATATATACGGTCCCTGCATACGAAAATCCGGACCCTGAACTCCTAAATGAATCGGCAGAGTATAATGCAGGATCATCACAGGGCATGCTTAAGATATTAGTGAAATTCGCGTGGAGTGACCATGAGAAAACATTAAAAGAAATTGAAGTTTTTGATAAGAACATACTGGAAACTGTGGATAACAGTAAGCACGAGGAGGAGAAAGAAATAATTAAAAAATGACTGAACACCTATGAGAGAAAGATACAAGAGAGGAAACAACAGAAATTTGAGAGGGATACCAGGGACTGCGAATTAGGCAGAATATTAACATTTGCCAGAAGGTATGAACAAAGTGACACCTGAGCCTAACTATTACATCTCTGTAACCTTTGTTTTTTTCATTGAATTTCAAGTTTTTTTTTAATCCCATTTCCCAACTATAATGTCCCTGTAACCTTTGGTTCTTTCAGTGAATATTTGTCAGTGAATACATATATATATACATTCACTAAAAAAAACAAAGGTTACAGAGATGTTATAGTTAGGTTCCGGTGTCACTCGTACAAAACCAGAGAAATTCAGCCGTTATAGTTAGTGAGCTAATTATAAGCCCCCCCCCCCTGCAATGCACTGCACTGCTTATGACCTCACATATTACATCACTCATGACATGGTCAGTGACATCACTGATGAAATCACTGATGACATCTCAATTGACATCACTGATGACATCATTCGGTGACTGTGAGTGTTTTTAAAAAGTTTGAGTGTTAAATTATATACCAAGGTGTATTGATGAATCAGTGGGTGTATGAGTGCCTGATTGGATGATTCAGTGGATGCGTGAATAACTGTTTAAGTGAGTGATTAGGTGTCTCAGTGAATGTCTGGGTGAGTGACTGGTAGTGTGGTTGTCTGTATCTATCTGTCAGTTGGTGTCTAAGTGGCTGTATGGGTGTGTGAGTGGGTACGTGAGTTTCTGTGTGGACGAGTGATTGGTTGTATGAGTACCTCTATGGGTGTCTGAGTGTCTGTGTGGGTGGGTGATGAGTCTGTGGGTGAGTCAGTGGATGTATGGGTTAGTGAGTGCATGTGTGTGGGGTTGTATGGGTGAGTGAGTGGGTGTATGGCTGTGTCGGTGAGTGAGTGCATGTGTCAGTGGTGTATGGGTGAGTAACTGGGTATGTGAAAGGCAGTATAGGTGAGTGATGGGGTATATGAGTGACTGTATGGGTGAGTGAGTGAATGTGAGAGTGGCTGTATGGGTGACTGAGCAAACTGCAATGTCCCGGGGGTAGGCACCCCAGGACTTTGCTGGAGCCGGCCCTGTGGGGTGGCAGTCCCCAGGGCCATCTAGAGCTCTAAGAGGGGGGCCATGCAGACCCCTCCAATATATGTAAGCCCCAGGGAGGTGGTGGTCCACAGGCTTCGCAGGCCACTTGGCCCCAGTTTGTAATTATAGAGAGTTCCTATTCCTGATTCTCAACTGCACCTTCGACTCGTTCTGAAAATTGATATTAAGCAGTTGCCTGAGGTATCAGAGGGATTGATCTCCTACCATACCATCTTGATTACATGCTTGTATAGAAGTGATTAAAAAATTACCTCAGGCAACTACCTAATAACTTCAATTTGCGGAAATGAGTGGAAGGTGCAGTTGAGAATTAGGTATAGGAATTATTTGAAAAGTGTTGAACCATCACCCCATTGACAGTTGAGGGATACAAATGCAGGTACAAAAGACTGAAGATTTGACCTAATTGGTAGGATTCAGCTCATTAAACGACAAAAATAAATTTAAGAGCCCTGAATAAGCACTAGTGTGCGCGAAACACATGTTGGCTGTAGTGCTTGGCTGTATTGCTGTATTAAGTGATTCATCGAAAGATTAAAAATAAAAGACACACAGAAACAGTACAAGAATTTTATTGTTTGTTGTTCATAAACTTCTCAGTAAAGTTATTCATGTATTACAATTACTATGCTTGTGGAGACCAGTACCTGGGACTGTAGCACTGTAGCGCCTGACAATATTCCTATTACTCAGAAGTTGTTATTATATATATATATATATCAAATTCATATGCAGTTATGCGTCTGGAAATATATAAATATATGCATATATGTACATATTTTTCTTTAAATATATATATGTATATACAAATCAAGTGTTTGTACCTGCCTGTACATTTTTTAGCAAGCATATGCCTTTACCATGCGTGCTTTTATAACGAAAATGCAAGTATTTTAGAGGAAACTACCACTATTATGATTAGACAGGTTTTCTTTTTAAAACTTGCCTGCGACAGCGTATGCGCTGCATGTACTCTTGCTTGCAAGAGAAATTGTATATAACTAGGGGCTTGCAGCCCGCCCATTGCTTCCCATTCATTGGTTTCATTGACACTTTTATTTGCTACCTTCTAATTGGTCAGTGAATGCTGACTTCACTTCTTTTTTTTCTTTCTGGAACATGGAGCAAGTACTGATTGCTGCAGTTTGATTGCTGCCCTTCCGCTGATAACACTCTGATTGAGGAACTACATTTATTTATTTTTCTTCACTGTCATTCTTGTTGAACCTCTTGCCATCTGTAGCTATATTTTACTGTTGCTCAAGCACTTCAAAGAAGCCCTTTTCTCCTTTGACAAGGATATTTTTTTGTGACAACAGATGTTATCTGCATCTAATTGTTTTTTCACTGAGACATTGACATGGATGCAATTGCTTTCTGTATGGGATAGTATTTTTTACCAAATGCCATTTTTTTCTTTTTCACGCTTGAGGAGATTAACTGATTGGCTCAACGTTACAGGAGAGTTGTGCTGAGGCATAACAAGCATTGGCTAAGGTCTTTCATTTCAAGACTATTGACTCTACTGTTGCCTTTTGTACATGCTGAATAGAATAGGCATTGCTGACTTTGGCAATGAATTGTAGCCATGCTGTTTAGCAGTGTGGCTTTGGGCAGTATGACTAAAAATAATCATAAAAAAGGCTATGATGCATCCACCACTAATGCACTTTTTTAGGTAAAAGTGTGTTATCTCTAATTGCTTCATATCTTTTTCTTAAATTAGATTAAGCCACACTACAAAGCATCTGTGCTGCTGTACAGCATGGCTGCAAAACATTGCCAACACCAATAGCTCTCAAAGTCGAGACCTATTGGCTTTGCCAGTGCTTGTTTACAAATGTTCGCCCCTACATGGCCACTGCTGCATTCATCACAATACTACATTGTTTACTGCCCCTCTCTTGAGGAATTATACTTTGGGCCCAATCTGTTGTTTATACCTTCTTCTTACAGTAATTCTTATGACTGATTCCGTCCTCATCTACATGTTTTTGGAAGTTTATGAAGTATCAATATTGTTGGTACATAATCTCATTGCTATACTCAAACCTCCTTGATTAGATTCCCCTTACTGGCACCTAACTTTGCCTGATATGTCATATACTAATAGGGTTGCCACCCTTTCCAGAGGACGTTACCGCCCATTTTCTGATGTTTTAAGATTGTGCAAGGGCGGGGATGTGACACCTAAATAGACATTTATGTAAACTCCTATGTATTTATTTCTAGCATGGATTTTCTGGCTCTGTTCATCTTGCTTATCAATCAGAGAACATTTAATCAGCTCTAGAACACTTTTGATAGTGTTTTCTACTTGCATTTGCTATTTTAATTATGTCTTGGTATGCGGAAACTATCACGTGTCCCTAATTTGTTTACTGGTCCGAAAAGTAAAATACTAGCCATAACAGTAAAAATGGCGAGGAGGAAATCGTATATACTACTATGGCCTCTTACACCACTCTGATCTCCCTAAATGCCTCATCAAATCTGGATCTAATTCTTTGAACCAATATGCCATCCACCAAATGTATCTAAATTCTATACAAAACCTCAAACACTAGATCATCAGAAAACATCCAGAAACTCTGTTTGTAGATCAATATCACTTTGGCCAAACAGGAACTCAAAACTGACCTTTTCTTCTTCTCTTTCAATACCGTACCATTTGAAGAAATCTTTGTAAAGGAGCTCAATCTACCTGATGTCACAAGAGTACTGTACAAGTGGAAAATATACATAAGTCTCTCACCAAGTTTCAAGGGATCACATCAGTCTTAATCTACAGTAACAGGAAGATTATGTTTCATTCCACGGATGACAAGCTAATTCTTTTTGACTGTCTTTTATCAATCCTTCATCATCCAGATGAGCTGCTACTCTTTCGCTATTCCACCACACCTTACAAGTCCTCAACCTCGAATAGGGGACAGCTCCTCTCAGCTTTCTCTTGATATAAGCAATTATCTGGAACCTCACCTGCACCATCTCCTGTCAGCCCTGTCGAATGAGAATAGACAAGAAGACTTCCCTACCTTACCTTCTTCACTTTCCTCTCCCATCAGCCAACACACCCTCATTCCATCCTACTCACGAGCCTCGCTAGAGCTCCTGCTCCCTGCTCTCTTCAAATCTACCTTTACAGCTCTTGTCATCCCTCTTGCAACCCAAAATCTTCCCCTCCGTCTACTTTTTCCTCGCCCACTTCAACAAAACCTTTCTCTCCCACTACTTTTCCAACCTCCCCCATCCTACGTCACTTCACCAGCGACTGCACTTTCCACCATCTTTAATATCATCCTTTGTATCTTGCCACTTCATGGCTACCATACTCCTCCTCCTTTCCACCTGACCTCTAATCATCTTCCATGACTGAATACTACAGTCCTGATTTTTTCCATTCATTTAGTTCAAATAATGGTACTATAATACTCAACTGGAACAAAGAGGAGCTGGCAATGGACCCCAGATATTTTGGTCCTACACTCTTCACTGTGCCTAACTAGTCATCACTTCACCCAGGTGACTGGAGGCTAACCCTCATATCTCCCGTAATAAGGGAATGAACATGGGGCAACTTAATAATGCTTCACTTAATCTCCTCATTAATCCTGACTGGCTGGATGCAGTGTCTGAGTTTGTTCATAACTCATCTGATCTGGCACTCAAGTTCCTTTTTTTAATGTAAATTCTGTTTATTGAATATAAGACAAAACAAGACAAACCAAACAATTTGAAGACTTATGTCCCTGTAGAGAAAGCATCAAATGAGCCCACTTTCATAGTACAGGTTGCATCAACGTAAGAAAAAAGAAACATACAAATCGGGAACTAACCCATTAAAGGTGCTGTCAAATCCTTCATTATGAACTATACCATAGTAGAGGAGAACAATACTCGCTTGTTCCATGCATAACATTGATATATATAGGTTCCTCCCTTCATCCACTGGGGGCCCTCAAATTAAAAAAGCAACAGAGAGCTGTCATCAATCAACAATGAACAATAAAGTAAAGAGGAAAAAGAAAAGAAAAAAAATTCTCTCAAAATAGGGAGGGGAAAAAAGAGGATGCGCTGGGAGGAAAGAGGCCCGTGAATAGGCGCTGGGGGGTATCAAGGCATAAATGGTCGGGACATCTAGCTCAGGTGCGTCGCTCCGGGGAATCCGGTTTCTGGCCCCTGAAGTAAGGTTCAACTGAGTCCTCAAACAACTGCAAGGCCCGAAGTCTGGGGGGAACCAGTCGGGAATGCCTGGCCATGGTGAAATAGTGTATAAGAGGCTGCCAGATGCGGGTGAATCGTGTATCTGTATGATTGATGCGGGCGGTAATCAGTTCAAGGGCTAACACATTCCACAGCTGAAGAAACCAGGTAGCAATGGGGGGGGTTGCGATTTCTTCCAGAATAGGGCTATCGATTGCCTAGCCACTCCTAGCAAATGAAGAATCAAGCGCCAGTCTGCATGAGTCATAGCGTTTAGTGTTGAGGGTTTAATACCCAAAAGCGTGACTGACGGGGAGGAAGGAATAGGAAATCCCACTACCTCTTTGATGTGGCTGAGAACCTCCTTCCAAAACATCGTGAGGTTCGGGCAGGACCACCATATGTGGATGAAGTCCCCTCTATCTTTCTGACACCTCCAACAGGTCGGGGGGGAGTTTGGGAACATTTGGTGCAAGTGGACTGGGGTGTAATACCACTGCATCATCAATTTGTATGCTGATTCACCCTGGGGCATGCTCTGATATGTCTTTGGGATATCCCGCCATAAACGGGCCCACCCTTCAGGAGGGACATCCTCTTCCAGGTCCGAAGCCCATCGCGTCTGATATCCATGGGGTGCGGGCCGCTGAGACTGCTGTAAGACAGTATACGTGTTAGAAATCAGGCCCTTCGAGCTCTCAAACTTACGGACCAGGGATTCAAAAGCGGTAAGTTGTCTAGTAGCTCCCTGGATGTAAGTCTGAGAACTAAGCCAATGACGTAACTGATAATATTGCATACGTGTCTCCCCTGTGAGATGAAACTTTTGCTTACATTGATCAAACGTGAGGAAGTCATTACCCTGAAAAGGGCCTGAATAACCCGGCATTCACCCTCCGTCCATGTTTTAAAAGCCTGGGTTTGCATTGCCGGGGGGAACATAGGACTACGAGCTATAGGAGTATTAGGAGATGGGAATGTTGTCAGACCACGAGGTATCACCAGCTTATCCCAGATCTCTAGTATGGTCTTTGTAGGGGTGGCTATGTAGGCGCTGCGGGGCGTGCCCCGCGCGGGAGCTATGCCAGGTCCCATACAAGTCCACATGACACCGCTTGATCCAAATGGAACCAATGTTTTTCGCTTTCGCGAGCCACCCACTCCAAGATATATTGAAGATGACAAGCCCAGTAATATTCCAGAAGGTTGGGGCACGCTAGTCCGCCCCGGTCGCGAGGCAGCATTAAAATCTTATTAGAAAAGCATGGGCGGGATTTCCACCATATAAATTTAGTAAAGTCATGTTGTAGGGCAAGAATATCAGCCTGTGGTATGGGAGTGGGCAGGGTTTGGAAGAGGTATAAGATTTTAGGGAGAAGAGACATTTTAATGGTGTTGATACGTCCTAGCCAAGCAAGAGGTAGGAACTTCCATCTGTGCAACTCCTCCCGGATGGCGCTCCTGTATCTAGGCCAGCAGGACGAAGTCCACGTCGAGAGTGTAGGGGTCAGGTCAAGGCCCAGGTATCGAATCGATACATCTGTCCACTGTAGCGGAATCAGATCTCGCAAGCCATGGACCTCCGAAGCCGAAGGGTAAGATTAAGAGCATGAGATTTCGCAAGATTGATCCGGTATCCAGATGCATCTTCAAAGACCCCCAGGAGAGTAGCCACTGCCGGCTGGGACGTAGATCAAGTTCCTTTTTAACAAGATCAACATACTAACCGAGTTGGTGACTCAAGATTAATAATCGCTTATTATTATTCACTCAATTCTCATTCGGAAACACAATGCCTCTACACTTTAACTACGACTGTGCCTGGAGAGCCGCTTTAATTAGCATTTGCACCCACCGCACCAACAGATCATGTTCATCTCCTACAAAGAGGATATTCATGCTCTCAAAGAATATAACCTACACTCCCCTTACATGGGATCTTATCTGGCTGGCCCTACACATAACACAACTTACCCTCTTACAGAACCTACTTCCTGCATGTCCATTCCTGTTGTGAATGAACAGAGACTGTCTTTGAATGCTCGCTCTCTAAGGAAAGGTGAGCACATCAACATTACCCAGATCAGTCTGGAACCATTGACAATTCCCTTCATTAAGACAGTGAAAATTGACCTGCACTGCACTGGCTACTACATAACTGGAGACCTACCTGCAGTAAAACACTGACATTAGTGAACAGTATGCCTTTGAGCTTCATATCTCCCTGAAACTTGGTTCAATGACACTTCTCATAATATTATAGATCTTCTCCTTCCAGACAACTACTCTATCAATGGCAGATCTGGGGCATGTATGGCAGTAATACATAAAGATATATTTCAGTGCACTCACTGCTCCAGACACTGCCCTCCTTCTCTTTATTCCAGTGCATGACTTTTGAAATCAAGATGGAGTATTCATCACCTATCAGACTTAATGGTGTATATCATACGCCTGGGAACAACTCGACTTTTATTGAAGAATGCATGGAGCATATGACCAATCAACTCATTTTCTCGGATACCAAAATCTTTCTTGGCAGTGCTTAATTTGTAAAAGAATAGGTGCTGGGGCCAATGATTTGTTCAGAAATCCATGGCCAGCATTATAGAATTTCTGGGTCCTGAATACCAAGGCTGGTCAGTCTTAATTCCATGCATTCCTCTTTCATCCATTGCCAGGTGCCCAGTGCCTCTTTATCTTGTTCATACAGGTCCTTTTTCATCACTGCTCTCCCTCCCATTGTCATTGTTTTCTGCCTTTCTCTTCCACCCTCTTTCCCCTTTTATGTTTTTCACTCTCTTGTTTTGGATCAATGTCTGGTGAATAAGTGCCGATCCCCAAAAATGAGCACTATTTCTAGGTGATTTAGTTCTTCACTGGGGTGACTCCAATGTAAAGGAACTCAGCTTGGTTTCGCCACTTCTTTCTAGAGATGACCTTTCCCAACACTGCTCTAAGACTACGCACATCAAAGCCGGATCTGGTGGCTCAGTGGACTGATGCATCCACTGCAGGGGGCTCCAGGGGCCTGTGTTTGACCTCATGGTCAAAGGTTCGAATCCCGGTGGGTCCACTCAGCCTTTCATCCATCTGAGGTTGATAAAATTAATACCATTGAGTTGGGTAACAATAAACATCTGTTATTCAGCGCCAAAATACCCCGTTAGGAGTGAACGTGCGCTTTACAAATACACATGTTAAGGGTGGTTCTAGACCTCCTAATCACAACAAATTGACTTATTTCAGCAAATGATCCAATACATGTAGACTGCTCTGACCATCACTTGATTCCATTTATTATGTTCTTCAATCACAACATTGCCTTTGGACAAACAAAAAGGAGCATACTTGATTTAGGGACTCTAAAAATCTTGACTTGAAGCTCTTTGCTGTGCAGGATTTAGATAGCCTTTCTCTAATCAATCCCGATGAAGATGTCAACACCCTCACCGAAAATCTCACTTTATGTCTAACAGATGCTCTGGATCATCTAGCCCCTCTCAAAGGTAAACATAGATGTTCTAAACCTTCTGCCCCATGGTTTTCCAAAGAGTTATTTGAGGAACGAAATTATTCAAGAATGGTAGAAAGAAAATGGAAACAATTGCACTCACCTCGAAACCATCAAGGCAGTCAGAAGAAGATATAAGAGGAACATCTAAAGTCAAGGCTACCCTTATCAAATCCCTGATTGATTCAACAAAGAACCATCTAAATCATCTCTTTGATATAGTAAACTGCCCAAAAACCCTCAGCCCTCAGATTTGAAGACCCCAAGGCCAATTTTAAAGAGTTCACCAGAAACTCAACTTTGTAGACTTATCTCTAACCCATTATTCATACTTTAAGAAATTGTTTAGTTACATGTGTAAAGCTAGGTCCAGATCCAAAGATTAACCTCTTTCTTTCTCAGGAAGTGGTCCCAAATTGCCTACAAATTAGACAAGTCTCCCTGCTACTGAACAAAATGACAGCAGATGCTGGGGATCTTGATCATTTTCGAATACAATCTCTTTGATGAGTTTCAGTCAGGCTTTAGGCAAGGCTGTAGTACCAAAATGACTCTGCATAAGGAAGTTAATGATGCTCTCTGTTTTCTCGACACAAAAAACTCTTGACTGCTGGCTATTCTTGATCGTTTAGCAATGCTCAATCCTGTGAACCACTCTTTACCCATCCAAATGATTTAAGAACGAATTGGCATTGAAGAATTGGTCCTCAACGAGTTTATCTATTACTTGGCCAACCAAGCTCAACAGATCAAAATTGACAATACGTTCTAGAGCCCTGTTTCATTGACACAATGAGTCCCACAAGGGTCCATATTAACCCTACATTTTTCAACCTTCATATTGAACCCCATGGTGTTCTTATTAAAAGATGTGGAATCCCATATCATCAGTAAGCTCATGTAACTCAAATCTGTTTTACTATTGCTTCTCTTGAGCATGTTAAACGTCAAGCCAAAACTCTGCCAAAGATGCAAGACTTGATGACCCTTTACCACCTAAAACTCAATAAATTAAAACAGAATTTCTTCTCAGCTTTCCACTTGCTTGAACATACCAGTACAATCCTGGTTTGACTCCTCCAATGTGCTGGAATGCAAGGCTTCTATTGTAGACAGCACAAAATGCCTAGAATCCATCCTGGACTACAGAGTTAGTCTGCAAACTCAGATCAATGTAGCCGCCAAACGTGCATGCTTCCAACTAAGATTTCTGTGCTGAATATGCGGATTCATCCCCATTCAAGACCTAAAAACCCTTGTTCAATCTCTGTCCCTTTTATGGATCAACTATGGGAACTCTCATCTAATGGGCATCGCTAAAACTCATCTAGCCAACGAAAAGCAATCAAAAATGCAGTAGCTTGTTTTGTGTGAGGGCAAAAAAATTTGACCATATCTGTCCAGTAATTTGAACACTTCAGTGGATTCCTACTGCCTCAGGGCACTATACAAGACTGCCTGGATTATTTACAAGATCCTAAACACCTCCTCAACCTTGCCAGTAAATTAAAAACATCATACGGGGGAACATCACTTCACCCTCCCAGGGCTTCAGGCCACCGGGGAAATGCCCAGTGGAATTAAAAGCCTGTATGGGCCTGCTCTTAGCACCTCCAGTCTTCCAGAAGGAACATAATATTTCAAAGACTTGTTCTGGCGGTTCAACCAGAATTTGGATTTGTCTCCCTTCCAGTCTACTCCTCACACCCTCGCTAGACACCTTCAAGACGGAGCAGAAACTACATTTGTACCAAAGATATCTTCCGATATGCTCTTAAGATAAGTAGAGGCTATATTTCCTCTTCCAGCCTCTATTTTTCTTTTGTCTCTTCTCATGCTCCCCTATCTTCTCCAGTTGCTATCAGATAATTTTACTCTAGAGCTCCCTCTCACCAAGGTCCCCTGTCTTCCAAATGATTCCATTACCTTCTTCCCACTCTTTTACTTCCACTCAGAGGCCCTCAAACTCATGTTATTTACAAGCAATTTTATTCCTGCATTGGATGTTTGCGGTCTTAGGTGAACATTTTGTTTTATCAGTCTTCTATTCATAGGTAAGCAGTTCCTAACCTTACTCCTGAACTTCTTTGCTATGCATTTTTGTTACTAGGTTGAGTAAGCTGTTACCTTATTTTCTCCTTGTAGTTTTGCTGTATACAGGGGAACATATTGTTTTAGCAATGTGCTGTCCATATGTAATCTATTTGTAACCTTAGTTAGGTACATTTGTACTCTGCATTTTCATATTATGCCCGGTTACCCATTAATCCATCTCCGCAAAGTACTGTGATGCTCATGTATCAAGTTTGTTGTGTATAAACCTTCTAATATAAAAAAAATTAAAAATCATCTGACCATAAAAATGAAGCAGTTGTCTTTCAATGATTTCCTGATCAAACAGATAGCATCCTCAGTAACTCAAAAATTCTGGATGAGCTCTAATTCCACCATTATTCGGATTAGACAAAGTTTTGAGAAAGGAGTGCAGGAATTCAGCTATGAATGCTAAAGCTAACTACATCATGGAGCAGATCACTTCCTCCTCAAACCCTGTAAGTCCTCTTTACAAATACATCCAGTAAAATGTATCTCTGCAGAAACCTTATTTACCTTCATCTTCTCCTGACATAAGCAATGGATTTCTTTTTCATAGACAAAATTGATTCCATTGAGGTCTCAAAGTGAACAACTTCCACCAAAAACACCAAACACCTTGAAAACATTTGCCCCAGTCTCATCAGAGAACTTATCCAAAATAGCAAAAAAAACTCTTGACTACAAACTACCACTGATAAGGATGGTTGGGAAAGCTTTAGAGCACTGTGTCTTATCCCAACTTATGATGTGCATCATCAACAACTACCTATTGGTGAACTACCAGTGTGGATCTGAGTCTGCTTCATTGTGTAAACTGCCTGAATGAGGGAGACACGTGCC
This sequence comes from Calotriton arnoldi, assembly GCA_963921515.1. Lineage (NCBI taxonomy): Eukaryota > Metazoa > Chordata > Amphibia > Caudata > Salamandridae > Calotriton > Calotriton arnoldi. The sequence goes on from CAWUFW010009793.1 coordinate 204,720, forward strand.
TACTCGTGTTAGTCGATTAGTCAGCAACCTTTTACATAGTCAGTCACCAGAGTCTGATTCACACTTTGGAACACAGAATGGACCAGATGATGAAGAGTAGTGGGTACACATGAAAAACTCACCAACGCATATGGTGTCACCCATGGATCCATACTTTTTCTGACACAGTTCAACATATAGCTACAATCACTATGGCTAGCCAAAATAGATGGCAGAAAAATGAGCAGAAAAGGCAAAACAGAGCAGAAGAGGGAAAACAGAGGGCAGATAAACAAGCAGAAAAGGCAAAATGGAGGGCAGGCAAATGAGCAGGAAAGGTAAAACGGGGCAGAAAAATGAGCAGAAAAGGCAAAACAGAGACAGAGAAATGAGCAGGAAGGCAAAACAGGAAGCAGAAAAACAAACAGAAGAGGCAAAACAGACCGCAAAAAAACAAACAGAAAAGGCGAAACAGAGCAGAAGAGGGCAAAACAGAGGACCGAAAAACAAGAAGAAAAGGCAAAACGGAGAGCAAAAAAGGCAAAACAGAGGGCAGAAAAAGACTAAACAGAGGGCAAAAAAACAAGCAGAAAGGACAAAACAGAAAGCAGAAAAACAAGCAGGAAAGGCAAAACAGAGAGCAGAAAATGAGCAGAAAAGGCAAAACAGATGTCAGAAAAACAAGCAGAAAAAGGCAAAACAGAGAGCAGAAAAACAAGCAGAAAAGCAAAACAGAGCAGATGACGGCAAAACAAAGAACAGAAAAAAGAGCAGAAAAGGTCAAATGCAGAGTGAGAAATGAGCAGAAAAAGACTAAACAGAGGGCAGAAAAATGAGCAGAAAGGCAAAATAGAGGGCAGAAAACGAGCAGAAAAGACTAAAAGAGAGCAGAAATATGAGCAGAAAAGGCAAAACACAGAGGAGAAAAATTAGCAGGAAAGGCAAAACAGACGCACAAAAATGAGCGGAAAAAGCAAAACAGGGCAGAAATACAAGCAAAAAAGGTAAAATGGAGGGCAGAAAAATGAGCAGGAAAGGCAAAACAGAGGGCAGAAAAACGAGCAGGATAGTAAAAACAGAGGGCAGAAAAACGAGTAGAAAAGGCTAAACAGGGGCAGAAAAATGAGCAGAAAAGGCAAAACAAAGCAAGAAACGAGCAGAAGAGGCACAAACAGAGGGCAGCAGGTAGACAGGTAGCAGAGCGTAGCAGACTGCGAGCAAGTTGGTCATGAGAATTGTCGGAAGGGAAGCTGGCACGAGGACCTGCTTAATAATTAAACCTCAATGGGAAGCACTTACATAGATAAACATAGCTGGTGCCCCAGTTGAAGCTCCACTTCTGTAAAGGACAAATGATCCTGACCTCCTGGGCTTGACAAAGGCAAAGCAAGTGTGTTTCCTCAGCAATGCCACATTGAAAGATGATCTGAAATGCTTTGTGGAGGATAATGCATCGTTGATCTATTGCAGCACAATGTGTAGTGACAAATGGGTTCTTTCTTGTCCTTACCTGGTGGGAGAAGAGTCCATGGTTCTCCTTTTAAATGATGACGAGTATGCAAATGTGCAAAATCACCTGAAGTTCCACCCATTTGGCCCCTCCCAATCCACCTTAGTAGTATGCAATATTCTTCCTGACTTTTGCCAGGATCTTCCTGCCTTTTGCCAGGATGATGGGCAGCTTACCAAAAGGCCCCTCAGTGCTTTTCCCACCGATTTTGGTGACAGGTTCTTGATTCTGGGGAATATGAGGAAATCTCCACCAAACAAAGAAGTACTTACTTCATATAGTGAAGAGGGAGGACCATTGTTTTGGGGGGGGATTTACCTCTTTGTACTCTTGTTGTCTTCTCTATAGGAAGATTCATGTTATCACAAATTTCTGGATAAAGACACAGAAGGAACAGTCACATTGCCAAAACGCACACAAGGTCACTGGTGACATTTCCTCATGCTACATAATGCAGCTATATGGTAGAATACGTACTGGATATTTACCCAAGGAGGTAGCACTTAGTAATTAACCAGTAGAAAGTAATCCAATTGGGTAGATATTTTGTGCAAAACTGTGGACTCTTTTTGGATAAAGGGGCAGGTGCGGTTCTGTTGTGTCCCAGTCACTGACACACGCTACTGACACATCCACATAGACATTTAAATATCCACTCATATACTCAGGCACTCACACACCCACTCACAGACCCACTCAGATACTAATAAACCCACTCACAGATCCACTGAGACACTCAGACACCTACTAACAGACCCACTCACACACCCACTCACAGACCTACTCAGACACTCTCACATGCACTCATAGAGCCACTCAGACACTAAAGGCACCTACTCACAGACACACTCAGACACTCACACACCCACACACAGACTCCTTCAGACACTCATGTACCCACTCACAGACCCATACAGACATGTACATCCACTCACAGATCCACTCAGATACTCATGTACCCACTTACAGAACCACTCAGAGACTCACACACCAACTCACAGACCCACTCAGACACTCATGCACTCACTTACAGACTGATGCACACACTCATGGAGACACTCACAAACCCTCTCAGACACTCTCACACCCACTCACAGACACACTCGGATACTCATGTACCTACTCAGACACTTATGCACCCACTCACAGACCCACTCAGACACTCACACACCCACTCACCCACCCACCCAGTGAGACACTTCAGTGGCCACTCCCAGACCCACTGAGACACTCATGCACTCACTCACACACTCACTCTCAAATGGTACAGGTTACTGTTAGGAAATAAAATAAAACAACCTTAGAAATTCACTTAAAAAACAATGTTATAGTTAGGAAATATCATTAAAAAGCCATAGAAATTCACTAAATAAAAACAAAGGTTACAGGGATGTTATAGTTAGCAAATAACATTAAAATACCTTACAAATTCACAGAAAAAACAAAGGTTACAAGGACATTATAGTTAGGAAATTGGATTAAAAAAACTTAGAAATTCACTGAAAAAACAAAGGTTAGATTTCACTTGTACAAAACCAGTGAAATTCAGCAGTTATACTTACCTGAGCAAACTATAACTTATGCCCGCAATGCACTGCTTATGACCTCACATATTACACCACTCATCATGACATGCTCAGTGACATCACTGATGACATCTCAAATGACATCACTGATGACATTACTGATTGCATCATCCATAGAACCACTCACACATCCACTCACACCTCTATAGAACCTATCGTACACCCACTCACACACCCACACAACCCTTAAACACCCATACAGCCATTCACATAGACAGTCACTCTCCAATACAGCCACTCACCAATTCACACAACCAAACACCCACTCAAACAGCCACTCACTCACCCATAGAGCCACTTACACACCTAGTCACTCACCCATACAGCCTCTCATTGCAGCCACTCACTGACCCATACAAGCACTTACACACGCACTCACATGCCCACACAACCACTTACCTAACCATTTACACATCTATACAAGCACTGCTACATCTGCTCAATCACCCATATAGCCATTCACATAGACAGTCACTCTCCAATACAGCCACTCACCCATCAACTCACTCAACCAAACGCCCACTCAAATAGCCACTCACTCACCCATAGAGCCACTTACACACCTAGTCACTCACACATACAGCCATTCAGACACCCACTCACTCACCCATACAGTCACTCACACACCCACTCATCCACCCATACAGCTACTCACACAACCACTCACTTGCCCATACAGCCACTGATACACCCACTCACTCATCAATACAGCCGTTCACACATCGACTTACTCACCCATCCAGCTACTCACACACCCACTTATACACCAATACAGCCTCTCAGACACCTATACAGCCACTCAGACACCCACTCACACATGAATACACACAGTCACATAGCCGCTGACATAATATATGTTAGAAGTAGTTTCACTCATTAGTAGTACACATAGTATACTAATATAACTTTTGTAGTAGCTTAGTATACATGTTTAACAATCATAAAATCTTAGAAAATACTAACACTCACTGGATGATGTCATCAATGAAGTCATTTAAGATGTTATGAGTGATGTCACTGACCATGTCATCAATCAATCAATCAATCATGTCACTTATAAAGCGCACTACATACCCGCGAGGGTCTCAAGGCGCTGGGGGAAGAGGGGGGTGGTGCTGCTACTGATCGAAAAGCCAGGTCTTGAGGAGTCTTCTGAAGGCCAGTAGGTCTTGGGTCTGTCGGAGGTTGGTGGGGAGGGTGTTCCAGGTCTTGGCGGCGAGGTGGGAGAAGGATCTGCCGCCGGCAGTCGTTTTCCGGATGCGGGGGACTGTGGCGAGGGCGAGGCTGGTTGAGCGGAGCTGGCGGGTGGGGGTGTAGAAGCTGAGTCGTCTGTTGAGGTAGGCTGGTCCGGAGTTGTGGAGTGCTTTGTGTGCGTGGGTGAGGAGCTTGAAGGTTATCCTCTTGTTGACAGGGAGCCAGTGCAGGTCTCTCAGGTGGGGTGTGATGTGGCTGCGTCGGAGGATGTCGAGGATAAGACGTGCAGAGGCGTTCTGGATGCGTTGCAGCCGTCTCAGGAGCTTAGCCGTCGTTCCTGCGTAGAGGGCGTTTACGTAGTCCAGCCTGCTGGTGACGAGGGCCTGGGTGACTGTTTTTCTTGTTTCGGTGGGGATCCACTTGAAGATCCTGCGGAGCATTCGGAGGATGTTGAAGCAGGATGAGGAAACAGCGTTGACCTGCTTAGTCATGGAGAGGGTGGGGTCGAGGATGACCCCTAGGTTGCGTACGTGGTCGGTGGGTGGCGGGGCTGTTCCCAGTGATGTTGGCCACCAGGAGTCGTCCCAGGCTGAAGGGTTGGAACCAAGGATGAGGACCTCCGTCTTGTCCGAGTTCAGCTTCAGGCGGCTGGTCCTCATCCATTCGGCGACGGCCTTCATTCCTTCGTGGAGGTGGGCTTTGGCAGTGTGAGGGTCTTTGGTGAGGGAGAGGATCAGCTGGGTGTCGTCGGCGTAGGAGATGATGTTGAGGTTGTGCTGTCGGGCGATGTGGGCGAGGGGTGCCATGTAGATGTTGAACAGCGTTGGGCTGAGGGAGGAGCCTTGGGGTACGCCGCAGATGATCTTGGTGGCCTTGGATCGGAAGGGGGCGAGGCGGACGCTTTGTGTTCTGCCGGAAAGGAAGGATGTGGTCCAGTCCAGGGCCTTCTCTTGGATCCCGGCGTCGTGAAGGCGTGTTCGTAGTGTGTGGTGGCAGACCGTGTCGAAGGCGGCTGATAGGTCCAGGAGGATGAGGGCTGCTGTTTCTCCGTTGTCTAGCAGGGTCCTGATGTCATCGGTGGCGGCGATGAGGGCGGTTTCGGTGCTGTGGTTGCTGCGGAAGCCGGACTGGGAAGGGTCCAGGATGTTGTTCTCCTCGAGGTAGCGGGTCAGTTGTTTGTTGACGATTTTCTCGGTGACCTTCGCGGGGAACGGGAGCAGAGAGATGGGTCGGAAGTTCTTGAGGTCCTTGGGGTCTGCCTTGGGTTTCTTGAGTAAGGCGGTGATCTCGGCGTGCTTCCAGCTTTCCGGGAAGGTTGCTGTCTCGAAGGAGATGTTGATTATTTTCCGGAGATGGGGCGCGATGGCTGTACTGGCTTTGTTGAAGATGTGGTGAGGGCACGGGTCTAGCGGTGAACCGGAGTGGATGGTGTTCATGATCTCGCTGGTGTCCTCGTCGTTGATGTTGGTCCAGGAGAGCAGGCGGTTGGTGGTTGTGGGGGCAGTGGTCTCGGTGGTTGCTGGGGCGGTCGTGGTGTTGAAGCTGTCGTGGATGTCGGCGATTTTGCGGTGGAAGAAGGTGGCCAGTGAGTCGCACAGGTCTCGCGACGGCTGGATGTCGTTGGTGTTGGAGCTGGGGTTGGAGAGTTCCTTCACGATGTTGAAGAGCTCTTTGCTGTTGTGTGCGTTGTTGTCTAGGCGGTCTTTGAGTGAGGCCCTTTTGGCGGATCTGATGAGGTGATGGTGACTGCGGGTGGCGCTCTTGTGGGCGGCGTAGCTGTCCGCTGTCCGTTCGTGGAGCCAGATCTTCTCCAGTTTTCGGCATGTTCGTTTGGAGGCCTGGAGGTCTTCGGTGAACCAGGTGGCTTTCTTGCTGGTGTGGCTGTTGGGCGGATTCTTGAGCGGGGCGAGGGTGTTGGCGCAGTCGTCGATCCACTGTCTGAGGTTGCGGGCGGAGGTGTCGGGGTCGGAGGGTTCGGCGGGTGGGCTCAGGGCGAGGGTTGTGGTTAGCTGGTCTTCCGTGACTCTGCTCCAGCAGCGGCGAGGCATTTGTTCGGTGTGGTGGTGCGTGGTGGGCTTCCTGTAGGTGAAGTGGATGCAGTGGTGGTCAGTCCAGTGGGGTTCGGAGGTGTGGTTGAAGGAGACGTGTGGGCTTGCGGAAAAGATGGAGTCGAGCGTGTGGCCGGCGGCGTGGGTGGGTGTAGTCACGAGCTGTCTGAGTCCGAGGGTGGCGAGGTTGTCGATCAGGGTGGTGGAGTTGGTGTCCTTGTTGTTCTCGAGGTGGAAGTTCAGGTCCCCGAGGAGGATGTAGTCCGTGGAGGCGATGGCGTGTGTGCTGACGAAGTCAGCGATGGAATTGCTGAACTGTGGTCGGGGTCCGGGGGTCTGTAGATGAGGGTTCCTCTGAGGGTGGTGTTGGGATCGGTGTGGATCTGGAAGTGCATGTGTTCGGCGGTGCTGAGGGTGTCGTCGGTGTTGGTTGAGACTCTGAGGGTGTTCCTGTGGACGATGGCGATGCCTCCTCCGACTCCGTTGGTGCGGTCCCTGCGGGTGATCTTGAATCCGTCCGGGATGGCAATGGCGATGTCGGGGGCTGAAGCGGGATTCAGCCAGGTCTCCGTCAGGAATGCGACGTCTGGGGAGGTTGAGTCGAGAAGGTCCCAGAGTTCGATGGCGTGTTTGCGGGCGGAGCGGGTGTTGAGGAGGATGCATCTGAGGTAGTTGGGTTCTTTCCTGGGCGGTGGTTTGGCGGGGCGGGTGCTGGCGAAGCTGCAGTTCCGGCAGGTGAAGGGCCCTTGGGTGCGCTTCGGGGTGGCCTGGTAGCAGGCGTGATCTTTTCCGGGGTTGAGTGCGTGGAGGGTGCTGGCGTCGTATCGGCGTCTGTTGATGTGGCGGGCGCGGGGATGCCCGGACCAGGGGGTCTGGCGCTGGGCGCGGTCACGGCGCGGACGGGCGCAGACGGGCTTGCCCTAGGCGCGCCTTTGGCGCGCCAGCGGCGCGGCCGCGCAGCAGCCGCCATAAATGGGGAGGTGGGAGGGAGGAGCAGGGAATGGGGCAGCGAATGGGCAGTGAGGGGGCGGGGCCGCAGGCGCAGCGGCGGGAAACAGGCACAGAAGGGAAATCGAGCACAATCAGGGCATCAAGGGGGCACAGAAAGGAAAAAAACTAGCACAATGAGGGGCAGCAAGGGGGCACAGAAAGGAAAAAACTAGCACAATGAGGGGCAGCAAGGGGGCACAGAAAGGGAAAAAACCGAGCACAATCAGGGGCAGCAAGGGGGCACAGAAAGGGAAAAAACGAGCACAATCAGGGGCAGCAAGGGGGCACAGAAAGGAAAAAACTAGCACAATGAGGGGCAGCAAGGGGGCACAGAAAGGAAAAACGAGCACAATCAGGGGCAGCAAGGGGGGCACAGAAAGGAAAAAACGAGCACAATCAGGGGCAGCAAGGGGGCACAGAAAGGAAAAGCGAGCACAATCAGGGGCAGCAAGGGGGCACAGAAAGGAAAAAGCAGAGCACAATCAGGGGCAGCAAGGGGGCACAGAAAGGAAAAGCAGAGCACAATCAGGGGCAGCAAGGGGGCACAGAAAGGAAAAACGAGCACAATCAGGGGCAGCAAGGGGGCACAGAAAGGAAAAAGCGAGCACAATCAGGGGCAGCAAGGGGGCACAGAAAGGAAAAAAACAAAAAAAAAAAACGAGCACAATCAGGGGCAGCAAGGGGCACAGAAAGGAAAAAACTAGCACAATGAGGGGCAGCAAGGGGGCACAGAAAGGAAAAACAGAGCACAATCAGGGGCAGCAAGGGGGCACAGAAAGGAAAAAACGAGCACAATCAGGGGCAGCAAGGGGGCACAGAAAGGAAAAACGAGCACAATCAGGGGCAGCAGCAGGGCACACAGACGGAGCTGTGTGGTGGGGGAGCGACCTACCAGTCAAGGTCATGAGTGATATAATAATGTAAGGCCATAAGCAATGCACAAGTTATAGTTAGTTTAGGAAACTAATACAATAACTGCTGTATTTCATTGGTTTTGTACGAGTGAAATCTGAGGCTAACTATAATGTCCCTGCAACCTTTGCTTTTTTTAAGTGAATATATATATATATATATATATATATATATATATATATATATATATATATATATATGGCTGAAAGCTTGCCCGCCGTTTCATTCTGCTCGAAAGAAGGCAAGAGCAGACCCAAAATTTTGTGTTAGTGATTTATTCAGCAATCACCATGTCGCCATGACGCGTTTCGGCCGGTCAACGGCCTTGATCACATGTCAGCGCCTAGGGCGGAAGTATATATATTTTCACTGAAAATATCAAATGTTAATGTAACATTATAGTTAGGTGTGGTAAAAAGATCTGTTTTTGTTTACAGAAAACCTTAGCAATTCACTGATAGAAACAAAGGCTAAAGTAGCCTTATAGTTAGGTAAATATGTCAGTGACAGCATTAAAGTTTTGAACAAAAAAAACACAGAAATTCACCAGTTATAGTTAGCAGAGATAACTATAACTTACGCCCCCGCCATCCACTGCTTATGACCGCACATATTCCATCACTCATGAAATGTCCTACGACATCATTTATGACATCACTGATTACATCTAAAATTACCTCATTGATGACATCACTAATGACATCACCCAATGAGTGGGTTAGTTTGTTTTATAGTTTACATAGTGGCGGGTAACTACAATATTACTTTTCTACTATTTCCAGTGTTTTTTTTACGTAAAGTAATATTTTATTACCATACGTAAAGCTGACCCCCCCCCATCTGCGCATGACCTTTAGTCGTGCATGGCAGGGGGGTTGGCCACACTGCGGCAAACCCCCCACAGGCAACCAACTCCATGCTGCACATGGCCTTAGGCTGTGCACAGCAGGGAGTTGGCAACAGGGCTTGGTCGCAGGCCAATCCACCAGGAGGCAGCTGACCCCCATGCAGACAGCCAACCTCTTACTGCACAAGGCTTTTCATCACACACGGCATGGGGTTAGCAGTAGGGTCTGGATTACAGCCAGGCCCTGCATCCAACTCCTCACAGCAGCCACCCAGAGGCAGCCAACCCCATACCGTACACTGCCTTTGCTCCTGCGCGGCATGGAGTTAGTCACAGGGCCTGTGTTGCAGCTAAGCTCTGCTTCCAACTCCCCGCAGGCAGTCAACCTCACGCTGCACACAGCCTTTGGCCATACGTAGCAGGGGGTTGATCACAGGACTTGGCCTGCCACCAGACCTTGTGGCCAAACCCCCAGCAGGTGCCAACTCCACACTACACACAGCCTTTGCCATGCACAGCGTAGGTTTGGCATTCGGGCCCCTGGGGTGAAAACATATATATTAAGGGGAGGGGGCATGAAGCCCCCTCCCTGACCCTTAGTTGGCCCCAGGGACCCCATCACCCATGGCCAAATACAATTAAACAGGGGAAAAGGGCATGCAGCCCTGCCTCCCAAGCCTTAATAGGCCGCGGAGACCACATCTCCTGGAGACAAATACAATAAAAAATGGGAGGGGAGTGTGTGCCCCCCCTCCCAAGCCTTCTTAAATCCCAGAAGACCCATCCCCATGGGCCAACATCTAAGGGGAGGGGGGCAGAATCTTTCCCCGAGCTATAGTAGGCCTTGGGGACCCCATCCGAATGGGCCTAATATGATGAAAAAGGGGAGGAGGCCACTTGCCCCCCCTCCCTGAGCCTTTTTAGGCCCCAGGATCCCACACCCGGGGCCAAACCAATAAAAAAAAGGGAGGAGGTCATGTGGCTCCCAAGCCTCATTAGGCCCTGGGGACCCCATCCTCCAGGGCCATATTGTTTTTCAAGGGGAAGGGGCCACGTGGCCCCTCTCCCAATCCTCATTAGACCCTGGTGACCTCCTCCCCCAGGGCCTTTTTATTTTAACGGCAGGGCACCCACATGACCCCCGTCCCCAAGCCTAATTAGGCCCTGTGGACCGCATCCCCCAGGGCCCTTTTGTTTTACGGGAGGGGGACCACGTGGTCCCCCTCCCCAAGCCATTTTTGGCCCAGAGGACCCCATCCCGCGAGGCACAAAATGTATTTTAAGGAGAAGGGGCCACGCGGCACCACCCCTTCCTGAGCCTTTGAAAGTCCCTAGAGACCCTATCCCCCAGGGGCACTAATTAAATTCAATTCAATTCAGTTGTATTTATATCATGCATAGCTACCCCAAAGGGTCTCCCAGCACTAGATGACACACCCCTTCCACTCATTCCAACTGAGCATTTCCTTGACCACTTTAGAATATGTAGGACTTCAGCATTTTCCTAAAGCAAGCGTCCGATGGCTGATCTCTAAGAAACGCAGGGAGCGAATTGCAGAGCCTGGGAGTAAGAAATGCAAAGGAACGGCCTCCAATTCCTGCTTTTTTGATCATGGGCACAACCAGGAGTCCTTGGTTGCCAGAGCGAAGGGCGCTTCTTGGAACATAGATGGTGAACAGAGAACGAATAATAGGTGGGCCGATTCCATTGATGGCCCGGTACCCAATGCAGAGAGCCTTAAACTGAATTATTTTCTGAACTGGCAGCCAATGCAAGGCAACTAGAGTTGGCGTGGCTGGCTGATGCTTTGGCATTTTTTGAAGGATTCTTTAGGCAGCATTTTGTACCACTCGAAGCCTTTTGATCACTTATTTCGGGCTCCCAAGGTACAAAGAGTTCCTATAATCGAGGCGAGAGTTTATCAGACTCTGCACCACTATTCTTCTAGTGGGAAAAGGTAACATCTGCAAGAATTTCCTTAAAGAACGTAGAATGGCAAAGCATGAACCTGAACCATAGTAAGCGTGTTATCTATCCAGACTCCCAAACTTTTTACTGCTTGTGCTGGCTTTGGACAATCGCCCAAATGGTCTGGCCATGAGAGTTCAACACACATAGTACTATTCTTGCCCACTACTACGACCTCCATTTTATCTCTATTGAGCTTTAACCTACTGCTAGTCATCCAATCTGTAACTTCCCTAGGACAACAATTTAATTGGGAGGTGATTTATGTGGTATTAGGGGAAAGAGCTAGGATGACCTGAGTGTCATCAGCATATGACACTTATGCAAGCCCATGTGATTGAAGAATTTCCGCCAGAGGGCGTACATATAAGTTAAACAGTGTGGGGCTGAGTGAGGAGCCTTGTGGAACCTCACACAACAGAGGATGAATAGAGGAGGCAAAGGAGTCTTCACTAACTTGGAAGCTTGTGTTGGCTATAAAGGCTTCCAGCCATTTAATGGCAGTTCCTGGGATGCCTACATTCTGCATCCTCTGAATGAGGATGGCATGTGAGACAGTATTGAAGGCAGCACTTAAGTCCAACATAATCATTGCCGCATAGCCACCTTAATCTAAAATAGAACTAAGGGGCATATTAGCAAGAACGGCGTTAAAATTATCGCCGCTTTAGCGGCAGGAAACTGCCGCTAAAGCGGCGATAATGGGCTTGATAATATGCCCTTGAGAATTCCAATAGAAGCCCAGGATCACAGCAGAACATGGGCTTCTATTGGTATTCTCAAGGGCATATTATCAAGCCCATTATCGCCGCTTTAGCGGCAGTTTCCTGCCGCTAAAGCGGCAATAATTTTAACGCCGTTCTTGCTAATATGCCCCAAAGTTCTTAGTGGCTCCCAGCAGTGTCGTCTCCGTATTGTGACCAGATCTAAAACCTGTCTGGGTACGATGGTAAATATCATGCCGTTCCAAAAAACTAGACAGATACCTATTCACATGTTTATCCAGACTTTTGCTCATTACTGGGAGCAAAGAAACAGTTCTATAACTCTGCTACCTCTGGGTTTACCGTTGTTTTGTTCAGTAGTGGCTTACCAATGGCATGCTTCCAAGTCTTAGGGATATGTCCTGTTTCAAGCGAATGGGAGGGGGTCTGCATGGCCCCCCTCCCTGAGCCTATTTTGGCCCCCATGTTCACTCTTCCCATATTAATGATTCCGTCCCAAGGGGGGTGGGGTCCCTTAGGCAAAATACAACTCGAAGAGGGGTGCAGCTCCTATATAGAGCACCCTACAACACCAGCGACGCTCTAAACACTGCTCACCTCAAATGTCTGTTTTTCTAGCAAAGGTTTTAAGCATAGGATTAGCTAGTGCCATCCATGCCGAGCTGGAAAATGACAAAAGCATTTTACCACTCCAAGCACAGAATTGCAGCTTTGGATTGGTAAAATACCTTCCAAAACAACATGGAATTAATAGATTCAACCCATGACACATGGTTTACTGTCATTACAGCTCTTCAGAGAGGTTAAGCTTTGTCCAGACACAAGGGAGCACCCAGTATAAGTCAAAACATTACCCTCTAGCATATTCACTGATAAGGCCATAGTCTAGAAACAAATTGGACTAGCCTATATGTATATTTTAGCTAAGAGCCAAAACCCAGAAATCTAACATTTGTTCACAAACATGTATTTATATTGATCTAGAGTGCTTCTCTTCAAACAAACACAGACTTAAATGTCTCAAAACTGCAGAATTCCAAGAAGTCATGATTAGGGCTTCTCAGACAAAGCAAACATCGCATGAATCACAAAAGGGCCTGGCAGCTGCCCTTTAATGTCTGGCTACCATTATTAGGTTGGAAAAATATTTCCTAGAAATCCATTATGTGCTTCACTACTTGCAATGTACAAAGAAACAAGTTTGCCACTCATGGAAGTTTGTGAATGGGAACTGAAGGACATGTCACAGTTCCGTCTGTAATGAACGCGTGCATCACTCAAGCACACAAATTCTTAGGTGAAGGCTGGAAGCAATTTAGGACAGCGCCTCCCATGAGCAATTATGGGACTGTCACTTATACTTAGCGCCAGCATTTTGCTGCTTAGTGTTGATTGCTTTCATGTCAGACAGCAGCTGTGGTAAAATCATTTCCTAACAGGATTTGCCTTGTTTGATAAGCACTGCTAACGAGATGTTATTCAACTCCCAATGGTCTCCCGCTAGGGCAAATGCATTTGCTGTGAATAAAATTGTAATAATGATATCTAGATGTTTCGAATATTTTAGTTTATTTTTATATCACCTTGTCCTTCATGCCCTTTCATATGCTCTGAAACACACATTCCTTTGTTGTTCAAGAAAAATATCCTATCACAAATATCCCTTTGCTGTTTTTCTGACTCTTATTCAGCGTAGCTGTCTGTGTGTGATTGGGGAGTCCTTGAACAGCGTTGTCTTTTTCCTGTGAGAGAAAAATGGGCAACACTTCTTGAAAAGCAATTACAGAGAACGTTCTGTTCTCACCGTCACTATTCAAACACGCCTCAGGATTGTTCTTGTCCGATGTCACATCAACACGTCCACGTGCAGTGTCCTCTAGCCACGAGCAGCATAGCTGCCCACATCCTACTGATTATTCAATTTGTGCAGGACGGAACCTCTATTTCTGTCCCAGATCAAAATTAGGGCTTGATTCTCTAACGGGTACTGTGTCATTACGCACCAATCTTCTTAATCTTTTACTAAATGAGGTGTGTCCGCCTCCACCCTTATACCGCGACACCTAGCTCACAGAAAGGACGCCTCTAAACTATCCACAATCTCCCCCAGGCCCTTACTACCAAGAGGGCCCATAGCAAGCCCCAGCACGTCATCTTATTCTTTTGTCTATATCCCACAGAGGGTACCTTTGACCTGTCTGTGCGAGGGTGCGTCCTGGCCCCGAGTATGTATGCAGTAGTAAGCTCTACTCCGTTTGCTGGGGAGACAGACGTACTGCTTTATACCACGTGATGGCTGGTTCTGGGGCTGTGCAGGCTTCCTCACATTCTCCAGGGTTCTTGGGTGACTTCTCAGCAGGTTTGTGGTGGAGCTGAGGGATGTGGGAGGGCTGCTCACTGAGGGGCAGATTTATCAATCTTTCACACAGTGCAACGCATTAAGACACCTTGCTGTGCTGCGCTGCATGAAAGGGAAAGGGCAGAAATGTGCCATATTTAACATTATACGACGCATTCCTGACCTTTCCTAGCATTGGCCCACTTTTGGCTGCCTAGCGCCAGCGCAGGCACCCTTGCGTCATGTTGCAAGGATGTCTGCATTGTAGGCAGGACTGTTTTTGTGCAGGATTTTGCACCTTCCTGCACAAAAACAATCCGAAGAGGCATTTTCCTCTTTCTATGAATGCAGCACCTTTATAAAGATGAAAAAACAAGGAGAAATAAAGGTATTTCTCCTTGTTACGCCTCACCTGGTGAAGCATAGCAATTTGATGTCCCAGGTCTACCTCTAATGGCAAATCTGGGAATGCGCCAATATCCATGGGTGGATGCTTGGGAACACCCACGCTCCTCCCATGGAACGCCTCCCTGCCGCAGAGTAATGTAAGTCAGCGATTTGCGCTACCTTGCATTATTCTAGATTTATAAAGCCATGCAAGGTGGCCTTGTGTGGCTTGATAAACTTCACTTTTGCGTCACCATTGTGCCCCCTTTTGTGGCACAAGAGCAAAACAAAGCCTTGATAAATATGGGACTGAGTCCTTCCAGGTGGTGCCTACCTGGTATGGGTGAGGTGGTGGAGAGGGTCCTGGAGCCATATCAGAAGCTGCTGCCATCTGCTACAATTATTGGTCAGTTTCTGTGCCCCACAGTGTATCCCCTCGCCTCATCTGGCTCCCACGTGACAAGTCATGGCAGACTATCTAACTGCGTGGTATGGTGTATTCAGAGCTGCCTTTCCTAGCCCATGTGATTCATGTCAGGAGCTGTGCCTATTATTTGGTGCCTCACATGGCACCATGTCTTTTGGTTGATGATGACTTGCTCCATACACATTGCAAAACTATGGAAGTTCCTTCCTGCAAAAAAGAGCCACTGGCACAACCCTGGAATTGAGAAGAATGGTTAAGAACGGGTTATTCCATCCAGACCACGATGAACACTATGACGCACCATCTTCATAGAGTTGGAATGCACCAGATTAATTCCAGTCACTCTCGCCACATGACAGAAGTTTGTTCCAACTTGATAAAATCCTTTGCCGACTGAGGGCATACTGCTGACCTATTGCTAGTGCTTATCTCAAGCACATAATAAGAGTACTGCTTCAGAGACAAATAATGATATTATTTTTAATACAATACATGCTGAAGATTGCATGCAAAATCGACAAACCTCCTCCCCTTATATTGCTAACCATGCATGGAAAATTCACCTTGGTTTACAACTATCAAATGCTGGATGTTCTCTCCTCTCCTACTATTGTATAAACCACATCACTACCATTCTCTGTATAACCAACTCTTCCGTTGCTTGCCCTATTCTAAATCGCAAGCCTCTTTACCTTTATTTTTTATTATGTATCCCTGCAAACTGCCAACAACTTATTCCATAAACCACAACCTCTATTTAGTTAAATCCAATAATACCTAGGTACAGACTGTCAACAACTCATTCCATAAACCACAACCTCTATTTAGTTAAACCCAATAATACCTAGGTACAGGCTGTCAACAACTCATTCCATAAACCACAACCTTTATTTAGTTAAATCAAATAATACCTAGTGACAGATGTATTACTTTTTAGCACAACACAGCACACCAACCAAAGGGGGAGTGTAAGAAAGTGGGTTATTATTTGGATTGGGGAGTGGCTGACCTCAACAAATAATAAGACTATCCTGTCAGGGTGAATCCCAAAAGTCACTAAATTAACCTAAGCTCAAACTCCTGGTAGCTATGGCACAGAGCAGACAGGCTTAATTTAAGACAATGTGTAAAATATTTAAACAGTACCAAAACAGTAATAAAACAGTAATAAAGTCAAAACAATAAACAATAAAAGTCTGAAACAAAATTAGAAGACTAGAGTCAAGTTTAATAAATAAATGGCACCAAAATGAAAAAAATACAATAAGGTGAACTGGAGATGTGATTTTTTAAATTATTAAGTGAAATTAGTTCCAAAATGCGCTAAGTGGCTATGATAATCTATGGTTGCGGTAAACTGGGACCGAGGCACACTTTGAGGCCGACCTCAATGGATTCTGAGGTTGAATACACCAAGCGGGATGGTCCAGTCAAGAATTTTATCTTTTGACTTTGTTTTCCAAATGGAAGTCAAATTCTCTCAGAGGGGCAAGGCAGCAGGCTGTATCCAGGAAGATCTACCCGAAGTCGGTTAGGCATTGAGCGAGGTCCGCTTAAGCCGTTAGTTTTGATGGGAAAAGTAGGAAAAGTCAGATTTCATTCTTAGAAGAATCTTTGTGTTGGCTGGATACTTTAGGCACATTTGTTTGGTTACGATATCTACATTCGGACAAAGGGCCAGATGTAAGAAGCCTTCTTGTGTTCCCAAAAGGTCCTATTTGCAGAATCGGGTAATTTGCGACCGGAAAAAGGCCTTTTCAGTGTCCCTTCCAAACACCGATTCAGAATGATATGCATTAATTTTGCAATTGAAATTTGGTTTCAAAACATTATTATATTACTGACTAAACAAATGTAGTAGGACCCTATTTCAAAATGGGAAGAGGTCCTCAAGTGACTCCTTTCCCATGAGAATGTTGAAAAAAATAATTTTTTAAGAATACACATTGGCTGCGTTCTTCTTATGGCAGGTGGGGGAGGGCAACATGGACAATAGGAGGAAGAGTGGGAGGGAGTGAACAAGCAACATGGAAAAAGTGAGGGTAAAAAAAGCAGTGTGCTGCTGCCAGGACTGGCTATTCATATCACTTTTTTCCTTATGGTGGGTAGGGTGGCAACACAGACAATGGAAGGGGGGGAGGGAAGAAGCAATGCAGACAACCGCAGGTTGGAAGGGATGAAGCAACACAGGCATCGGGACGGTGGAAATTGTGAGGGAAGAAGTAATACAGCAATGGGAGGGTGGGAGATGGAAGGGAAGTAGCAACATGCAAAGTGGGGTGGGAGGGAAGAAGCAATATGGGAAAGAGGGTGAGAGGGAAGAAGCAACACAGAAAGGGGGATGGGAGGGATGAAGCAACAAGGACAATGGGGGATGGAAGGGAAGAAAAAAAAACAGAAGAAGCAACATGGACAAGGAAGAAGAAAGAAGAAAAAGCAACACAGACAATGAGGAGAAAGAAAGAAAAATAGTACCTGAATCCAGGGCTTAATTTGTAAAAAAATAAGTGCTATGGCTCTCGTCAGGAGACCACTGCAACTTACACCACACATTGCCCCTGCTATGCTGCCAATGATAGTAACAGCACAACTACTAACCATCACACTCCTACAAGTGTGACAATTCAGACTATTTCAGGCCCCCAAAGATATAAGAATGGCTGTGGTGGCAGGTAATAGTCTTTTTATTGTATATTGAATTAATAATTAATTGTTGTGGGCATCGCTAAACTAGCCAGACAGCGCCATCTTGTGGCAGACTGTCACTAGCGCCGGTGTTGACAAGTGCTGGTGCTGAGCACCAGAAACTACCAGCTCAAATTAAGCACTGCCTGAATCAATCAATCAATCCTCACAAAAAATTAGGAAGTGGCACTGGCAAGCGCTGACCAATTAGGAGATAGCAAATAAGAGTGACAATGAAGCCTACGAATGGTAAGCAATGGAAGGAGCAGCACTGGGGAGTGAACATTGACAAGAATATCTGAAAAATGGATGCTACGGAAAAATAATCAACCCCCTTTCCTGTACAATCCATTTTTCATATTTTTGTCTGCACTTGCTTCCCAGAACACAAACAAGCATTGGTAAAGTCAACAGGATGCTCTACAATGTCAAACTTATTGACTTTACCAAAGTTTGCCTATTTTGTGTTTCATACATAACAGGAACATATGTAGAAGGCAAACTTTAGGTGTTTGTTGTATCTCAAGTCCTGCAAATCTATGGAATCTCCCAAGTACGCACACCTAGTATGCAGCAATATTGAGGCATTACCACAGAATGTGGCAATGGGTTACCCACACTTTAGGCAAATATTGCTTGCACTGTGGTGTATTGTATGTAGAACTACTGGTGGCATGCATGTACATGGAATTCTGTAAATTGGACTATTGCACTGCTGGTAGGCTTTGTTATATTTTTAAATACCATAGACTATTCTGTGTCCATCAATTCCTTCCTAGAATCTGCTTTGTCATTCACCCTCATCGCACTGACAACGTTTTATGTATTCATAATTTCTTAGCACCTTGTAAAATTGTCAAACAACCCTACTGCCCTTGCCCAAATCCATCACAGTGGATAAGTGACTTTTCTTCTGTTTGCAAATGGGCACCACACATCCTTGGAAACCTTAAGTATCCGTACACGTGAGGAAACTGAGACTGAGTGGCATGGACTGTGTTTGTGCTACTTGAAACAAAATACATTTCTCATCACAATTAGGTCCTCATACACCTACATCCCTTCCTCCAATGAGTGACATCAGTTTCAGCAGCTGCTTTCCTGTACTCTGGGAGGGGTGTCTTGTGACCGCCCCCCCTAATTAAAAAATGGCCCCAAGGGATGGGGTCCCCGGTGCCTGCAAAGGCTCAGGGAGGGGGGCACAACATGCCCCTCCCCATTTTTCACCTAGGGGATGGGATATGCCTAAGTGTAGCGAAATTCTGTGGCTAACCCCTCTGGCCTAGCACGGCTGAGGGTTGGCTGTCTGTGGGTTTTTGTCTGCAGGGCCTATTTGCAGGCCAGGCTTTGCGGCCAGCACCATGCTGCACAAGGCCAAAGGTCAGCACTCTGTGGGGTTGTTTGCCTGCATTGAGTTTGCTTTCAGCCGGGGTGGCAGGGGGGTTGGCTTTACATATGAAAATAAAATATTTTTTTCCATTAAAAAAACCCTCAACATTCACCGAAAAAACTAATGTTAAAGTGATATTATAGTTGGGTTAAAATGTCAGTGACAATGTAAGGTTTTAAACTAACAAAAGACTGAAATTCACCAGTTATAGTTTTCTCTAGTAACCAGTGCTTTAAATGTGCCGGTATTCACTGGCACTAAGTGCCAGCACTTTTTAATTTTCACCCCTTGAGAATCAGAACTTCTTCTTCGCCAAGAAGAGTACTGATATTCAGAGGAATATGACAGAAGGATCAGTGGCATGAGTGCGTTAGTGTGGCACTTACAGCTGTGCATCGGAGTTGTTCTAAGCCAGTGATTCTCAAAGTACGACCAGGGGTCCGCATGTGGCTTTCCTGACCTTTAGATGCAGCCCCATGGTCAACAGCAGCACGGGGCTGCTGTTTACTCGAACCAGCCCTAACATTAAAAAGATGTTAAATAAACGGGCAAGCATTTGTTTTCAGATTAGTTGAAGATATAGAAAGGAAGTAACTAAGGTTTCCTGCACCAATTAACTTGAGGAACACTTTAATTTTTAAAGACATCTTGCAACAAACCTATGAAAATATGATAAAGCTTCTTCAAAATTCATAAAGGGTATTTCTTTAACATGCAGCTCACCTTAGTACATCAGATTATATCAGTGCATTGAGAAGTGTTTTATTTTAAAGTGATATTTTTCAAACATGAATTTAAGAGAAATTCATGCACCCTTCCACCCACACTGACAACAATCGCAGTAGTGAACTAAGAGGCAAGTTGCTTGTTATGTGCACTCTTTAGGTGGCCTTGGTTGCTATCATACATGGACAGCATTATAGTTTATTAAATTATACACAGGAGAAGGTTTTGTGCAGCCACATCCTGAAGTCACAAAGTCATGTGTTTCATGGTCCTCATATGTGATAATGAAGAAAAAAAGGAGGGAAAGTGAAATAAAACAATTGCCTAGAATCACACAGAGTGGGGAAGCCAGGATTGATCCCAGGTTTTCTAGTTTCACATTATATGATTCAGCCACTAGATGTGTATGCTTCACTTCCCCTACACCCACCTCTGCCCCCCCCCTACCCTGCTGGCATCAATGCGGCCCTCAGCCACACCACAGACCAAACCTTTTGTCCCTTGGGAACATTTTTGTGAGTACCCATGTTCTAAGCTGAGCCACTGATGAATCAGCAGCAGCTATTTGCATTATCAGGGGTGCCTGGGGTTTGGCCAGCTTGCATTGCAGGGTGATTCACAGTGCAGGGTCCATTGACCCTGCGTCGTTAATCCCATTGTAGCTGGGCAATGCAGAGCATGTTGACTGTCCCATGAGAAATGGGACATTAAATCCAAGTTTTGAAAATATATTATTATTTTGTTTTAGCAGAACTGAGTGGTTTTGTGCTACAGTGGAGTGTGGAAGGCAAGAGGCAGTGTGAAAAAAGTCTTGACTTCTGTGTGGACACAATTTTACAAGGTCAAATCATTAAGTTGCATTCAGTTTCACTCAGTGCCTTGTAAGAGAGGGAGAGAAAGTGAAATGAGAGAGAAACAGGTGAGAGAGGAGAATGAGAGGAGAAAGAGAAAGAAAATGGGCAGACTGAAGAGGGAGAACGAGCAAGAGACATAGAGATAAACGTAAAGGACAAGTTTCGCAGTGATGGAATTTGAGAACACTTTATAAGACAATATTCACTCAAACAATACAATACATTTCTGTGAGATATCAACTGAGCCCACTTCCAGCACTACTTTTGTGTTTAATATTCAGCTATTTCGAACTTTATACATCTGATGAATTTGCACCCAAATTAGGCCACTCTCATGCTGTAGATTTGTTCTACTACAGCATAGTGCATTTTATTCTGAGTCACTGGTTTCGTTGTGGCAGCAACAGTGTTTTGATTAAGTATTTTGCGCAAAATAGGGTTACAAACAGTGCTCTGAAATGCATGCAGCAGGTGTTTGACTGCTGTGACAAGGCTAATACTGTTTGCTACTGATTCTCTGGCAGGGAGTTCTTTCTGGTATATGATCTATATGATCTTGGGCCCTTTAAATATAAATACAAAAACACACCGGAGGAATTATGAATTCAAGTTCAACTTTGCAATGAAGTCAGTTGGCTTGTGACAACATAGGGTAATTAAATAAATCATCCATGCTTATTTTCTTAGTTTCCACATGGCGTTCCACAACCTTTGTTACTGTTCTTCAAATACTTTACATAAATGTACTTCATTATTTTATAACTTCTAAACTGACTAGTACCACATTAGGTGACTATGCATTGTTATGGAATTCAAGAGAATTACAACCGGTACTTTAAAGTAACCACCATAGCTGAATAACAAGAGAAATATAGATGTTACGCAGAGGCGGAATCTGTTGACAAGAACGGGATCATGGTATGTCCTTGTCCAAGTTTCTTTCCCAGACTACCCACAGTATCCTTTATTGTGGATAAGTAAAAATTCAAATGTTGTTCATGTGCCATAAGTGCCAAAGAAACATTCACACATTTTAAATTTGAAACAAATTGCTAAATGTATCCCTTTGCACATGCAGAAATAATAATACAGATAGCAGAAATGTCTCTGTCTCATCATATTCAATTGTGCACTGAGAAAGTCTTAATCTTGTTAATAAATGCTTTCCTTTTAGCCTCACCCCAAACTCCACCCTTTGTCCACGGCTCAATTTGATGAGTACCTCCACTTGTGTTTTACCATTTAAAAATCACAGCTATTAACTCGTGCCTAAGGTAACTATAACTCGCACCCTTGCCTTGCACAGCTAATTACCCCATATATCACATCACTCATGACATGTTTTACAACATCATTTTATTCCAATGCTTTTCTATTAGTTTCTTAATATAATACAAAACAAGGTTGTAGTCCATTATCCTGATAGGGTCAGGTTTGTTTTAGAATCTTTTTTCTGACAGTTGTCAGGTTTTTTTGGTCAAAAGTACCCACCCTCAGATTAACTGTCTCTAGGACATGTTCTAGGTATTCTATTTGCCTGCAGTGTGACCAGGATTCTTTCTTCTGTTGCTCAAAATTATTCAGTCTGCTGCAGTATGTTTTGGTCTGAATCAGTTCCCCATAGGGGATACCCAATTTGAGATTCCTTGAAAATTAGTTCTCAGCATGAAGAACACTATATCCTGCCATCCGTTTGTGAAAGATTTTAAAATGTCATGCCAATGAATTACTTCAATTTGTAGTGTGAATCGTTGACCACCTTATCTTCAATGGTGCTGGTCAGCTTCAGGTTCACATCATTTGTTGTCAATAGCTTGATAAATTCCTTTGCAGTGACCTTATTTCCAGACCAAATAATGAACAGATTGTCTATATATTGATGCCATATTATAACATCTTGTGTACATTTTTCTTATATGCTTATCCAAATGACTTGCTCTTCCCACCACCCCATCAAAACTTTAGTATAACTTGAGGCTAGTTTGGTGCCCATTGCAGTCTCACATGTTTGTAGAGTTTGTCCTGAAGTTAGAAGGTGTTATGTTCTATCTAAACAATACAGTACCACCTGCATGATAATCTTGTGTTACAGAAACTGTACTAGTCTTCTTTTAAAATAATGTTTATTTGCTCTGATACCACCTTGATGCCTGATACCGGTGTAAATTGATGTCATGTCTAATGGTACAATGATATAATCTGTGTGCCATGGGATATTGTGTGCATTTAACATACAATTTGTGCTATCCCTTGTGTAGGATGGTAAGGGAAAGTGCAATTGAGTTGTAGGAAAGAGTCTATAAATTTTGAGGTAGGTTCAAGATACTTTCCAATCGATGACACAATTTGGGGTCCCCATGGTCCTGTCTTGTTCTTGTGAATCTTTGGCAGGAAATAGATGGTTGGCACTGTCAGGAAAACTACGACAACATTGAAATTTATCCACAGTGATGAGGCCTCGTTCCAACTAATCATCGACCTTTTGATGGGATACCTTTCTCTGTAGGCTTGATGATCAGATTTTCATCTTCTTGTGAAACTTTAACTGCAGTATGCACTTTTCTTTGCTGTGTAGACCAAGAATGTGTCCTTTTCTCATTTTTCTGAGGTCTTGTATAATTATTTCTAAAAGATATTAGTTGCATCAGTAGTTACTTTAGGCATATACTTTGATTTGCTCCTACATCTGTAGGACTCTGTTGCATTGAATTCAGTCTACAGGGATCAGTGCTGCTCTGTTGTTGGAGAGGCATTGGTTTCTCTAAGAGTTATTATGACTTGTACGTTTTCAAAGTCACGGACCGTTAGAAAATTGGTCATGTCCTTTGCTGTCACTTCCTGCATTGTTTTGGGCAGTCCAGCAAACAATTACCTTGGGGGCTGCTGTGCTTTTTAGTAATTTGAACAATATTGTTCTTTAAACTTAGTAAGTGATATTAACAACATATCATGATTGATTTAATATGTGAAGACATAAGCAGTGCAAGATGAGGGTGCATGTTATAGTTGATTGTCTAAACTATAATTGGTATATTTCTGTGTTTGTTTGTTTTTTCACATTAGTTCTTGTCTCATTTCAATACCTATGAATACCATCACTTTAACCTCTGTTTTTCAGTTAATATCTGTATTTGATGGCATATTCTAAACTGGCTCAGTGCAGCGGGGGATGGCCACAAGCGCTGCACCCAACACTCAGGAGGTGGCGAGACCCCTCTGGCCATGCGCAGCAGGGTTTGGCCACGGGGCCTGCCCCCAATCTTCCTCAGCCATCACTCTGTGGGTAACCACTGTTGTGCAGAAAGTCTGAAATATATTAAAATTAGGGAGCTGACTAGAGTGAATAAACAGATGTAGAAAGGAAACACTGTACTTATGCTAAACTCTCCCTCTTTATTTTTTTAGACCCTTTAAAAATATCATTATCTCGAATTACAAAAAGCCCAAACCTCAACTCACATTTTTAACCACTGGTTTCACGCATTAACATCTCAATGCTCATTTACTTCAGCCTGCTCCTCAGGTAAGGCTTTAAATTCAACAGATCCTATTCCAACAAAATGGCATAGAAGAGTGCCTTATTTGTGTCTTGAATAAGGAATGCTAGCGCTCTAGTTTTTCTTTAGAACTCTGTGGTTAAGCTGCAGTTGATCACTAGGGAGTTAACTGACAGAATGCTGCTGGTGTTGAAAGTACATGTTTCACTCTGCATGTCAGAATGTTTTATTGGCAGGGATGAAGATGATATTTGAGAACTCATAGAAAATGTGTCTTGATTTTAGATTTTAAGAGCACTATGATTTTCTGTGGTGTAAAGAAACTCATCATTTCTATATTTAGTTCAGCATCCGCTGTAGGGGAAGTAGTCGGAACACCGCTGCCTCAGCCACGTGTGCTCTGACATCAGAAGCGTAGCCACCCTTGCCGTAACCACACAAATGCATGGTTAAGGCATATGCGCTGTCTTGTTTCTGGCTGGCTGGCGGAAGCAGGAAGAGGAAGGATCGGGAAAGGATGCATGGCGGTGAGGTAAGTGGGGTTTTGGGGAGGTGGGGGGTAGCTTATATGGTTTGGGGGAGTAGTTTACAGGGCTGGGAGGGGTTTGGGGTAGTTTTGAGGGCTGGGGGTCAGACGTTTTAGGGCTCAGGGCAGGGTATGGGGGTAGTTTGTATGTGTTGGGTGGTAGTTTTGAGGGCTGGCGGTTGGGGTAGTTTTGAGGGCTGGGGGTTGGGAGTTTTAGGGCTTGGAGCATGGGACATGAAAGGGGCAGTTTTCAGGCCAAAGGGGCAGTTGGGCTGGGGCAGAGGGGACGTGGGGGTATGTTTTAGGTGGTGGGGGCTCGTTTTAGGGCTCTTGGAGTGGGGCTGGGGTCAGAGTAGGTTTTAGGGGGCTGAGGTTTAGGGCTCAGGGCAGGGAACAGTAAAGGGGCAGTTTTCAGGTCGAGGGGACAGTTGGGCTGGGGCAGGGGATAGTAGGAGTAGGTTTTAGGGGGTGGGGTATGGCTTTAGGGCTCAGGGAGGGGGGTTGGGGTCAGAGTAGTTTGGGGCGAGGGAGTCGGATTTTAAGGATCAGGATAGGGAGTCGGGGTAGTTTATTGGGCTGGGGCGGGTAGAATAGACTGCCGGAGGGCAGAATTTTAGGGCTCAGGGCAGAGGGGCAGGAGCGTGATCTTTACCACACATGTCCCTTTGCCAATCATGTTTTTACCATGAAGTGGTAAAGGCATGCGTGGTAAATGCATGTGTGGTTAAGACGCGGTCGTGGTTAAGACTGCGTGGTTACAGCATGGGTTGTTGAGGCATGCATTGTTCCATCACACAACCTCCTCTGTAGAAAATAGTTATAGTTAGGTGTGCGTTTTCTTAGGAAATGCCTTTTTTGGTTTGCTAATACCTTTGGTGCTGTTTGACGAATCTTAACAAAACTTTCCAAAAACTGCTGTTTTTTGCTTGGTTTCTTCTTGGGAAGTTTTGGGGTGATCGGTCAAGCAATGGCAGAGAAAAAGGGAGGGGGGTTCCAAAACACAAAATCTCAATGCAACTTACATATGGATTTTTTAACAGCGCTACAGCCATAATAGCTGAACGGAATTGCACCAAATTTGGCAAGATGCTAGATCTTGGTCCATAATGCGTGCTTTTTGTCATTTTGTGCTAATCCGTTCACTAGACACAATTTTAGTTTCAGGGAAACAATGAATACTGAATGAATAATGCTCTAATGCTCTAAATCTTTCTTAAACGTACTCAAATCAATTATTAAATCATGGTATGTAAAACATACATAATAAGTAACCTATGTAATATGGCCCTATATTGCTGTTTCAGGGCTGAGGTGTCATTTATAAATCACTCAGCCTTCTGCCACCTGATTTTCAATGTCACACCCCGGAACCCTTAGCGGCAATACTGGCCCATATTGCACAGTTACCAGCGCCTGGATACCCCCCCCGGGGTGATTAGTGTGCTCTACAAATACTGATTGATTGATTGATTGATTTACTTCTCTCTCTCTCTCTCTCTCTATATATATATATATATATATATATGTGATCAAGGCCACATGACGTGGCAGAAACGCGTCATGGGCAGCACGAGCGTTGTCAATAAAACTTAAAATTTGAGCACCAGCAAGACACCGGAGTCCGTTGCATCTGTTTACGAATGCAAGAATAGCGTTTTGATGCGTTGTTTTGGATATATATATATTTATATATAAAAGGGCAACGGAGGGGGGTCTGCACGGCCCCCTCCTTTTTCATAATATAGCCTCAGGGAGGTGCTGGTCCCTTGGGCTCATAAGTGCCTCAGGAGGAGGGCCTCACAGCCCTCCTCCACTTTAAAAAAAATCTGCTATACACATATATATGTTCCCTGAAACAATATATATATATGTATAGCAGATAAAAACAAGCATTGGCATAGCCAATAGGTCTCGCCTTTGGGGTCTTGTAAGTGTTTAGGCAGAGCTATTGGCTTTGTCAGTGTCTTTAAGCTATGTTGTAGAGCAGCGTGGGTGCTGTGCAACATGTTGAAAAGTTATAATGAAAACGTATTTTAAGCATTTTTTTTACCTTATATTGTTGTATTCCTCTTAGGGTATCCATAAACGGGCTTTCCAGTATCATGTCCTTATATAGGCACAATTCGCCCTGCCCTTATATAGGCATAAAATCCCAGCCCTTATTTGGCATTAAACCATGCACTCCAAATACAGGCATGGTCTCTGACATCCGTCCACCCTAACGTCACAACGAGTTCATGAAGAACAGACCCTTAGGCTGCGGGAGTTTCCCTAGTCCAGGACTATTGATTTCTTCAAGGACTCATACATTATGCATGAAAAATTATTCCTTACGGGGTTCATTCATGACGTCTTTCGCTGTCCAACTCACGTCAATGCTAACATTCTTAGGTGCTCTCAGGCATAAATATACCTTCCCTAGCCCCTGTAAACCAGAGGAGACCTCGACTTCAGAGGAGCCCGTTTCCCGGCCTGACGCACTGAGAAGACGCTGTCATCCCTGCACGCAGAGAGCCCAGCTTCCAGCTTCCAGTGATCTGACTTCCCTTGCGGGGTGTTGGAGTTCGAGTCTGGCAAAGAGATTCCTACCTCTCTCATTCTTCAGGTATGGAGCTGACTAGAACCTAGTGGGACTCTTGGCATACTAGGCATACTAGACTTAACATACTCTTAGTATACCGTAGTAAGGAATACTTCACCTACTTCTTCCCTCTTCCTACACCTAGGTTAGGTTAGGTACATTGGGGTAGAATTAGCTTAGCAACGCATTGTATGAGTACTCACATTTTTAGTCTGTGTTATTTATGTAACAGCATATGTACTAAAAGATAATGCTATCGCAGTATTATTTATTTCTACTGCTCACCCTGTACATTATTTATCTCGCATACTGTCTTGTGATCGTAACAGCACATTTTACTTACACCAGAAACAAGACTGTTCAATAAATCCTTTATTGAAACGCCCGTCTATTTCTTTCTGTGAAACTTGGAGAAAACTAAGCATGCACGACTGAGCTGAGTGAAATAGTTATCTATTGTTTTCACGACTCTGGGACACGTTCTGATTCTAAAGGGAAACACAGTGGTCATGTTTTGCGGCTGCCAGAAACTACTCCCTTCTTGTTGTCAAGGAGTTTCTAGTGGCCTCTGAGCTAGCTGGCACAAGTAATTAAGTTTAATATACTCGATAGGGACATACTGACCTTAGTCCTATGTCAAACCTATAGGATATATTATTCCAATGCGCAGAGCCTATTAGGGAAATAGGAGCTACACTACAATATATAACCACTAAGATATTTTTTAAACTTTGAACACATTTTTTGAATCATTGTTTTTGTACGTGTTTAAATAATTCTTCAAAATAAAGTGTTTTCATAATTTCATATTTAAAACTTCTGATGTGTTGATGCTTGGTAGTGTGTTTACGAGCTTAAGTGGCATGTAGTGCTTCCCGTCCCGTGCATGGCAAGGTATGGAAGTAAACACAAGCATGTTGGAATGATAATCTAATTCTTCAGGACCAACCCCCATCAGCTTTCCATGAAGTTTTTGGTCACTCTGTTTCTTTCCGTACCTCATAATTTTGCACTTGTTACCTCACTGAATACACAAGGGAAACACTTCAGGCAGCATGACCAATTTAAGTGTTAGTGGCATGAAGAAGGAAGGCTAGTCTGGTTGTAGGCTTGTTGCTCCCTTTGTATGTTTGTGTCCTTGCCTTGATTAGCTCATGTCCATAGGCTTTCAGAAAACTCATTATTCTTTGAATTTTAATATCTGTTTTCAGAAAAGCCAGTTCACATTTAATACAAACACAAAACGTATAATGCATGCTAATAAAGCATGAAAACAAAAGATGTTTAGAAATGCATTATTCGCAGACTACAGAAAATAGTTGTATTTCTTCTGTTTGGGACCAGCACCTTCCGCAATAAATAGTTTTTGTTTACTGTAGAAGGGTGATTGTGTTTACAACGTTAGTTTGCTACGAGAATGTTCAAGACATGCAGGTAGTTTTTTAATATTGGGGTGTTATCTTTCATTGTCTGTCTCTCACTAAAAATTGCAAAATTAATACGATGTAAGGCATTCAACCAGGTTTTCTGAAATGCTCTGCTGTGCGGTGCACTCGATCTACGGTGGTGAGTTATGCATGCATTGCTTCCCGTCCCGTGCATGGCAAGGAATGGTGCTCTGCTGTGCGGTGTGCAGACGCATCGAAGAAGCGGTCCTTGTGCCCACAGAAGCACGCTATGGCCCCTGTGCAGGCTGTGTACCCTCTTTGCTCGGCGGTGACTGCTGGGAGCGCGCACAGTGAATGAATGAAGCGCTCTGCACTCAGTGTGTACAATGCGCGTCACTGGGCAGGCTCAGAAACGGAGTGAGCTTAAAAGCAGCAGCACTGACCTGATATAGGTCGCCGCGAGGAGGAGCAGGAGGAACGGAGCGAGCAGCAAAGCCCAGCAGGTTTCTATCGATCCAAGCCCGGGCACAGACTACAGGGGGCAAGGCGGAAGGGGCATCACGGGACTTGTAGTGCAGTCCACACCAGGCGGCAGCCAATGGGAGGTGTGCCTTGTACACGAGTCCTGGGAGGTGCTGTAAAGGCGCCATCTGAGAGTGGGAGGCAGACACAGAGAGGGAGGCGGCACGGGAGAAAGAGGGAGTGAGAAGGTGCATGCGTGTGTGCGTGAGCGCGCAGTCTGCTATTTTTCGAAGCACATACTCGTGCTTGTGGCGCGCCCCTGCTCGCTCCCGCAAGGTGTATGCCGCCACAAGCATGAGTATGTGCTTCGAAAAAGAGCAGAACGACGGCTAAAGGTCTCCTATGCAGCGCATGCGCGCTGCGTAGGCGAGACCTAAAAAAGTGGAGGAGGGCTGCGAGGCCCTCCTCCTGAGGCACTTATGAGCCCCAGGGACCACCACCTCCCCGGGGCTATATTATGAAAAAGGAGGGTGGCTGCGCAGACCCCCCTCCATTGCCCTTAAGGGCCCTGGGGATCACCACCTCCCCGGGCCATGTATATAATAGAGGGAGGGGGGCCTCACAACCCCCCTCCGGAGCTAAATACGGCCCTGGGGACCACCACATCCCCAGGGCTTTGTTATTTTTTTTTAGTAGAAGTGGGTTCATGCAGCCCCCTCTCCCGGGATGTTCTCGGCCCTGGGGTTCACTACCTCCCCAGTGCAGGACCTTGAAAACTAAGAGGAGGTAGTGAAGCCCCCCTCCTGGAGCCAATAGTGACCCTGGGGACTTCCACACCCCAGGGCCGACTCCCTATATCCCAGGGTGCCCACCCCAGGATATAGCTGTTTGCTCTTGCTTGGCAGGAGCTATGACAGCCCCCGCCAAGCAAGAGCAAACAGTAAGTCCACTCCCAGCTGGTGGAACCAGGAAAACTACTCCCGCTCGCTGAGAGTAGACTTTTCATCTGTTTTCCTGCCACTCTCGAGCTGGCAGGAAAACAGATGAAAGGATTTCTCAAACATGCAGGAAGCAGCATTATTTGCTACTCCCTACATGTGGGAGCAATGCAGGCTCCCACTGGAGGTTGGGAGCCAGCAGAGACCACAGGGGCAGTAAGGCTCCCCTGCAGTCCCCAATGCTGTAGACTGGGTGCCCTGGATGGGCTCCAGGGCACCCAGCATGAAGAGGCGGGCCACAGGGGATGGGGTCCCCAAGGCCAAAATCGGCCCAGGGCGGCCCCACCTCTCCACTGATTTTTGGCCAGGGCCCGGGGGATGGGGTTCCCCTGGGGCTAAAATGGGCCCAGGGAGGGGCTATGTGGCCCCCCTCCTCTTTGAAAAATATAAAAACAGAGACTATGGGACTTTCTTTTCATCTGCAAGCTCAGCCATTTGGCCACACCCCGTTTTCCTTAGGAGAATGCTAAGGTCTTCCCACCTTTTCCCACATTGATGGACAGTTTACCAAAAGACCCCCGAGTATGTTTCCCGCTGATTTTGGTGACGCATTCTTAATGCAGAGGAATACGAGGACATCCCCACCAAACAAAGAAGCACTTACTTTATATAGTTAAGTGGAGATTCTCCTCTTTTTAGTCTTTTCGTGTTCTCTTGATGAGGATTCATGTTATAACAGATTTGTGGATAAAGACGCTGCAGGAACAATCACATTGCCGAAATTACATGCACACAAGGTCACTGGAGACATTACATTGTGGTCCTTTATGCAGTGGTCGAAGTGGGTGGGATCGGCAGGGCACAGCCTGCCCCTACATTTTCAATTTAATAGAATCCATTCCTCAAGTTTTTTATTTTAAAAAAGCGACCCAGGACGGCAGAAATAGCCAAGGCTATAGATAAGGCTTGGCCATTCGGTGACAGGCGGTGTGGGCAGAGAAGGAAAAGGACTCTGTCTCTTCCTTCTTGCCCAGAGAAGACAAGAGCAGTGTCCACTTCTCCTGCTCTGCCGCAGACAGCTGCCCCCCTCTTTCTTCCTCTTCCTCTTATTCCCTCTTTTGCTTGAAATTTCTTCTTTCTCTGTCATGGTTCTATTCCAAAGTGCAGCCTCAGGAGGGAGAGTAAAACATTTTCAAAATACGAAAAATAACTAAAAGCAAGACAGAGTGGTCGCAAAGTGACCAGATTGGTTTTACTCGTACCTAAACACATTGGCGCCACTTTACAGAGTTTGCCAGTGAACCTCTACTTTTGTTTTCTCGTCTTTCTTTGAACAGCATTGTTTTTCCCGGGTGAGGAAGTGCACCATTCCTGGAGGTACTGCAATAACTGGTTGATGTGTGGAGTGGAAAATGTTCAATGTGATCCTTACCAGCTGTTTTCCTTCTTTTAGTTTATAAAATGCGTACCATGGCTCTGTGTTCAGGGATGAGGTCTTTTTAAACCATACTGCTTACGTTTTATAAGGATATAAGCATTGGACATTAAATGGGTCCTTTCCAGGCCCTGTAGTCATGCCCTTAACTTTTCAGGCAAAAACACTCATTGATTTCTGAAAAATGAGCTTAAAAGAGTTAAGGTAACCAAGTTGTTTTTGCTTACATTTCATACACTTTACTTAACCTTGCGTTCCCTATGAGTGTTTGCGTCTTCCAGGATGTTATTACTTTTTTTTCCAAGCATCATATTACTCTTGTCTAGTGCTTAGTTTGAATTGAGTCACGTCCAGGTGTTTATAGCAGGGCACAATTGGGTTGTAGCTGAAGGCAGTGGGAGTTTCTCTCAGTGGGGCAGTATGGTGTTCAGTGGGGGATGGGATGTGGCACTATGGCCAGAGCACCGTATTTTGAACTGGGAAACCAGGTTCAGCCTTCATGACCGGTCCACCAGACCACTCTTCTGAGGGAGCACATTCCCACGCTAGACTTTAGAGGCCTCTGCTAGATTTTAGAAGCCCTAGTGTCTTAGCACCAGCAGGTGAACCCTAGCGGTGGGTTAACCTTGAAGGCCTGTCCACCACAATCCATACTGAAGTTCACCTCCAATCTTGCAGGCAGGCCTATGAAGCAGCACACGCTAGAGCGACAGTGACTTTGTCACTGAGGTCACAGGACCCTTGATGCCAGTCCGCATCACCCATTGGTACCTCCATTGGCCTTGTTTCAGCAGTAGTAGTGCAACTCACCAGGGATCGGCAATGCAGGATTTCCGCGCACAACAAACTAAGTTCGCAAACTTCACAGTCGCTGCTTCATGCTCAAGCACTTTCAACATGTGCTGCCAGCTTTGGGGGCCACTGGAATGATGCAACAATGGATGACAAAATTATGTTGCAGTGTTGACTAAATTATGCAGCAAAAGAAAAGCTGCAGCTTAATGTGGTACATTTTCTGATAGTTTATTATTTTGACATTTTTACACATACTCACAGTCTCTGCAAAGATTTTGCCTCAGTACCAGTGTAATATGCAAATGCAGCAGTGAGAAAGGTGACCAATCAACCTTTGCAAAGGGCCCTCGACTTCGCAGCAACACAATTCACATTTTTTAGTAACTTTTGATCCGTTTGAGCTACAAACTATTTTTTAGTTAAAATCGTCAGATTATGCAGCAGATGATGTATTATGTGGCAAATATGGCAGAGCCATAATTGTATGGAAACATTTGCAAACTAGGATATTTTGCCATTCATGTTTGAACTGCTCTTCTGGTAAAAGGAAGGAGAAGTGCTGATGACAGAACTGCATGGCTCGGAGACAAATGGCTTGTGATTCCACTTTCAAGCATATTTGGGACATTCTGTGATTGGAAACATATCCCACTTTGTGAATGTATTTTCAATCTCAATAAGCCATATTAAACCTTAAATAAACATGTGTATCCATTGGTTGAATTAAATAACATAATAAGCTGTAACTGGTCAATGAAATGCCAAACAAATACAAAAAATTGGGATGTTTTTTATTCTTTCTGGCCACACCTCTAACTCCGCCAACTGACCCAATCCTCAGGTGATTACCACCCTCTGATTCTTCGCCCACAGTTTCCCTACTTTTTCCCCCCACTTTGACCACTGCCTTTACGCACCTGTATTGTAGAATATGCACTAAACATTTAACCAACAAGGTAGCACTAATTAACCAGTAGAAAGTACACCAGTTGGGTAGACATTTTCGGCAAAGCTTTGGACTCTTCCTGGTAAAAATATGGTTCCATTATGGCCCTGATGCTCATTTCAAAGAAATTATACCTCAACAGGAAGCACTTACAAATATAAACATAGAAGGTGCCCCAGTTGAAGCTCCACGTCTGTAAAGCACAAATGATCCTAACTTTTTGAGCTTTGCAAAGCAAAGAAACTGTGTTTCCTCTCGTATTCCACGTTGAAAAATGATATGAAATCCTTAAGGTGAGTTCATCATTGATCTGTTGGAACACAATCTGATGTGTAGTGACTGTGATGAGTGGTTTCTTTCTTGTCGTCTCCTGGTGAGAGCAGAGTCCATGGTTCTCCCTTTTAAATACCCTAAGGATGTTAATGCCCAAAAGCTATAGCATCACTCACACACCTACTCACAGACTTACCCAGGTGCTCACACATCCACTCACAGACCCACACAGGCATTTCCAGACCAACCCACAGACCCACACAGGTACTCACACACCCACTCACACAGGCATTGACAGACCCACTCTCAGACCCACACAGACACTCACAGATCCACTCACAGACACACTCACACACCCACTCACATACCCACTAAGACACTGACACACCCACTCACAGACCCATACAGCCACTCACACACCCAGTCACTGACCCATACAGCTACTCACATACCCACAGACAGACCCATACAGACACACACACATCCACTCACAGACCCATACAGCCACTCACACACCCACTCACCGATTCATGCACCAACTCACACACACACTCACATACACACCAAAAAACTCACACACCCTCTCACTGACCTAAACAGCCACTCAAACACTCACCCTCAAAGGTGATAGGTAACAGTTAGGAATGCACTGAAAAATAAAAGGTTACAGGAATGTTATAGTTAGGAAATAACATTAAAAAGACCATAGAAATTGACTGAAAAAACAGAGGTTACAGGGACGTTATTGTTAGGGAATGGAATTAAAGAAACCTTCGAAATTTACTGAAAAAAACAAAGGTTACAGGGACACAAGAAGTGTCTTGCACACAGGCTGTCCATTGACAGGGTTAGTTGTGGTAGGTCACCGAACACAATTAAGTGCTTTCCTCCAAACAGCATGTTATACTCTGTTTTTAAAAACTTTTGCATTCTTAAGTGTAAAAACGCAAGCATTAAGTTTGATACCATGCTCACCTCATTGATGATTAAAAGTTTCAGTTTCTTCAGTACTCTTGAGACTTCATGACAAGCTTCACCAGATAACATTTGGTACTCCAGTTTGTTGTCATGTTCTACAAGTAGCATAAGAAGTCAATGTAAAGTAATTCCTTTAATATTGTGTGCGGCTAATTAGCACACACAACACACTTGAGCCTGTAGTCCTCTGTAGGTAAGCGCTGACAACTTCAATTAAAAAGCTTTTCCCAGTGCCAGCTTGACCACTGATGTATAATAGTATTGGCTTAAATGATGAGCATTTACATTCATTCTTCTCGTGGAGCGATCCATGCTATATTATCTCTTTTCCCTCCATATATATTTCTCTCTGCTCATCATTCAGTTGTCCAAATAGCTGCTCTAAATCAACACCTTCTTTTCTTGGTTGTTGCATTGCACTGTCCACCTCATTCATGGCTATAGCAGCTTCATTTTCAATAATTGGTTGCCCAAGAGGATCTTGCTTAGAGGTCCTGAACTTTGGCTGTTTTGTGAACTGTCCTTATCTATCTCAGCAGCAATTGTTTCCTCCTGTTCAATCTCATCATTTAACATTTTCATGTAGTTGGGAAAGACTGAACACTGAATGCTGTCTTTCACAGCGTTGAAAGAATCTTCGTAGCAGTCAAAGTGTCCGAGTAACTCCGATTCAGAATGCCAAGGTTTGAATAGTTGCAGAAGTGCCAAATAGAAAAACTATCTTTTATCAGGAGCTTAGCAACTAAGTTTTCTGTGGTTAATTAGAGTTCCTTTTGTGTGTCAAACCAAACAACCGTCACAACCAACTACAGCATATTTCCCTTCATCTACGTTTTCTGTTACATTGTTTCTATATCTATAGTGTTGAAGTATCTCGTAAAGACATACATTTTCAAGGTGTGGACTCCCTTCTTGGATAGTATGTGTCCAACATATTTGATTTTACAATGTCTGTACTTTCAGGGTTGCACTCTGCTAGGTACTGAATTTGCGGGAAAGACTTCAACACTAATTCGCGTGTTTGCAAGGCCTCGACCTACCCAAACAATTCCCCTTGACTTTGTGTACAAACTGGCTGAGCTCAACTGATCATAGCATTCATAGGAGCCTATCTCTAATGGGAAAGAATTTTCAAGCTGAAGCAGTACAATTTCTTGGTTACGGTCTTTTCTGCAGAAATCTCCTCCCACATCTCCTTAATCTCTCAAAAATTCAAGCAAGTCATCCCACACGTACTCTGCACAACTCAGTGTCACAAACCCAGTAGGTGCTCCTAGGTTTCTCAATATACATTTCAGTTCTTCATGATGACGATACCACTACTCATTGGATACCACGCTGGCACGCCATCAAACTAATCAAGTTGTATTTCAACATGAACTTTGTCAACAAATTCCATTGCAGAGAGATGTTGTAGATTAACTTCTGTCTTCAGTTTGTGGTTTACAGCATATGATAGTCCAGACAAGTCACTTTCAAATAGAAGATGGAATACGTATGGATCCTCTGAATATAATCTGGTTGACCTATATTCAGCTGCTGGTATTTGTACGGAGTGGTCATCATTCTGTCCACCTACTCCAGTGGGAAATAGTTGTAAAAACAGCAAGCCTCTAAACTTTTCTCCCACACACTCATGGGAGCTACTTTTGTTTGTTTCATTTGAAAGAGATCAATAGCATCACCAATAACTTCTTTAGAATGCAGTGAATGGATGCTATAGTGTTTATACTTTTTTTTGATTTGGATAGATCCACTTTTTCAATCTGTCCACTTGATGGTAAAGTTTCATCCACCATACAAGTTACATCTCGAACAACATCAATATTTTTGTAATAAATATTACTTTCTATCAGGTATAATGTTGCTTCTTTTACTATATTAACATCCACTAACTTTGCCAGATTTTTTTGTTCTTGGTAGGCACACAATTTACTAGAATGATAAGTGGTTCATCAATATCTGTCTCTACCCCTACAGTTTCAATATTCCATTTAAAATCTAAAGTTAAGTAGACAACTCTTCCTTTAAGGATTTTCTGACTCAGTTTGTGGCAGCTTCCCTGTCTTTGGTTCCATACAAACTATTGCATGAAATGGGTGTATATATTGTATAAGAATTGATTCATAAACATTTAATTCTCAAAAGGTTTCTGGAATTGATACCAATTCTAACTTATTATGTGTTGCTCCAGCTGGCATTTTGTTATCCTCTAACTTATCATAGCAAGACTTACATATAATGTTGACAAAACAAAAGCATTCCTCTACAAATAAATGTACACCAAATTCTTGCCACTTATCTCTGTTCTCTTGTTCAGTTTTTGAGTACAGAACAACATTGTGAGTTTGGCTTTTGTAGTGAGTGAGTCAACAACAAATATAAACAAAGTTTGGTTTCTCTGAAGAAACTGTGTTAAACCTTGCAATCTCTTGTGTAAAGTTATCAGTAATAATACCTGTGTCCTGTTCCTTTACAACTGTACATACCAACTCCTCATTTTCCCTAGATTCTTGTTTAAGACCAAAGAAATGAAACTGAACATCTTCACAATCTTTTTCTACCTCTGCTACTCTACCATGTAATAGAGCTCTGTTCATTTCTCCTAAACATAAGGCAGGAGTTTTCACAAAGTAAAGTCTCCTAACTAAATTGGGCATTTTGGAATGATGAACTTTTAACATTCTGAAGTGATGAAAGGTGCTTCTGCACACTTTCTTCGATAGACATACCAGTGAATGTTCCTGTAAGTTCATATACTTCCTAACTTTGCATGGATCTAATCCTTGCAAAATTCCAATTTTCTATTTCAGACTTCTGCATGGAAACATATGTTGGAAAGTTCTCAATATATCTATTGATTCCTGACGAACACTTCAAATACTTCTACAGTTCCATTTGTATACAGGGGCCCATCTACATCTTCCTTGTACCTCTTCAGCTATCACTTCCTCACCATTCCTAGGAACCATCTCCTCTTTTGCAATGGGAGTACCATCTTTCACTTCATAACATTGAACAGTTGTTTCAACTGCACACACTAATGTGTCCAGATGTGTTATTGTATACATGAGTGTGTGTCTGGGTATGCCAGTGTGTGCATCAGTGGATGCCTGGGTTATCTTGCTGTATGCATGATTGTGTGCCTTAGTGTGCCAGTGTATGCATGAGTGTGCACTTGAGTGTGTTAGTGTATGCATCAGTGGCTGCCTGGGTGTGCTACTGTATACTTTAGAGTGTGTCTGGGTGTGTCAGTGTATGCATCAGTGTATGTTAACCTACGTCTTACTCTAGGGTCAATTATATGTAGAAAAAAAGTAAGGTTAAATCTTGGCAAGGGATTTTAAAAGCCTACTCGACCTGGCAGTAAAACAGTACACACAGTTTGTGCAGAAGCAGTCCTGAGACATGTTTGAAAGGCTACTTGTCTAGATAGGTGACTTCGAGTGTCACTACTTGAGTATATATGTACAACAACAAGCGCTTAAGACCTAGCAAGAGATTTTAAATGCCAAGTCGGCATATCACTAAAACTCTACACACAGGCTCTGCAGTAGCTGGCCCCAAACATCTTTTAACGGCTACTTCTCTGGATGTGTAAGTAACTATGTCGCTGTGTGACTGGGTCTCTTAGTAACTCTATGGGTGCGTAAATGTACATCTAAGTAGGTATATGGATTGCTTACAGGTTGTGTTAGTGAGTATTGGGGTATGTAACTGTGTGCAATTGCCTCAGTTACTGATGGATACATAAGTGCTATGTGAATGTGTGAGTGAATGTATTAGTGCCTTTGGTGCTGTCTGACTGGGTGTGTGAGTGACTTTATGCTTTTGTAAATAGGTATGTGAGTTGTAGTATGGGTGGTAGACTGGATGTATAACTGGACATATGGGTCTGTAAGTGCGCATGCGACTCACTGAAACTTCAAAGTACCTGTCTTACCTTTTAAGGACATACCACCCTGTCCTATGGCCTACCTACAGACTGCCGTAGGGGTGACTTATATGTAGTGAAAGGAGAGTTGGCCTGGCAGAAAAACTGCACACACAGGCTCTGCAGTAGCAGGCCCGAGATATGTGTAAAGGGCTACGTGTCTGGATGGGTGACTAGGAGTGTCAGTATTTGAGTACATATCTGACTAAGTGTATCAGTTCCTCTGTGGGTGTCTCACCGGATATGTAAGCAACTATGTCGCTGTGTGACTGGCTTTTTTAGTAACTCTATGGTTCTGTAAATGTGTATGTAAGTGGCTGTATTGACTGCTTACTGTCTCTGTTAGTAAGTGTTGGGGCATGTAACTGTGTACAACTGGCCCTGTTACTGCTGGATACATAAGTGCTATGTGGATGTGTGAGTGAATGTGCAAGTGCCTCTGTCACTCTCTGACTGGGTGTGTGAGTGGCTCTATGCTTTTGTAAATAGGTATGTGAGTTGTAGTATGGATGGTAGACTGAATGTATAACTGGGCATATGGGTCTGTAAGTGGTCATGTGACTCACTAAAACTTCAAAGTAAATGTCTTACCTTTTAAACACATACTGCCGTGCCCTATGATTTACCTACAGCCTACCTTAAGGATGACTTTATATGTAGTGGAAGTAGAGTTTAAGACTTGGCAAGAGGTTTTAGATGCCAGGTCGGACTGGCAGTGAAACTGTGGGTGTGTGAGTGGCTGCATGTTTTTGTAAATAGGTATCTCAGTGAGTGCATAGAGGAGTGGATGTGTAACTGGGTATATTGATGTGTAAGTGTGTTTCTAATTCACTGAAATTTCAAATTACGTGACTTATCTATTAAACACATACCATCCCGCACTATTGGTTACATACAGCTTACCTTAGTGGTGATTTATATGTAGTAAAAGGAAAGCTTAAGACTTGGCAAGGCTTTATAAATGTCAATTCAACATAGTGTAAACTACAGACACAGATTCTGGACTAGCACGCCTCACACATATTTGAAGGCCTCCTTCTCTACGTTGCACAATTGGATATACACTGCGTCTAGTACTACTTAATTTATAGACCCTGGGCACAGCTACAGGACTGAACTACAGGCTTACAAATAAATTAAATATTCCAATTGTGGATAATGAAGCTATATCTAGGAGACAAAAACATTTACTTGACCACTATCTACCACTAGTAAACTTTTCACTCACCTAATTCCAACTAAATGACTCAGTATGTAACTAGATTTGTTAGTGACTATTTTATTGGGCTCGTGTGCCCCCTCCTTTATTTCTACAATGCCCCCGAGACCTGGCCCACCCAGGGGCTGATTGATAACAAAGCGTGGGAGCCCGCGCAACTCACGCTGAAAGTTTATTTAAAAAAAATGCTTTTTGGGCCTT
This sequence comes from Calotriton arnoldi, assembly GCA_963921515.1. NCBI lineage: Eukaryota > Metazoa > Chordata > Amphibia > Caudata > Salamandridae > Calotriton > Calotriton arnoldi. Next base: position 244,460 of record CAWUFW010009793.1, read on the forward strand.
GCGGGGTCCCTGTGGGATCCCCCCCGAGAGGCCTAGGGGGTCAGGGCATTTCGACCTGTAAGAAGGTGGGCCCGTCCGGGGGTCAAAACGTGGACGGTATGGAATGGTGGTCCGTAAATCCCGCCTCTCCACCTCTTATTTCTTCCCGGCAGGACTCCTGGACTACGAGTCCCAGAATTCCCTCCGCCCTGGAGTATTCCGTGGAAGACGACGAGACAGGATGGGGGCTCCTGGAGAACGGAACTCCGCCCCATGACGTCACACTCCCTGGACCCATAAGGACACCGAAGACTCGGGAGAGGGTGTGTGTTAACACCGGCGACGAGACGGAGTGGAGAGCGGTTCCAGCCCTGTACGGAGCGAGCAGCGGATTGCCGGGAGAGCAGGCGGAGCGAGGAGCAGAGACAGAGGGAGACGGAAAGGTGCCAGGAGGCCAACGACCCCGCGGATCGCCCAGCCACGCACCAGGAGGTGCGTGGCTCTCAGAGAGTGCGAAAACGCTTTACGGGTTGGTACGGGAGGCGGGACAGCATACCCCCTTAGACTAAGGAGTTGCCTATCCCTTCGCCTTTGCTTCCGTTGTCTCTGTGGGTATACGGTAACACCTTGCACTCGAGCACGCCCCAGAAGCAATAATAATCACAAGTGTGTTGGTGTCCCGTCACAACCCCTCCCTATCACTGCACTCAGAAGGAACCGACCCCTTACCCCGTATTTCTTTCTTCCTTGTTCCCGGTCCATGGCCACGATATCCCCGAGGACTCGGCGCCTGTCAAGAAGGGAATCCATACGAGTGGAGCGGAGTCCTGCCCGTATACCCACCCCGGGACCCTACGTAACCCGAACTTTGGCTACCAGAAAAAAACACCTGTTAATACCCATTAAACCCTCATTATCACACACCGGTGTCGCCTCAGATCCTTTACCCACGCAACACGACCCTGCCCCCTTTTCTTCTTTTTTACATTTTGTTCTGTGAGTCAGTTCAACCAAGTCACAATATGACTGCCAACACCTCCTGGTTTGAAGTGTTGGCAGCCAATCAGATCCCAGCACGCGATCGGGAGGGTCGCAGATCCTCCGTGTCCCTAGATATACAACTGGAAATTTCTTTAAATAACTCCGCAAATACTGAGTGGATTTACACCAAATCACAAAAGGCACTTCCCTAGACCAACATCTACCTTCTTGCCAAATTTGGTACAATTCCGTATAACAGTACGGGCACTAGTTGTTTCTAAAGTTACTATGGAAATTAACATGGGGAAAACACTTGAAAGATCACCCTGAAAATTTCAAAGCAGCATCTGAATGGAGCGTCAAGCTGGTTTTGAAAATTTTGTGAGGATTCATCAAACAACACCAAAGTTATTGCCAAATGAAAAAACACTCTTCCTATGGAAACTAGGTTCTAACTATAACTACCTACTGGCGACCAACAGTAGGTAATATCTAAATATATATAAGCAGTTCATTGCGGGGGCGCGAGTTATAGTTAGCTCAGCTAACTATAACTGGTGAATTTCACTGGTTTTGTGCGAGCGAAACCTGAGCCGAACTATGACGTCCCTGTAACCTTTGGTTTTTTCAATGAATTTTTAAGGTTTTGTATTCCATTTACTAACTATAACGTCCCTGTAACCTTAATTTTTTTCAGTGAATTTTTCAGTTTTTTAAAATGCTAATTCCTAACTATAACTTCCCTGTAACCTTTGGCCTTTTCAATAAATTTCAATGGTTTTTTAAGTAGTAATGGTGTTTACAGATTGGTGGAGAGAGGGGCAGGGCCTCTGACCGGCTCTCAGGAATCCCACTGTGTTGGACTTATAGAAAGTACCAGGAGTGCTTCTTGGGCACTAAGGTCACTCAATATCCAAGAGGACTTCATTCCCCAACCAGTAGTGCGCCAGGAGATGTGTTTGCAGAATGGTGGAGAAAGGGGGCATGGCCTCTGAAGACCTCTTAGTAATCCCGCTGTGTGGGACTTACTGGAGGTAACAGGAGAGGTTGTTCACCCCCAAGGGCCCTAGGCAGCCAAGGGGACGTTATCCCCCAACTAGTAGTGTGCCAGGAGGTGAATTTACAGAGTAATAGAGAAAAGGGACAGCGCCACGAAGACCTCTCAGCAATCCCACAGTGTGGGACTTAACAGGAGGGTTAGTTGGCCCACAAGGATGTCCTTGGGGGCCAACAACCCCCGTTACCTCCAGTGAGTCCCACACAGCACGATTGCTTAGAGGTCTTCAGAGGAAATGCCTTCTTTCTCCACCACTCTGTAAATGCGTCTCCTGGTGCACTGATGGCTGGGGGATGAAGTTCCCTTGGCTCCAGAGGGTCCTTGGGGGCCAACAGGCTCTCATGTTACCTCCAGTAAGGCCCACACAGCATGATTGCTGAGACCATGCCCCCTTTCTCCACCAGTCTGCAACAAGCAGGTGGACCCTAGAGCTGGGTTAACCTTGAAGGCCTGTCCACCACAATCCATACTGAAGTTCACCTCCAATCTTGCAGGCAGGTCTATGAAGCAGCACACCCTAGAGCGACAGTGACTCTGTCACTGAGGTCACGGGACCCTTGATGCCAGTCTGCGTCACCCATTGGTACCTCCATTGGCCTTGTTTCAGCAGTAGTAGTGCAACTCACCAGGGATCGTCAATGCAGGATTTGCACGCACACCAAACTAAGTTCTCAAACTTCACAGTCTCTGCTTCATGCTCAAGTACTTTTAACATGTGCTGCCTGCTTTGGGGGCCACTGGACTTATGCATCAATGGAGGACAAAATTATGTCACAGTGTTGACTAAATTATGCAGCAAAAGAAAAGCTGCAGCTTAATGTGGTACATTTTCTGATAGTTTATTATTTTGACATTTTTACACATACTCACAGTCTCTGCAAAGATTTTGCCTCATTAGTACCAGTGTAATATGCAAATGCAGCAGTGAGAAAGGTGACCAGTCAACCTTTGCAAAGGGCCCTCCATTTCGCAGCAACACAAGTCACATTTGTTAGTAACTTTTGCAAGATTACAGAGAGGTCTTTGGAGGCTGCACCCCCTTTTTCCCACCACTCTGGAAATGTGCCTTCTGGCGCACTGCTGGTTGGGGGATGAAGTCCACACATTAAACACAAAGGCTCATCTAAGAGCCACCCGTTTCTCAAACAGTGGTGCAATTTCTTTTTAAATCCCTTTTTAATTTTTTTCTGACTTCACAAATCCGTCGTGAATCTGCATACCAAATGCACACATTCAATGCACAAAAACATATAAAGGTTTCCCTACTGTGTGACTGACTGTATGTATCTGACTGGAAATGCAGTGGGTCTGTAAGTAGGTGCAGGAGTGTCTGAGTGGGTCTGTGAGTGTGTTTGTGAGTGTCTGAGTGGGTCTTTGAGTGGGTCTGCGACTGGGTGCATAAGTGTCTGAGTGGGTCTGTGAGTAGGTGTGTGAGTGTCAGGGGGTCTGTGAGTAGGTGTGTGAGTGTCTTAGTGGGTCTGTGAGTGTGTGCATCAGTGTCTGAGTGGGTCTGTGAGTGGCGGTGTGTCTCTGAGTGAGTCTCTGAGTGTCTGAGCTGGTCTGTGAGTGTGTGCGGAGTGCCTGAGTGGGTCTGTGACTTGGTGCAGGAGTGTCTGAGTGGGTCTGTGAATGGGTACATGAGTCTCGTCAAAGTGGGGGGAAAAGGAAGGGCTTTTGAGTAAAGAATCACTCAGGTCCGGCATACATGCCCATATACATGAAAACAAAAAATAGTAGGCCGTTCCTAACACATAATGCAGGATGATAAATGATCACAGGGTTGGAACAAAAGGTGAATGAATAAGAAGAGCAGGAGAGAATTTCCTCCTTTCGGAAAAAGACCCTCACACACCCAGCGTGCTAGGTGTCATGCTTCATCATCGGGTCTGCTCCTTATCGGGTCGGCGCTGCAATACCCGATCGGCACCCGTGATGGGGCCTTCCTGGCGGAGATCTTTATTCCTATGCCGTTGGGTGTTTAATGCGTAAGGGTCCTAAAAAAGATATAGTGTAGGTGATAGTGATGTGTAAGGACGTGAAAGTAAAACAGGAAATAGTGAACCACTCAAAACAATTTTAATGAGTCGTGGTCGCTAACCTGATTAAAAACTGGAAAGGCGCATACTCTCAATCTCAAGGTTGTGGGGAGATATGCTAAAAATAGGTCAACATGTTTCTTGCCTGTTATCTATTCAATGGCAATTCGTCAGGACCAAAGGTAGATCTACCTACACTTTTTGGTGGTGATCGAGAAACTCAGTAAAGTGCATAAATGATCACCAATACAGCACCCTAAAAAGTGGTACCTGTAGATCTATATCAAACCTGCAATGGGAACAAAAAAACAATATGACGACGTTATCAATTCATATTAAAGTTATACCTAAAATGCACCACTAAACATCCATGGTGCCTCACACGCATGCAGAAAACAGGTGAGCTATAACATGCATCAACTGTGATCTGGGTGTAGTGAAAATTAAAAAGCAGTAGCAACTACGAAGAACACAACAGGATCTACACGTAGAAGGTTAATTTGCACTCACCCAAGTCGGGTGAAAGGTTGATGGCATCGTGTACCGGTTAGAGCAGACACTAAACTGTAGTGTCCTAATGAAACAAAGAAAAGACAGAGGAAGGAAAGAAAAGAGAAGAAAAGACACTACAGTTTAGTGTCTGCTCTAACCGGTACACGATGCCATCAACCTTTCACCCGACTTGGATGCGTGTGAGGCACCATGGATGTTTAGTGGTGCATTTTAGGTATAACTTTAATATGAATTGATAACGTCGTCATATTGTTTTTTTGTTCCCATTGCAGGTTTGATATAGATCTACAGGTACCACTTTTTAGGGTGTTGTATTGGTGATCATTTATGCACTTTACTGAGTTTCTCGATCACCACCAAAAGTGTAGGTAGATCTACCTTTGGTCCTGACGAATTGCCATTGAATAGATAACAGGCAAGAAACATGTTGACCTATTTTTAGCATATCTCCCACAACCTTGAGATTGAGAGTATGCGCCTTTCCAGTTTTTAATCAGGTTAGCGTACCACGACTCATTAAAATTGTTTTGAGTGGTTCACTATTTCCTGTTTTACTTTCACGTCCTTACACATCACTATCACCTACACTATATCTTTTTAGGACCCTTACGCATTAAACACCCAACGGCATAGGAATAAAGATCTCCGCCAGGAAGGCCCCATCACGGGTGCCGATCGGGTATTGCAGCGCCGACCCGATAAGGAGCAGACCCGATGATGAAGCATGACACCTAGCACGCTGGGTGTGTGAGGGTCTTTTTCCGAAAGGAGGAAATTCTCTCCTGCTCTTCTTATTCATTCACCTTTTGTTCCAACCCTGTGATCATTTATCATCCTGCATTATGTGTTAGGAACGGCCTACTATTTTTTGTTTTAATGGGTACATGAGTCTCTGAGTGGGTGCATTAGTTGGTACATACATGTCTGAGTGAATCTGTGAGTGTGGGTCTGTCACTGGGTGTTTGAGTGTCTGTGTGGGTCTGTGAGTGGGTGCATAAGTCTCAGACTAGGTTAATGAGTGAGTGTGTGAGTGTCTGAGTGGGTCTGTGAGTGGATGAGTGAGTGTTTGAGTGGATCTATCAGTGAGTGCATCAGTATCTGAGTAGGTCTGTGAGTGGGTGTGTGAGTGTCTGAGTGGGTCTATCAGTGAGTGTGTCAGTATCTGAGTAGGTTTGTGAGTGCATTAGTCTATGAGTGAGTCTGTGAGTGGATGTGTGGGTCTCTCAGTGGGTCTGTCTGTGGGTAAATGAGTCTCTGAGTAGGTTTGTGAGTTAGAGCATGGCTGTCTGAATGGGTCAGTGAGTGGGTACATAAGTCACTGAGTGGGTCTATGAGTGGGTATGAGAGTGACTCTCTGAGTGACTGGCTGAGTGAGCGTCTGAGCGGGTCTGTGACTGGGTACGTAAGTGTCTGAGTGTGCCTGTCAGTGGGTCCATGAGTGTCTGAGTAGGTCTGTGAGTGTGTGTGTGTGAGTGTCAGAGTTGGTACATCGGTATCTGAGTAGGACTATGAGTGGGTGTGTCAGTATCTGAGTAGGACTGTGAGTGGGTGCATGAGTGTCTTTGTGGGTCTGTGAGTGGGTGTATGAGTGTTTCAGTGGGTCTGTCACTGGGTGTATCAGTATCTGAGTAGGTCTGTGAGAGGATGCATGAGTATCTGAGTGGGTGGGTGAGTGGGTGCATGAGTGTCTGAGCGGGTATGTGAGTGGGTGCATGAGTGTTTAAGTGGGTCTGTCAGTAGAAGCATGAGTGTCTGAGTGGGTCTGTGAGAGGGTGCGTCAGTGTCTGAGTGGCTCTCTAATTGGGTGCATCAGTGATTAACTCAATATGTGAGTGGGTGTGTGAGTGTCTGAGTGGGTCTATGAGTGAGTGTGTGAGTGTCTGAGTGGGTGTGTGAGCTGGTGTGGGAGTGTCTGAGTGGGTCTGTGAGTGGGTTCGTCAGTGTCTGAGTGGGTCTGTGAGTGAGTGCATGAATGTGTGAGTGAGGGTGTGAGTGGATGCATGAGCCTCTGAGTGGGTCTTTGAGTGCATGCGTGAATCTCTGAGTGGGTCTGTGAGTGGGTGCATGCGTCTCTGAGTGGGTATGTGAGTGGGTACAAGAGTATCTGTGTGGGCCTGAGAGTGGGTACCTAAGCATCTGAGGAACTATCTGAGTTAAAAAAAAAAAAAATCAGCAGAATTCGCAATTCTGTTGTGAAGTTACATGGGGGCGGTGCTGAGTGTTGCTACGGATCCATGAGAATTCACCAGGTTCTGAGCATGTTCTTGCCCATCAGGGGTCCCTCACAGACCCCTATGGCCCCAGGGGGTCAGGGTATCTCTACCCTGCCCCCTTCCACTACATTTCACTTTTTTTTTAAATGACAGCCGCAACTTTCTACTGCTGTTGGCGTGCGGATTTGTGACGCGCCGAGGAGGATTTGCGAAGGGTCTGTGCAGCTAGATATACAAATTTAGTTTTCTTTTATTATTTCAAAAACTACTGAACTGATTTATACCAAATCAGAAAAAGGGCTCTATCTGGACAAAGAGCTAGCTTTCTGCCCAATGTGGTGTAATTCCGTTCAATGGTTCGGCTGTAGTCATGTCTAAAATCTCTATGGTAATGAACATGGGAAACACATTTTTTTTTACCCCCCCCAACCTTGACAGATCACCCCGAAACTTTGCATGCACAACTAAAATCAGGAGAACACTTTTAAAAAAATGTTTGTGAAATTTCATCAAATGGCGCAAAATTATAACTAAGTCAAAAAACGCTTTTCCTATGGAAACTAGGTCCTAACCATAACTTCCTACTGGCATCCGCCAGTAGGTAGTATGTACATATCTATCTATCTATCTATCTATCTATCTATCTATCTATCTATCTATCTATCTATCTATCTATCTATCTATCTATCTATCTAACTATCTTATTTCCACTGCGTAGTTAGAGTTTGGTCAGAGTTACCATAACTTTGGTGCCTTTTGACAAACCTTCCCAAAATTTTCTAAAAACCTCTCTGCTCTTTCCTGGAAAGCTTTGAGGTTATTCGTCAAGCGGAGGCCAAGAAAAACATGGTTTTCCCATGTTAATTACACAAAATTTGGAAGAAAGAACTTTACTAAGAAAGTGTGCTGTTTTTTATTTGGTGTAAATCAATTCAGCCATTCTTAAGAAATTTGTGTTTAGATAGGTGCTTGTGGTGGTCATGAAGGGTTAAAAAATGGTGTATCTGGATTGTTGTTCCCACAAGACTCCCACTGTACTGTAAATTTAAAACGAAGGGTAACCTGAGTGGTCAAGAGACCTTTTTTCCTGTCTGTAGGTTCAGTCTTTTGGGACCGATACTTTGGTCCAAGTGATCTGATTGGCTGGGCATAACCTGAAGGATAATGTTGCGGCTGCTATTACAGGACTCAGGGACTCGGTCCCTGTGTCCTGAGGTTAGTTAAGAAATCAAGTGAAAGGGGCGGGGTAGCGATACTATGACAACCTGGCACTTGGGATGAGTCCCAAAGGCAGGCCTTCAGTGAGACCAAGCGCAACTCTCCTGTGAAGTGCTGCAGTAATCCAGCAGGAGTCATACCACAGGACCATGCAGGCATCACTGGGTGAAGCTTGCAGAATCCTGCTGTACCACGAGGTCATGGTATCACAAACATTATTTTTTAAAAACTGGTAAAAATGGGGTGCGGGGTTCTGGGGGGGGGGAGGTAGGCCACCCACAGAGTATTTGCGGTCTGTGAGGAGTTAGGTGCAGGGCTTGACCACAGGCCAGACCTTGCTGCCAATCCCCACTGCACACGGCCAAAGGTAGTTTATGGCGGGTGTGGCCCAGCACCCATCACCACACAGACATTTGAGATGTCACCGGTGACATCATAAATCATGTCACTTAACATGTCACCAGTGATGTAATATGAAGTGCATCACTTGGCTAGCAGGAACTCACTCAGACTAGTGTGGGCTACTCCTGTGTGCCAAACTTTGATTCTTAGCACTAAATGCATTACTCCCCATAAGCACAAAAGATATAATATATACAAAAAAGCACTTCAATTCTCAACTTCAACACAGAGTGCACTTGGACTCAAATTTGACACCACAACTCAAAGCATGCCAAAGTATAAAAAAAGAAAACTCTGCAATTCTTGCCAACTCCCAATCGAAATTGCATATCCCTACTTATACTCACACCCCTAGGACACTGCAACCGCTTTCAGGAACACTCGAACAATGTCAGTAATCCTCATGGTGCCATGGAAGATCTGGAAGGCAGATTGAATTGGGGCAAATTTTGAATTCTAGGGAGAATTTTAAATCCTTCTAACCGCAGTGAAAACAATTTGCTTCTTCCAATTTTGTTAGCGCTTTTCTTTTTGCAAATTTGTAGCCCATAAAGCGCTATCTGATTAATTAAAATTCACAACTGAGGCTGCTTAACAAATGCGTACATTTAAATGATCTGAAGCACATAAAGAGTCAACGGAAAGACAGAAAGGTTAAGTTTCAAACTATAAAGGTTTATTGACGGTTAAATATTTACAGCAAGTAAAATCATCAAGTCAATGTCAAACAATAATCAATATATGAATGCATTTGTTAATGTGAAGTTTAGTATATCAAAGTCATGTAAGTAAGAGGATGAACTATCATAAAGTCGCTTCACAAAGGAACAGTTAAGTAAATTAGTTCTCTTATAAAGAGAGTACCCAAAATCTCTTATTCTGCTCTGCTCAGTAAGCATTCTAATAGTGTTCTGAACTGTAAGCTACTCTACACTAGCTTAAATCACACAATTCTAACATTTGCTACTCATTCAAATAGTTTCCACAGAATAACTCAATCAGGTTAGAGCAAAAAGATACAATCTTGAGCTTACTAGATTTTAACAATGCTTCACAATACAGCTTCTCTAATCATCCTTCAAACTTAAAATTATCTGCAACAAGATACTTTTGACCAGCCTGTACCATGTAGGTGTTCTGTTGCAACTGATTTGGACATTCTAAGGTTATTTTGTAAAAGGAAAACATTTCACATGACAAGGAAAGCAAAAGAACATCGTGTTTGTTAATTTGGCCTTTCGCCTTGAAATAAAATGAACTTGTGACATGAAGCAAGATGGAAACCAACGTTAGCCATTTTAAACCCTGGCCTATATCAGTTATGGTGAATTTAAACATAAATAATACACAGTTTATATATTTGGGAGTTCACGTGTTAATGTTTATATAATGCATAAACATTTAAGATTGGAGTCCAAAATTACACCTAAAATTCTAATCGATTAAGCTGGAAGTGTAGCAAGGCCCAATTCTAGTGGCTATCAATTAGAGTTCCAGATTAATGAAGGTCTGAAAACAGGAATCTCTGTTTTAGAAGAGTTATGCTGAAGGGACTTCAATTGGTGATTTCAAATATGCACATTTTGAACTGGGACTGTACGGAAATAGTAGCTTTGTCCAGTCTCAGGCAAAGATTTACAAAGGTTTTGCGTTGGGTTTGCGTTACTTTATTTTAAAGCAAACCCGACACAAAACTCTTTTGGGGATTTCTAAACCAAGAAAATTGGTATTTGTGTTGGTTTGTGAGGAAAAGTAATGCATACAAGTGCAAAGCACTGCTTTGCGTTACTTAGCATCAAGGGGGCATATCATGGGTAGTACATGGACGTTCACATGCAACCACCCACGCTTTTTGATGCAAAACCCTATCTACTAACATTAGTAGATAGAGCTTTGCACCCAAAAAATAACAACTCTGCACTTATTTGCATCAGACCTTTGTAAATCTGGGCCTCAGTTTGAGCTGCGTGTCATGGGCATATGATAAAAATGAGAATCCAAAAATCAATTAAAATACATATACACTTACATAGCAGGACTTTGGATCAGCCCTCTTCTTCCACTGGCCTTCTCAATTTTGATTCACATTTTGGCTCAGTTTTATCAATATTTGGAGCAATGCTGTGCAGCAAGACAGCTTGTTGTGCTGCGTCAAATTGAGAGAGCAGGAATGCACCATTTGACTAACATATGGCGCATTCCTGCTCTCTCTGCGCTGCCACACTTGTGGCTGCCAAGCACCAAAACAGGCACCCTGGCACCATGGAGTCAGGGTGCCTGTGTTACAGGCAGGATTGTTTTTGTGCAAGAAAGGACACCTTCCTGCACAAAAAACAATCTTCAGAGGCATTTTCCTCTTTCCATGTGTGCTGCAGAATTGAGAATAAACATATATCTCCTCGTTATGGCTCACCTGGGAAGGCGTTGCATTTTGATGCATGCCCAGGTTTACTAATCTTAGTAAATCTGGGAATGCGCCAAAAACTATGGGTGGATGTGTCTGAACACCTATGCTCCCCTCATGGAATGCCTTCCCAATGCAGAGTAAATGCTGTGTTACTCCAGAGTTACTAAGCCATGCAGAGCCAGGCAAGGCTGCTCTGCGTGGCTTCCTAAACTGATTTAAGTGCTTACATTGCCTTGCATCGCCTTGCGTAACGCACGGGCAAAGCAAGCTCTTGATAAAGCTGGACCTTTAATTCTGCGCACCACAGCATGGGGCAATGTGCCAGCCCACTTCATTTATTGACTTTCTTGCGCAGTGAGTGATAGCAATTTTTCCAGACCACCTGTGCACATCCAACTAAAAGGAATTGCACTCCAGAGATGGCAAGCTAATACTTTCTTTTCCAGTGTTTTTCTTTTTATCTGTTTAGCCAACTTTGTATGTTTAAACTAGGTGCCTTCACTATACAATAACTAAATGCCAACGGATCACTGACACAATATCGAAAACAACAATATTGTGATACAAAAATATCTTGTCAAAAATATTGAATACAAAAATATTGTTTCACACTAATATCGTTAAAAAACATACAAAAATAATCTTTTTTAAATGTATATTTATAGTTTAAAATAGTAAATCTTACATATTTTATATTTTGCATTGTATTGTATTGTAATTGCATTTGTATTAGCGCTTACTATTCCTGACGAGGCGTCGAAGCGCTTTTCGGCGAGTAGCACGCTACTCCGGGACCCATAGAGGATTAGTGTTGAATTAGTATAGTGAAACATGCAAGTACATTTTAAGTGGTGGATATGTTAGTCAGTTATTTGGATTCGGAAGGATAGCAGAAGGATAGAAGAGGAAAAAAGGTTTGTATTTATATAGCGCTTCTTACCCCTGATGGGGTTTAAAGCGCTTTATTTATTTTTTTGTGAGTAGCACGCTACTCCGGAAACCCATAAAGGATTAGTGGTGAATTAGTATGATGAAATATGAAAGTAATTTGAGTGGTGGATATTAGTCAGTTATTTGGAGTGAGAAGGATAGCGGAGGGATAGAAGGGAAAGAAAGGTTTGCATTCATATAGCACCTGTTACCCCTGATGGGGTGTTGAAGCGCTTTTCTGGCAAGTAGCAGGCTACTCCGGAACCCATAAAGGATTAGTGTTGAAAATTAGTATAGTGAAATATGAAGTAATTTGAGTGGTGGATATGTTAGTCAGTATATAACATAAATTAATTGTTTTTAAATTGTGTTTAATACTATATATAAATGTATACTTATATAAACACACACATATAAATATGTGCGTTTATGCTTTTATATCCATATCTATAATGTAATACTATTATTACAAATATATATTTTACATTATATAAAAAATGTTGGGTTATTTTTTTAATTCACTACTGTGAAAAGCGTTTATATAAATATAGATAAATATTTTAATGAAACCTAATAAACATTAACAAATCAACTGCAAATCATTAAATAAATTACCAAATTAATTCAATATAAAAAAACTATAAAATCCCCAAAAAGTAATTTACTAAAAATATTATAAGAAATAAAAATATATATGCATGTAAACAAATAATGTAAAATTGCATAAAATAAAAAAAATGAATAATAATAATAGATATATTTAAACAATATTAAGAAAAGTATTGAAGTCTGGAAATAATATACTATTCCCACTCCAGTTTATGCAACAGTAGTAAAAGCGTAGACTTTCAGAGGGGTTACATTTACTATTCCCACTCCAAACAGGTCAAAAGTATGGAAAGTATTGCACTTAGGAGGAGTAAGATTTACTTTTCCACCCCAGTGTGTGCAACAGTAAGGAAAGTGTTGGATTTGAAAGGGTAATATTTACTATTTCCACTCCAGTCTGTGCAACAATAGGGAAAGCATTGGACTTCAGAGAGGTAAGATTTACTATTCCCACTCTAGTCTATGCAACAGTTGGGAAAGCTTTGGACTTCGGAGGGGTAAGATTTACTATTCTGACTCAGGTCTGTGCAGCAGTAGGGAAAGCATTGGACTTCAACGGGGTTAAGTTTACTATTCCCACGCCAATCTGTGCAACAGTAGGGAAAGCGCTGGACTTTGGAGCTGTGAGATTTACTATTCCCACTCCAGTCTGTGCAACAGTAGGGAAGGTGTTGGACTTTAGAGGGGTAAGATTTACTATTCCTACTCCAGTCTGTGCGACAGTAGGGAAACGTTTGGACTTCAAAGGGGTTACATTTACTATTCCCACTCCAGTCTGTGCATTAGTAGGGAAAGCGTTGGAACAGTTGCAACAGTAGAGAAAGTGTTGTGCTTCGGAAGGGTAACATTTACTTTGCCCAGTCCAGTCTGTGCAACAGTAGGGAAAGTGTTGAACTTCGGAGGGGTAATATTTACCATTCCCACTCCAGTCTGTGCAGCAGTAGGGAAAGTGTCAGACTTCGGAAGGGTTAAATTTACTATTTCCACTCCAGTCTGTGCAAAAGTAGTGAAACCGTTGGACTTCAAAGGAATTAGATTTACTTTTCTCCACTCCAGTCTGTGCAACAGTAGGGAAAGCGCTGGACTTGGGAGAGGTAAGATTTACTATTCCCACTCCAGTCTGTGCAACAGTACGGAAAGTGCTGGACTTTGAAGGGATTACATTGACTATTACCTCTCCAGTCTGTGGAACAATAGGGAAAGCATTGGACATTGGAGGGGTTAAATTTAATATTCCCACTCCAGTCTGTGAAACAGTAGGGAAAGCGTTGGACTTCGGACTGGTTAAATTTACTCTTCCCTCTCCAGTCTGTGCAACAGTAGGGAAAGTATTCCACTGCAAACACATTATATATTTGAATAACCTTATTTATTTAGAACAAATATAAAACTCTTAATATAAACATTATTAAATACCCAAAAAAGCGATTATTTATATAAAAAATAACAAACAATTAAACAATGTACATGATCATTAAATATTTAATAATTAATTACCTATTAAAAAACATTATTATTTATTGATTACTTAATTAACTTCCCACACTATACCCCCACGAATCTAGCAGCCCACACTTAAATATAACTAAAATGAATAAGTATAACGCAATTTCCATTATTGTTATGTTATGTTATGTTATCAGGAATTTATAAAGCGCGCGGCTACTCCCAAGAGTGTCCCGGTGCTGAGATAAAAGACCACCATAACAACCAACAGAGATCCACCCAAGCCACAGAAACGGAAAGGCCTAGAGCTGGAAAAGCCACCTCTTCAGATTCCGCCTAAAAGTTAAGAGGTCCGGGATCTGTCGCAGTGGGGGAGGAAGGCTGTTCCAAAGACGAGATGCTAGTGCTTGAAAAGATCTTCCCCCTACCCGGGAGAGCATGACCTTTGGAGTCGAAGTCTGACGCTGGGTAGAGGACCTCAAAGTACATGGAGGAATGTAAGTCTGAAATCTTTCTCTTAGAAAGGGGGCACCAATCTTATGGAAAGCTTTGAAAACTAGAACTAGATCTTTAAAGTAAATTCTTTTCCGCACCGGAAGTCAATGAAGTGCAGACAGGAGATGAGATGTATGCGTCCTGGGTCTGATCAAAAAGATGGCCCTGGCCGCCATATTCTGAATAATCTGTAGTCGGCGAGTAGGTACTCTAGCAGTCCCAAGTACAAAGAATTTACGTAGTCCAGTCTCGACATCACGAGGGCCTGGACAACTGTTTTCCTTTGGGAGATTGGAAGTGGAAGAGAAAATTCTTCAGCATTCTCAACATCCCAAAACAGGTGCCTGCCACTGATTGGACTTGCGCTTTCATGGAAAGTGCAGCATCCAATTTGACCCCCAGGTTTTTCACAGTAGTGACCTCAGACGAGGGGGGGGGACATGTCCTGCGGCCACCAGGTATGCCATGCTTCAAATGGACGAGGGCCAAAATAAATAATCTCTGACTTATCAGAGTTACACATCAAGTGGTTGCGACTGAACCAAGAAAAAACCTCAGAGAGGCAGTTATTTATCCTGGTCCCATTGAATTCAAAACCCTTCTCGCACGTGAACAACAGTTGAGTGTCGTCCGCGTATGACACTATTTTAGCGCCATGCTTCTCGGCGAGAAGGGCAAGGGGGGCCATATACAAATTGAATAATGTGGGACCCCAACGTTCAAGGGGGGGATTTCTGCGGTGAAAGGTGGTGACCAGACTGTTTGAGAGTGGTTACTTAGAAAGGAAGTAAACCATTTCAATACCGTGCCTCCGAACCCGCCCCCCTCAAGTCTTTGCAGAAGTCTCTTGTGGGGAACGGTATCGAAGGCAGCGGAAAGGTCTAACACCAAGACCGCGTTACCTCCTCTGTCCAACGTGGCTTTAATAGTCTCGGCGACTTCTAACAAGGCAGTTTCCGTGCTGAAGTTGGCTCTAAAGCCCGATTGGCTCGGGTGCAGGAGATGGTTGGCCTCTACATATTTCGTGGTAACTTCGTTCACGTATTTCTCCAGAACCTTAGAGAAAAAGGGCAGGAGGGAGATGGGCCTTTAATTGCTAGTGACCTCAGGGTCTGCCGTGGGTTTCTTTAAAAGAGGGAGGATTTTGGCATGTTTCCATATTTGTGGCATAAGCCCCACCCGCAGTGCGGTGTTTAAGATTGAATTAACTACCGGGTTGATCACTTCAGCTATGGAAGACAAAACTTTTGCTGGAAAAGGATCTGAAGGAGAGCCTGACTTAAGATTTTTCATAAGTGTAAGAGATTGTTCAAGGGCAATCTCCGGGAATTGCAGGAGATGGGAATCCATGTTGCGACAAGCAACAGAGGGTGGGTCACTAGCTTCCTCAAGCTCTGATGGCTGACCAGCAAAAGAGTCCTGAATGCTTAAAATGTTTCCATGGAAGAAGCTGGCCATACACTTGGTCCAATCGCTCGTGGGGACGAAAGGGCGACTAATAGATGAAGGAGACGAGAAACTTTTTACAATATTAAAACGTTCTCTGCTTTTGTTGGCCGCCTGCTCAATTTTAATGGCGAGGAAAGATTTTTTTTCCTCTCGAACTTTCTTATAGTGTTCTTTTAGTGCTTGGTTGTAGATGACTTTGTCCGATAGGCTATAGTTCCTCCGCCATACTCTTTCTAAATGTTTACACGAGCTTTTGCTTTTTTTTAGTGTATCCGTAAACTAGGGGGCAGAGGCTCTGGTAGATTTAACTGCCTTCGTAGTAGGGGGGGCGAGTTCCAGCGCCTGCCGATTTAGCCAATGCTCTAGGGAAAGCACATCCCGCTCGAGCTGACCACTGAGGTGGATAGGGTGTTGGCGCAGAGCGCTCTGTATTGCCTCAGGAGAGATCAGATGAAAGGGTCTAAAACTACTGCTACTACTTGATGCTCAATTAACTAATTAATTACCAATTAATAATTATTTGTTAATTAATTATTACTTAATTAATTTCACACTTTTACCCCTACAAACCTAGCAACCCACAACTAAAATATAACTTAAATAAGTAATTATCAATTAAATAGTTAATAAATAAATAAGTAATCATTAATTATTACTTAATTAACTTCCCACCCAATATCCTTACAAACCAAACAGCCCACAGCTAAAATATAACTAAAATTTAAAGTTATTACATAAGTTATATAATTAATAACCAATTAAATCATTGATAATAAATTAATAATTAATAGTTAATTATTTACTTAATTCACTACCCCTATACCCCTACAAACCCAGCAGCCCACACTTAATATATAACTAAAAATATATAATTGCACAAGTTACATAATTAAAAATCAATTAAATATTTTATAATAAATAAATAATTCATTGTTAATTATTACTTAACTTCCTACACTATACCCCTACAAACCTACCAACCCACTAGAACAGTATAAATTACTGTTAGCAATTAAATAAGAAAGTATAAATCTCTTAAAATTACAAACCATTGTTAAAAATATTATTAACAATTATACAAACAATAACAATACAAAATTAATATGTGTACTAAAATACATTAAGATTTATAAAAAACTATTTTTTACTACTATATTATTGAAAACAATATTAACAACAACGATATTCTTTTTTTTCCATAACATATTTTATTGGAATTTTGTACAGAATGGTCACGCTGGACCCAGACAGGATACAGTAGATGTAGTTGTACATCAATATAACTGAATGTCCAGGTCATGGACCATCGTAGAAAAAACAGTGAGCAAAAAGCAAAAATACAACACAGCAACTTAGAACATTGCGCAATAACCCTCTTGATTCCCCACTACTCCCTCCCATGGCTACCCTTCATATGTACGAACAAAGGATTTGAGAGTAGTGTCTGAATCTTGCCTATATCCTATAATTTCCGTATCCAGCTGGTGAGGCTCCAGAGTCAGACCCCTACAATCAACCCATCTTTGCCATATTTTTGAATGTTTGTGTGGGCAGCCTCTCGCCTTAAAAATCGGTATCTTCAAACCCATGTTGAAATCCATACCCCTCTTGCCTGTGCCCAAGAGGGGTGGGCACCCCACCTTCCATAACCTGGCTATATCTCGCTTAGTGAGTGTAAGGTCTCGAGACAGCAAGTGTCGCTAATATATGTTGCCCCCCACCCCATCGGGGCTGTGCAGTAAAAGAAGTTTCGGGGACTTGGCTAGATCTCATGCTAGTACCTCAGCCAGACATGTGACCACCCCTTTCTAAAATCTATCCAAAGCAGTTCAGGACCAAACTGTGTGTATGAAAGTGCCCTTGTCCCTACCACACCTCAGACACATAGGGGAGGCAACCAGTGCCATCCTCCAAAGTCTATGTCTAGTATAGTACGACCTATGTAGATATTTGAATTGTATCAGCCGCAGACGCGACGAGATTGCCACCCCCCTCAGAGATTCCAGCTCTTCTGTCCAATTATCATCATCAATGGTGCCTAAATCTGTTTCCCAAGCTGCCCTCAACGCGCCCTAGGGGGTTGAGCTGTTTGTGATTAAGTACTGGTAAATTTTTGTAATTTTATGGCCACCCAAGTCATTCATCAATAGCTTACCCTCCAATTGGCTGAATTCGGGGAGGGCTGCGAGGTCATGAATATTGGGGTGTAAAGCATACCGTAGTTGTAGATACTTATAGAATTGAATGTGGGGCATAGAGAACTCCCCTTGGAGTTCCTGTATTGAGCTAAAGATATGTCCCTGCGTGACTTCTCCCAAGGAGGATTTCCCGTTTCGATCCCAGCCATCGAAACCCCAGAGAGCTACCACCTGGGGGAGAAGTCTGTTTCGCCACAGCGTGGTCTCTCGCGTGAGCGGCCCCACCATCCCATTAGTCGGGGGATTGATGCCACATCAAGATCACTACTCTTGTCGCCAGAGGGATATCTTGAGGGTCTGACCTGATATATAGGTATGAGTGTATGGATACGTCTCCCATGACCCAGCGTTCCACCCGGTATGCCTGGTCATCCAGGAGCCAGACCACTATTCATTCAGCACTTGTAGGTGTGCGCCTGCATGATATGACCGGACGTCTGCGGCCGCTATACCGCCACAATATGTTGACTGAAAGCATGTACGCAAGGCCACTCGTGAGGCCCCCCCCCATAAAAACTGCCCCAGCATCGCATTAATCGGACAAAACCACACTGCCGGTATCAATTAGTGGTAACATTGCAGTTGTTATACTAACCGGGGCAGGGACACCATCTTGAATATGGCGGATCTCCCATAAGGTGACAGCGGGAGGCCCGACCACGACCAAATCTCTGCCTTCATGCCGGCCGTCAAGGAGCCTAGATTACTTTCCCATGAAACTGACCGGGTGGCGATAAAAAGATCCCTAAGTATTTCAGTCCGTCCGCTGCCACGGTAAGATCCGCTGTCCAATGCCCACTACCCAGAGTCCCCCTCAACAGCCATATGACAGATATCCGCATGTTCATTTATAGTCCTGATGTTTCTCCGAAGATGTGCATTATCTGCAGGATCCTGGGACCAGACTTGTGAGAGTCCATAACGAAGAAAATACGTTGTCAGCATATAATGCTATGCGGTCTGAGATCTCGTGTCCATTCAAAGCCACGCAGCCAAGGGCTCTATGGCGAGGGTAAATAGGAGGGGGGGACAGGGGCAGCCCTGTCTGGTACCCCTTCCAATGGGAAAGGAGGCAGAGATTGACCCTGCAATCGGACGGACTCTGTCAGGTCAATATATAATAATCGTATACATGCAATGAAGCGAGGACTCATATTAAGGTGTTTCGAGAGTAAGAACATGTATGTCCAGCTGGCCGAATCAAATGCTTTATAGATATCTGCCAAAAGCAGGGCCGCGGGACGACCTAAATGATCTAATGTCGCTATCGCATTATGAGCTCTACGGAGATTGTGTCTTGTCGTGCATTGGGCCATGAAGCCTGCCTGGTCTGGGTGTATCAAGTCATGCATGTGGGGCATCAATCTATTGGCCAAGGCTTTTGCTAGCAACTTGACTTCAATATTTAAGAGGGATATCGGATGATATGATGTATGGTGTTCTGTTGGATGACCCGTTTTCAGCAATAGCACAATCTCTGCATGTCGCAAATCTGGGGGCATACATGCCTCTGTCAGAGCAGTTTGTATGGTAGCGAGATAATGAGGTCCCAGTAGGGGCATAAAGGCTTTGAAGAACTCACAGGTGAACCCATTAGGGCCCAGAGCCTTCCCTGGCTTCATCTCCAATAAGAGTCAAACAATTGTGTATGCAGTTCCTAAGGAAGGGGATGGGAAGATCAGAAGGAAACAGAATGCCAGGTAAGAGAAGGAACAGAGAGAGGGGAGAGCTCCAATAAGGAGCAAGGGCCCTCACAGACCCCGAGAGGTGTCATGCTTCTTCATAGGGCAGCTCCTCATTGGGCCGGCACTGCAATGCCCAACGGGCCCCGAATGGAGTTTCTTTGCCAGAGATCTTATGTGTTGGAAGCCGGGAGGCCCTATGTGATGAGGTGGTGGGTCTGGCGAGTGGTGAGTAGAGTGGGTGCAGTGAGTGTGTTAAAAAATAGCTATGAGCGCCCTTAAGAACCTTTAATCGCTGGGCACTGATGCTATGGCTAAAAACAGACTACAGGAGCCGTGGCTGGCTAGGTCCCATGCGTTGGAGCACTGATTCGGTGGTAAGTCACCGCGACCCCCACAGGAGCTGTGTGACGCACGCTAGGCTCCAGCTTCAGCCTAGACCTCTCGTCCACAGCTTCTATGCATGCTGACAAGCCGCCCGCCACGATGCTAACCAGTTCCTCGAGCTCCATTTCACCGGGCTTTGACATGTAAATACCGCCCCCTTTCAGAGCACAAGCGCAACTGGCGGACTCTCCAACCCGAGAAGCACATTAATGCTATATGTTATCAGGCGATGGCGACCATTCTCCGCCTCGTCACTGTTACTCGACCGACACTTACGCCTGCTGGTAAGCCGCCCGCCGCAACGCTTACCGGTTCCTCCAGTTCCATTTCACCGGGCTTTCACATATAAATACCACCCACTCCCTGAGCAAAGCACAACTGGTGTACTCCCCATCCCGAGAAGCGCATTTAAGCGATGTGTTATCAGGCGATGGCGAACATTCTCTGCCTTGTCACTGTTACTAGACCGACAGTGACACCTCCAGCCCATAGTTCTATCACATTGGGCCAGCAAAAACACCTCCATTCGACCATGGTCCCCGTCTCACCATCCCAAGACCTGCCCCCGGGTTGGTTGCCAGCAGGCGATGGCGACCACTCTCCCTCTTTCTCCCCCCATCACTGCCTGCACTGTTGCGAGACTCACATTCACGCCTCACCTGATCCCCGCCGCCCATGGACATAGCGCAGCCCCTCCTGTGGCGACACATAACGATACTCACACGCCTCCACACCCATGACTGGGACTTCCATTACTGGGGCACACTATCTGATACACCCTCATTCCAGGTTCTACCTTTCCGCAGGTGACTCCCTTCCGTCATTGTTGCGGTTGTTCTGGACATCCAGGCTGAAGCCCTATGTCATCCCCTTAGAGATGAGTCCCCCCTTCCTACCGGGTTTGACCCTCTCCAGTCAGTTTGGCCATAGGCACACTGTTGTGGCGGTACGGCTCTACCGTCCACAACAGGCTGCACCCATTTGATCTTCTGTACCACCACCAGTGCATACCTCAAAGAGTATACTAGTAATCGGTATGTAACTCACATGTTCCATACCCAGTTTCACAAGGTGGGTTAGCCAATATTGTGTGACACATTTGGAGGTGTTGTTCATTTTTTTGCCACATGTGTGTATTACTTCATAGGTCTCTTGACAAGTTCGACACCATGTTGCCTTACCCATGTCGTTTGTTTTCCCCCTTTTTCTCTCTCCAGGTTCGCTAGAAGGACGAATTCTCTTGCACTTCCTTTTTTCCCCCCTTTCTGGATTACCGTTGAATCCATGATACAGGGACGGTTCTCCTTAGGACATCCTTCTGACCGTCTCCTTGACTTCAGAGTAGATTAGTTTTTTTTCCCCCTGGTCCTCTTGAAACGCCGCTCATCCATTAGGAGATTATAGGCGTGAAACATGTCGACCTTTTAACCACCTTCACCTCTCACCACACACACTAGGCTGCCGCAAGTTTAATTCTCCTTGCCAGCCATGACTCCCGTAGTCTGTTTTTAGCCATAGCATCAGTGCCCAGCGATTAAAGGTTCATAAGGGTGCTGATAGCTATTTTTTAACACACTCACTGCACCCACTCTACTCACCACACGCCTGCCCCACCACCTCATCACATAGGGCCTCCCGGCTTCCAACACCTAAGATCTCCGGCAAAGAGCCCCCCTGCGAGGCCTGTTGGGCATTGCAGCGCCGGCCCAACGAGGAGCTGCCCTATGATGAAGCATGACACCTCTTGGGTTGTGTGAGGGCTCTTGCTCCTTATGGAGCTCTCCCCTCTCTCTGTTCCTTCTCTTACCTGGCATTCTGTTTCCTTCTAATCTTCCCATCCCCTTCCTTAGGAACTGCAAACACAATTGTTTGACTCTTACGTTTACGGGCATGTATGCTGGACCTATACCTTAAAAGCCCTTGTCCCTCCATTTGTGTACACTTCATCTCCAATAAGGCCACCGCTAGTCCCTCCACTGTAATTGGGGCCTCTAGCAATTCTCAAGCTTCAGCCAAGAGGGCCCTTGGAGGAAAATCCTCAATTAAGTCTTTGATCTGCCGAGCAGTCAAGGTCTCCTTCTGGGCATATAAAGTTTGATAGAATTCTGCAAAGCTATTGGCCACTTCTGCTGGATCCATAAGCGTTGTGCCATTGCAATCCTGAATGACAGGCATCTGAGCGGGCCTCAGTGCATGTTGGCATAATCTGTGCAGTAACCATCCTGATTTATCCCCCCACTGATTAATCCTACTCTGTGAGACCAGCCATACGCACTGGAGTCTTCCAACTATTCCCCTTAATATAGTTGTTATGTAAGGCTCAATCGTCTACACACGCCACTGCCCTCGCTCTACCGCCCTAATCTCTCTAATTCCAGTATACGGGCCTCCATTTGCAATAATTTTTGCTTGTGTCATTTGCGCTCGGATGCACAAAGGCTAATGTCAACACAGTAGGCTTCATAGCTTCCCACAATACCTCAGCAGAAGAAGCTGTCACCGCATTGAATGAAAAGTAGTCGAGCAAGGCATTATGGATATCTGTTCTATAGTATTGATCATGCATGTGCCATGGAGAGAGCCCCCAGCGAAACAGAGGTCTCTGCGGGCCCATCATGAGCCTCAACCCCACAGGGGAATGATCAGAGTCCCCTGGGCATGATCGTGACCTCTGAAACTCTATGGTCATACCCATCAGGGACAAAAAGATAATCAAGCTTGGAGAGTGACCCATGGACAGAAGAAAAAAATGTATACCCCGTATCCGTTGGGTGAAAGGCTCTCCACGAGTAAATACATCCCAGCATGCCCAACGTTGGTCCTAGATGGGACTCCCGTGCCACCCTGTGAATCTCCGATGGCCTCCACCTATCTCGCTCAGGGTGTATCACATCATTCCAATCTCCCCCTATGACCGCTAGCCCTTCTGGCATAGACCCCCAGATTTCTACTATGCGTTCCACAAATGTCTGGCTAAGGGGTGGAGGGGCATAGACACTACCTATCACTATGGATTCTCCCCAAATGCTCCCTCATACAAACACGTACCTGCCCTAAACATGGATCCATGTCTGGGTGGATTGGAAGGGGACCCGATAATGTATCAATATGGCCACACCCCTGGAACCTCTTGTGAAACCTGTGTGAAATATGTGTGTAAAGCCAAAGTGTGTGAGGCATGTGGTTTTAGTCCCTAAGAGATGGGTTTCCTGCAGTAACAGCCGCTCCCAGACACTTGGCCTGTCTAAGTACGGCATTCCGTTTCACTTTGTCAAACACTCTCCGGACATTCCAGGTCACTACGTGAGGCCTCCCCAAGGAAACTGCATTATTTTGTTTTGCCATCTAGGTATTCGACTACAGGGGCATAGATCTTTGACACATTGGGTAGCCAAACTGTAAAGACTCAAATAGCGCAATAAAACCAACAAAGAAACATCATATAACTCTATGACCCCCCTACACCCCTACCCCAATACCTCAAACAGCATTGAAGCATCTTTCATGGAAGGGATCCTGCACCAGCCCCAATGAGGAGCAGGCACACGATCCGTCCAATGGATCCCCAAGTACCCCTTTAACCTACAGTGTTCTTGAGAGTTCGGAGTACACTTCTCCATTCGGGCAGCCCGTGTAGATGCCGTCTTGCTGGCACCTCGATCTCAGCTATAGCATGCTGTCTTTATCTGCCTGTTCCGCCATACACTGCTCGTCCGAAAGTTGAATGTTCAATCTCCAGGTGCCCTAGCCTGATCCTCAGTGCGCGGCTTGGAAACCCATGTCGATCGCAATTGATGTCGCCGCCTGTCCTTGTTCTGGGTCCGATCCTGTCTTGGGTCTCCAGACGAAGAGTCCGAGTCTCGATGTGGACGTGTGTGGGGTTTCAGCTGTCGTATCTCATCGGTCCAAGTGAACACCTCCTTGGTGTGTAGAAAAACATGGTTCGATCCTTATAACCGAAGCATAGGTAGGCTGTAAACAGAAGCATGTAAGAGATCTTTAGGTCATGAAGATGGGCCTTCGCCGCCATAAAGGATTGGCGCTGCTGTGAACTAATCTAGTATAGTCTGTCGCAGTTTATGCGATTGGAGTCATAGGTAAGCGAATCATGGGGTCTGGCCAGTTGGAGGATAACATCTCTATCATGGAAGTTTAATATCCTTGCAATGATCAGCTGCAGCCTGGCGCCTGGGGGGCCTCACTGCCAGGGCGCTATGGACTCGCTCAATTATTAAACAGGGGAAAAGAGCATCCGCTGGAATCCAAGTCTTGAGCCACTGAACCAGGAATTTGCCCATATCTGTGTCCTCACATCCCTCTGGAAAGCCCACAAACCGAAGATTATTCCACGGGCTCGTCCTTCCACGTCTTCCACACACGTGGCCAGGCCTCTTCTGAGCCTCTTGAGGGCAGCAAACTTCCCCTGGAGTCTAGAGAGTGCATCTTCCACGCCAGAAACCCTTGTCTCAGCCTGAGTAAGGCGCTCCACCGCATTGTGCAGGTCCCGGTGCAGCAACACCACATCGGATCCCACTGCCCCAATTCTGGCCTTCAGCATATCTCTGGATTGGGTTATTGTGGCTAACAAGGTGGCGTTGTCTGGGGATCCCCCCTGGCCAACCTCGGTCGCAGCTGCCACCATACCAGTCCAGGTGAACCTGTCCATTGTGCTCTATTTTGATGTTGGGCCCGTCGGCTTATCTTTCGTCATGGCAAAGCCATTGGAGCGCAGGATAATTACTGACTCTGCCACCCGCGGGGTACCCACACCTCACCAGCTGGCTGCAGCGGGTGTCTTCAGCTGGGTACTGGGGACAGGCTGTCAAACAGCCGGTTCCCCGCAGGGCATCGACTATCGTGGGCCTCAGCCACCCACGTAAGTATGGGGCAACCCTGGGTCCAATGTCCCGCTCGGTGGGTATCTTGGTGGAAACTCTCCTGACCACAAGCCACACCAGGACCTGGCCTGGCCGCCTCCGCCTACGGGCAAGCGCCCCCACCCGTAATGGATACCATTGTGCCATATGACGAAACAAGAAGCGTCTTGCCAAAATTGCTGTGCAGTGGTGTAGAAAAGTGTAATCAGGCCGATATTCCATGCGGGCCCACCTTGTTGTCCCCTGGCCCCTCTGGTCAGCAGCTGTAAGACGTGGGCCACACCCATGTGATGTACTCTTTACTATACCGCACAGGGTGAGGCAGGGACTCGCAACCGCTGACAGACCAAATCGGCAGGGCCTCCCGACTGGGAGGTATCGGATCTCTGGATGGATCCCTGGATGTTGCTCGTTGCCTCCAGTGGCTGCGTCCTCCTCCAGCAGGAAAGCTGGTCTCCATGGCTGGCCTCTAGGTCTCGTCCCAGGGAGCCACGCGGGCCAGGCATCCTCTGCACCGGCTTCGGCCACTGAGCCAGTCACCGAGACCACCCTGGCCCGCGCAGGGATCTGTCTCTACTCACCCGCATGGCTGCCACCACTGGCGCCGCCTTGTGGTCGATGGCTTCTTCTGTCTCTGTAGGCCAGAGATTCCCCGATGCTAGCCGCAGTCTACTCAGTGAGTTCTATCCGGCACTTGTCGTCTGCAGTCCCTGCCGGGGCCGCAGGCCACATGCCTCAGCGACCGCCTCTTGGCTTTGCGGCCAGTTTCCAGGCGCAGCCCTTCCAGGCTGAGAGCCAAACGTTCGCTTCCACACCTTTCACTTTGGTATGGGTCGTTGGGATGTATGGAGGTGCAGCAAACTGGCAGGATTATGACGGATAATTGCATGGGCTGCAGGAGCTCGCCTAAAGCGTGTCATGTTGGACAACTAGGCCATACCCCCATCAGTGATATTCTTAACAACAATATTACTTACCTGAAAAAATTGATATTCTTGACAACAATATTTCTGCATCACAATATTTTTTACCGATATTTCTGTTTCCCAATATTTACAACTCAATATTTTGTCCAAATACTGGTCTAATAGAAGGCTTGTTCAGTAGTGACAGGCTGATACCGATAACCTTTTTTGAAAAATGTGGTGGATTAAAATCAATTCAAGGACTTAAGAATCTATGAAGGCAACCTCAACAGTGTGAGGTATTGCACACGTGCATTAGAGTAATACCTAATTTGGTTATTTCAAATGATATTGTGGGCTTTGACTCTGTGGAATACCACATTTACTTTACTTCATGATTGATCGCATAAGTGAGTTTATTAAGCGATGTGAGATTGATAGAAGAATTAATTCCGAATTCATATTGTATATGTGAAACAAGTTATGAAGTAGGAACAGGGGTGGGAGCACACCGCTTCACCTCCCAGCAAGGTTCGCCCCTGGCATTCTGGTTAATGCAGTCTCTTGTTGCTTGCTTTGCTCTAGTATTCAGAGTGTTTCGCCAGAGTTGGCGCAGATAGTGCTGATCTCTAGACACGTGTTTCTGGTTCTTTAACCGTCATCAGTAGAGATTAAGACTTCAGATTTGGGGTTTGCTGAGTAGGCTGCCAAACATTGCATCAGGTCAAGTACCTCTCACTGGCGCGCGGGTGCTTCTTCCACGAGCTCGTCAGCTCAATGACTCACGGGAGTACTTTTAAACTGGAACAGGGGTGGGAGCACACCGCTTCACCTCCCAGCAAGGTTCGCCCCTGGCATTCTGGTTAATGCAGTCTCTTGTTGCTTGCTTTGCTCTAGTATTCAGAGTGTTTCGCCAGAGTTGGCGCAGATAGTGCTGATCTCTACCCACGTGTTTCTGGTTCTTTAACCGTCATCAGTAGACATTAAGACTTCAGATTTGGGGTTTGCTGAGTAGGCTGCCAAACATTGCATCAGGTCAAGTACCTCTCACTGGCGCGCGGGTGCTTCTTCCACGAGCTCGTCAGCTCAATGACTCACGGGAGTACTTTTAAACAGGAACAGGGGTGGGAGCACACCGCTTCACCTCCCAGCAAGGTTCGCCCCTGGCATTCTGGTTAATGCAGTCTCTTGTTGCTTGCTTTGCTCTAGTATTCAGAGTGTTTCGCCAGAGTTGGCGCAGATAGTGCTGATCTCTAGACACGTGTTCCTGGTTCTTTAACCGTCATCAGTAGAGATTAAGACTTCAGATTTGGGGTTTGCTGAGTAGGCTGCCAAACATTGCATCAGGTCAAGTACCTCTCACTGGCGCGCGGGTGCTTCTTCCACGAGCTCGTCAGCTCAATGACTCACGGGAGTACTTTTAAACAGGAACAGGGGTGGGAGCACACCGCTTCACCTCCCAGCAAGGTTCACCCCTGGCATTCTGGTTAATGCAGTCTCTTGTTGCTTGCTTTGCTCTAGTATTCAGAGTGTTTCGCCAGAGTTGGCGCAGATAGTGCTGATCTCTAGACACGTGTTTCTGGTTCTTTAACCGTCATCAGTAGAGATTAAGACTTCAGATTTGGGGTTTGCTGAGTAGGCTGCCAAACATTGCATCAGGTCAAGTACCTCTCACTGGCGCGCGGGTGCTTCTTCCACGAGCTCGTCAGCTCAATGACTCATGGGAGTACTTTTAAACAGGAACAGGGGTGGGAGCACACCGCTTCACCTCCCAGCAAGGTTCGCCCCTGGCATTCTGGTTAATGCAGTCTCTTGTTGCTTGCTTTGCTCTAGTATTCAGAGTGTTTCGCCAGAGTTGGCGCAGATAGTGCTGATCTCTAGACACGTGTTTCTGGTTCTTTAACCGTCATCTGTAGAGATTAAGACTTCAGATTTGGGGTTTGCTGAGTAGGCTGCCAAACATTGCATCAGGTCAAGTACCTCTCACTGGCGCGCGGGTGCTTCTTCCACGAGCTCGTCAGCTCAATGACTCACGGGAGTACTTTTAAACAGGAACAGGGGTGGGAGCACACCGCTTCACCTCCCAGCAAGCTTCGCCCCTGGCATTCTGGTTAATGCAGTCTCTTGTTGCTTGCTTTGCTCTAGTATTCAGAGTGTTTCGCCAGAGTTGGCGCAGATAGTGCTGATCTCTAGACACGTGTTTCTGGTTCTTTAACCGTCATCAGTAGAGATTAAGACTTCAGATTTGGGGTTTGCTGAGTAGGCTGCCAAACATTGCATCAGGTCAAGTACCTCTCACTGGCGCGCGGGTGCTTCTTCAACGAGCTCGTCAGCTCAATGACTCACGGGAGTACTTTTAAACAGGAACAGGGGTGGGAGCACACCGCTTCACCTCCCAGCAAGGTTCGCCCCTGGCATTCTGGTTAATGCAGTCTCTTGTTGCTTGCTTTGCTCTAGTATTCAGAGTGTTTCACCAGAGTTGGCGCAGATAGTGCTGATCTCTAGACACGTGTTTCTGGTTCTTTAACCGTCATCGGTAGAGATTAAGACTTCAGATTTGGGGTTTGCTGAGTAGTCTGCCAAACATTGCATCAGGTCAAGTACCTCTCACTGGCGCGCGGGTGCTTCTTCCACGAGCTCGTCAGCTCAATGACTCACGGGAGTACTTTTAAACAGGAAGAGGGTGGGAGCACACCGCTTCACCTCCCAGCAAGGTTCGCCCCTGGCATTCTGGTTAATGCAGTCTCTTGTTGCTTGCTTTGCTCTAGTATTCAGAGTGTTTCGCCAGAGTTGGGCAGATAGTGCTGATCTCTAGACACGTGTTTCTGGTTCTTTAACCGTCATCAGTAGAGATTAAGACTTCAGATTTGGGGTTTACTGAGTAGGCTGCCAAACATTGCATCAGGTCAAGTACCTCTCACTGGCGCGCGGATGCTTCTACCATGAGCTCGTCAGCTCAATGACTCACGGGAGTACTATTAAATCCAGAAACACATGTGTCTAGAGATGACAGCACTAATCTGCACCAACTTTGGTGGAACACTCCAGCAAAATACCAAGTAAGCATGCACTACAAACTGCATTTACCAGAAGGCTAAGGGGCGAACTGTGCTGGGAGGTCAGCAGTGTGCTCCCACCCCTTCCTGTTTAAAAAGGCTCCCTTGAGCCATTGAGCTGACGAGCTAGTGGAGATGCACCTGTGCGCCTGTGAGAGGTACGGAGACCTGTAAGAATTGTGGCAGCCTGCTCAGCAACCCCAGAAGAAAATCGTTTTTGATCTCTACTGATGACGGATAAAATCCAGAAACACATGTGTCTAGAGATGACAGCACTAATCTGCACCAACTTTGGTGGAACACTCCAGCAAAATACCAAGTAAGCATGCACTACAAACTGCATTTACCAGAATGCTAAGGGGCGAACTGTGCTGGGAGGTCAGCAGTGTGCTCCCACCCCTTCCAAGTTATGAAGTAGTTTAAGTCTATGCTATGATGTGAAAGAGCTAGTTTTGCCAGTTTACTTTTGAGTAATAATTGGATACTGTTGGCCAATGACTAAGTAGTGATGAGATGGTCTCTAAAAGGGATAGGCACCAGTTTAATGAAGTAATAAAGTTAAATGTAAATGCACAGGCATAGACTAGTCAGTGATATTCAGGGAGGAGTGTGAATCTCAAATTGCCCAACTAAAAAAGCAATGGACTGGAGTGTGGAAGGGTGAGATGACCAAGGTTCGGGATGGTGAGATTCCATGAGGAACAGTGGCAGTTCTGATTCGCATTAGGTGGGCCTCTGTCTACAGTGGCACAGTGGGTGAAAGATGATGGATTGGAATGCTACCCCGAGTGAATGACACTGGTTAGACGGTTTGCAAGCATTCATCCCATTACCTTTTGTGCATTTGATTGCCAGTAGTATGCCTAGAAAAGTAGTAAATTTGCACACTTTCAAGGAGTATTTCTATGGATGCATATTTACTACTTTTTTATTAAACTGGTTACAATATATTTTTACCATTCTGATCCTAAAAAAGAACCAGTTAAAACCTTTTAGAAAAATGAGAACAGCATGAAAAACCAACACAGATATAGTAGACCCGATTCAGGGCCCCCACACAGAACTACCAAACCAAGAATGCAGTTGAGCGGTGTTGTACCCCGAAAAATCCAAGCTGAAGCAGTGCCCCTATACGTCTCACCTGGACCTGGTAATTCTCCCTGGGAACTCATGACTACGGTCATGTACAACATAATTGCCTGGAGTCCCTGCCCTGAGATTACTTATTTTATATGTATTTTCTCTGCATGCACTCTTTTTCATCTCTGCTACTTGATGGTAGAGTTGCCAAATTGCTGCATGTGAGCAGGGCTCAATGTTTCTAGTCCTCGCCTTTTATAAAACATTTTATTAAGTGATTGAACTAAAATGAACTAAGACAGAGTCCCAAATAGAGGAGGAAGTGCAGGGAAATTAATAGGGCAAGCTGAGCCAGAGCCGAACCATTGGTCTGGCTTGGCTTTAAGAGTCCATGCATGAGCTGAGCCATGAAAATGTTTGGCATGTATATCATGCACCAAACATAATGTAAAAATATGACACAAGCCCTTCAAAATTCAAAAAAGGATATATCTTTAACAAGCGGGAGCATCTCATCTTAGTACATCACATTATATAACTACATAGAGGGACATTTATAAAAAGTGATAACTTTAAGAAACATTCATGGCTCAGCCCCCAACGAGTATACGATTAGTGAACTAAGAGGCAAGTTAGTAGTCATGTAAACTCTAAATATGGCATCAATTTTTATTGTAGATGGGGCAACATTACAGTCTACTAAATCAAACATAAGAAGGGCTTGTACAGCGCACATTTCTAACGCAAGTATTTAAAAGTACGCTCATATGTGATAATAAAGAAAAAGGAGGTTTTGCTAAATAAAATATTTGCATAGGATCACACAAATTGGTCAATGGGAAGTGGGTATTGATTCCAGTTTACATGGTTTTACCTTTTGAAATTCAGACTGATGGGTATTTCTGTCTCTCTCCCGTTTACATCAAAGGTTCTTTCAATCTTTGCTCATAGCAAGAATAACCTACCCAGGGATAGCAGACCCGTATCAAGTCCCCCAGCCCCAACTACCAAGCCAAGAATGCATTTATTTGGGGGGTGTCAAACCCCAATCCCCCCTCCCCCTACCGAAGCTATGCCCCTGGTTAAATGTTATTTAATGGTTTTCAATTTTTATACTATTCTTACGCTGGGTTATGAAACAATATAATTGAAGCTCTTGGTTGCACAGCATTTGTTCAGGTAGCTAGTGAATAATTCATGAGGGAATAACACAAAGTGGTTCAGCACTCATCGATAGAATAAATAAGTCTCAATGAGAGGACAGTCTTTATGTGCACATGCAAGAACTTCCAATTCAATGTTTTTCTTTCTTCCAGAGTTCTTTATTAAGCTTTTCTTTACACAGAGACAAATCGGTCAGATAAAATCCAGTAGCCGACGCGTTTCGTCCCAAAGGTACTTCTTCAGCGCTCCACAATGTAAAAAATTTGTCACATTCCAAACGATCTCTTAGCACGATTTATATCCTGGGGACACACATTTAGTGTAGTGTGTATATCTGTTAACGTGGCTTGATAACCGAATGTCCGTCAGGGCGTCTGCTTCAAGGTGTTGGAAATAGTTCATGAGGGAAGTAAACAAAGAAAAAATGAAATTAAACATTGGATACTCTGCTCACCTCCCCTTTTGAATGTTTCAAACACTAACTTGATACCTATGTTACTGATATTTATTGAGCGCACTTTCACCAGTCAGTTTCTTGGCGCTGCGGTAATAGGAACTGATCAGAGCTTCTGGACATTAGTCGTATACTTGTGTGAATATCCATGTTTTTAGCATTTATCTGAATTTCATATAGCTGGTAGCTGTTCTAATCTCAAGAGGGAAGGAGTTCCAGATGCGGGTGTGGGGGGACGGGGCGATGACTGAAAATCTGGAACCACCCAACCGCCTAGCAATAACATGATCCTCTTAGAAATCCAACAGGACTGAAAAGCCTTTTCAAAGGTTTCTTGTTCATTCCGCCCAGTACCTACTTTGTATATAATAAATTCATTGCGCGGCCTAAGATTCTTCTTGGAAGACCACTGGCCCCAGCTAGCACTGCGACTTTTACCACCTGTGCCAACCCTTTGCTGACATGGGTACTGACAGTGCCTTTGGAGCTAGGCTGTTATTTGCAGGCAGAGTGTGGTGGTATGAAATGCCTTCTGCACCTGGCGGTGGCACATAACACCAGTAGTGAATTGCAGTTAGCAGAAAAGCTTGCCAGGCTCAAGAAGGGTGTGAGGGGTTCTTCCCCAACAGAGAAAGAAATATTTGAGGAAAAAGGGTGAAATAGTGCTTTTTGAAGCGCATTTTCACTTTCTGCTAAAACAGGCCATTTACTCTGAAAGGAAACTCATAAAATATTTAATTGCCTTTTTTATGTGCCAGCAGAGCTGAATACTCTGATGGAGTGTTGCTGGTTCATCCACCCTAAGTAGTTTTGAGAAAATGGTGGTAAGAGCATGCATTACTTTCAGTACAATTTCCCTAAAAATGTCATGGCACTTCAGTTACAACAGCATCAATCTACACTTCTACATTTTCTTTCATTTTGTTATGTTATTTTATGTTATGTTAAGGGCAATTTCTAGAGTGCACGTTCACCAGACTGTCTCTTGGCGCTAGGTAGCTGATACAGCCTTGTTCCACATCACTGGTAAGCCTGTTTGAATAGCCATGTCTTCAAGAGTTGCCTAAATCTTGTGTAATTAGAAGTGGACCTAAGCTCCAACTGCAGATTATGCCATGCTCGAGGGGCCGTGACAGAGAACCTACGCCCCCAGTCCTAAGTTTTTTGCAGGAGGGCACCACCAAACAATATAGGTGGCTTGATCTCATTTCTCTGCTGGGGCAATGTTTGATGATCCGTTCTTTAAACGAAGGCAGGGCAAGTCAGGTATAAGGCCTTAAAGACCATACAGCACACCTTAAACATTGTTCTCTGTGCGACTGGCAGCCAGTGAAGGTCCTTCGTCACTTGGGTGATGTGGCCATTTTTGGGCAGATAATATATCAACTGAGCGGCCTGATTCTGGATTAACTGGAGTCTTCCAACAGGACTTTAGGAAGACCAAGGTAAAGAGAATTGGCAAAGTCAATTCTAGACATGACAAGGGCTACTATTACTTGGGTCAGAGCCTCCCTAGTAAGGAATTTCTTTATCTCTTTTATGCGCCGTAATTGGCAGAAGCTTGCCGAGGTCACTGCTCCTACCTGCTGCTTAAATGAAAATTCATTGTTGATGATGACCCCAAAGCTTTTTACCGCCTTATTAGGGGATGGAGGGGGAACCATCTCACTGGGCCAAAATGAGGGGGTCCAATAGTCCACCTTACTTTTTGTGATAACAATCTCCGTTTTGTCGGAGTTCAACTTCAACTGATTACTGTTCATCCAATCTCGGATGAACAGCATGGTGTCCTGAAATTGTTGTTTAGACGTGGGGCTATCGTTAATCGTGAATAGTAATGGCATATCATCAGCATGATTAAAAATGTTGATTTCCTTGTTCTTAAGGTGATTGACCAAGGGGCGGATATAGATATTAAAAAGATAAGGAGAAAGGGAGGAAGCCTGTGGTACCCCGCAATTCACTTGCACCTCAGATGACACAAAGGGGGGTAACCTAACTTATTGTGATCTCTCACTCAAGAAAGAGATGATCCAGTTCAAGGCTGAG
This sequence comes from Calotriton arnoldi, assembly GCA_963921515.1. Taxonomy (NCBI): domain Eukaryota; kingdom Metazoa; phylum Chordata; class Amphibia; order Caudata; family Salamandridae; genus Calotriton; species Calotriton arnoldi. Next base: position 278,047 of record CAWUFW010009793.1, read on the forward strand.
TCCCGGAAACCTGCAGCCCTGACCCGGTCAGCTAGAATGATATGGTCGACCTTGTCGAAAGCCGCAGACCGGTCTAATAGCACCAAGGCTTGAGTATTAACATTGTCAGCTTCCTTCCGCATGTCATCTACGACTGACGTAATCACAGCCTCTGTGGAGTGTGCTGGCCTAAATCACGCCTGACTTGGGGCCAGAACTCTGACACTTCTATGAAAGAGCAAAGATGGCGGGCTACATGAGCCTCAAATAATTTTGACAGATATGGCAAGAGGGAAACCGGGCAGTAGTTCTTCAAATCGGCAGGATCTGCTCCCGCTTTCTTTAGAATAGGGACAATCATCGCTCTCTTAAATGCTCTGGGAACAAGCCCAGAATCGATAGACTGGTTAAGTAGTAGCATTACCAGGTCAGCGAAGCGGGTAAAAACCGCCCTCAGGACCTTTGGGGGGCAACTATCTAAGTCTGGAGTGCCGCGCACGTCTCTGTGCTTGCTGAACGGGAGACAGAACGGATTCCAGAGTCCACCGAGGCTAATCACAGAACGAACACCAGACTTCGGTTCCCGGTGAAGCGCAACACCGTATAATGCCACCAGCGGACTTCGAAACGTGCTAATTTCAACATAATCACTGCCACTAACTTCGCCGACCGGGAAAATGCGGTAACCCAAAATGGCGGACATCGAGTGGCACCCGTAGCTGCTGTGACGTGAATTAATTACATGCCTGATCACCCACCTGAACTGCTGCTTCACGGGGTTTTAAGCTGCCTCTGTCTCCGGTTAAGGTACCACCACTTTACAACTATTCAACCTTATTTTATCATCGCGTCGAGCTTCTTTCAGATGTGGCCTGACCCTAAGATGGCGGCCGTAATAGACTCACTCGTAATAGAGTCATTTGCGCACTGTCACCCAGCGTTTTAACTGACTGCGGAGTGTAAGGAGCGCTTCACTCTCAACCCACTGTGTTGCCCACGTCCCATGCTATGGGGAGCACATCTTGCATCGCTTCGTTCCTCTTTTGTGCCCGCAGAGTGCCAGCGCCTTCGCAGATTCACAAAATGGCGCCCAGCTCCTATTAATTTATTCTCTAACCTCGGGAGCCTTCTAATGAGCCTCTGACGGTCTGATTTCAGCTGGTCAAGTACTCCAGTGAATTCACTGTCCATTCCTTTAGCTAATCATCACTGTATGCCTTGCTGCTGTAACTGAACTCTAAACCGAGGATCTCCTAATTGAAGGGGATGCCGCATTAAAGTGCCTCTGCAGCATCTAGCTCCCAGTGCAGCATGAGGGGTGTAAAGAAGGAGGGGATGGTGGCCTTCCCCATAGGTCATCAAACACTGATAGCGCTCAGAATTGGGCCGCCGCTTCTGGGAGCAAGCCCCCTGAGGACTGATAATCTGTCTCTTTCACATCTCCACTCATGGGACTAGCGGGAGGACGAAGCAGAGGGTGTTTCCCAATTTCACCAGGACCGATTCCTTCGATTGAACTATGATGATGCCCCATGGGCGAAAACCGAATTCTGTTTGTACTAACCGCTGAACCCGAGTACCATTAGCCGTTAACCGGTGGAGCTGTCCTATGCAGCTATAGAGGAGTCTGGCTATGGTTCACCCCCTCGGCCGTCACCTACCCAGCCGGACATCGGACATTGTTTTTTTAACGGTGCTTCACGGTCTTGTCTATCTTTCACTTTGACTGCTTGTTTCCCCTGAAGTCCCTTCCCCCCTCTGGTCTGCCTGATGCTATCTGCATTCCTTTTCCCCTGTTTACCTTTCCCCCTCTACCTTCCATTCCACATAAGACGTTTGGCTTTGCTATGTAACGCGAGAATAACTTATGTTATTGTGTAATCTCATGTTTTTCTACTGTCTGTTCTCACCGCGGAGTCCGAGCAACCCTGGCTGATGCCCGGTGGAGCTGTCCTTTGCAGCTATAGAGGAGTCTGGCTATGGTTCACCCCCTCGGCCGTCACCTACCCAGCCGGACATCGGTCATTGTTTTTAACGGTCTTGTATATCTTTACTTTGACTGCTTGTTTCCCCTGAAGTCCCATCCCGCCTCTGGTCTGCCTGAAGCTATCTGCATTCCTTTTCCCCTACTTACCTTTCCCCCTCTTCCTTCCCTCCCACATAAGACGTTTTGTCTTGCTACGTAACGCGAATATAACTTATGTTATCGTGTAATCTCATGTTTCTCTACTGTCTGTGCTCACCGCGGAGTCCGAACAACCTTGGCCGATGCCCGGTGGAGCTGTCCTATGCAGCTATAGAGGAGTTTGGCCCTGGTTCACCCCCTCGGCCGTCACCTACCCGGCCGGACATCTGACATTGTTTTCCTCGCCTCCCCGTTATGTTTCCTTCCCTCTTTCTTTCTCCTATGTCTATACTTGGAATCTGTAACTGAAGTAATCATGTAATCTTGTAACTTGCTGATCATCATGTAAAGCGCTCTGATACCTCCGGGTCTAGTCAGCGCTATATAAAACTTTGCAAATAAATAAATGAACTATCATTTGGTGAGCCTGACTTGACTTTTGTCAGTAACTTCACTAGATCTTCTTGCGATATGTGAGGGAAGCCAGAGATCGTGCAGCTATTCCCATCACCTGATGGTAAGTAATTGTGTGAAAGGCCGGAAGGAATGCTATTTTTAATAACATCGATTCTATTCGTGAATAGTAATTTTCCCATTATGCACCTTCTAACTCCATTCACAATCAAATGTGATGACACAAAATCTCTTGGGAAGGGGCAGGATGAAAAAAGTTACAACTTTCAAAAGCACAAATGCAGCATCAGTATAATATTGTGAGTGCACTATAAACATACTAACACTCATATACCTAATGTTCCCCCGGAACTGCGTTCTCACTCCTGGATTACCATTTTCGTCCTCCACCTCTAGTTCAGAACAATTGAGATTCGGAGCCTGACATTGTCCTTGCACAACATTCACAGTTGAACGTCTTGTGATACAGAGTAGTCAGTGAACAATATAGGAGCAAGAAGAGGGGTGACAGCAGCTTGAAAACTCATCCTCATTTTCTATAGGGGAGAGGAGAGAGGGGGCGGCTTTTAATTTAAGGTACACAACTCCCAGAACTGTGTTCCTACTGTACTCTTGGCTCTGGGATGCAGTCCCACCCTTCCACTCTATCAATAGCCTGAAATATATTTTTTTATCTTTCTGTCATCTTACCCTTGAAATTCAGGAAACAGTACGCAGTACCTCTCTATGGGGCATATTCACAAGGACTTATCGCCGAGTTATCGGCACTTTAGCGCAGCAAAAGTGGCGATATAATTATCGCCCCATTCGCAAGCTGGTGCTAACTGCCTACATCGCCACATATCCAGCGATAGCTGCCGCAAAAAACATCGCCACGGTTCACACCGCCAACTAACGCTAATGAGATGCAGAGTAGGCGTTCCCGTGCGAAAACACACGAAAACACCACATCGCGACATTCACAATGAACAGCAAGATCCGTGATGCGAACCAAAAACAGGCGATAAGCCGCGCTAGCAGCAGCGATTTTACACCTGCTCTCTGCTGGTGTTAAGCAGGACGACTACCTGCACCACAAAAGGGAGCCCAGCCCACAGCCACACCTGAAGAACAACAGATGCCATGGAGCCACTGCTCATGCAGCTCGGAGACCCCAGAGGCCCACAACACCCACCGCCACCACCCCCAGGACCCCCCCACACCCCTGGGCCCTCCCCCGGCCCACCCACCCCGGAGAAAGATATTGCACAGCAACTTCACAAAATCACGAGATAAGAAAGACCCTGATGTCGCACACATACAACAACAAACACACGTGTGGTCAGAATAAGGAGAATCAAACATTCAACTGTGAAATTCCCATAACAAAACTTTATTAATACACAACACAAAACAACAAATTGAATTAGTCCTTGCGGATCCACTCCGGACAATCTGGAAGCCACAGCCTGCAAGACAAAATCCGAGATGAGAACGTGTGTCATGCGCTCATCAAATGACAGAGAGAGAGAGAAAGAAAGGGAGAGAGAGAGGGAGAGAGAGGGAGAGAGAGAGAGAGAGAGAGAGAGGGAGAGAGAGAGCGAGCGAGAAAGAAAGGGAGCGAGAGAGGGAGGGAGAGAGAGAGGGAGAGAGACAGAGAGGGAGAGAGAGACAGCGAAAGAATGAGAGGGCGAGAGACAGCCGCCCCTGAGCACCCATGCCCCACAGCCCACCTGCCACTGGTGTGTCTCCAACCACGTGCCGGTATCCACTGCAGTCCACCATGTCCTTTTATCTGCAATGGAGTCCATATGTAATAATGGCAGAGTGCATACCATTGCACACGGCAACATCGCCCACCCGCCCCTGCGCACACATGCTGCTGCACCCCAGCCCCTCCCGCCGCCCATTGGACATTGTCCACCCATGCGCCCCCAGGCCTCACTGCTCACCTTCTGCCACCGGTGTGTCTCCAACCACGTGCTGGTGCATGCTCCGAGCCCGTGACACGCGACCTTGGCAGACTCCACATCACGCAGACCCGCCCCGCGGGCCACTTGGTCACACACCTGGATCTGGGCCTTGATTACGGAATGGGAGAGTCCATAACAGTGCACACTTCATCAACGCTGGCTGCACACCCTCTCAGCATCATAGGTGCCACTAACTCCGTGAACCTTGAGGCAATGCCACGTGGCGGTAGACCCGCGTCGCACGCAGGCTCCGGCCTACACTGCGGTCCAGCAGGGCTCACACCAACCCTCACCAGCCCGGACAGCCAGGACGGGGCACCCGCACAGCACATCAGGTGGCCCTACCTCAGTGCCCCGTGAGTCACCGACCCGTGGCGGCATGCCCGTGCCGGCGGACGTGCTCCGGGTGCCACCAACCCAGTGCAACGAAAGTCACCGTCCCGTGTCTCATGGACCGTGCCGCACGCAGTTCAGCTCTATGCCCCGGAAGCCATGGTCCCTTCATGATTGCATCACGTGACATGGCAGGCGGGCGCAGCATTGTCCCCTCGGGCATTGTGGAAGATCTGGTCCATGTAGCTCTGTCGTCCCACCCTTTATACGTATACGGAGTGGACTGGGCTTGCGTACACACGTCCAGCGTAAGGGTGTGAAGTATCATCTCCGGGATCTGGGCGTGGTGCTGTGCTGGGCAGGAAATGTACATATGCGTGTGCCTCTGTCGCAGCAGTGTCTGCACAGCACGGGCCGCGATGTGCAATGTTGCAATGTTGCATGCAGCCGGAGGGCGCACGCGCACGTGGGAATGTACAAGGTGTGCAAGTCGGCTCGGGCTCTTGGCTCATGCATGCCAACTGCCGTGTGTATCGTTCTTGGTGCGCCATGGGCCTATGGCCTAGCCTCAATTGCAGCTTGTAGACCACATCACATTTCCACATTGCAAGCAGTAGTCAGACTGACATCAGGGATGAATGCTCCATTGTCTCCACACAGGAGGCGGACGGGCATCTGCACCTCCGACCTTGGACACAGCATGCGGCAGAAACCCCCTGTGAGTGATATCATAGCAGATGAAGACGACTCCCACACTTCACACAGCGATGATGAAGGACCAACGTATACACACCCCACACACAGAGGCCCTTGCCCAGGGTACTCTTGCATGGAATGGCCTTCACACTTACGTACACAACAACACATACGTCCTCACGTCGCACGCCCATACTCCGAGCTGTGGCTTTTCATCCACATGACTGCCGCAGGTCAGAGGAGTGGCGGTTCTGCGAGTGCCACCACCGCAATGGCCGAACATCACGGGCACATGCACAACCCCAGTCACGTGGGACTGTACCGTGCCCGAATGCTGCAAATGTTGGGGGCCCTGCCACTTGCAGTGTTGCGCATCAGTTACCATCTGAGCTTCCGTCTTGCGTACGTCACCTGCGTCCAGCCCTGGTTCCACTGTCGAACATGCATATTCGAGTGGCCCATGGATGTCTGCCTATCCAATGCAACGGTGTCTGAACTGGATTATGACTTGTGTGTGCGCCCCCTGTTGGCCCACGACCATGAGTGTAACCCTGATTCCCGTTCATGGGATGCCTGGATGTTTGGCATATGTGCTGGCAGTTGGACATAGGAGTTTGCACGATTCCTCGTGTGCAGTGACCACATTGAGGCGCCCCCCTATTGGGCTGTTCTGCGGATTGGTGAGACGGCGTGGACGGAGCACATCTGTCCGGACCAGTTGATGGATTGGCTCGCCCTCGTGTTCCTTGAGCTCGACAACGACGTACTCCTGGAACTGATTGCACAGGAAGCTGCGCTCGCTTTCATGGAGACTAACGACGTTCCAGCAGCCACGGCTGATGGTAACCCATGGCACAGGTCCCAACACCTTGTTGCATTCTGGTGATGAGTCCACATTTCCCACAACAACAGTGGACATGGCTGCATTCCTATGCTGTCTGTGATTGTCTGATGCCTTGGTCTGCATGTTGTGGCCCTTGTCTTGCCCGTAGTTCCACGCACATGCCAATAAAGTCTGCGCTGCCACACTTGTGTTCAACTGTGATGGGTGTTGGGTAGGATGGCAATTCGTGTGCCTCATTGGGCATTGTCCGTACACAGGGTGGGACTGGATGACGCATTTCATTTAGGGGTGAGTCCCTATTGGCAGGTCCACCTCTGTGCGCCAGACTTGGTGGTTTGGGATAGTTGCTGGTAGACCTGTGCAGCTCCGTGACGTCACCATTGTGGGTATGGGGTCCGACTTCTTGGCATGTGGGTCACTGTGATCGTTCTGGGCAGTCTGTGTCCGCCCAGGTGGGTGTGGGTAGGTATGCGACGGTAGATACTGTTGTCACATGTGATGGTGGACACACCTTCAGGCCTGCTACCGACTTTGACATCTTTTCACACAGACCTCTTTCCTACATGGACGTGGGGCTACGTTGGGGGGTTGCGAGTATGTTGTTCATTGGTGATGTGCCCACAGCTAGTTCAGTCCTACGCAGTCGTCTCATTGGACTGCCATTTTTCCATTTGTCTTGCCAATGACACTGTGGTGGTGACGGACAGTTGTTGGTGGTGTTCTGTCCACACCGTGCGGTGGATCCGGTTTTCCTGCGGTGTAGAACCCCGTCTTCCTCTTCCTCTTCTCCTTGCCCTTCCCCGACCCCGGGGTTCCGGGCTGGTCCTCCGTTGTGCTTGTGGGGTTCGAGTTGGCCTCAGCACTCGGGCCAGGTGCTTCCATGGTGCTCCGCAGTTCGCTTACTTGTTGGTGTTTTTTTTGGGTGCTTTTATGGCGCCTCTTCACGCATGGCGCGTGGGTATTGCTGGCCTCCTGCTGGTTATCACGGTTGTTTCATCGCCATTGGGCGCATCGCAGCTTTTTTCGCGTTAGGGTTTGGATTTTTATCGCCGTCGCAGTAGTTGTTTCGCAGACATTTGCCGCGTTATCGTGCGAATATCGCACGGTATCGCCATGTTGTGAATGCCACGTTAACACGGCGTTATTTTCCCATGATGGACGGCGATGTGAGGAGTTGCGGTAAGCTATTATGGCGATGTTTATCGCACGTTCTTGTGAATATACCCCAAAGTGTTTGCTAAAATCAGCACCATTGTAACATTTCTGCTCCAAGAAATCAAGATGTTTTAATATTTTCAATAATCTATCTAATCCTAAACTCAAACCTACCTAATTTTATTTTTAATAGACTGGTCACGGACCATGCTAAAACATTTCAGATGCCCGAGGTGGACACAAAAAGTGGGTGTAGGGAGATGATACTGAAGAACACCACCTAGGACACCCTTGCATGCTATTCACTGCCCTGTGAGCGAGTCTGTAACCAGTAATGAATTGGGATTTCATGCATGTCTTCCAATTTTCATACATAAGGTCACAAAAGAGCACCTTATTTTAGGGTGTAAATTGACTATGATAGAGGAAGCTGGATGACAGCACCTACCAGCCGGAAGAAGGGGGGGATGCCTCAAAGGACTCTATCCATCATTCTTCTGCAGTGTTTTACTGGCCGGCTGCTTTGTCTTTTAATCTGTACTTTAACCTCTGCCTATGCAGTATGACCTTATGAAGGTGGTGGATCACTTGGGATTGGGCGACCCTTAGAATGGCATTGCATCCCCACAAAAGGTTGTGATTCAGACAGCCTGGTTTGATAATAGGTAACAATAGGCAAGATTTATGAATATCTGGTCCCAAAATACTGGTTGCAAATTGCGACTAGTAAAGATTTTTAAGATCTGATCTATGTACTAATAGGTCGGTTCTTACAAATCTGAATCGTAGTGGGTTGCAATCCAAACTACCTCATAAATATTGATGGAGTAGGTCCCAAATTGTGACTCACTATGATTGGAGGCCATCCCAGGGATGGTGACCTGCACTGGCCAGCAGACCACCATGTCTGTGACTGCCTTTCAACAAGGTAAACTTTTTTTTTTTTAATGTAGTCCATTTTCCTCAAAGGAAACGTGACTGCATTTAAAAAGAAAAGTTTACTAAGAGTTGCCAGTGGGCTACGAACAAGATTTTTTTGTATTCACAAGGGAGAAATCAAATGCATTACCACCTCTTTTGAAGTGTCAGGAAATTATCAATCTTTTGCAAACAGATTTCGATCGTAAAACTTTGATGCACTAGATACCAATTGGTTATTTTGAAAGGAAACTTAAAAACACACCCCTTCCAGATACCAAATCAGTATTAATTTGTACTCCCATGTTAGGAGACGAAAAACGTTTTCTGAATCCTAAAAGGGTAACAACATAAATATAAAAGCATTTTAAAGGTCGTAAATGCTGAAATGGAGCGTTTACGGCCATTTAAACAGCCAAGTACATCTGGCCTCATGTGATTTAAAAATAGAAAAAAATCCCTTGTTGGGACTGAGTTGAAATATTGTAACCCTAATAATCCCCTTGAAAAACTTTATTTGCCAAATCTATATCTATTTGGACAGATGAGCTTCAAGTGTTTGAGACGAAAGTTACACCTGCAGGACGGTTGGGGAGGGTGCATAGCACAGCACGCTACTGTACATGACTCATAAAATATATTTTTTAACTTCTTCCTCTTGTCTCTTTTCTAAATGTCTTTTGAAGTATGCCTAACCTTGGGCCCTATTTGATTGACGCGCTCACCGGCCTGAAAGTGCACTGGCTCACGCTCGGTCTTTCTCTGTCTGGGATGCTGGCTGATGGATAGGGGTGCTTCTGGCCAGCTCAAAGGTGATGGCTGGAGGAAGTGGCATGAGACAGCACCAAGGGATGTGCTGGGGTGCAGTCAGGCAGAGCCCTTCTGGGTCCTCGGCTGTGCTGGTGCCATGAAGCCTGCCTCGACATGTGGTGTGCAGGAGCCAGAGCTGCACAGCTGTAATGACTTAAAATACAAAATGAATGATTAATAATTGTCTCCTGCTCCCGCAGAGCCACCAGCAGAAAGAATCAGTGCCAAAAGATAAGTACAAGTGAACACCACCGACAACCACCAGCACAAATTAAGCACAGGACTGTCACCTCTGAACAGAGTTTATTCCATTCCTTCACCATGACTGAAATTAAACATCTTTACTTCCACTTTAGATGGAAGGTCACGCATGCTCTCTATTTTTCTGTTCCTGGAAATGGTCCTACGTTCCTCTTGATTTGAGCTATTTTATATTTTGTATCAAGGGGTATTAATTCAGCTCTCAGCCACATATCCCCTAGAGAAAATAACCCTCTGGGTTTCATTTATATCCTTATAGGACAGCTAAAATGTTGTTTGCACATATTGTAGCCATGGTATAGGCAGATGTATTGGAGGGTAGGTGGTGGTACAGGAACTAAGGTACAGGCAGGGATAGATGATGGAGGTAAATAAAAGCACAGTTGATGGAGAAGAGGGTCAAAACAAACCAAGGTGTAGGAACAGAGATTGAGAATGGAGGCCAGAAAAGAGAGGAAGGATGTTGACAAAGAGGGGTAGACTAGGAGAAGAAAGAAGCATGGCAGTGGGGTGTACCCCACTCGAAACAGATATAAGGGATCAAGATGATCCTGCAAATTAGGAAGACAAGGAATTTTTATCAACATAAGGAGTAGGGAATTCACTGGGATGGATGAAACATCCTGAGAATAACATTAATTTGGCAAAAAATTAGAAAACTGGCTTCTGGAGAGCGTTGCCTCTAGAATAGAATTTTCATAGCATTACATATAACGAACAGTAGCAATTTTACAGAAAGATGAATAACATTTATTCAGAGTTCCCAAATATCTTTTCACATTTCGGTTTAATATTTAATGCAAATATCAATAAAAGTAAGACTGTTAAGCAATCCCTAGTTACTAGTCACTGTGCAAAACCCCTTTTTAGGTCAAGCCTGGGTAGCGCATACGCTGCTGTACGAGGCATGCTGTACTGTGGTATGGCATTGAAGCTCCGCCCATCGCCACCCATATTTTTCATTGGCTCGTGTGATTGTCATTTGGAAAGTGTGACTTTTCATTGGTCGAAAGGCTTAGTAGTCCCTCCTTAGTACCGTCTTGTCTCAATTTGTAACCTCCCATACCGACACCCCCTGTTACGTGTGTCGTTACTCGGCAGGCTTTAATTGCAGCCTCCGAGCACCATTTTGCTAAATGGTTTTCTCCTGCAGCAGGCAGAACAAGCTCTCTCCCAACCTTTTCAAAATGGCGGCCACGCCCCTTTCTTTAGATGCAGCTTGTGTAAAGAAAGGTTTGCAGCAGACATTAAAGCGAAAGCGCTTCTTCGGGCGCTTTTACAAACAAGCATTTGCAATGCAATAGGTCTCGCATTTACGCGAGTTTGAGCTATTGGTATTGCAAATGACAATGCCTTTTATTTATGTTTTGGTTTATAAAACACAAATAAAAGGCATTGTCATTTACAATGCTAATAGCTTAAACTCTCGCAAATGCGAGTCCTATTGCATTCCAAATTCTTGTTTCACAATATGTCTGGACCCCAATTTATAAAGATGAAAACCTTCAGTTCACACACAGTCTTTCCCTACACTTTGTAGTCTCTATTGTACAATTTATGCTCTTTCACATAGGGTGTTCTGAGATTTGGCTACAATATCCCGGTGGCTGTAAGAGCTAAAAACATTGAAAATGAAAAGGCACAGCTCTCCCTTAAGTTGAATACCTTGAAGACTGAAGTCATCTACTTATGTCTGTATTTCTAGCAATGATGCATGACATAATATCTAGTTAAAAGTATGATAGCATGTAAAAAAAGTTCATGTTAATTGGAATAGTCGGGAAGATTTCCACAAAGATAAAACAGGGTGGTCTGGAACTGAAGGAATCTCTCCTGCAGGGAGCCTTGTGATTGATAGATGTAAAACATAGTAGATGAAATCATGCCATATCTCCAGGAGAAACTGTAAACATGCAATATTGTTTGCAATTTGAACATTAGGAAGGACAACACATCAGCAGAACAATCATGGGTGTGGAAAAGTAAACTGTATAAAATGTAATAATATTTTGGTTCGCTTTCTCCTCTTTCAATTTCCCCCTCTTAAACTAATTAGGATTTACCTCTGTGGTCTTTATCACTATTTTGGGAACACATGAGAAGGAGGGTAGACAGAAGTAAATAAACACGGCAACCTTAGCGATTTCAGCTTACCACAGTTCTAGTTTCTCTACGTATCGGTCAGAAGTGTTCCTAAAAAGTGATAGAAGCAGTTCAATTTCGGATATCCTCCAACTGGACCTTTTCTTTTAAAAACACATAGGGGGAGATTTACAAAAACGGCATGCAACGCAAGGCAGCCCCCCATGCGCCATGCACACACCTTAGCGCCGTAGTGCTAGGGTGTGTGCATGAGTGTAGCATAGGTTTTGTACAGGAAGTGTATCCTTCCTGTACAAAATACTTTGCTAGGCACAATGCAAAGCTTTTCCCACTTTGCATACATGCTGCACAGTGCAGCACGCATGCAAAGTCGGAAAAGGAAGGAGAAATGAAAGCATTTCTCCTTCCTTGCACCTAGTTGAAAAGAGAGCAGTTTTCTCACGCTAAACCCAATCTACTGTTTTTAGTAAATTGGGTTTAGCGTGAGAAACCTTGGGTGGTTGCATGGGAACGCACATGCACCACTGTTGTATTGTGGGTAGAAGACACCTTGGCTAAAACGATGGGAGATACCCATTCTGAAGAGTGTGTGGGCGTAACAATACCTTCCTTAGTAAGTTTGTCCAGTAAAGCTTTCAACTCAGAACAAACACTGATGGGAACAGGTCTGACCTTATGAACTATGGGTGTGGCATTTTTTGTTGTTGTTTGATTTCATGTTCAAACCCCTGAAAAGTTCCTATTTCATCCTTAAAAACATTTGGGAATTTGTGGGTCAGATCAGATACAATATTGCTGTTAGAACCATCAGAAAGAGACAAAATGGGTATCTCTCCTAGGACAATAGGATTTTTGTGACCCGGTTTAAGGCATATTCCTAATTTGGCCAAATCCATCCAGCCAACAAGATCTTTACCATTAACAGATACATAAACTTTAGTATGTACAATTCTGCCTAGAATTTTCAGATCCTCAAAGAAAAACCCAAGAAGGTGAATTTCTTTATCGCCAAAAGCTTTGGGACAAATATCAGGTGGATTAAGCTGAATGGAAAGGGGCCACAAATCATATAAAGTTTTGACAGCTAACACAGTTATAGGGGCACCTGAATCTGCCATAACTCGTAAAGATTTATCTCCAATAAAAGCTTGACTAAAAGGACCTTCTACTTTTTCTAAGTTTTGTCCTTCTTCAATGGTGAGTAAAACATTAGATAAACTGTAAGTACAATCAGCAACATTACTTTCAGAATTGATCAAAGTATTCCTGTGTTGTAAATCCACAGCATGTATAGTAGATTTGTTACCTACACTTTGTGACCTACAAACTGTGTAAAAATGCCCCATTTTCTTACATTTGATGCATTTCTTCCCAATGGCAGGACATTTTGGGTTGTTATCGATGTGGGTTTTGGAGCCACAGCGATAGCAGACCGTTTTTTTTTTATCTTTACTAAATTTGAGTGCCGCATTAGTGGTGTCATCAGTGACAAGGGAAACAGAAGGTTGAACCTGTCAAGAAGCAAGAGCTTGAGTAGACACAATGGAGCATTCAATGCTTTTAGCAATGTCGATAACCTCAGGTAGAGAAGGGTTACGACATGTAAGCAATCGCTCTTGCAATTGTTTTTAAAAACAATCAAAAACAATTTGATCTCTTATATATGTGTCAACAGAATTTTCAAACTCACAAGAAGCAGCTAAAACACGTAATTCAGCAATGTATTCTTCAACAGTTTCGTCACTAGCTTGCTTACGCATAACAAAACTGTGTCTTTCTAATAAAACACTAGGTTCTTCAGAAAAGTGTTTTTTAAGCCTTTCCTTAGCTTCAATGTAAACATTCCAAACAGAATCCCCAGATGGACTAGGAAAAACAGGAAGATTATCAAAAATACTTTGTCCTGCAATTCCTAAATTATTAAAAAGCAAACCAAGTTTCCTGGCAGGAGTGTATTCAAGAGCATCTATAGCAAGCAAATAACCCTCAAAACAGCTAAGCCATTGCTTCCATTTGATTTCGGGTTTGCCAGGTTTCTGTAAGAAAGGAGGAGGATGTAAAATGTTGTGAGAAGAAGCCATGATAAAAGAAGACACAGAAGAAGACAAAGAAGAAAAGAAGTAGAAAAAAAGTTTAAAAAAACACAAAGATGCATAAAGCAGCTAATTTAAAAATACAAGTATATGTATAGTAAATAAAGCCTGCTCAAAATAAGAGAAGATGGAATAGGGCTGTTAAAAGTTCCAGGACTAGTTTGTATAAAGAGCAAAATAGCTGGAAACAGTCTGGCTGGAGCGAGAATTCCGACAATGCAAACCGATGCTCCCACAACCAATGAAGTAATACCTTTTTTCAATGTAGACCTTTCAAAGATGAAATAAAATGTACTACAAGCGTAGAACTGTAGAATAACAAAACAGTCTGGTCGGATCGGAATACTGAAGCACCGGCAGAGTAGCTGTGAGAAACGCGGAAGTGCGAGTTGAGCCAGAATCCAGGAAACGCAGGAAGCATAAGCACGCAGGTGGCAGAGCGTAGAGAGAAGACGTCTCAAACCCCCAATAGTAGAAATATCCAGGCAAGAAGTTGTGTGCTCAAAGGCAGGATTCCAAATGAAAGCCTTTGCGTGGCAGAGAATGGATTCCTTCCTCGCACAGGCATCACGTGAAGGTAGGCCCGTGGAGCAGCAGGCTCGTTTGGGAGGCAATGGATTCCCTCTCGAGGCAGATAGACAGTGCGTAGAGGCAGGCTCGCGCAGGACTCCAGACAATGGATTTCCTCAAGCAGCAGGCACGGGCGAAAGGTTCCAAGGCAGCATTGGGGTTTTGAAAAGAAACGATAGAAATACCGTAAAGGCAAAAGAAACCCCAATTTTTTTTCTTTATAAAAAATGTCACGCAACTGAGCAAAAAGGGACGACCCCTCAAAGGTTTGAAAAGTATTTCAGAAAGCTGGTGGGTCCGGGGCAGGAACAACGTAGCAGAATAAGCGTCAGCGTAGTGAAGCAGGAAAAATAAATCTACCCCACTCCTGGTACCAGATGTTGTATCGTGGGTAGAAGACACAGGAGACTGAAGACAGCGTGTTGCTTCAATGATGAGTTTATTTCAAGGAAATAAGTTCCAAATGAAGGGAACCACAGCCATCGCCAGTTGCTCACGAGAAAGTCCAGAAGATCTGATCTTTCTCCTAGCAACTGGAGATAAGTTCTAGAATGGATCATGTAAAGATACAAACAACATAAAGAAAATACTAAGCAACTAGTACTGTAGATGCAGAACACTACAACCACCCTTTGTACACCCCCATAGCGCAAAGTTGCTGCGTCGCATTACTTTTATGTTATTTCCAGCGCTAAACAAGTTTAGCGCTGGAAAGTTCATTAGAAAAAAAGATTTGGCGCCGATTTGAGTCACTTTTGTGATGTAAACATGGCGCAAAATCTTAGTAAATCTCCCCTTTGTCTATTATTGGTTAGAAGGACCACTTGAATTATTCCTCCTCTCCTGCCGTCCTCATTGATGTTTCTTTCGAATGGTGTCACAACCCTTGCAACTTAGGCTTAAGAACAACAAAGTTAATTCCGCCTTCTCCCCTTGTAGGTGTTCCTATTTCCTGGATTCTAGCAAAGTAGGGAACACCTGATTCATAAAAGGGGAAGAGGGAGTTTGGGAATAGAGAGAACGAGGCACTCGTTGCCAGCAGGATGGTTGGTAACAGACCTGGACTGAACTCTCTCACGATACAGGATAGCACACCATACAGAGGTACAATACGCATCACTGTCAAGAAAGAAAACTGAGCATTAGGTAACAGAAGACGGTTCTTATAATAGGTAAGTATTACAGAAATGCTTACCCGGTGTGAGGTTAAGCGTTGCTGTAACTAGCTCCCAGGCAAACCTGGAAATTTACCTGCGTACTGAAGACAAGTAGCGCTTCACTCCAACGGAAAGCTGAATTGTAAGTGCTAAACCAAAAGGAGGAATCCAGATGAAAAAAGGATCCTAGTTGACTAAGCCAAATTACAGGAGATAACTGGAGCAAGATCAAAAAACAGTAGGTGAGTCCAAATACCACATCAGTCCAAAAACGAATACAGGAGTCAGTGGAAGGAAGCAGGGGAAGGGAGATCGAGGGAACCGACAAAGAGGTAAAACAACAAAGGTGAGGGAATGGATTTACGGGTGCGAAATGTAATGTCAAGAGAGGGAGCTGAAGCAAACAACGTTGCCAAACAGAGGGGTATATTCACAAGAACGTGTGATAACTACCGCAAGAGTAGCGTAACGCAACTTTCAATAATGCAGCCTATCACAGGAAAATAACCCCATGTCAACGTGGAATTCACAACAAGGCGGTACCATGCGATAGTCACCAGATAACACGTCAAATGCCAGCGTGAAAACCAACACCACGCCTAAAAAATGCGAAACGCGAACGTGAGAAATCATGCGATGAGGCCAATGGCGGTACAGAAATCAGCGAACACCAGCCACAGGCCTGTAAATCCCACGCGTCAGGCGGGAAAAAGCACCATAAAAGAACGGAAAAAAAAGCCCAAAAACAATTCAAACTGCGTAGCAACATGGATGCACCCGGAACAAGTGCAGAGGACAAGCCGAACACCACTAGCCCTACGGAGGACCATCCAGGAACCCCGCTGTCGGGGAAGGGCAAGGACAAGAGGAAGAGGAAGACCGGGTACAGTCCGCAGGAAGACCAGATCATCGTCACGGGGGTGACCGAACACCATCAACAACTGTTCGGCACCTCCACTGCGGCACTGGCAACCCAAACCCAAATATGGCAGGCCATCGTCACCAACGTCAATGGAGTCGGAGTGTCCAGGAGGTCACTGGAGGAGGTCAAGAGGCGCTGGAATGATCTGAAAAGGCAGACCAAACATAAGCTCACCGCCAACAGGGAGGCAGCAACGGCGACTGGAGGTGGGAGTCCTGCGACACAGGAGGAGATGATGAGCTGGAGCAAATGGTGGCCACAGTCAGCAGTGAGGAGACGGTGGCAGGATTAGGGGGCCTGGACACAGCACGATACGACCTGACCCAACAGCAACAGGGTGAGTAACCACTAGGGACGGGGGGGACGGGGGGAGATGGGCACAATGGCACACATGCACAATTAGATGCAGCACACAGCACACCCACAATGACCGTGGAACATGTCCCTGAATGCCTTGGCACACTGCAGCACACATAGAAACGCCAAGTAGGCCCCCATCCACAATGTGCACAGAGGGGCCCCCCCTATCACCAATATCACAACCGACCCATGCACATGTGCTGAATCCAGCAAAGCAGCTGCTCCGTGACCCACACTGACTATGCAAGTAACACTGCATGTCCGATAGCATGGCAGCTGCCCCAAAAAAATGACATGGCCCACGAAGCGACATGGAGGTCCGCGAGCACACGTGACCCAAGTCAAAAGCAAATCAGGCCCCGAAAAGCACACAATTCAAAGGCACCCCGCCTCAAAGGGAGAAGGCTACACGAAATCAGAGCTGCAGGGGCAACTCCCCCACAATGCAGCACACACACATAGCAATCACAGGACATCCGCAATGAAGGCAATGTGGTACAAAGTGCAACACCAGCACCACAGGACAGAGCCCACAACAGGTTCCTCTCATGCGTAGTAACTGACCACCCACATCTGGCATTGCCTGACACTGTGTGATGATAATGTACGGGTACTACCACACATCCGTCATGTAGTCGAAAAACACACTGACTGCCATCAAATAGCCAGCTCCCCCAAAACAGTCACAATGTACATTGGCATGCAGTCTGAATGTGAACATCTGCAAATCATCACCATACATGTGAAACTCTGTTAACCTGCATCTCCCCTTTACATTGCAAAGGGACAAACAACACCCCCTGCAGAGCACACTACACATCCCACCATTGATGATGAAGAGGACAACCTGCACACATGTCAAGACACCCTCCAACGGATGCTGGACAGCCTCTGCACCCACCCCCAGGAGCAGGCCAGCTGCCTCGAGGTGACCCCACCACCTGCACAGACCACACCGCAGGAAACACACACCACTACGGCTGTCTCCCAGGACCCCCCGACCAATACATGGAATTCCAACATCGTGTGTTGGGTTGCCAGGTGGAGTTGGCTCATCAGCTGCGGGTGGGTTTCGAGCTCGTGGCAGCCAAACTCGATGCCATACGTGGGTGTCTGAGTCCCATTAGGGACCACGTACAGTCCCTATCGGACACCCCCTGTACCCACCATGCTCCGCCACAGACGTTGGCTAACCTCGCTGGTGCCATGAGTCTAATACAAGCACTGTCTGGTCAGACAGGCACCAGCCATGACAGCACAGAGTTGGCACGGATGCGGAGGGCAATGGACACCATGGAGCAGATGCAGGCCGGAAGTATGTCTGCCACTGCTGGACACCAGCGAGTAGTGGCTGGGAACAGCAACGCCCTGCAGTACTCCAACTTGGCATTGCTGCCCTCTGAGCCCCTCCCAGTTGACTGCAGCGGGAACATCGACACACACATCTCCGAACCCTGATGTGCCCCTGGCACACCGTGATGCTGCCCCATCACCTACGCAGTGTGATGTGTCAGGGGCACACAGCCATGCAGCCATCACCCCGCCACACACACCGGACACACCGGACACAGAACCCGTATCAGGGGAGTGAGAAGGGGATGGGAACTACTGTGTGAGGAAGGAGGCAGTAGCATCCATCACTGCTATATGGCCTGTCCCTGCCTGGTCATGACCTATGCATCATGCCCTGGGAAATACCTCCTACTGACCTCCGGAACACCCTGGGACATTCACCCGGACCCCGACACGGACTGCCATTGCTTCACCGCTGGACAATCACACAGCAATCCTGCTGCGGACTGCACTCTCCCTCTTCCCAATCACTGTGCATTCCCCAAAGGACTCTGGTTGGGCACCACTGGGCTTCCATGTGTTGTGGGCTTGGATGGGCAGGTACAGCTCCAGCTCCGCCAATCACCTGAATGTGAATAAAACATTCTGAATCACACAGATGTGTCATCACTATGTTCACTCACGTATGGAAGTATGGCTGGATGTGGGGCGATGATTGCACATGAAGGTACACCCTGCTAACTGACATCTATGCGCATGTCTATCCCTGAGACACATGGCCAATTGGATGACTGTGAAGGTGAGTACTAGCTGTGACCCCATTGCACATCAACAGCAATCTCACAACACCCCAACTTAGGCACACGTACATGTGTTGAATAGGGCCGTGTGTAGGAGTGACCAAAACGGTGGCAGGCCAGGAGTGGTATCCCACGCCACGTGTGACAGCAGAACTTCACTTCGCATACCAACTTACACACATCTGTGTGGACACATTCTGTTGTGATGTATGACATTGCTCCACATGAGCAGAGGTTGGACACCATACACACATGGCTGGAGTCATGTAAGTGCACATGTCGTCCAGCACCTATCCCAAAACAATGTCTGGCTCACAGAGGCGGAGCTTGCCAAAGGGACACACCCATTGCACATGCGACAGTCAGTTCCTCTCTGTGTTGGGACGAGGCTCATTGTGGCACACGAGTGGACAATCTTAACAACACACCTCACAGTTAGACACCAGTGGAGTGGCATAGGCTTTATTGGCATGTGCGTGTCAGTACGGACGAGGCAACGGCCACAACAGGCAGGGACATGCTTAAGACACTTACACGCAGCATGGGTACATGTCGAGGGGCAGATAATGTTGGGGCTGAAATGGACTAGATTCATCACGGATGGCAACGCTCACAGCCCACCTTGCCTTGCTGGACGAGTCATGTGTTGCTTGGCGTCTGCACAGTGCCCCGTGTGAGGGGGCACGACTCACTGCACGTGGGGTCTGCATGGTGCTCTGCCTCCGGGGTGCGCCGATTGTCTGCTCTGCTGACAGTGATCAGGTGTGAGGGTCCGACAGGTTCACATGTCGTGCTACATCGCCATGTGTGTGCTCTCACCCAGCAATGTGTCTGAATTGGCAACGTTGCCAGACGACGCTGTGTTGCTCGGACCATGGACCTGCGTCGCCTTGCACAGGTGTGTGTGCACACACGTTATTCCACGCACATGCATCCAGAGCCTGATCGAAGGCAGACGTGTCCTCTGTTTTGGTGGGATATGTGAGCAATCCCCACTGTGCAACAAGTTGTTGGGCCATGTGCTGTGGGTGGCAATAGGATGTGACTGCAGGTACGTAGTTACTCGTCCATGAATGCCCGTGCAGCTTCATGTGCAATGTGTTCCAATAATACGTCGTTGTCGTGTACAAGGAACACCAGGGTGAGCCAATCCATTAGGTGGTCCGGGCAGGTGTGCTCAGCCCACGCCGTCTCACCGATCCGCAACACAGCCCAATAGGGGAGCGCCTCGATGTGGTCACTGCACACGAGAAATTGTGCCATCTCCCATGCACAACTGCCAATACATACGCAGTATGTCAAGGCATCCCATGCACGGCTGTCTCGGTTACACTCCTGTTTGTGATCCAACAGGGGGCGCAGACACAAGTCATAGTCCAATTCATCAACAGTTGTGTTGGATAGGCAGACATCCATGGGACACTCGAATGTGCATGTTCGGCAGTGGAACCAGGGCTGGACGCAGGTGACGTGGGCAATGCGGAAGCTGAGCCTGTAACTGATCCCCAGCACTGCCAGTGGCAGTGCGCCCAGTAAATGCAGCATACGTGCACGGTACTGTTCCACGTGACGGGGGTTGTGCATGTGCCCGGTATGGCCTGCCATTGCGTTGGTGCGTCTCGTGAACAGGCACTCTTCTGGACTGCGGCTGTTGTGTGGAGGATATGCCACAGCTCTGGGCAATGATTCGAATGTGTGTGCAACGTTGTGGGGCATGGGTTGCTGTTTCCGTGAGTGTCAAGGACATCCCATGCGGGGGTACCACAGGCAGGGGCTTCTGTGTGTGGGCTGTGGATGAGTCGGATGGTTCATTTGCGGAATGCGTGGTGTGGGAGTCGTCCCCAACTGCCATTGCATCTCTATCAGGGTGTTCCAGGCGCGTTCGGGACCAAGGTCAGAGGTGCAGGTGTCCTCCCGCCTTCTGCATTGGGACAATGGTGCTTTCATCCCTGATGTTTGTCTGACTACCACTTTCGTTTTGGGAATGTGATGTGGCTTTGGCGCTGAGATTGGGACACAGCCTTGGGCTCATGGTGTACGGATGGCAATGCACACACACATGTTGGCATGTGGAGCCAGGTGCCTGTGCGGCCTTGCGCTGCTTGTGCTATCTCACTCCGTCTCTCTCCCTCGCTCTCTCCCTCTCTTTCCTTTGTTGCGCGCTTGGCACACCTTCTTCTCTTGGATTTGGTCTACCGGGCTGTGTGCTACGGATTGTCCAGTGGGAGCAGCTAGGACTCATCCTAGGGGTTGTTTCTGCTTTTGTTTGTCTGGTGTGTTGTGTTGGTGGTTGCATTGCTGTATGACTGATTCTCCATTTTCTGGCCACGCATGTATGCTTATTTTCCTGTTTGTGCGACATCAGGCAAGATGTTTGTTTTGGGATTCGTGGTGTTGGTGTGCAATTTCTTAGTCCGGGGTTGGGGGTGGTCCTGGGGGGGGGGGTGTTCCGGGTGTGGGATGGGGTCCTGGGGTGGTGGCAGTGGGGGTTATGGCCCTCTTGGGTGTCCGAGCCGCATGATGAGTTGCTCCATGGCATCTGTTGCCCTTCAGATGTGGCCCTGGGCTGAGCTCCCTTTTGTGGTGCTGGCTGCCGTCCGACTTTACACCAGGTCAGAGCAGGTGTAGATTTCCTGGTGCTAACGCACCTTATCGCCTGTTTTGGGTTTTTATCGCGGATGTGGCTGGTCGTTGTGAATGTTGAGGTGTGCTGTTGTCTCGGCTTTTGTCACGGGAACGCCTACTCTGCATCTCATTAGCGATATTTGCGAGGGTCCTCTGTGGCGATGTTTTTTGCGGCTGCTATCGCGGGTAAACTGGTGCTGTGGGCTGTTAACACCGGCTTGTGAATGGGGGGGTAAATTTATCACGACTTTGGCTGCGATAAAGTGCCGTTAATTCGGAGATGGCTCCTTGTGACTATGCCCCAGAGTTTTCTGAGTCTACTAACCCTTTATAGGGCTCTGCCCTCTCTGATCTGGAAGTCAAGCACAGTCCTCTGGTGACTGTGGCATGGTGTTTCAGTCCCTGAAAGTTATTGTTCTCATTATTTGTAGTCTTCATTGCACCATTCTCCATCTCTTCCATTTGGTATGTTTTCAAAATCTCTTGTGTGGTGTCTTGCCCTGAAACCTGACAGATGGCAATTCAAACATCTTCCTCACACCTGCCCCTTTGTCAGGTGCTAGTATTTTGGAGGAGCCTGGTTGCAAATATTTATTTAGCCCACAACCAATTTGTCAAGATGGCTCTGTGGCTTAAGCCCTCATAGCTGGCACATGGTGTAATCAGCAGTTCACAAGTTTGAATTCTGCCAAAACCATGTAAGATTTCAATCTTCTCACGTCATTACTATGAGTACCATTAAATTGGTATTAAGTAACAACTCTTATTTACAGTGCTTAGCAATGGTACATGATACACTTTGAAGTTGTATATAAAAGACGTTTTATCTATCTATCTATCTATCTATCTATCTACATATCATATATATATATTTATATATATATATGTTCACCGAAAAAAAACAAAGGTTACAGAGACTTATAGTAAGGAAATTGAATTAAAAACCTTAGAAATCCACTGAAAAAAACAAAGGTTACAGGGATTTTATAGTTAGGCTCAGATTGTACATGCATAGACCATAGAAAGTCAGCAGTTATAGTGACCTGAGCTATCTATAACTTATGCCCCCACAATGCACTGCTTATGACCTCACATATTACATCACTCATGACACGGTCAGTGACATCACTGATGAAATCACTTATGACATAGCAAACACAAGGAGATGATGGACGGAGCGCTGAAACTTTCCAGACACTCACCCCCAGTCCCAGATCTGGGTTGAATCCATCATCGTTGTTTAGCTCCCTTTACCACCCCAGTTCAGACCCAGCTATATGCAAATCAGTCTTGACTCTGTCCCTAATGGGAACAGTCCAGCCCGAACTGACAAAACAAGTCTTCCATGAACCGGAAACAAGCATCCTGGGGCCGGTTTCGGGGTAACACCCCTCATCAGCCAGTCTAGCTTGAATCCAGTGGCAAAGTGAGTAAGGGACCCACGTCTGGGAATACCCTGACAATTTAGGGCGAACAAAGCAAACACAAGGAGATGATGGACGGAGCGCCAAAGCTTTCCAGACACTCACCCCAGTCACAGATCTGGGTTGAATCCATCATTGTTCTTTAGCTCACTTCACCACCCCAGTTCAGACTTATGACATCTCAAATGACATCACTGATGACATCATCTAGTGAGTGTGTTTCGTAAATCTTTCTGAGTCTTAAAGATAGATACTAAGTTACTGCATAAGTTAAATTACTATTCTTTCTGTACAACTAATGAGTGATACTATTTCCAACATATGTCATCTGAGTGGCTATGTGATTATATCAGTGTGTGAGTGGGTGTCTGAGTGGCTGTATGGGTGTGTGAGTGGGTGTGTTAGAGGATGTATGGATCTGTCAGTGGGTGTGTGAGTGGCTGTATGGGTCTGTCAGTGGGCAAGTTTGAGTACTAGTTTGCCCTTAGAGCCTGGGAGGACATCCGCGGAATGCATTATGCCTCACAGGAAGAGTTTTAGGAGGACTACTTCAGCGCTCTTGAGAAGGGAGAATCCTGATTGTAGTTGACCTTAGAATCAGGGCCCCTAAGGGTAGTGGCTCAGAGAAGGAGGGACAGAAGCAAATACATTAGTGGCCAAAGGCTCCAGAGGAGAGAGGGGACCTCCACAGAGAGAGAGAGTTCCCTATTGGATTTTATAGAGGAAATAGTGTCTCCTCCCAAACCCAGTCCCCTGAGGAGCTCAAGGACAGACAGGTTGAAAGGGACCTTAGGCTGCTGCTGTCCCAGCTGGCTGCAGAGGAGGGAAAAGCTGAGGCTGAACCT
This sequence comes from Calotriton arnoldi, assembly GCA_963921515.1. Lineage (NCBI taxonomy): Eukaryota > Metazoa > Chordata > Amphibia > Caudata > Salamandridae > Calotriton > Calotriton arnoldi. Next base: position 301,726 of record CAWUFW010009793.1, read on the forward strand.
TGGAGGAGAAAAGGTCTTGTTGGCTCATAAAGTGACTGTCAAGAAGGTGGACTTGAAGGCCAAATAGGTGTTAGAGTGTAGCAAAAATGGTGGGAGTAAACCTACTGTGTCCAGTGCAGAAGAAAGAGTCCATATACCCAGAGACTTGGTGCCTGACTGTAAGGAGGGGAGTGATATAGAAAGGTTATTTCAGGCATAACTCTAGAGGTACAGAGGATCTCTGAGGCAGATTGGGGAGTTGGCCTTTGGAGCCATATTCCTGGTGATGGAAGGGATGCCCCACTGGCCCTAGAGAGGGGAGAGGTTGAGGTATTCCATCAAGAAAGAGGTCCTGTCAGTAAGTATGAATTCACCCCAGAGGAGTGCAGGTTGAAATACCGGGGCAGTCAGAAACTGTGTCACCAGTCATGGGAGGATTTTGTGGGGTACTTTTGAAATGTTTATACAAAGTAATGTTTTTTAGGAAGGTTTTTCCAACAATTTTATACTTTTTCTTTTTTTTTCAAAGAGAACTGGGAAAAAGGAACTGACTTCAGACTGTGAAAAACATGAAGGTTCAACGGGGAGCTAAGAAAACAGTTAAATATTTCTGCTGATAGTACTTTCCACATCTATGTGATTGGAAACGCAGTACTTGCTGCTTTATCCTTTTTTCCACAGTGTCTTTTGGAATGCTACATGTAATATAGTGTTCTATGAATGAAAGTACTCATCTGTGTCTGTTCTGAATTTAGGTGCATCTTTTAACCTGACCAGCATGTGAATATGACGAGCTTGTTTGGTACTCTTCTTGTGAAAAGAAATCAGTAATTTCTCAAGAAGTGGATTTTTTGTTTCTGCAGATGAAGGACAGTATAATTTCAAATCTGTGATTAAAGAACCTGCAAAAAATTTGACAGATGCATACAGCAAAGTTCTCCTGATGTCTTCATTGTGATGTCTTTAATGTTACAGTTCGTGTGAAAAAGCCATGTAAGTTATCCAACACATCTGCACAACTTAGAATTAGAAACCAGGTTGGTTTTTTTTGTACAATCTTTATGATTGTTTTTTTCCCCACTGTTCATTGATAATTCTTACAACAATACATCACTTTTAGTGTATGGGTATAGAACCTGAGAACAATAAAAAAGGGAAAATGCACCCACAGAGGATATTTTTATGGTGACAAGCATGTGGCATTTGGCCCCTTTCTGAAATTGTTTTTAAGTGCTTCCACATGGAACTCGTTCCATATAATCATTTTTGTAGTGTACCTGGATAACTGCTTGCTACAAGTATTGCAGTACAAATATTTATCTGTAACCTTTTTTTTCCCTTGACGGTTTTCAAAACATCACTTTGTTCTGTGCTTCCTCAAGTACTCGTGAACAAAAGTGTACTTGTAAATAGTTAAATAAGTTATATTATGTTTATTTGTTATTTGTTTGATTTAAATTAGTAATTTAACTTATGGCTTACAAACACACCCATACAGGTACTCATACATGAACGCTCACACTTATAGAGTCATTTACACATAGAGACATTCCCACTCTTACACTCATACAGCCACTCAAAATTCCATACAGTCAGTCGCCACCCATTTAAACATGCAAACTGCTTCTTAGATAGACTCATGCAGTCATGTACACACCCACTTATACAGTCACTCACACACCAAGCCACACATGATAGAGACACATACACCCAGTTATACACTAATACCCCCTCTCACACACCCAAACACATACACCAATATAGCTACTCACATACCCAGTCATACACTAATAAAATCTAAACATCCATACACAGACCAATGGAGCCACTGACACGCCCAGGCACTCACCGATACAGCCACTGAGAGACCCAGGCTCACACTAATACAACCTCTGATACATCCAGGGACACACTGATACAGCCACTGACATACCCAGACACACACTGATACAACTACTGATTCACCTAGCCACACTCCGATACAGAAACTGGCACACCCAGGCACACACCTATACAGGCAATGACACACCCAGTCACATATCAGTACAGCCACTTAGACATTCAGCCATACTCTGATAAAGCCTCTCAAACACCCATACACATACTGATACAGCCAGTGACACACCCAACCACACACTAATACAGACACTAACACACCCAGCCAAACATTAATGCATCCAATAAGACACCCATGTACACACTTACACACACACTGACACACCCAGTCATATACCAATGCAGACACTGACACACCCAGGCATACATCAATGCAGACACTGACACAGCCAGCAAAACACTAATGCATCCAAAAACACACTTAGGGACACACTGACGCATACACTGACACACCCAGGCATACACCAGTGAAGACACTAACACACCAAGGCATACACCAAAGCAGACATTGACACACCCAGCCAGGCATGCACTGACGCATACACTGACACACACAGGCATGCACCGATGCATATACTGACACACCCAGGAATTTACCAAAGCAGACATCGACATATCCAGGCATACAGCAATGTAGACACTGACACACTAATACATCTAATAACCCACCCAGGCACACATTGATGCATACACTGACAAACCCAGGGACATACTAATACATACACTGGCACAGCCAGGCATACGTCAAAGCAGACACTGACACATCCATCCCATACACTAATGCATCCAATAACACACGCCGGCACATACTGATGCAGACACTGACACACCCAGGCATTCACTGATGCATAGACTGACACACCCAGGCATACAGCAATGCAGACACTGACACACCCAGCCAAACAATAATGCATCCAATAACACACTTGGGCGCACACTGACGCATATACTGACACACCCAGGATTACACCAGTGCAGACACTGACAACCCCAGCATATACCAAAGCAGATACTGAAACACCCAGCCAAACACCAATGCATCCGGTAACACACCCAGGCATATACTGATGCACACACTGACATACCCATTCTCACACCAATACAGTCACTGACACATTGAAGACACAGATTTAGCTCTTAATTTGACCAGATGGTGGTTCCAACATGAACCATTTTTTTCATTTCTAGAAGGCTTTTAACATTTTTTTAATTGTTTTCTTCTTTTTTCTTTTTTGAACAAAAATTGAACAGGGTAGTAAAAGGGTAAATATGGGGAAATGCAAAGAAGCAACTCGCTTCAGTCTTCAAAAAACATTATGTGGTAACTGGAAGCACACAAAAAAACTAACAGCAATCCTTATTCACTGTATTCAAATATACAGCCACAGAGGATATTTTTGCAGCAACAAGGATGTGGCACTTCGCACAGTGAGTAACCATTTCACTCAATTCTTCACAGGCAGCTGGTATTGTAATCACTGCACGCCAACCCAGATTCTGTCACACAAGACTCCTACTGGTAAAATTACACTGGCTTCTAGTCGCCCAGCGAAATCTCTTTAAAACAAGGTGTATTATTTTCAAATTTCGCAATGGCACAAGCTCAACTTTCGTGACCTCCAGAATTTATCATCATCAAATAATCTTTATTCAGTCAAAAAGACCACAAAAGAACAAAGTAAAAAACAAATTACAAACAGCTCACACACAATAAAATCGCAAAGATAAAATACTAAGGGGCCGATTCCGATCTCGGTCGGAGGCGCACCCAATACCATTCGGTCGGGAAAAAAGCCATGCGAAAGCCTGTTTCCCGACCGAACCGTACGCGGGTCCGGCCGAGCGAGTACGATGCGAATTCGCCGACCGAGTCGTCCGGGCGTCCCGACAACTCCGACCGACTCGCTCGGACTCGAACCGCTCTGACCGACTCGCTCGGACCCGATTCGCACCGCGCAATGGAGACGTTTTCCGGCCGGGTAAGTACGATGCGCACCTCGACCGCTCCGACCGACTCGCGCCGTCCGACTCGAACTCGCTGTCGGAGCCGTACTTTGGGGGTCCGTGTCGGACCCCTGTACGCGTACCCGTGCGAGGCGCACACAGGGGGACCCAAGGGTCCCCCTACCTGTGCGTGTACGCCGCGAAGCGCTCGCGGCGTACTCGCTGTAGAGGCGCCCTTGTCCGCCTCGCACCCATTGAGGCAATGGGAGCCCGCGTACGCGTTGTACGACCGGCTCCCATTGAGTTCAATGGGAGTCCGACCGACTCGTGTCCGATAACATACGGACGCATCGTACTCGTTCGGTCGGACTGCACGGGTCCGATTCGGTCGGAAATCTCTCCGGGTCCGGCTCGGTCGGAGAGATTTCCGGCCCGAATCGGAATCGACCCCTAAGTTGCTCATCACCATTGCCTTTCCATAACATCATACCTGGGTCACACATCATACTTTTTCTTTAGACTCCTCGCCTGAGTAATAAAATTCAATACTATGTAACAAATTGTTGGGGACTTATAACGTTATAAAAACAGTAAACCTTCTTGGTGTGTTTTAAAACATTTTCCAGCTAAAATTGGGCATAAAAAACGGATTCTAAAAGCTGAATATAAAGTGCAAAATAACATAAAATACTTAGTAGACTGAATGGACGCTGTATCACATGGGCAGCGGGGTAATGAAGCGAACCACATCCCAGTAAAGGGAAAAGCCACCAAGAAATGAATCATATTTATTCGACGGCGGGTTTGATCAAATCTATGTTCTGGTGCCTTTATCCAAAATAGATAAGGCTCCATGCCTTCGCAAGTTGACAAAGGGATATACGCATGGATGGTTGCCATGCCCAGAACTTTCTCGAGTCTCAGCTTGTCTCTATGGGCATGATATGTGTTCTTTACCAGAGCCTTCTTTTGTGAATCAATCTCCCTAGTGTTCTCAAAAACACTAGTTAATCCCAAGTCATGAAGGGTATTTTTTACATACTTGATCAATGCGATGTCTAGCACATTAGTCTGTTTCAGACAATACTCTACTATTCCCCTAGTCAAGCTTAGCTCTGGAGTGGACCAAATTTTAACCCACAACAAGATAGGTGGTAAGCCTACCTTGTCTTCTATGAAATCGAGACCCATTTCTTTATGAGTGATAAAACTTGATGAGGATGTGGGAATTCCTAAGAGCCTTTCTAAAAACGTGTTTTCTGCCACCTGGAGGGTCTTTACAGCTGTATGTCCCCAGACTCTCGGCGGATATGTACCCACAGACAGACACTTACTTCGGTATAGCATTATCAGTTCTTTGGGGGGATTGTGTCCTAAGTTTTTTCCGAATCTAAACAGAGATTCACAGGCCGCCTCCATCGACTGGGATTTTTGAAGAATCAGACCATCTCATTTCAGGTTTGCTCTAAATAAGATGCCCAGGTAACTAAAATTTGTTGTTTTCTTAATTGGCATACAGCCACTAAAAAACGACTTTGAGCGGGTGGTCTTTGGCCTGCATGTAAAAATATAGGATTTATCGTTATTTACCTTGAGGTTTAACCTCTGCATAAAACTGTAAAACCCATTTAGAAGAGCTTGCAGACCATTTGCATGATTGGGCCAGAAGGACGGCATCGTCTGTGTATAATAAAAGTGGGACTAGGCGCGAACCAATTTTTGGGACGTTCGGGGTACAATCTTTTAAAAAGGAGTCAAGGGCATTACTATAACAAGCATTGGCATAGCCAATAGGTCTCGCTTTTGGGACCTTATAAGTATTTAGTTATGCAGCACAATATCCTTGGTGCAACAACATCAACTGTTGCATGGCTAAACACTTATAAGGTCCCAAAGGCGAGACCTATTGGCTATGCCAATGCTTGTTTACTGATGATGACAACAAACGGTAAGGAGGGATCACTGAAAAACATATCCTTCTGACACAAATGTTATAAAAAAGGTACAGTGTCAAATGTGTTCTGGAAGAGGTTATCTGAGTGGTGCCCCACCTTTTCGAGAGGTGCTCTTTAAAACCTCTTTTGGAGTGGTAGGCATACACTATTTCCCCTCATTTCCAAGGGGGTCCCTGGTGCACAATGGGGCAATATTTCCCATGATAAAGTTAGCAAAAAGCTAAGACACAAAGGGACGGGAAAACACTGCAGACATATTGTGTTCGCTCTGAATAAATAATACAATGGTCGGGTGGTGTGTGGTGCAGAGTTGTAGTTTGTGCAGCGAAGTAGTGTCACCACCAACACCATGGGGTGGGGGGCCTAAGGGGCAGTTATCCACTGTCGCAAGTTATCTGTGTCCGCGCGGTGTGTACTAGTGTACCGGGTTTCAAAAGAGAACAAGCAATGGCCGTGCGTCCGTGAAACTAACACGGCCGCGAAAGTGAAAGTAATCGCGAGGGAAGCCAGATGGCAAGGGAAGCCATATGGCGCCTGAGCTGGTCGCCAGCAAACTGCTGTTTGCACTTCCAAAACCCGCTTACTAAAACTCTCGCCAGAGCAGCGCATGCGCTGGCTCAGGCGAGACCTAAAAAGCTAAGTACATGTGACCCCAAGTGTTTCACAGTGCAGAAGTATTCTACTAGATCTGTTTATTCAGTATTTTCAGTTCCCTATAGTAACTTCTCTACTTCTAAAATGGTCATTTTTCAGATAGGAAAAAGGAGGCGTTTCCGGACGAGAGGCGTTTTGAAATCAAGGTTACACAATAGTTCACCAGCCTCTCACAACAGTTTAACACACTTTGTATTATCATTAGGTATTTGAAGTATTTCACCGATGTAACACAACCTAAGCCGGGGTGAAATAAAGTGCTCTATGAGTGAGGTGAAAAGCCAGGCATAGTTTCGTTCTAACCCCCAAACTCCAAATATATTTACAAAAGTATTCAATGTTGTTCTGGGACAAGTATAGAACTCTGGCGGGAGGGTGCGTGGGGCACACCCTGGTCTAAAAACTGTGAAAATATTATTGACGGCAAATGAAAGAGCGTCACCTTTCGAGTGGCCGTTCCGGGAAAGCAAGTTAGTTCTGCAGTTTATTATTAACCTGTGATAATCTATGACCATATGCTGTTCCTTGAACAGAAAGGAGCATGATGCAGTCGTGCCAAATGAAGCCATTCCCTTATTAGATATATGGCGCAATTAACCAACTTTCTGCACTCCTGAGCATACTTAGGCACAAGTTTTCAACCGCCCATAAGAAGCCAGACACAGATTCCCTTTATAAGGACCTAAGGAAGTCTACACGTGGAACTTTTAATAAGACCACAGAAAATCTGCCGGATGCGCACAGTTGTGCATAACTGCAAGTGTGGGAAACCCAGGAGGTCTCCCCCTCCCTAGGTACCGCAGCAGCAGGCCTTGCTTGAAGAGCGTTAGAACAGAGGCTTCCATTGCTCAATATGGCTCAGGTTGGGAAATTGTTTATTGCAGGATTTGTTCATTTACTATTCGGTTTTCTAAAATAATTCCACATTTCAAATCCTCTTACCCCGAATTAGACCGTACAAGGTTATATTCACCTCCCTGTCAAGAGGGACGCATCACGGGTTAGAGTAACACATTTTAGTTACTCCACGCGTTACTGCCTGGCCTTAAATTTGTCGTGCATGGCAGCCGATGACTGCTGATCGTATGTTCCTTCAAAGTTTCATTGTTTGCTGGCCCTGGAGGTTAGACTCTCTCCAGCCCCTTGCTGGTTAGCAACAGTGCCAAAGGTCCCGGCTGACACACGCTCAGCGCTCTGTGAAATCTCAGCTGCACTTTCTGTGACATTGTCTCGAGCAGAGAACGTTCCTCCCACACCTGCGCCCCCTCAGCAGAGGGCAGCACCGATTACCAGAATCTGGTCCTACATGGAAGCTCTGAACGGCCTCTGCATGCTGCAACCCGACGCAGGCAGGCTGACGAACTGCAGCCCAAATCACCCAGCTACCCCCCTGGGCCCCGCTTCCTCCCAGACCAGCGACCGCCATAAATACTGCGCCTAGGGTCGGCGCCCACCGGCTCATATAATTCAGCTCAGCAGAAAAGAGCCTCTGCTGCCACACAAAATATTAACTAATCTTTTACTCTGGCGGAGCACGGGCCTGTAAGTGAAAAGAGACAGAGTGGAATGGGATAGATTTAAATTAGCGTCTCCCGTGCCATATTTAGAAACAATGATGAAGCCGGCAGCTGTTCCTTTCACCGTGTTACTGAAGCACCGAGTGAGGCTGTAAGAGCCTGCAGGGAGGAGCTGCACTGTTTAAGTGTCGCATGTACTGCTCAGGAGCAGGAACAGTGACCGCGCTGCAGGAGCAACAAGCACAGCTGCCCACACATCAAATACATGTCAGCAATTCACGTATTTAGCCAGCAGCAATAAGCATCCTGGGAGTTGTAGTTTATAAACATATGCTTAGTAGTGCTGACTAAAAAAAACAAGCACAAGCGCGCGCCTCGCGCGTCAGCAGAGGGAGGGGGGAAAGGAGGGGGCCAGCGCGATTCCCTTGCGGGAGCGAGCGGCAGGGCGCGATAATAACATATGGCGCCAGCTGCTCGCTCCCGCAAGTGAATCGCCAGACGTGCACGCGTTGCCATTGGAAGCAATGCAACGCGTGCACGTTTTTGCAGGGAAAGCTGTGCCGATTACTAAAGGTCTCTTTCCTAAGCAGCGCATGCGCGCTGCGAAGGCGAGACCTAAAAAAGGCTCTAAGATACAGCCTTATCTCACCCCACGGGTAACTCGGATAGGGGGTGTCTGCTCACATGACTGGGAGTAGTGTACTCTCCTATTCGTATCTTGGTGAAGACTTTTTAACACATGCGGTATGGATGAATCTACTCCTGCAAGTCCCATGATGTCCCATAATTTATTTCTGTCCTCTAAGTCAAAGGCACAGGAGAAGTCCATAAAGGTCATGTGTATGGCCCCCCTCTTGGCCTTGACATATTTACCCAGGATTAGGGAAAGATTTAGAGCTTGTTCTGTGGTGCCCATTCCTGGGAATTCAAAACTATACCCCAAGTGCAATCTGAGGTCAGCGTTCCAAAATCTATTAGAGGTCCCTAAGTTCAAGAGGAAGAGACTGAGGGGATCCAGGATCTCCGTGCTTGCCCCTGGCTTTGGAATTCCTTTCCCCCTAACATCAGAACCTCAACTTCCTTTTAGAGTTTCAGGTCTCTACTGAAAACTCGGCTTTTCAGACAAGCATACAGATAAGTTCTGTGGCCCTCCCGCTGCTGTGCTTCTAGCGCCATTAAACCTTTTTGGTGTACGCGCACTTTACAAATTTGCCATAACATAACATGGTTCTCCCAAGGGCGCTGTAGAAGTGGACTGTCCTGCTGCACCTGCTTTTTCCCGCATCATCCGGTTGTAGACCCTTTCATGAATTGTTTTAGGGCTTACACTTTGAACTGTCCCATGTGAATACTTCTTGGAAGTGCCACTGGATAACTGTTTTTCTTAAATATTGCACTGCACATTACCTTCTTTTCCCCAGAAGGTATTGTAAAGTGCTTCCTGATATCACCTTCTTTTCTTCGAGATGGTATATCTTCCTCCTTATCAGGTTGTGGATGTTCATCCTGCACAACCTGATAAGTAGCTTCAGCCATTGTGTAAAAGCAGAGCACCGCTGGTTCTCAATCCCCCTTCTAGAGACTTCACTGGAGAACTAACTGTTTTTGGGTGGGGTTTTCCATGTACATGGGTGGGGTTCTAATATGTCGAATCAAAAGACAAGGTGTGGTTCAAGCAAATTCGCGAATCCGGTGAGTAGTTTCGCAGATTCGCAAAACTCATAAAATGGGTAACTTTGTTGAATAGCAGATGCAAGTTTTTTTTATATATATTTGTTAATATGTTCACACTGATGTCATTAATGACAATGGAGGGGTGTACATATTTGAAAACATTTATACAATTTTCGGCGAATCTGCGGTTTCCAACTCAAAGATTCATCCTGATCACTTGATTGCGATTAAAAATCACAGAGTATTAATCCCATCTATGTTTTTGGGCCCACCAAGGTACAGTCACGCCCAAAAAGAAAAGATAAAAAACATTTGTTTAATTACGTTAATAAACACTTTATATATTTTACATTAGGTACGTATGTGATTTTTATGTTTTTAAATATATAGAAAGTATATTACATTACATTATACATTACATTACAAAAAAATACTTTCTCAGAATGAATTACTTTAGTTTAAATACTTTGCAGATAGGCAATATACTTTTAAGTACAGTAGTTACAGTTGTTGCAATGGGCAACACATTTTCAAACACAATGCAACATTCAGCTCAATGTGAATTTCTAGTTAAATGCAATTAGTTACTTTATGGATTACTTTTGTAACCACAGGACTGGATCCTAGATTCAGTCCTGGTACATCTCCTGTAAACAGTTGAGTAAAAGCGTTTTGGTTACAGTCGTGATTTTTAAGGAATATTATTGTATTTTAAAAGTTGACACTTAGAAACTTTTTCTCATAGAATCACCAATGTTATCCTATGGAAGGAAATTCACTTAGCAGGTAAAAACTGTTATCGTTACTTTTTCTTACTCAGTGTTGGATCCTGGATCCAGCACTGGTGCATCTCCTGTAAACAGTTGAAAGAATGCGTTTAAGTCATACAGGCGATTTTTAAGGAATATTTGTAGTTTGTGAAAATCAACACTTTGAAACTTTTTTGCTGAAAACCAGTCAATCTTAGCCTATGAAGGAAATTCAAGTTACCGGTAAGTACGGTTAAAATTACTTTTCAGGACCAGTACTGGGCTGAAAGATGCAGCACTGAGGTCTCTCCTGATAACAGGTGAGTAAATCGGAATTCGTATTTCGGCTGATTTTAGAGGAATATTTTAAAGTTCCAAAACTCCACACTTAGAAGAATTTCCAAGTGAAACCAGTCAATGTTAGCCTATGGAAGGAAATTCAAGTTACTGGTAAGTACGGTTAAAATTACTTTTCAGGACCAGTACTGGGCTGAAAGATACAGCACTGAGGTCTCTCCTTATAACAGGTGAGTAAATCGGAATTCGTATTTCGGCTGATTTTACAGGAATATTTGTATGTTTCAAAAATCAACACTTAGAAACTTTTTCAGCAAAAAGCAGGCAATGATATCCTATGGAAGGAAATTCAAGTTACTGGTAAGTACGGTTAAAATTACTTTTGAGGATCAGTACTGGGCTGAAAGATGCAGCACTGAGGTCTCTCCTGATAACAGGTGAGTAAATCGGAATTCGTATTTCGGCTGATTTTAGAGGAATATTTTAAAGTTCCAAAACTCCACACTTAGAAGAATTTCCAAGTGAAACCAGTCAATGTTAGCCTATGAAGGAAATTCAAGTTACCGGTAAGTACGGTTAAAATTACTTTTCAGGACCAGTACTGGGCTGAAAGATGCAGCACTGAGGTCTCTCCTGATAACAGGTGAGTAAATCGGAATTCGTATTTCGGCTGATTTTAGAGGAATATTTTAAAGTTCCAAAACTCCACACTTAGAAGAATTTCCAAGTGAAACCAGTCAATGTTAGTCTATGGAAGGAAATTCAAGTTACTGGTAAGTACGGTTAAAATTACTTTTCAGGACCAGTACTGGGCTGAAAGATACAGCACTGAGGTCTCTCCTTATAACAGGTGAGTAAATCGGAATTCGTATTTCGGCTGATTTTACAGGAATATTTGTATGTTTCAAAAATCAACACTTAGAAACTTTTTCAGCAAAAAGCAGGCAATGATATCCTATGGAAGGAAATTCAAGTTACTGGTAAGTACGGTTAAAATTACTTTTGAGGATCAGTACTGGGCTGAAAGATGCAGCACTGAGGTCTCTCCTGATAACAGGTGAGTAAATCGGAATTCGTATTTCGGCTGATTTTAGAGGAATATTTTAAAGTTCCAAAACTCCACACTTAGAAGAATTTCCAAGTGAAACCAGTCAATGTTAGCCTATGAAGGAAATTCAAGTTACCGGTAAGTACGGTTAAAATTACTTTTCAGGACCAGTACTGGGCTGAAAGATGCAGCACTGAGGTCTCTCCTGATAACAGGTGAGTAAATCGGAATTCGTATTTCGGCTGATTTTAGAGGAATATTTTAAAGTTCCAAAACTCCACACTTAGAAGAATTTCCAAGTGAAACCAGTCAATGTTAGCCTATGGAAGGAAATTCAAGTTACTGGTAAGTACGGTTAAAATTACTTTTCAGGACCAGTACTGGGCTGAAAGATACAGCACTGAGGTCTCTCCTTATAACAGGTGAGTAAATCGGAATTCGTATTTCGGCTGATTTTACAGGAATATTTGTATGTTTCAAAAATCAACATTTAGAAACTTTTTCAGCAAAAAGCAGGCAATGATATCCTATGGAAGGAAATTCAAGTTACTGGTAAGTACGGTTAAAATTACTTTTGAGGATCAGTACTGGGCTGAAAGATGCAGCACTGAGGTCTCTCCTGATAACAGGTGAGTAAATCGGAATTCGTATTTCGGCTGATTTTAGAGGAATATTTGCAAAATGGTGATGGGAGGGGGCGGGGCCTGAGGTGACATCTGTGCAAACGCGCCCCGTGGCGCGTTTTAAGTTGGGGGATTAAGTCCCCTTGAATCCTGAGGGTCCCTAGGGGCCAACTAGCCCACCAGGAACCTCCAATATGCGCCAGGGGCTGCGTTGCAGAGACATGTAGAGAGGCCACACCCTTTTTACACCTCTCTGCAACGCAGCTCTGTGGCGCTTTCTGGATGTACCTGTTGGGCTAGTTGGCCCCCAGGGACCCTCAGGATTGAAGGGGATTTAATTCCCCATCTTAAAACGCGCCACGGGGCCTGTTTGCACACATGTCACCTGAAGCCCCGCCCCTCCCTTCACCACTGTGCAAACGCGCCCCGTGGCGCGTTTTAAGTTGGGGGATTAAGTCCCCTTGAATCCTGAGGGTCCCCGGAGTCCAACTAGCCCACCATATACCTCCAAAAGCGCCACAGAGCTGTGTTGCAGAGAGGTGTAAAAGGGGTGTGGCCTCTCTACACGTCTCTGCAACACAGCCCCTGGCGCATATTGGAGGTTCCTGGTGGGCTAGTTGGCCCCCAGGGACCCCCAGTATTCAAGGGGAATTCGTTCCCCTCTGCAAACGCGCCAGGGGCGCGTTTGCAGAGTGGTGAAGGAAGGGGCGGGGCCTGCAGGCCCGATCGTTTAAAAAAAAATATATATATTTTTGTCCCCTGAAGGGGGGCTGTGTGGCCCCCTTCCTTTTCCTGTTTTTATGCCCTGGGGACCCCATCCCCCAGGGCCTTACCCCTTTTTAAAATTTTAATTAAAAAAAACGGGAAGGGGGCCGCGTGGCCCCCCTTCCCTGGGCCTGTATTGGCCCCGGGGACCCCCATCCCCCGGGGCATGGCCTTTTTATTTTTATTCTTTGGAGGGGGCTGCGTGGCCCCCTCCTCTGGCCATTTAAGGCCCCGGGGACCCCATCCCCCGGGGCCGGCCTTTCCATTTTTTTATTTTTTTTTATTTTTCTTTTTTTGGGGAGGGGGGCCGCGTGGCCCCCCTCCTGGGCCACTACTTGCCCCGGGGACCCCATCCCCCGGGGCTGGCCCTCTCCGTTGGGGACTGTGGGGGGTCCCCAAGCCATAGCAAACTTCAGTGTCCCGGGGGTAGGCACCCCGGGACACTGCAGGAGCCGGCCCTGGGGGGTGGCGGTCCCCAGGGCCATCAAGGGCTCCAGGAGGGGGGCCGCGCAGCCCCCCTCCCTACATCAGCACAGCCCCGGGGAGGTGGTGATCCCCGGGGCTTCGGGGGTCCAAAACGGACCCCCATTTTAATTTGTTAGTGCCCCGGGGAGGTGGCGGTCCCGGGCGTGTGGGGGGCTGGAGCCCCCACACAGGTTGTTAAATTAATTAAAAAAAGCTCCGGGAGGTGGTGGTCCCCGGGGCTGCGGGAGGGCTCAGAGCCCTCCCGCACCATTTTCAAAAAGCCCCGGGGGTGGCGGTCCCCGGGGCTTGGGGGCCCTTGAGGCCCCCACACATTAAATTATCCCCCCCCACCATGCCCCCGGGACTTGGGCCACCCGGGGGCCAATTAACTATCGAAGCGCGGAGACCGCGCTTCGATTTTTTTTTTCGGCAGGATTCGCATCCTGCCGATTTAAAAAAAAAAAATGCTTTTGCCCAGGGGTCCTTGTGGGACCCCTGAGCAGGCCTAGGGGTTAGGGTGTTTCTACCCTGCCCCCTTTGTGCGTTTGCGCACTTGTTTCTTTTTTTTTCTCGGCGGGATCCGCGCACCCTAAGCGCATCCCGCCGATTTAAAAAAAAATAATCTTTTTCTGCCCAGGGGTCCTTGTGGGACCCCCTGAGCAGACCTAGGGGTCAGGGTGTTTCTACCCTGCCCCCTTTTGCGCTTTGCGCACTTGTTTCTGTCCCTCGGTTCTACCGAGGGACAAAATGGCTGCCAACACTTCTTGATTTGGAGTGTTGACAGCCAATTAGCATGCAGCTCGTGATCGGGAGGGTACGCGGATCCGACGCGCCCATAGATATATATGTGATTTTAATTGTGAATTTCTCAGGAACTACTGAACGGATTTACACCATTTTAGCAAAAGGCACCAGTCTGAACCAAGGGCTACCTCTTTGCCAAATTTGGGGTAATTCCGTTCAGCAGTTCGAGCTGTAGCTGCGACTAAAGGTTCCTATGGAAAAATGAATGGGGAAAACGCGTTTTGGGACCCCCCTTTTTCTCGGCCCCCGCTTGACGTATCACCCCGAGACTTTCAGGGTAGGAGCGGACCGGAGCGCCCCAACAAGTTGGAAGCTTTCGCGAAGATTCGTCAACCGGCGCCAACGTTATTGCAAATAGAATGTCGCGGATTTCCTATGGATAATAGGTCCTAACTATAACTATCTACTGGCGACCGCCAGTAGATAATATATATATATATATATATATATATTTATTTATTTATTTATATATTCTATGTTTCCCAGTTCTCAGAAGCAAGGACTAATACCTGATGACCTGCATAAAAGTATAAGTCACAGGCACCTCGATCAGGCCCCAGTACTACTCTACAGTATTTACATTTGACAGTATTTTCAACTAATACGTAATAAAACATGGCTGATTTTAGAAGGTTCCTCTACGATTTTCACACAAGAAAAATGTTGTAGAAAAGATATATAATGTGATATAACCAGTTTCTTAAAGTTGTATATCTATGTCTGAGCAAGTCTGTCCCCAAATGAGAGCAGAATTAAGACTTTAAAGAACATATAAAAGTTTCCAGGAGTAGACCTTCAAACCTGAGAGAGTTGCATGTTCCCAGTAATATTCCTGAGAAGTCTTTGTTAATTCAGTTTGTTCATGATCAGCAGAAAATCTGCCAAAAATGTGCAAATGCATTTGCTATTTCTTTTCTTTTTCTTAAGCATTCGGAAAATATTTTTCCCTTTGGTGAAACCTCTTCACCTATATCAACACCAATTGTGAGGGTGTTCTCCTCCTTTTACCACTCTGTACAAAGATTTTGTCCTGCCTCTGGATGGAGTTTATTTCTGACTTTTACCGTGGTTTCAATGGGTCAGAGAGGAGTTTGTGAATACCTTAGTTTGAACATCTAAGTTTGTGGTTGTGTGAACCCACATGTCATTCCAAACTCTCAACTGTACCCTATTGAAAACCCAACAAGGTCAACCCACAATCACCTCATGCTCAACACTCTCAAAACTGAATTCCTTTTGATTGCCCCCCACAACCACTCTTCCCCCATAGAAGAATCGCTCAATCAACTCACAGCTCTCAACTGCACCCCCATGTTATCGACTCTATTAGATCACTTGGTTTCACATTGGACTAATGAATAAATATGCAAGATCATATCAGTGCAACCACCAAGGGAGCCAATTATCAAATGAACACATTAAGGAAAATTAAAACATTCTTGCCTCCTGCTGACTTTCAGTGTGCAGTCCAAGCCCTAGTCAACCCCCGATTAGATTATGGGATGCTACTCTTGCAGGCTCACCTAAAGCAAGGCTGGCACCACTAAGGGCTCCTTTGAACTCAGCTGCTAGGCGCATCATGGGATCTAGAAGATTCGACCACATCACACCAGACCTAAAACAACTAAAATGACTCCCGTTTGAAGCTAGGATTCAGTTGAAGATAGCTTGCATAACACACATCGCCCTCCACCATAATACTTCTGTCTATCTGGCCAAAAAACTCTAACTATCTGGTGGTAGCCGTACTGCAAGAAGTACTAACTCTCTAGTGATGAAACCACAGAAGTTCAACAAAAAGAAAACTTATAACTTCTCTTTTCTCCGGTCTAACCCCAAGAATATGGAGCGCACTGCCTCCGGAAATCAGAACAAACCCCTTGACTACCTCCTTCAAAAAGAAATAAAAATGCTTTTTTTTAAATAGAATCCTCCAATAGCACCCCTGAAGTCACCCATCTTGCTATTTTGATGCTGACAGCTTTGGATCTTGATTCTACCAGGACATTTGTTTATATTATATCTGTATTGCTATTTGCTTATTCCTTTTGGGATTTTTCCCTGCATGTATGACTTGACAGCTCTTTGTACAGTGCTCTGATACACTGATGGGTCATGTTTGCGCTATATAATCCTTCAAATAAATAAAATAAAATAAATCGCTGTAACACCCACTCCCTACCCATGTGAGTCGAGTTACTTACACAAAGGTCTTAATGTTTAATCATTTTCCAAGAGCGCAACCAATTTTTGTGATTTGAAAAAGTGGTTTCACTCCCCTAAAGGAGGATATTGGCATGTGTAAGTCAAACTTACACATGAAAATAACTTTGTGATTCAGGCCCGTATGTCTAAAGTGTGCACAGCAAATTGTAAAATGGCAGATATTAAAGACCTATCCAGTTTTCATGCAATGCTACTGTTTAAAGATTATAACATATCAGTATATATTTTAAATTCACTAGCTATTTTCATGTATATATTCAACAGCAGTTTAAATTCCCCTTTTGTCTGCAACTGGACAAACCCTGAGGTGAAAATATACATTTATGTTACAGATATGATCTAGCATGACAATAGCTCGTTTCACATTGATAAACAAAACTGTGGCTTTGTCTTTTCTCAATGGTGGGAAGGAAAATTTTGGAAAAGCAGAGAAGAGGCATTTTCCTTAATTGCGCTGGCAAATAGCTGATGGGATAACTGTTTAGCACCAATAATGAGGGGATCTTGGGCTTCTACTCAGATGACAGACTTGAATTCCACAGTTCAGCCTTTTAGGTTCAGGGACTCTGCAAAGTCTCAAAGAAAAATAAAACAGAGCGGTTCAACAGGTATTTGAGAAACCCTGGCCAAGCGGTGAAGATTCAAGAGACAAGTCACTGGCTCCCAAATTGCACATAGATACTGCTGACATGGGTGGAGTTTTGACGAATCATTTCTATGTTACTGCAAGGATTCAATTCCCTTAATAAATCTATAACTAGAAGGAAGTAAGCCGGACTAAAATCTAGAGTGGTGGACAACAGACCCCATCTGCTGACTGGTAGTTAATGCATTTTTGCTATTAAATCAGAGTCCAAAACAATAGATCTTTTAGATAAACTTCAGTGTTATTGTGCAATTGAATCTCTCATATTCCCAGTTCATGCTCAACTACCACTCTGGTTTCAGTGGTAAATGATTCTTGGCCTGTTAAAAAACAGACAAGTGATTATTCTGTTCTGCACATGCTTATCATTAAACACCTATGGCCATAACACCTCTTTCTGGATATTTGCTTCAGATCTCTCTTTTTCCACAAACTAATGTTGTTGAATCAAACTTTAGTCTTTAGCAGAAGTTTTCAATTTCATGAAAAGTTCCTTCCCATTTTTCTGCGGAGGTCTTACACTGCTTCTTTCTTTTCTTCATCATTTTCTTGTGACTATTTAGTCAGTCCATTTTGCATTGATTGAGCTTCAAGGTATAAATTTGCTGTGCCGGAATGAGGTGGGTTCCCACCAGTGGAATATCTTTACATGCTGCGCATAGTGTAGGACCCAAATCATTAATATACAGAGGAAAAAGAAGTGGTGCCAAAATACACCCTTGTCTCATCCACCAGTGAACCTTAAATGGTGTGGTACAACTCCTATCTAGATCATATCTTACCACAACTGTTAGATCCTTATGTAATTCATGTAAAAGATTAACTATATCTCTGTCAACTCCCATATTAGGAAGAATTGTTCATTGTTTACTTCTCTTAACTCAGTCAAAAATCAATGTAAGCAGGGACGGCTTTAGCACTGGTGGCGCCCTGTGCGACATTGTTTGTTGGCACCTCCAGTGACCACCTTTGCCACGAATTCCCTCACTACCACCCTCCAACATTGCCCCTCAAGTCTCCATAACCACTCTCTCGCTCAAATTCATTTAATTAGATTCATAGCGCCACTCATACCAGGGTGTCAGAGCACTTTACATCACACACATTACACAGAGACAATCAATCATATGTGTGTAAATCAGTCTATAGGAATGTTACATAAGACAGAGGACTACAAGGTGTAGGCGGCACATGTAATCCATACTGATAGACAATATAGTTTGAGTGCTTGGTCTGGAGAAGCACAAACCTTTTACTAAAATTAAGCCTTTTGCAACATTAGTATAATGAAAGACTGGGGGAAAAAATCATAATGCTGTAATGTATACCTTGCAGTTTGCATGCAGCTCTTTGATGACAGTTATCAGCTCACTGTTCTATATTAGGATTTTAACTTATACACTGCAAGTAACAAGAGGATCTCTCTGACAAAAGCACTGACCTAATTACATTATATGCACTTTGTGATCTGCATGGTACACGTCCTTTGCATCAGGCATATTAACTCTCTGACTATATGATGAGTCAAAACTTCAACTAGACAAAACTCCGATCTCTCTCCAGGAAGAACATTAACCACTGGAGATATCTTGATATTTTTATTGTTGTATGAAAATTGATGGAGGTCAGGAACGGTGCAGCAGGTGCTTTTAAAACTATAATATAATTGCATTCACGCCCCTCCCCCTCACCCCCCCGAAGTCAGCACCTGGTGCTGTGACACTGGTTGCACCGCCCTAGAGCCGGCCCTGGATGTAAGGTCCAAATCGTCATTTGCAACTGTATATTTCCCTATTATCATCTATAGGTTTAAGCACTGTTCCAAAGTGCCCCCGGCCTGATCAAAAACCGTATTGCAGGTCAGACATTATATTATTTTCTTCCATCCACTGAGCTAACCTGGAAAGGATGACCCATCCCATAACCTTGACCTCAGAGTCAATAAGCGAAATGGGCCTATAGCATCGATTGTCATCCCTCTGCCCTTTTTTAAAGACAGGTACGATAACAGCTCTGGACCATGACACTGGAATACCCGCCTTGCATGCAGCATCCAGAATATTTGTTAATATTTTTTAACAACGGGAGATTACCTCTGCCACCTGGAATTCTATTTTGGTCTTACCTAAAAGACTCTCCTTTCTGCTAATTAATACTTCAAGAGGGTCTGGGACATAAACCCTCTCAAAGTGTTGCATCCAATTATCCGGAGCAATATAACAATCCACTAATCCTCTATCATTTGCAGCAAAAAGCGGATGGTTGACTATTTCCCAGAACCTTGCGCTACATGATAACATGCTAGCCTGTAAAAGTTGGACACAGGCTTCTCCTTTAATTTTCAATTTCCTGTTTAGTTATGGCTATCTTATAATTGTTTCAGACAAATAGCGACTTCTGATGTGATTCTGGGAGTTTTCTTGAACACTTCCAGCAAGTTTCGATGAGCCACTGAGTATTTATGATCAAACCATCAATTATCATATTTCCTATGCTAGGCAGCTGGATGAGTTAAATATGCTGCAACATATTTACAATCCCTATAGGCACCTAAAATTACCTCCAGATAAGAGGTAGCCTCTACACAAATGTTGACAACCTGTCCACAGATCATATTTAAATTAGCCAAAAAGGTCTCTAGGATCAACATATTCCATTTCAGTCTGCGGCCTTAGGTGGTCCGCTTTAGAAACTGGTTCGCTGCACCCTCCTTATTGATTGCTTATCCCTCTTATCCCCACTTTAAAGTAAGATATAGAGGATTATAGTAACTATGCTAATTCTCTACAACTCTAAATTATTTAACATAATTGACTAAATTAGGGAACGCCTGAATTTGTGTTTGTGGAGCAGTTGGAGGGGGACTTCAGCCCCCAGGATACAGCGGCAGCCCAGGAAGAG
Source organism: Calotriton arnoldi (assembly GCA_963921515.1). Taxonomy (NCBI): domain Eukaryota; kingdom Metazoa; phylum Chordata; class Amphibia; order Caudata; family Salamandridae; genus Calotriton; species Calotriton arnoldi. The sequence continues at coordinate 321,869 of CAWUFW010009793.1, forward strand.
GGCTCCAATTAAATCAAGTGCTCATAGTGTGCTGTGTTTCCCACAGGCACAGGACACTTGAATTTATGTTTGTGGAGCAGGAGGGGTACTTCAGCCCCCAGAATACAGCGGGAGCCTAGGAAGGCAGTTCTAATTAACTCAAGCGCTAAAAGAGCGCTGTGTTTCCAGCGGGCGTGGAAAGTGCAAAGGACGGGGTGGGCACGTGCCCGGGCAAGGACCGGGCGCAGACTGGGCTCGTCTTCTCCCGTCATTGCCCAGAGGATGCTGGGCTAAGCCACCCCTCCCCCTTTATCTAATATAAGGTACTGTCGATATATTACTCTTACTCTTTAAGAGATGCTTTTTCAAATTTTATAATGGGGAAGCATAAAGCCTCTGTGATTCCTCTGAAATCTGCACCAGGCAATACTTTGGGTGGCTTTACACAGCGGGTGGTGGGAGTGATTAGCAAGGCGATAGAGCTGGCAGAACTCTGCCTGTCCCTCTCCTCGTCGCCTGACCTGCTGAATTTACAGGAGGCAATTATTGTTGATGAGGGTTCTGAATTGAAACCAACAGAGGCGAGGCCAGGCGTGCCTGTTACTTCAACTAGTGTCCCAGTTAGTGCCACAGTTGGGGAGCCTGGTGGGGGCCTTGAGGAGCAATACTCCCAAGTTTATCTTGATGGTGCTAAAACATGGGGTCAAGCAGAAAAAAGGAAGAGAGCAGATGGAGGGGCCAAATCAAAGAGACAGTGCCCTGGTCCATCGAATCTTTCGCACTGTATGGACCCGAATACTCCAGGGAAGGATGGGGATGGAGTGACTGCGGCCATGGAGGTCTTTTGTAATTGAGTTTTGGCATCTTTGATTGGTGAACTGAGTCTGTTTTTGGACGACCTAGAGAAAATAGAGAAAAGACTGTCCACACTGGCTCTCATCCTTGTGGTGCAACCGCCAGTTGCAATGCCTCAAGTTGATCCCAAGTTGCCCCCCCATCCTCTACCCCACTACCAGCTCCAGCTCCAGTGGAGCCCACCACTCTGTCTAATGTGTCAACAAACCAAGTAAGCAGTGACAGGACTATGTCTGTTGATAAGGAAATCAGATAACAACAAAGCCTGGGGGGGAGAGTAAAAGCTCTGGAGGCAGCTAATGGGACTTCTGAATCTGTGGGTTATAACCCGGGTAATTCTTTCCCTCAGCTCCCACCTGAGTGTATGCCTTTTGTTCTAGTAGTGAGAGATGCCCCAGTTTTAGCACCATATATGAGTGAAGATTACTGTGCTTTGAAAAATACTGTACTACATTGGCTAGGGGAAAAATCCAAGTGGCCTATTGACTTTTCAAAAAAGATCATAATGATCAGAAGAACTCCTTGGATTGGGCCCGCAAAAGGGAAGTTTCAGGGGATTGTATCATCATCAACTTTAAGTCACCTAACTTGGTCAAATCATTATTGAAGCATTTTGGATACCATGCAGCAAGGTTTAGGCCCCATTCAGGTTTTACCACTAGGTTTTTTTCCAGGCTGAAAGTACTCCCATCCAGGTCCATGCAAGTAAGTGCTCACTACTGCAGGGCTGCTAACCCAATTTTTATCGATTAAGTTCGAAATTCTTTTAAAGTACTTGCTCCTCTGGAGGACCTGGGCTGACTTTACCCCAATTTGAAAGGGGCCACTCTGCCCGGATGTCAAGTGGATATAAGGCTCTCTGTGGTCTATGAGCCCTTGGGGCAAGTGGGGTCTTTGGAGAGTGGACCTTCTATGGTTCTAGTGGAGCCCACGTCTAATCCAAGTAGCTCTGGGGCAAAAGCGCAAGGACCAAGGTTTTGGTCTTGGGACATTGCTGTACTCTATAATAAGTTAACAAATCCTGATTGGCTTTCCGTAATCGACAGCGTAGATATTGTCCTATTACTAGAGACTTGGCTCCTAGATGATTGTAATGTAAACGGTTATAAGTCTTTTGTAGTGCAGCCATTCCATACAGCTCAGTATGAGCCAAGGGGGGTTTAGCTATTCTGCTTTCTGTTAAATTAACAGGGCTCTCTACTAGAATAATTTGTTTTAAGTCCCACTTTAAACTGATGTTATTACAGATTCAATATTCGTTTGATGTTATTTTGATCAATTTGTATAATGACGTTTTAGATTCTCGAGTGACGACTGTAATTGAGGGCTTGGAGAATGACTAGAAAACCTTTTTCAATAGTCATAATAGGGAGACACTAACTGTCTGGGCAGGGTATTGTAGTATAAGGTTGTGTGGAAATAGTGAACCATCCTCTAGTTGAGCTAAGGCTAAGGATGGGGGGGACTCTTTATACTTCCAACATACACCATTCTGAAAGACTTTGAATGCGAATATGGTCTCCAGACAATTGGCTTTTGCCAAAGAATACAGGGCGGATGGGAATACACTACTTCCTACTTATAATGGGGCCACTAATGGAGGCCAGATCACCTTTTTAATTCTATCCCTGGATTTAACTGAAATAATATTGGAGTATGAGGTTAGTGCTTCTTGTATAAGCAATCGTAATCCCCTTGTCTTGTTCCTTGATTCGCACCTGTTGGGCACTGTGGGGGATTGGAGAATTTATCATTAACTAACTTGTGCAATAAGGGCATCAGGATAAAAGGGGAGTAATTAAACAAGGGGTCCTTCATGCATAATCTTGTTAGGGAGAACTTTCATGCTATTTTAACACTGACATCATTGGAGGAACCCCCAGGTCTATTATAGATGCTTTTAGTGTCTTCTGTGCCTAGTGAATAAAGGTTTGAAAGTAAATAGAACATCCAAATCAATTCCCACTCGTAGGCTGGTTTAATCAACTTGCACTCTGGCCCACAAAAAGCTGAAATTGACCCGCTCTAATTCCCCGTGCAGCAGGGAAGACATCCAGATAGCAAGGAGGTTCTATAAATCTACCCTTGAGGCCAGGAGATGTGAGTTAAGAAAGGCTGCTCGGGAGGAGTTGGAAAAGGCTGCCAGATTGAGGCACAGTGCAGCCTTTTGGAAGGTTGTAAATCAACCGTTCTTCACTGGGTACGAAAAAGCCGACATTGGACACAGTTATTCCAGCTGAAGTTTGGGCTGACCATTTTATTAGCATTTTTTATTCCGGTAACAAAGCTGTTGATATTGATAACAGAGAAGCAGCAGCCAATAATTCAGGGCTATATGGCATCCTTAGTGAATCTATCGAGACAAAGGACGTCATTGCTGCTATTGTTCAGGGCCCTGCTGGTAAGGCAGCCAGTCCGGATGGAGTGCCTCTGGATCTCTTCAAAGACAATATTCCACTCTGGGCTCCTATTTCAACTAATGTTTTTAAGGCGTCCATAAAAGGGGAACTCATTCCAACATGGAGTGAAGCAATAGTTGTCCTCATTTTAAAAAAAAGGAATAGAATTTCACTAACCTGTTACCACCCTATTTCACTCCTGGACAGCTCCCTTAAGACATTGGGAAGGGTCCTTGCATCCAAATTGGAAGTTTGGATGCAGGAAAATCAGGCCCTGTCTAGAGTCCAGTATGGGTTCCGCTCAGGAGTCTGCACTGTAGAACAGTGCCTAAACCTTCAGCTGATCATTGGCAGATATAAAAAGGCCAGGAGAGGTTCCATTCACCTTGTGTTTATGGACCTTTCCTGTGCCTTTAATTTGGTGAACAGAGTGAAGCTTTGGGATAGTATGGCCAGGATGCAAATTTATCAAGCCCTAATAGGGCTAATAGAAAGGATGCATTGGGACACTACACTAAGGGTCAGATTTGGAAAGGAGGGTAAACTCTCCCCTAAAATCAATTCCTTGTTAGGGTTTAGACAAGGGTGTGTGATGGCACTGTTCCTGTTTCTCATTTATGTTACTGGCCTACTATGTCCTACCAAGTGGAGAAAGATTTGCCCAAAATAAAGTCAAGAGTTCTCCCGGTTTTATTGTATGCAGATGATGCAGTTTTAATGGCGAAAACCGCAAATGGGGTGCACATGCTTTTAGACAAATTTTATATTTTTATGGAGGGTCTTGATCTTAAAACAAATTTAAATAAATCTCTCGCAATGAGCATTGGCCTTAAAAATGTGAAAAATTGTTGTTTTATCTGGGTGGGTCAGAAATTTTAAGAGTTAAGACTTTAACTTACTAGGGATTCCCCCTGGACCAAAATTGAAACTGAAAAAGTCGATACAACCAGGGCTGTTCAATGCCAAAGAGCTGTGGAGTAGGTATTTACCTTTATTAGAAGGTTGGGACACAAGCTGATCAGAGAAATGATTATTATATAGAAGAGTAAATGCATCTCTGTGGCATCATACAGAGCAGGGCTTCGGGGATATAAGGGTGCCGGGCCTTTGCAGCAGGCTGAGAATACATTTCTGCAAAGACTATTGGCAGTGCCCCAAACGACCCCCCCCCCCTTTAATGTGCCACTCACTCAGAGGTTGGACTGACTCCTCTGGGAGATAAGATTACATTTGAACCCCTTATATTATGGCTCAGAATTTTGGGGGAATCAGCAAGTGCAACTCTCAGGAGAAGTTTTGGAAGACTGTCTATTTCTGGATAATGTCTTCGCAATTCCTCAGTTTAAAAGTATAAAACTGGGATTTTCAGATTTAAGTTTGCCGGAATTGTTTGGGAAACCTGTGAATATAAATGCAAAGGTTGTACTTCAGGTGAAAAAGGCTTCCCAGGAAAGTCAGGGAAAACTTCATCAGGTGAATTTTGGCAAACTGTGAGGCAGTGAAAACTACAACTTAATCAAATTGTCATATGGGTTTAAGTCTTCTCTCTTCTGGTTCTCAAACACAAATCCTAGGTTTTGTCTAACAAGATTTTGTTTAATTTGCTGCATTTTCTAGTTGTATTTCTCAGAAAAGCAGCTTGGTGTTCACTGATGCTGAGATGTCCATGTGATAATGTTTCCCAACAAAGCACAATGCACTGTGTTCTATTTTGTCATCTATATTCTTATGCAAGGAAGCGTTTCCTGTATCGCATTCTACGTTCATCTAAGATTGGATCTCATAAGGAGGCCTATGCTTTCTTGCAAAAGTTGGATAATATGGAACTCTGTGTTGCTGTGGCAAATTTCATCCATCTTGCCCTGAGGATTATAAATAGATGTGGGTCAGTGCAAGCTTTGCTTCGAGAACATTTAACACACAAAGGGACACCCTTGTAAATAAGGCACCCTTTCATGCTGTACTTAGCGTGAAAGGGGAGGGTAATGGGTGTTGCAGTGGGTGTTCCACCGCAACACCCATTGATTTCGATGCTGCCCCCTATTTACAAGGGTGGCGTAAATAAGAGGCAGTGCCAAAATTAAGACCAGGGAAAACCTGGTCTTAAACAGGCGAAAACGAGGAGAATTGCTTTATTTCTCCTCGTTTTTGCTGTTTCCATGTGTGATGCATTGTGCAGCACACATAGAAACAGCAAATTGCCTATGATTTTTTATGTGCAGGAAGGTGACCCTTCCTGCACATAAACAACAAAAATAATGACGTTTTGCAACTTCTATGTGTGCTGTATTAAGCAGCACACATAGAAGTTTCAACATGCCATGAATGATTGTTTATGTGCAGGAAGGGAGACCTTCCTGCACATACACAATAATTTCCCTCAAAGCAGACACCCTTGCACTATGGTGCAAGGGTGCTTGCGATGGTGATAGGCAGCTGAACTCAGCGCCAGCAGAAACTCAGGGGTGCGGCGAATTCTTGTGAATACGGCACATCCCTGCGTTTTCAGAATGGAGAAGCGTGGCGTTAGCAATATTTGCTTAATGCCACTGATGGAGTGAGGTTTGTAAAATACATCCTCATAAAGTCAAGCAACTCTATAACAATGTATTGATTGCATGAACTAATGAACTCCAGATACACTCATCTACACAGGGGCAAAATGCATATTATATAATATATTAAACCATGTTGGCATGAGTACGTATTAATTGTTTGCGCATTGAAAAACCGTACTACTGCATGTTTATGCTATGATGTACATTGCACATTTTGCATGTTGTGCACGAATAAGGAGAAGTGTGCTTTAAACTAATAGCTTTCGCTAGGATTTATTTAACACAGGGCATTAGTACGGTGGGAGGTTAACATAATGGGTTTTATTTCACAAATTAATATTCTTTTGTGTTTGTTTATTTTAGTACGGGATTGGGCCTGCATGAAAATGGCCTCTCGTTCAAGCCTGCATGTGGTTGGCCTAGTCGGTCCTGAGTGCGCATATGTCGGGAGGGGTTGCTTGCTCGCAGACTGCTGAATGTACCCGATGATGCAACTCGTGTGAAGGCCATGTTGACCTGTGTCTTATTGTTTATGTGCCAAGATGCAACAACGACTGTGGGAACAGCCATCCCTACGTGCATTACGACGTGAAAGCGGACATTAAAAAGAACATTGTTGCTAAAAGTATAATGTATGAATGTTAGAATTATATGAATACATTGGTCTTAAATCCTTCTTTGTTAGAACCGGTATAGGATGGATTTGGTGGGGAGAGCTGAATGGGACGACCCTAGTATGATTTACGACAACCAATCACAGTCCGAGTTTTTACCGATACTGCAACTTTGTAAAATAGTGTGCTAGAGAAAAGAGTATAATTGATATCCCAAGGGGGGTGTGGCAAGGCAGTATGGCGAAGCAGTGCGGTCCTGTATAGCAGAGCAGTCTGATGCGACAGATCAGAGAGAAGATCCAAGACAGAGACTCGCACAGAGACAGAGAATCTTTAGGTACTAGAACGTCACGGGAGTGCTTGGGAGGAGACTGCGACCGAGGAGGTAGATTAAGTGGGAGATAAATGTAATTGTTAGTATAGTAAACTTTGCAGCATCTGTCCTGTTCTCTTTGTCCTCAGAGCCTATCTCTGTGGACCTCTTGCCACAACCTCGGCCAAGGAAGTGGGTTTCCTGACTTCTTTTGGTGGGTATTACCGTCCTTGATTGCTTTAATTGCATTATATTTCTGCAAGTTTATGCTGTTCCTTCTCTTCCCCATTCCTGGTGCACGCTTTGATTTCGATACAAATGATTCATTTTGATTACATTGCTTGATAATTAGTTCTCTTATATGCAATCTTGTGTATGCACTGATGATCAATACAAAGAGCATTTAATAATATAAACATTAGCCGAAAAAAAATGACTTTGTGGTTATTTAATTAAATATTACAATGTTTAGTTAATCATAGTCACCATCAACTCTTCAACTAATGGTTCATCGACCAAAGGAAGAAGAAAGTTGATATTACAAATAGATAGAAATATAAATAAATGTTATTAATGTGAAGTATAGTGTTGTACTTAATAAAACTGACAAAATAAACCCCCCAAATCCAGCACCTGTCCTCAGGGATCATTTATGGGTAATGTGTGATGGGCCCCGTTGTTTGGTAAAGAAAATTTCTGTGTGATGAGATTTCTCTTGGTCCCTGGTTTCCGAAAAGAGGGGTTGCGCTGGATCAGTTTTTCTGGTAGCAGAATTATGATTATTATTGATTAGTTTGGTGATTTATTGATCATTGATTATATGTTAACATTCTATGTAAAGTGAGTCAGTGTTACGTTTTTATGTAGTCTTTGGAACACAGGTACGGAAGGGTATCTTGGAAGCCGGCAGAGTAAAAGTTAGCCTGAAATAAGGCAGAGGAAAATTGTGAGAAGTTAAATCACACGGGAATAGGTACATTGTCTGTTTAAGTTATTTTAGGGACTATTGAATGTGTATGTGATAGCGAAGGGTCCACCTGTGAAACTTTGGCCTGATCCCCAGAAGCGTAGTGAGACCTCCTTTTTAACAAAAGGGTCCTCTTATGAAATTTTGGCCTTATCCCTAAGGAAGTAACAGGTCCTCTCCTAGCTTGAGTGAAGGGAAGGATAGCGGAATTATTATACTTGCCCGAATTGAAAGAAATATTCTTGAGAGTGAAAAATTATCTCTCTATCTAGTGAACAGACAGTGTGGTATTCTTTAAATGTTGTGACTAATAAGTTATTTTAAAGAAAATCGGACTTAGAAAAGTACCGAAATTTTTTGTAAAGGGAGGGTCAGCAGCAGGAGGAGAAGCTGACGTCACAGAAAGCCGCGCTGGCATTGGTCAGTCTGTGAAGACAGAGCGAGCACCGATTGGTTAGTTGGTGTGAGCCGTGCTGGTATTGGACAAAATAGCGTAGAAGTAGAAAGCTCCGATTGGAAGAGTTAAGAGTGTGTCGCGCTGACATTGGTCAGGTGTTTGAGGAAGTAAAGAGTTCAACTGGTGAATTATAGTGAATTGTGTTGATAAAGATTTGTATTGAGTGAAGGTGTTGAATAAGTAGCGAAAATGTATTTCGAACCACCGCGACAGGAGAAATTGACTTTGTTTGGCAAAATTAAAAGATTCTTTAAAAAGCACAAACCAGTGATAACGAGAGAAGGAGTTCCTATCCCTCCACCAAAGACACCAGCGTCTTATATGATGTTAAAATATGGTTATCACACATGTATTTGGTTTGAGAACTGGGTAGGATATACGAATAATGATGGTACATTAGCTTTCCCAGAGCATGGTTCTTTTAATTTGTCAGTGTTGCGTAATCTAAGAGATAAAATGATGGCATTAGATCCGAGACCTAGACCTACACAGTTTGAAGCACTAATAGAATGGGAAGATGAAATGTATGAAAGAGAGAGACACCGAAGTGGTAGAGTAAATAGGTTTATGTTTGGAAGATTCCATGATGAAAAACACGAAGACAGAATGAAGAGGTGGAGAAATGGAGAGATAACTGAAGGATTGTATCCAGTTTTAATGGCAGGAGAGACTGCAGGAAATAAGTGTAAGGAAAAGAAGAGACATTTAGAGCAATTTGGTTATGGATATAACCCGAATGAAACTGATGATGAGCTGCTGGATGATATATTAGTTAAACGACCACCACCTTATCAAGAGAATTTCATGATGGTGACACCAAATGCACCGTCAATGGAAGCCCAAATGACATCTCAAAAGACACCAGTTCCAACTGTAAGTGATGTAGAGCAGGAAGGAGAAGCAGAATTTATCATACAAACTAAAGAATTAGTTGAAAAATTAAATCAGATGAATATGAAAATAGATGCAATAACTGTGCCAGTAACTATAGGTCCATGAACCTTCCTTAACTGTCCCATTAAATTATGCAATAACATCAGCTAGTAGTAGAATTAATGCTGTAAGTGTACAGAGTGGACAGCCCACTACAGTTACTAGATCTACACCTCCGACTAATTTAACAATTATTGAAACACCTAGGGAAATAATGCAGTTATAGCCCAAAAGGATAGAGTTAGATGAGATTCCCAGAAGTGAGGTTTCAACAGGTCCAACCACTGAAAAATTAGATGATTGGGTGAAAGGGTTACAAAGGAGAAAAACACAACCACAGCCTATAGATGTATATAAGTTAAGAGTAGATCTGGAAGAAATGATAATTGGAACCATAAGTCCAGACAGGCTAAAGACTTATCAAGATGATGAATTGATGTATCTGTGTAAGAGTATTACTTGGAAGGCGAAAAATTTACATGAAAGGTTAGTGGAAGCTGCAGTGGAGTTGGGAATGGATATAGGAAGATCAAAGGTGTTGCAGAAGACATATAGAGTGAATGTTACTGAAAAGGATATAGAAAATATGAATATGTCTGGTAGGCGATTGCAGATAAAAGAGTTAATGGTTGTTTTAAGAAAATGGGGAAATGTTGAAAGATGGAAAGGTAGAAGGATGAGGAAGAAAGAAGAATTAGCTGCTAAAGAAATACATTTGCATCCCGTAAGAGAAGTGGAAAATGTAGCTTTGAAATGTCCCATGAGAGAAGTTCCAGGAGGAGGTTATGTGCATGTTCCTTGGACTAGACAGGATATATTGTCTTTTACCAATGAGTTTCCTAGGTTGAGAGAAAAACCTGTGGAATGGTATAAACAAGTTGAGAGGTTTGTGAAAGTATCAAAAGTATTGTTAAAGGATCTAGATGGATTGTTTGAAATTGTTGTCCCTGCAGATTTATGGACTGAATGTAAGATTACAGTAGACTGGCCGAAAGACGAATATCCTAGAGATGCCAAAACAGGAGCACCTTCTGATGAGGTGATGAAAAAGTATCATCAAGTGATTACTTTCTTGAAAAGCAAAATTTCCCCTAAGGAAACGGCTTGTGTAAAAATTGATAGAACAACTCAAGAGCCGAAAGAATCTGTACATGCCTATTACGAGAGGTTGTTACACGTCTTTAAGCAGTATAGTGGTTTTGAGAATATTGGAGACAAAGATATGGGTCATTTTGTGTATAGGTTTGTGTATGGATTAAGACCTGAAATCAGTCAGATGATACAGCAGCATATGTTGTGCTGGCAAGCAAAAACGATTGACGAGATCTTGAGGTGTGCGAAGTATTGCAGCGACGACATTGAGTCTCGCCATCGTAAATTAAAAGAAAAGATGATGTGGGCACAAGTAAAGGTAGCGGAGCAGCAAGAAACCAAGTTGAATTCTCAGGCTATAAACCAAATGGGAGGACTTAGTCAGAATGCTCAGAAATCTACTGGAGGTAGAGGTAGAGGACAAATGAGCAGAGAAGAGGCGAAAAAGAAATTTCCTTGTCATGGGTGTGGAAAGTATGGACACTGGAAGAATGAGTGTAGATCAGTGCAGAGGACTAATGGAGGAAATCAAATTTTAACCCCACAGGTGCAGAGTGAAATAGTTGTGCAGCAAACACCACAACAGCAGGTAGTAACTACCCAATATCAGGTCCCGCAACCTCCGTTACCACATAGTGTAAATGCTCAAAGATACAGTGCGGATACAGGGTTTCACGGAGGAGACCAGGTTGGTAAAAATACTAACACAAATGTGATTCCCCAATTTTGGATGCAATGTGATGGAAGTGATGCTAAATCGAGTCAATGACGGTGCCTGAGGGGGGAGGAAGAGTGCGTGCTTGGCGCTACTCTAGAGGTAGATCAGTCAGGTCCATTTGTTGATGGAAAGATGGAAGGTAATGATATTACTTTTCTTATGGACACTGGTGCTACCCGTTCTACTGTGAGAGCAGCAGAAATTCCAAACCTACCCCTCTCGGGAGAAACTATCCAAGTAGTAGGAGTCTCAAACAAACAGATAAATACTCCAGTTACTAAACCAATTGAAGTACATATTGGTCCCTTCAAAGACATGCATCGGTTTGTAGTGTGTGACTCGAGTCCAGTGAATTTGTTAGGAAGGGATTTGCTGTGCAAGATGAATTGCACAATTTACTGCACACCGGATGGTATTGCATTTCAGACACCTGATGAGGATGTCGCGTTTAAAATGGTGTTAGCAAAGCAAGGAACAGAAGTGAATGAGCTATATTTGCTTCTTACAGACAAAAGTGTGCCTGAAGAATTAATGAAGATAGTGAATCCGGAAGTATGGGATTTCACAGGACAAGAGATTGGGTTGATGAAGAAAGTAAATCCAATTAGAATTACAGTGAAAGATGGTGTTGACTATCCAAATACACCACAGTATAAGATGAAACCAGAAGTAATAGCAGGAATAACTCCTGTAATTGATCAAATGATTGAACAAGGAATCTTAAAAGAGCTAATGAGTAGACCTTGTAATTCACCTATTATGGGATTGAAAAAGCCAAATGGAACTTATAGAATCGTACAAGATTTGAGAAAAATAAACAAAATTGTTGTGCCTTGTTGTCCAGTTGTGCCAAACTTAGCAGTGATTCTATACCAAATCCCACATGATGCGGAATGGTATAAAGTGATTGATTTGTGTGATGCATTCTTTTCGATTCCCCTGCATCCAGATAGCCAGTATTTGTTCGCGTTTCGGTTTGGGGATCGTGTTTTGGCATGGTGTCGGGTTCCTCAAGGCTATACCGAGAGTCCTTCAATTTTTAATCCGATATTGAAAAAATGTTTAGAGGAATTGAGAATGTCTGAAGAGTCTGTTTTGGTTCAGTACATTGATGACCTACTGGTGGCATCAAAGACTCGAGAAGCCTGTGTTGCAGACACAGTTGCTTTACTGAACCATTTGGCAGAAGGTGGACACAAGGTGTCCCCTGTGAAATTACAATTCTGCCAATGAGAAGTCCAATACTTAGGTCACAAGATTGAGAAGGGAGTCAGAAAGGTAACATCAGAGTGTATTCGAGTGATTAAGGACATGAAACCGCCAACGACACAAAGGGAAGTGCGAATGTTTTTGGGAGTGGTTGGATATTGCTGACAGTGGATCAGTGGATTTCCCCTGATGGCAAAACCTCTACAAAGGTTAACAAGGAATGATTTGAAAGATCCAGTTAAATTGGATAAAGAAAGTATGGATGCTTTTGTTAAATTGAAAGAGAGTTTATGTAAGGCTCCGGCATTGGGGATGCCTGATTATTCAAAGGATTTTGCATTATATTGCAGTGAGAGAGATGGATGTGCACTTGCAGTTTTAACCCAAAGGCATGGAATGTCAAGACGACCTGTGGCATACTTTTCAGCTACACTAGATTCAGTAGCTGCCGCATTACCTGGATGTTTGAAAGCAGTAGCTGCTACTTGTGGTAGTTTGGAACAGAGTGAAGGAATCATAATGGGTCATCCTGTGAGAGTGTATGTGCCACATTCAGTTGAGATCCGTTTAACAAGAACACGGACTCAGCATCTCACCTATAGTCGACTGACTAGGTATGAGAGAGTCATTCTGGGAGCAGAAAATGTGACCATAGTGAGATGTACAAATGTGAATCCTTCTACTCTATTGCCAGATGTATGGGAAGAAGAAGTAAAGGATGAAGCTGAACATGATTGTTTGGATGTGACTGAATTTTGTACCAAGCCCCATCCTGACATCAAGGATGTTCCTCTCGAGGAATCAGATCGTGTGTTGTTTGTTGATGGTTCATGTTTGCGAACTGAAAGAGGTGCATTGAGTTCTGCTTATGCTGTTTGTACTGTAGCCGAAATCCTGGAAGCATCCTGTCTAAAAGGGGTAAAATCTGCACAAGTGGCTAAATTGATAGCTCTAATTCATGCCTGCAAATTGGGAAAACGTCAGAAAGTGACCATAATTACTGATAGTCAATATGGCTTTGGCATTGTGCATGATTCTGGAGAACTATGAATGCAGATGGGATTCCTGATCTCTTCTGGGTCGCCCATCAGGAATAGTCAATTTGTAAAAGAATTGCTGGAAGCATTACAATTGCCAAAACAAATTGCAGTGGTCAAATGTGCCGCACATAAGTCAGGAGATGATTATGTGACTCAAGGCAACAGATTTGCTGACCAAGTAGCACAATATTGTGCAAAGAATGAGACTTCCATAAATCGGGGAAAAGCAAAAGAACATACGGTTTGTCAACTTATGTTTACTAACACTATTGAAACTTGGGATGAAGTGAGACAACTGCAGGAAGAGGCAAGTGATGAGGAAAGACAAGAATGGGAAAAAGCAGGATGTAGAAGGCGAGAAGATGATGATGTATGGGTATATATTGATGGAAGACCAGTCATGCCAGATAGTTTACCTTCTCATATGGCAAGGATGTACCATGGGGTGACACATGTGGGACGAGACGCCATCGTCAGATTATTTAAACAAACCTGGTTTAATACTAGGTTCAGAACTATTGCAGAAAGTCTTTGTCAGAGATGCCTAACGTGCCAACAGCAAAATCCAGGAAGAAAGAGAATAGTTAGTCTGGGAACAATAGGGAAGGCAGGTGGTCCGTTTACCAGACTACAGCTCGATTCTATTGAGTTACCTCCATGTGAGAAGTTCAAATATGTGTTAGTGATTGTGTGTTTGTTTTCCCGATGGGTAGAAGCTTACCCCACAAGAAGGAATGATAGCCTGGCAGTGGCAAAACTTTTGTTGAGAGAATACATTCCTAGATATGGTTTCCCCGTCACTATGGAAACAGATAGAGGGACACACTTCACTAGTGAATTGATCAAATTGATTTGTGAGTCTTTGAGCATTCAACCAAAACTTCATTGTGCCTATCGTCCAGAGGCTTCTGGAATAACAGATAAATGGCACAATCAAGAACAGGTTAGGTAAAGTGTGTAGATCCACAGCACTGAAATGGCCTGACGCTTTACCCCTAGTTTTGATGAGTCTCAGAAGCATTCCTGACAAAAAGACAGGATTGAGTCCGTACGAAATATTGATGGGAAGAGCAATGAGACAAGCATTTGTACCTGCGAACAAATTGATAAATATATCTGATGATCTCATCCTTGACTATTGCAAAGGATTGGCTGATGTGGTACGTTCTGTGTTTCATCAGGTTGGAGCACAACACAACAGACTCAAGCTCATGATCTTAGCCCTGGTGAGTGGGTTCACGTGAAAAGGCATAGAAGAAAAACTTGCCTAGAGCCCCGCTGGGAAGGGCCATATCAGGTTATATTGGTGATGACTACAGCAGTAAAGTGTGCTGGTTTAACAAATTGGATCCATGCCAGTCACACTCAGCGAGTCCTAAGTCCACTTGAACCACGAGTAGAGCGGCATCTGGAGATCTCAAGTACAAGCTCTGAATTGGAAGGTGAAGCACAAGAAATTGGTGAGGTTAGAGCAATAAAACTTGAAACTGGTGAACGCGAACCAAAAGACTCTGAAGAGCAGCTTGATGATGAATCGCTTAGCACAAGTCAAATAAAGTGGGCACCAGATACTGGGACTGAAGAAACTGCTGTTGATCAAGAAGAAAGACAAATTTTAGAGGAAGAGGGGAAGTGTAGAGAAGAAGTAGGTGAAAGAAATACTGAAGAAGAAGAAGAAAAAGAAAGCAAACTTAGAGTAGGTACAAAGAAACGGAAGTACGAATTGAATAAAGAAGAAGAAGTAGTACAATCAAAGAAAGCAAGGACAGATGAGCAGTGGCCAAGTGGAGTTAAAAAACTGAAATATAGAGTAGTGAAAGGAAGACCAGAAAACAGGTTAGAACAAATAAGCGAAGCTTCAGATCAGTTAGAACAGGGAGAGTCAGATGACGAATCAGTGCTGCGACCAAAGAGAGTGAGAAAACCAAACAAAAAGTTCAGGTCACCTGATTGGGTTTATATAGTGTTAGAAGAAATTGAGGAAGAAGATTTAAACCAAAGAAGAAACAGCACTGACAACGAACAAGAAGAGAAAAGTGATTTAAATCCACCTTAAGAGACTGTAAACAAACTAAGGTGTTGCGTTATGAGCTGAAAAGTTTCTCTGAATATTCAGAAGACGTCCTGGAAATTGGATTAAGTTAAAATCAAAGAAGGGGTAAAGAAGAAAGCTTTTTGAAGTGTGGGATCACACTACATTTTATAGATATTGTCATGGCAGATACACAAGTAACTAGACCTAGATGTAGCCTTATGTGTAGATGTTATAAGGTTTGCTTATGTTTAGTGTGTATATTGATAGTATTCTGGATAATATTGACAATAGTAATACCTTTACATTTGATAAAAGAAGATACACCAAGTCCTAGCAATCTAACAAGTCCAAGGATAGATACTGATATTAGACAAACACAAATTACTCACTTGAATCAAATAGGTGCTAGTAGTTTACATCACAGCAGATTAGTTACTAATTTTCCCTCAAACGTTTTTACCAAACTACTCTATGAATATGTAGAAACAATGGATGTGAATGACTGCTATGTATGCATACAGTTACCATTGTCTGTTTCTGAAGGTGTAACTTACCATCACCTTCCTTTGACTTATGGTGTGACCTGTAGTGTTTTATCAAGTTTGTTGTATAGAACAGGTAAGCTAGATTATTATTATTCCAATGTCGATGCAATATTTTCTAACGTTCCTGTAGTACCTGAATTGAATAAGATAGCACATGCAAATGTCATGGGAGATTTCTTCTTGACAACAAAGTATTTAGATATAGCCAATGCTAAGAAAAATAACCCAACATATAGACTGGAAAGAGAAGAGAAAATCTTTTTAGAGATGGTAGAGGAAAGAAGGGCTAAGTTTCAGAGAAAATCTGTTGAAGAAAAATTGAAAACACCACCTTGGTTTTCCAAAGAAGGCAACTATGATAAAAGTGAGACTTATGCTGCAAGGGCTTTGGATTGGTCACAGAAAGGAAAATTATGCTTACGTAGGGAGAAGACTAATTATAACCACTATTTCATTGGTTCCAGTGAATGTGAAGATACCTATAAAATTATTGGGGGTTGGGGATTAAAAGGAGGAACTGACCCTGTCTTGCCTGGTATATATTATGTCTGAGGGAGGAAAGCCTATTATCGATTGCCAGATCACTGGTATGGGACATGTTACCTTGGGATTGTCTTTCCAAAAGTCTATCATGTAGACAAAAATACAACTGGAATCAATGAAGTAAGGCAAGGACTAAACCGTGTAAAAAGAGAAAGTTTTTTAGAAATTGTAGGTGATATATTTGGAGCATTGATACCTGGAGTTGGAGTTACACTGAATGCATACAAAATTCGACAATTGTCCACAGTGGTTGATCGTTTATCTACAGATACTGCTGGGGGATTCTTAATGATTGACACCGAAATGATTGCCATGAGATCTATGGTTTTGCAAAATCGACTTGCCCTTGATATATTGTTGGCAAAAGAGGGTGGAGTCTGTGGAATGCTGAAAGTTCAACATTGTTGCACTTACATTCCTGATAAAAGTAAGAATTTGGAAGGATATATTCAGAATATCACTAAATTGCATAAGGAAGTAACTCAACTAGAGGTTGATGGTGTTTGGGAGAGACTAAGTAAAAGTTTCTCTACTATAAGTAATTGGTTTACTTCTATAGGTAGTTCCCTAGTTGCAAAAATAATAGTACCAGTAGCTTTTGTAGTAATCATGGTACTCATGATACGAATGACTTACGTTTGTGTGAAGAAGAGACGCAAAGAAAAGAAAGAAAGGAAGTTGAGTAAGGAACATAAAGAAAGGGAAAGGGAAATAGAGGAGATGGAGATGGAAGGGTTTAAAGAAAAATTGTATGAAAGGTGTAAAAAGCAAGGGTCAAAAGATAAAATAACAACTATATAACTTGAAAAAAGGTATGTTTTGGGATTTTATGATGGTAAACCATCAAAGGGGGGATTGATGGAGTGAGGTTTGTAAAATACATCCTCATAAAGTCAAGCAACTCTATAACAATGTATTGATTGCATGAACTAATGAACTCCAGATACACTAATCTACGCAGGGGGCAAAACGCATATTATATAATATATTAAACCATGTTGGCATGAGTACGTATTAATTGTTTGCGCATTGAAAAACCATACTACTGCATGTTTATGCTATGATGTACATTGCACATTTTGCATGTTGTGCACGAATAATGAGAAGTGTGCTTTAAACTAATAGCTTTCGCTAGGATTTATTTAACACAGGGCATTAGTACGGTGGGAGGTAAACATAATGGGTTTTATTTCACGAATTAATATTTTTTTGTGTTTGTTTATTTTAGTACGGGATTGGGCCTGCATGAAAATAGCCTCTCGTTCAAGCCTGCATGTGGTTGGCCTAGTCGGTCCTGAGTGCGCATGTGTCGGGAGGGGTTGCTTGCTCACAGACTGCTGAATGTACCCGATGATGCAACTCGTGTGAAGGCCATGTTGACCTGTGTCTTATTGTTTATGTGCCAAGATGCAACAACGACTGTGGGAACAGCCATCCCTACATGCAATACGACGTGAAAGCGGACATTAAAAAGAACATTGTTGCTAAAAGTATAATGTATGAATGTTAGAATTATATGAATACATTGGTCTTAAATCCTTCTTTGTTAGAATCGGTATAGGATGGATTTGGTGGGGAGAGCTGAATGGGACTACCCTAGTATGATTTTCGACAACCAATCATAGTCTGACTTCTTACCGATACTGCAACTTTGTAAAATAGTGTGCTAGAGAAAAGAGTATAATTGATATCCCAAGGGGGGGTGTGGCAAGGCAGTATGGCGAAGCAGTGCGGTCCTGTATAGCAGAGCAGTCTGATGCGACAGATCAGAGAGAAGATCCAAGACAGAGAGAGCTGACTCGCACAGAGACAGAGAATCTTTAGGTACGAGAACGTCACGGGAGTGCTTGGGAGGAGACTGCGACCGAGGAGGTAGATTAAGTGGGAGATAAATGTAATTGTTAGTATAGTAAACTTTGCAGCATCTGTCCTGTTCTCTTTGTCCTCAGAGCCTATCTCTGTGGACCTCTTGCCACAACCTCGGCCAAGGAAGTGGGTTTCCTGATTTCTTTTGGTGGGTATTACCCTCCTTGATTGCTTTAATTGCAAGTATATTTTTGCAAGTTTATGCTGTTCCTTCTCTTCCCCATTCCAGGTGCGCGCTTTGATTTCGATACAAATGATTCATTTTGATTACATTGCTTGATAATTTGTTCTCTTATATGCAATCTTGTGTATGCACTGATGATCAATACAAAGAGCATTTAATAATATAAACATTAACCGAAAAAAAGTGACTTTGTGGTTATTTAATTAAATATTACAATGTTTAGTTAATCATAGTCACCACCAACTCTTCAACTAATGGTTCAACGACCAAAGGAAGAAGAAAGTTGATATTACAAATAGATATAAATATAAATAAATGTTATTAATGTGAAGTGTAGTGTTGTACTTAATAAAACTGACAAAATAAACCCCCCAAATCCAGCGCCTGTCCTCAGGGATCATTTATGGGTAATGTGTGATGGGCCCCGTTGTTTGGTAAAGAAAATTTCTGTGTGATGAGATTTCTCTTGGTCCCTGGTTTCAGAATAGAGGGGTTGCGCTGGGTCACCAACCTTCTCCATTCTGTTGTAAATATGCCCCAGAGTTCTTGAGGAATTAAGACCTTGTTCTTGGTCTTCTCCAGAGCTCTTCAGATATGTTATTTTATGACTTTTTATGTATCTTTCCGGGATGTTTTAGATATTCTTTTCATTGCTGCTGTATGAATACGTTTTGCTCCTGGCTTTTATGATGTATGTTTGATGTTATCTTTTTATGAACTATTTTTATTGTGCTTTTATGGCTTAATGGAGGCCGAATAAAGTTTGTTTGACTGACTGAATAAATAAGCAGAAATAAAAATATAATCAATAGTCATTGCAAATCCTCTTCCTATAAATGAAGGGTAACTCCAATTTCTTCTATACCCTTATTAAATGAATCAGCAAATGATCATATCAAATTTTTACCAGCCCAAACTGATCTAATGAAGTCTCCTTGTCTGGAATCCTCCAGATGCTGGAGACTATATGACTGATACTAATCATCCATTATATTAACGTGACAGGGGTTAGAGCAGACATGTATATTAAAATCCCCTAATAAAACCACTATGTATGGATGATGTTATTTATCAGCATAGGCGCCCAAAAAGGACTTTAAGGGCAATAGATGCTCAAAAGCCTTTGCCTGGGGATTTTAATTATAGAAGTTAAGCAATAGAATATTTGGGGCTTTTTTTTAAACTAAGCTAACGGCTAACAAATGTGAGGTTCCAGTATCAATTTGGGATGTTTTGCAACTAATGTCTAGAAAAATAAGGTTTCTACCAGACAAAGAGGGGATAGCTGGACAAAAGAACGAGATATAACCATTTACATAAAGGGAATTAGCTGTGTCCCATATTTCCTGCAGCCCAACAATATTATAACTTTTGATTTCTTATCCCTAGGCCAGCTATATTCCAGCTCTGGAATGTAATAAGTGTATTTGATTTCTACCTGCAGCAGATAATTGGATTGGTACTGAAGGAGCTTCCATATCCTGCAGAGGTAATAAAGTTCTGCCGGGAACATTCAGTCAATCCTTAATATCAAGTGAACTAAGGAGCTCAAATCTGTTTGATAACTGCAAGGCTTTGTCCTGCTGGATGGGATATCTTAACTGCCCCTTGTTATTCCCCCTATTAGATTTGGTTGTCAGCAGATAGAAGTAACCTAATAGGAATATCTTGGTCCAAGACAGTGACAGTGAAGAGTTACTCTGATGAACTTGTTGCATAAGATGGACAGCGATATCTGGTTGATAAAAAATGATTCAACACAATCCCCCTCTCACTCTTTCTCCCTACTGCCCACCCATTCTGGTCTTCTAGCCATATTAATGTGTTAGACTAGGCAATTCCCTTCTCCCACTTGTCTGTTACACCAGTGAACAACTTTATTTTTAAGTTGAAGGATAGTTTCCTTTACACCTGATCTCAATGGTAGAACTCTAGTGAGGACAGCTACTAAAGGTGTAGATTCTGATGGAAGGTGTAAACTATTTGTGGGATTTGGTTTGCTATTGCGAGGGATAGTATGGGGATTCCTATTTGCTTCCTGGGTTCTCGGTGTAGATTGGTCTTGCTGGAAAAGGAGGCCCATAGAATCTGAACCCTTATCTGACTTAAGCAGAAGGTCCCTCTCAGTTGGCCCTCTGGATACAGTATTCAAGAGTCTACCCTGTCCAACATTCTTAAACATTTTTGATTTACGGGTGTGTAAAACATTCTTTGAAGGTTGGGTGTTTGAAGACAGGGCAATATTCTCTCCAGGAGTCTCATTGGGCGATTGCTAAGATGTATATGCCCCGTCAACCACTAGACTTGTTTTTTGAACTAATGAAGAGCCCAAATTCTTAATAGACAACTCTATCTTAGATAATTTGTCATGTAAGCCCCCCACAACACTGTAAATATATGTTTCCCCCTCTGATAAAGTTTGGTCACCAAAGTTTCTATATTTTTCTCTGAAACTCTCTGTGGCCCATTTAAGTCAATGTTCAAGTCATTATTAGCTGTTTACACATTTTCCAAAGTGACGTTACTGTCCTTACAAGGGCTAGCTCTCAGGACGACTAATCTCTTTTTTGCTCCTAAATCCTTCTTTTTCTTTTTCGTTGCTGGTTGATCCAAATTAGGGGGGAGGTAACAGGATTATGGTGAACCTCTGCCATCGTGACAACCAATAAGGAATCTGTCCCCTGCCGGGGGCCTCCTACAGTTCTCTTGGTTCATCACACCTGCTTCAACAACCTGGTTCCCCTCCTTAGGTTGAATAATGGTGGGCAGTATGAGGGAATCACCCCATAGCCCCAGTTTTTCTTCCACACAAAGAATTTCTTCATTTAAAACCACAACTGCAGAAGTGAGGGTTGAAATTATGGAAGAACCTTTCCACACTCCCTTGGAGGCAACAAGACCAGAGGGGCAGGAGGATTTTCACGTACCCATCTTGAGCTATACTCTGACAGGTACCATAGTTGTTAGAGGGGTGGCCCAGCCCAGCCTCCTATGGGCTCTGACAGGCACAGGCGGGCCCACTCTTGGCCCGGTCTTCGGACTGCAGGGAATGAAATGCAGTTAAGAGCTTTGCAGTCGGTATAGAAGGGCTCAGTTCCTCTGCTCCCTTCTCATACCTGTGGCAGGAGTCTCTGGTTGCAGGAGAATACTGGAAACTCAAAGTCCTGAAGTATGGCTTCCCTAATCAGCCACATTCTTAAAGATCATTATGCGCATGGTAAACAAAGCAGGTTGGTCCACGCTGATTTATCCCTAGCATCTTTGCCAGTTTCTTCATCCAAGGGTTCAACCGGGCAGGTGCCTGACAGTGACACAGTTTGAAGGTCCATTAACCATCTTTGGCTCCCAGCCATTTCAAAGCTCTTTTCTTTTATTCTCTACTCAATCTGGACTCATCCTTGGTGGCTTTATAGGGGCTCCTCAAATTTCCTTACCTCCATCTGCTGCTCAGTGACCTTGATGGGCTATTCATCTTTAGGATTAGTGTTGCCTGGGGAATTTGCTAGCTCTCATCATGGTCTCGAAGCCACATCCCTAATCATAGCCCTGTCTTATCTTCTATTACCAAATGTATTCTCCAGTTTCTCTTTTAATCTGTGTTTGTCAAATCAACTGATTTAGGAGAGAATATTACTGCATCCTCATTGCTGGTATATAGCCTTTACCCAACATAGTTGTAACAGGATTAGAAGCTATTTCCTTTCTGAATTAAAGTTAAGTGGGTCTGTGCATACATGAGCTTAACACTAAGGGGTCTATTTACTAAATTCTCGCACAACACAGCACAGCAGCCAAGAATGCTGTGCTGCTTTGTGTGAGAAGGAGAGAGCAGGACAGCACCATATCAACAGAGATATGCCACTCTCCTCCTCACTCCCTAGTGCTGGCTCACAATCAGGCTTCCAAACACCACACCCACACCTTTGCACCATAGTGCACAAGTGTCTTCGTGAATCTAGTCTAGGTTTTGTACTGGAAGGGCCTTCCAGTACAACATACTATACTTACAGTAACTTTAAAACTTTTCCTACTTTGTATACCAAGGACATGCCACTCATCCTATTCTTGACAGACAATGCCAACACCACCAGAAACAACTTCATAAACTTCATGACCAGCATAGTAGACTGGATGAAACAGGACTGCCTGAAGCGCAACACAGAAAAAACGGAAGTAATGATCTTTGGAAGCAAGAACGCACCCTAGAACTCCTCCTGGTGGCCAGTGGAACCATGATCCACACCAATGCCATCAGAACAAGCCAGAAACCGAGGACTCATCCTGGACAATAAACTCACCATGGCAGCTCAGGTAAATGCCATCACCACCCCTTGCTTCCTCATCCTAAGAATGCTACATAAGTTCCTCAAGTGGCTACCCCAAACTATCAGATGCACCGTCACGCAAGCACCCATCACAAGGAGGATGGACTATGGCAATGCATTCTAAGCCAGAATCCTAACCCACCTCATACAGAGACTCCAGACCATTCAGAACACCGCTACCAGACTCATCCTTGATTTCCCTCGACTCACATACATCTTCCCTCACATCAGAGAATGCCACTGACTCCCTATCCAGAAACACTGCCAACTCAAGCTGCTCACCCACTCATCAAGGCCCTCCACAACATTCGACCTGCCTACCTCATCCCCCACCTACACTTTTACCAGCCCACCAGACAACTGAGATATGTCTCTCTCTTTCTCTCTCTCTCTCTCACTCTCGTACATATCCCACACATCCACAGAAGCATAGCTGAAGGTTGGGCTTGTTTCTACATCGCTACCAAGACATGGAACAACACCCCTCCAACACATCAGGACCTTTTCTTCACAACGGGACTTCCTCAAGAAGTTGAATACCTGGCTCTTCAACTAACCCTGTGGATCTCCTTCAGATGACCCAAGTCTACTCTCGCTCGACCTACACACCTGCTCAAGCACCTGGATACTCTCACAGGTGTCAAGTGTGCTCAACAAATCTACATAACATAACGTAACATATGTGTGCTGTACAGTGCAGCACACAGGCGAAATCCGAAAAGAAATGGGAAGTAAAAGCATTTCTCCTTGATAATGCCTATTTCAAGAGGTCACCATTTTATTATGCAAAAACCTGTCTTCTTTTTTAGTTGATCGGGATTGGCATCAAAAACCATGGGTGGTTGCATGGGAACACCCTTGCACCATCCATGGAACGCCTCCTTGGCGCTAAGTAATGCAAAGCAGGGCAAGCCACTGATTTGCGCTACTTTCATTTGAATTTCCCATGCAAAACAAGTTTTGCGCTGGAAAGTAAATTAGAAAAAAACAGATTCTGCATCATTTTGCATCACTTTTGTGATGCGAACATTGTGCAAAATCGAAGTGAATATACCCCAAAGAGTGCCAAAGTCCCATTAAGGTAACCTTTTTAGGTTTCGCCTGCACAGTGTGAAATCTCTTGTATTTAATATATCTTAAAAGGGGGCTCTTATTAGTTCCCATGCTGTAGTACTGTGTTCATTCTCTTTTGTGTGGAACTTTTTTTTTGTTAACTTCCCCTGGCTGCAGGCATTTAGGATACTACTACTAAAGCTGTTCACACTGTTTAAGCCCTATTCAATGTCAAGATAAGATCTCTTCCCATGGAAAAGGCACACAACTTCTAACAGTATGCTGGAATGTTTGCTTTTAATTACTTAGTTGTGTAAAATAGATGCTTTAGCCTTAAAACGTTTGTGACGTTTCCTATTCATGCCCCAGTACCTTTCTTTGTAGGCATTATCGGATTGCTTTTTTCAACTTATTCTATTTGGTCATTATCATTAAGTGCTGTAATAAACATTGCACATTAAAAATAAAGTTAATATACAAGAGGTATGCTATATTTTACTACTAAACATGCAGTCACAAGTGCAGTTACCTTGCAAACAGCAGGGTCATGGTTTGAATGGTGCAGCAGGTGCAGTGGCACTGGGCCCAACATTTGTCATGACTTCTTAGAAACAGCTAATATTGCTATATTTTACTACTATACAGGAAGATGCAATTGCAGTTAAAAGGGGGTTGATTTGACTAGTGCAGCAGGTGCAGTGCCACCGGGGCCAAAAGCTCTAGGGATCCCACTAAAAGCAGAATATTGCTAAACTTTACTAATAAACAGGCAGTCACAAGTGCAGTTTTCTAACAGGCCCTAGGGCCATGATTTCAATGGTGCTGCAGTTGCAGTGGCACCAGGGCAAAAAGTTGTCAGAACTCCTCTAAACGCTAAATATTGCTATATTTAACTACTAAATGAACAGTCACAAGTGTAGTTACCTTGCAGGCACTAGGGCCATGATTTCAATGGTGCAGCAGGTGCAGTAACACCGGGGCCCAAAGCTCTAGGAACCCCTATAAACACCAAATATTGCAATATTTTACTACTAAACAGGCAGTCACAATCGCAGTTACCTTACAGGCAATAGGGTCATGGTTTGAATGGTGCAGCAGGCGCATTAGAGCTGGGCCCAAAAGTTGTCAAAACTCCTCTAAACACATACTATCGCTATATATGACTACTAAACAGGCAGTCACAATTGCAGTTACCTTGCAATAAGAAAGGGATTTGATTTGAATGGTGCAGCAGGTGCAGTGGCACTGGGGCCAAAAGCTGTAGGGACCCTACTAAACCCAGAATGTTGCTAAATTTTACTACTAAACAAGAGAGTGACATGTGCATTTATCTAGCAGGCAATAGGGTCAAGATTTGAATGGTGCAGCAGGTGCAGTAGCACCAGGACCAAAAGCTCTAGGCACCCCACTAAACATATAATATGACTATATTTTACTACTAAAAGACAACGGGGTCATGATTTGAATGGTGCAGTGGCACTGGGCCATAAAGTTGTCATGACCTACTCAAAACAGCTAATATTGCTACAGTTTACTACTATACAGGCAGACACAATTGCAGTGATCTTGCAGTTAAAAGGGGCTTGATTTGAATGGTGTGGCATGTGCAGTGGCACCGGGGCCAAAAGCTCTAGGGACCCCACTAAACACAGACCATTGCTAAACTTTACTACTAAACAGGCAGTCACAAGTGCAGTTATCTAGCAGGCACTAAGGCCATGGTTTCAATGGTGCTGCAGGTGTAGTGGCACAGGGGCCAAAAGTTGTCAGAACTCCTCTAAACATCAAATATTGCTAAATGTTACTACTAAACAGGCAGTCACAAATGCAGTTATCTTGCAGGCACTAGGGGTATGATTTGAATGGTGCAGCAGGTGTAGTGGCACCAGGCCCAAAAGTTGTCAGAACTCCTCTAAACACATAATATTGTTGTTACATCAATTAATTCTATTATTTCCCTCTTTCATTTTTAAAGATTTTGCTATTACTTACACACACTATACTACTAGTAACAGCACAATATATTGCCTTTTTGTACATAAGCAAGTCATAACACGTTAACAGACTTTCGGTTACTTATATTGTACAACTACTAAGCAAGCTACAACTTACAACAATAAACAGCTTAATATTGATCACATAGGCGAAACCTAATGCATTTACCACTGTTTGTTTTATATGTAGTGTCGGTCAGCATTTTCTAAGTGACATTAACACAGATATACACAAAGCTTTTCTTTTCCTGGAGTTGATGTTTTGTGTATCATTATGTTTCTCTTTATTAGATTTCTAGTTGTGTTAGTTTTTTTCCTATTCTCTCATGGATGCCTGACTTAGAAAGAAGGCCAACTCTTTGGATAAACCAGATTCATTAATACATATTTGAGTTCTTAAAAAGGTTACTGACAAGCAAAGCTTAGCTTATTATTTTAATATCTTTGAGTGTGTATTGCAAATTAAATCTGTAAGGATAGCTTACCTCAATGGCAGGGTGCATACAAAGAGATTTGAAAGGTCTTTTTTGGTCTTCTTGTCAACCCTGTATGCCACTTTGCCGAAAGGAGAGTGCCATTATAGATTCTTGATTCTTCCACTGTTTTTGCTGTTTCTGGTGCCCAGTGATCCCTCAGCTGCCAGTACAGCACAATAGTCCAAGGAAACTCCTTTGACTCAGTTGTTGCACTCAAGTTAACTTTGCCTTTTCATTTTTGGGATATCAATGAAACTCTTGGGTAGTCATTCAGCAAAGGGGTGTGGTAGCTGCCCACCTTGGAGCAAGGGAAAAAGGGTTTTATCAGTTTAACCATCTTCACCTGAAATGTTTTTATTATCCAGGGCACTTTATGTTCCTGTGCCTCATTTTGTCAAACTCTTTAGCAATTACAAATAAGCTGAGCACCAATGCTAGGTGCCTTTTGGAAAGATGGACCATTCCATTAATAATGAAAAACTCTAGTGGTAACACAGTTTGTGCCATAAAAGTCTGCTTGCTCACTCAGTGATTAGTTCTACTTCTGTTAAAAACAACTATTTAACAGTTCCTTTGTGATTATGGAGTCCACCACGGCTTATATAGGATGGCGGGGTTGAGTTTGTTCTTGGTAGAGGGTGAGAGGAGGAGGAATTCTGTTTTGGGGGCTTTAATATTAGAAAGTTATCTTTTATCCACCTTTTTAGCTGTGCATGCCAGTTTTTCAAGGTGATGATGTCTTTGATTTTTAAAGTTTTTAGGAACAGTTGTAATTGGTGTACTGTTGTATGGTGAGGCCTGCCTCATTGTCTATCAGACTCAGAGCCTGGATGTACAGACAAAATTCCTGCCTGGATGCGCTGTTGATGGTGGCTTAATCAGTGCAGGTCTTGGGGCAGAATGTTTGGATGTGTTGGATTTGTTTGCAGATCGCTCCACAATATGCAACTACTGAAGCTTCCTTTTAGACATGCAGACTCAGCAGATGCAGACGCAGACGTTAGGACATTAGGAGGAGGAGCATTGTGCTGCAAGGCCGCAAGGAGAGGCGAAGCGATGCGAGGTGCTGGGGGGGCCACGGCGCCACTAAAGCGGACGCCGCCTCCTCTACTGCCCCTACTACTGCCTCTGCTACTGTCCCCGCTATTGCCCCACACCCGCGACAAACCCGAATGCTGTATAACGGCCCTCGGATGGTGCTGGGAGCACGCAGTGGGGCTATTTGCGGCTTTGAGTTACCAGAGCAAGCGGAGGTGAGTCTGGGCGGGTGGCACTTTGTAGCGCATCGCAAAGCGCACAGCTCCCCCACTTCTGCAGGGCCCTGCCAAGCCAGACCACACTCCAAGCCAGACTGCACCAAACACAAGTCCCTCCAGCTCACAAAGACATTACTGAGCACTCAATGAACACGGTGCTCGAGGTGCCCCGACAGCATTTGATATCAGCCTTCTGCCTTCAGAATACAGTGCGTTCTCAAATACACCTGCAAACACTCAGTCTGCAAGCCAGGAGGCCGGAGGGTATTAACCAGTATAATAAAGATTAACAAAGAAGGGGTAACACAGTAAAACACCAAGGACCCAAGAGTTACTGGGGGTGGTAGCCCAATAAAACCAGCATTGGAGTTTTATTCCTTCGGTATCCCAAGTGGGTGGTGAACAGCGGGTACCGTGGGCTGGGTTCCAGGAGAGCAGTTGAGCCCCAAGGTCCGTCGAAGCGATCCGACTAGGGCGGGTGTGGCTTGCGCCTGGGTGAGCTCCCCCCATGCCGCCTCCCCCTCTCGGTACCATAACCACAAGCAGTGCAGTGCACAGCGCCCTATGGCTCATTCAACAGATCCAGGAAAGATCACCAGCTGCATGCCCCTCTACTGTAGTACAACCATCAGGAGGCGAGGAAGCGCAGTCAGGCAACTGAACCAACCTAACACTATTCTGTCACTGGTAACCACCAAGGAAAACAACTACGAAACAATATCAACACAGCTCTCAGGCCTAATCAAATAGAAGATGCCAAGGCGGAAGTATCCAACCCGTAAACAGGGTTGGCGGATAACCCAGCACCTCAGTCCCCACACGGTGTTCCCCTTCCATTTCCAGGCCCTGAGGCTGCCTGCCTGGTGGAGTCAAGTTGGAGCTGCCGTCCCCCCCCCCCTCCCCGGAGACACCTTTGGCAAGGTACACGATTCGGCGATTCCTCTACAAAGTCACAGGAGCAGACCCAGATGCAGAGCGAGAGGGGCCTCAAGATGGGGAGGTACAGTGCAATGGATCCAACGGCTTGGGGCATCCACACAGGTGAACCAGCAGCTTGACTAGTAGCTCTTTCAAAGCCACTCAACTCTCTACTTATGAAGCAGTGATTGCAGGGAAATCTAGAATACTAAGATCTCAATCATGTCCTAGCCTGAGAGAAGGCGATCCTACAACTGAGTCAATCACAGAGTCATCAGCGCAATCCCACACACCAAAGTTAGCTTCTGTTAATGGGCACGACTGCAATAATGGGGAACTGACAGTCAGCACCACTACGTGCTCCTCTATATTGCCTACCATCAAGGTCCCATCAGGATCCGAACTGAATCCAAACCAAATGATGGTTGCTGCCCAAGTCTATCGAGCGCTAGAGTGGTCCCCAGAGTTGACGAGCCCACCGCCCACAACACAACAAACCAGGGGATGACCATCTAATATTAACAGCTCTCTCATCGTGCCCAGAAGGGAGAGCTTTACAGACCAGGAACTGGAGTACCTGTCGGATCAATTCCTCTCTAACATAGAAGCACAAATAAATTAAACACTCGAACAAGCCCCGCTAGCGGAACATGAGGAAAGGTCTCTGAGTTGGCCCCGGGCATTCCGTCCACACCTATCACACAAGTGTTGGGGGCAATAACAGCTTCACAGGGCACTATTGCAAAGGGTCCTTCTCTGGCAGTCAAGCAAAATGGAACTACAACTGGACCTGATACAGTCATTGGCTACTCACCTAGCAGAATTTGGGGCTAAGCTAAGTCGCCTGGAGTCCTAACTAAAAGCTATCAAGAAGGTAAAACACTGCCCATGCGCCCTAATTATCGACAAGCTAAGCTCCTTATTGGAGACACTGGGAGGATTAGAGGGTACATTCAAGGCAAATGCAATAATAACAGAGCCACATGCCAAGATATTAAGCCCTTCCTCTCCCGAGGTCCATAGTTCAGTCATCCCTGACAGTGATACATCACAAACCTCCCTGAAACTCACAATGCTTCCTTTGCACACCTTTGAACAGGGAATCTGCAGTTCGCCATTCGCAAACTCGAGAGAAAGTCAGGGGGCCCCAAGAGGAGGGGGTCCAATCTTCCACTGAAGAGCCTCCAGGCACAAAGGGGCTGCATGTCGATTCCATCAATATACCAGGCCTCAACTGTAAATCAATGTCTAGTTTATCGAGAAGAGGAAAACAAAAGGCTAAAGAAGCAAACTAAGAAGCAACGCTTACTAAAAAGATTATCGATGATGCACAAACCACCCAAAACCTCCGATGTCAGGAGCGCATGAACCCTGTTAAATTCTTTCCAATTTTTGCCCCACCGATCATGACAAAACCTCAGCACCCAACATCCAGTACTGATCCTCCCTGGGACTGCTTGGTGGGTCAAGTAGCTGGACAAGTGGCCTCTCCCACAACATCTGGAGGTGAAATGACCAGTTCAGTGTGACTCACAGGAACACAAAGATAAGTTTTGGATCAAGGAACACAATCTGATTGGAAGCACCCAAAAGCAATGTCAGTTTGTAATCTGACGATCTCTCCTGAGCCCTTGTGGACAGGTAGCGAGAGACTGTCACAGCCCGTTGAGAACAGAGGGCTATAATCAGTCACTATCAGCCCAGGAAGCTCTGACTGGTCTTCAACAGGGGAGTGTGCACAAAGACCTCATTTGTAACAACAACCCAGGCCAACCGGGGCTTACCAGCAGAGGTCCTCTTACTGCTTATTCTGGAATGCAGCAGCCTGCCATCCAGCCCACAAGTGAGGAGGACATGTTTGTCCACTCAGAGTTACTTTTTATCCCCCCAATACACCCCTAAAGGCCCTATGGACACCCTCAACAGATGGAATCTGTTGCAGCTGGTCTGTCATGTCCCCACATTAATGCATATTACCTCCGAGGACCTCGACTGGGTAAGGTTTGATGCGCCATTCTTAAACTCAACTGGGGAAGTAACCAAGTCAATATGGAAGAGAGAGGCTTAAAGAGATGCAGAGTGGACAAAAAGAGCCATTTTTGCAGAATGGGGCATTGATCTGCGCATACCCTCGCCCATGAAATACTCATATGTACTCCTAAATCCACACCCCTGGGAAAACGTTAACGAGTGTACTGAAGGGTACAACTGGAGGCAAACGGGGCTGAGCCTCGGAAACAGAAGGCTTGTGTGTGCTAACAATTGTCTGAACACACAATCAGAGGGAGGTTCACTAGGACACTCAAGGAGTCACAAACAGGATGCTGGGGCTGAGGGGTCCACCACACCCAAAAGAGAGAGAGAAATAGGCCCTAGCCTCATGAGATGTCACACGCAACTGACCCAGAGATCAAATAAATCACTATAAGTACTCTCCTGGAATGTGACCGGACTAAAGAGTATCAGGTCGAGCAGGAAACAAACCTGGAAACAAACAACATCCTCTTCCTCCAGGAAAATTGGGTGCTTCCCCCTACATCCTTGCCAGGCTTCTATGAGACTTTTACATCTGCACAATGAATAGGCCTGTTCGGGCGCCTGTCAGTGGGCCTATCAATTTTTATCAACCACACAACCAATTTAGAGGCCATCAAATTGGTTCTCGACAGTAATGCGGGTCAAGCAATCTCTATCAGAGGCCTGAAACTTATCGGAAAGCCCCCGATCTGATATTGGTCAACCGTTACATCAAGGCTGCAAAAAAATCCAAGCTGCCAATAATCCGGGAACTGCTGGACAGTCTAGAATCACTCATTCTGGATCACCTTGGACATGAAATCATAATGGTGGGTGATTTTAACATCAGTGGCTTGGGGGAGCCACCTGTCAGTGCCGTCCGGGAGAGAGGGAGGAATCTCACACAGTAATTTTTGTTAACCTACAAACTGGCATCAGCACAATGTGAGATATTAGCAAAAGAGAAGGAACTGTCATTTCCCCTGACATGCAAAGGCTGATCGACCATTAATTATGTCTTCCTTTCTGAGCACCTAGCATGCAGATAACGCATTTGGTAATCACAGAAAGGCCAGAAAGTGGTCACAACCCACTAAAATGTATCTTGAATCTCCTAGTACAACCTTCTATGGGAGCAGACATGTGAATTCGTCAGCTGGCTAAGAGAATATAAATCTAGCTAAATGAATAAATTGGAGACCAGAGCATACAGCACTAGTCATTCGCCTGACTAAGCAAACAGGTGCCCATAGCAAACTCGATGCAACAGGATTCGGCCCTCCAGTGGTGGGAGAAGTCCGTGGAGAACCTCAGAACTCTCTTGAAGGGAGAAGAAATCAAGCCCAATGCATCACAACTCGGTGGGGGACGGAGAGTCACAACGCAACACGATAAAGCCATTATTGTCGCAAGAAGGGCCCTCTGCAGAGCTCTGTGGACCCACAAACAAAAACCCACAATAAATTCAGCCGCGGAAGTCAAACGTAAGAGATTAACCCTTAAGAAAACAATCTGGGAACATAAGGTGGCAAGAACCAAAAGGAATGAGCAACCATATTCCAGCTGCAGAAAGACCCAAACCATATGCGCTTCTGGGAGCACGTGAACAAATTAAAAAGCTGCAAGGAATCAAGAAAGAATGGCATCCCAGAAGCTGCTTGGGTCAGACACGTAACAGAGTTATATCTGGCCACCCGTCGGTCACCAGTCAGTCCGGGGTCATGGTTGTTAAGCAAATCTCCTCCGCTGATGTTCCTACTATGGAGCCAGCCACCCAGCCTAGGAAAAGAGACAGCTCAGGGCATGATCTATCCTTACAACCATGTGAGACCCATCACGCAGTAGGCAAACATACAAATTGCAGGAAGGCTGAAAGCATCATTCGCATATGAGAAAGGACGTGGCTCCCAATCCCAGTGGCTTACCAGCGTCCTTGTTTAAATGCGCCCCTGATAACTGAGCAAAGATGCTGACCCCACTTTTCAGAAATGCATTTCAAACCGCGATAGTCCCTGACACTTGTAGGGGGTCCGTCCTCTGTCACATATACAAAAAGGGGACCGGTCAGTGGGTTCAAACTACCGCCTAATTGCGCTCCTCGATGTGGAGGCCATAGCTTATGCACGTACCCTGCTGGAGCAGCTAGAGATGTGGGTTCAGGAGCAGAAAATGTTGCCATTTTTCTCATCCAACTTCAGAGCAGTGGCGTCAACAGTGGACAACATCCTAGTACTATCTTTCCTGAGGCATCAAGTCATCAAAAACAACAGTCTACCGCTCTTTTGCTGCTTCATTGACTACAGTAGCGCATTTGACAGTGTAGACTGGCCAAACCTACGGAAGAACCCAGGTGCATGGGGCATATCCCCTCTACTGTGAAGAGCCGTAATCTCATTGTACTCAGGGACATGAGTCAGAGTGAAAACAGGGCATAGTTCAGTCACCTGAAAAATCAGAATAAATTGTTGCCTAAAGAAGGGTGTGTCCTGGCCCCCCCTGCTGTTTAATTTGTACACAGCCGATTTAGGGAAAACCTTGGAGCCCGGCTGCCTGGCCCTGCCTAACCTAGGAAACATCAAGCTACGAATAATCCAATATTTGGATGACATAGTGATTATGGATCACACTAAAACCAGTCTACACCGGGCATTGAATGCTCTGAACACATTCATTCAGGCTAACCATCTCCAGGTAAACCAGGAAAAAACAAAAGTCCTTATATTCAGAATATGCAGGAAAAAAAAGAATATCTCCTGGAGCCTACGTTGCAACATCATCAGCACAGCAAGGAAGTACAACTACCTCAGCGTCTGGTTTAGTGAAAATAGCACAGCAGTGGCACAGGTAAATGCCTCAATTATGTATGGGATTGGCCAACTGAACCAGCGATTAAGCAGTGCATCGGCGGCCCCAATCCTAAGGGTAATGAAGACAACATTTCTCCCAGCCTTACAGTGCAGCCACCTCACCTACCGAGGGGCCTTAGACTCAGATCTGGAACAATCCCACTGTAGAGTGTACAAGAAAATTTTCCAACAACCAAGATATGCTTGTCACTCTAGGCTAAGGCTGGAATTGGGCCTTGTGATTCAAGCACTAGTATGCCAAGCCACCATGCTGAAATATTACATCAGGACTAGGAAGGCCCACACACAAGCACTAAAAGGCCACTTAAGATTCATCTTCGAAACTCCAAGCAATCCTTGGTACACCCAAGTAAAAAATGCTATGAAGTCTCTCCAGATTGAAAAAATAGCCTTTCAAGCAGGGGACATTCCATTTAACATCTGGAAAAAGGTAATTAATCGGCAACTAAAGTGTCCTCAAGGGACCAAGACCTACTAATTCTAGTCAACTCGCCATTGGCACAGACCTTAAATGTCTCCTATCTTGCCGGGAAACCGCAACGTACTTCCTGGAAGCCATAAATGCGGAAACCCATCGGCAGATATTTATACATGCAATTGTTAGCTCTGCCAGTAAAAGACTTTAATCCTGCCTGGGCTGACCATAGAGACAAAATGGATTCCTGGTTATGTACCTACTCACATGAATCATGGTTGCACTTGCTATGCTGCTGCCCTTCTCTAGACCATCAGAGAAGACTATTAATCAGACCAGTATGCCTGGCCCTAGGGGTGTGAACATGCCTGGAAGCATCTTCTATCTGTTTTAAGCACTCTGTTCCCTGGGCACTGGCGAGATGTGCAAAATCTGTTAACATACTCAGGCAGCAGCTTTCTTCGCCTACTGTGACCGACTATTGAAGGACAAAAATAACAACACGTGCAGCCTGAGAAGCGCCGACCGAGCGCTAACTGGAGAAGTCGTACTGAGGCATTGGCACACTGATCATCTGCCACTTGTGCTGTTATTTTGCAACTTTTAAAAAAAATACACATATCTCTCAACTGTTCTGTAATGCACTGACTGCTCATTTCTAATGACACACAGCTCTTTGCACAAAAAGTTTTAGATAATTTTAACAGATGGTTTTTTATATCTGATCACATGTAACCTGTGTTGTTACTGTGCAAAATCTTTAAAAATAAAAAATGCACATAGCACTCAACCATTCTGTAACGCACTGACTTCTCACTTGTAGTCACACACAGATTTTTGCACAAAACCTTTTAGATAATTTTAACAGATAGTTGTTTTTATTTGGTTGTAATGGTGTTTATTAACTAAACAATACAGTTTAGAATGACAATGAAGGAATTATCCAAGAGCTAGAATTGATAAATATGGGATGCACCAAAATTACTCGGCTTTGGTACAGGTCTTTTTTCCCCAACATTATCACTTAGTATCTGTCATAGAGGAAAGAGGCAAGCAATTTCAGTACTCCAGAGTTTAAATTGGCTTGCCTTGATTGACTGTATTGAATGTGGTTGGCAGGTCTAACTTCACAAGCAGGCATGCACCCCCTTTCTCCATGTATGCAATGAAAATCTCCCATTACTTTCAGGTTTGCTGTTTATCAATCAATCAGTATTTGTATAACGCAGCTTATCACCCATGGTGGGGTGGGGGTGTATCCAGGTGCTGAGGAGTGGGGAGCCTTAGTCGAAGAGCCAGGTCTTGAGCCCCTTCCTGAAGTCAAGGAGTTAGGGGGAGGTTCAGGGGTGGAGCAGGAGGTCGTGCCAGGAAATGGTGGCGAAGTAAGAGAAGTAGCGACCTCTGCAGCGGCTCCGCCGGATGGATGCGGGGGACGTGTGCGAGAGAGGCAAATCTGAGTTGTCTGGTCGGCTGGTGGAAAGTCAGGCGGTGGTTAATATAGGAGGGTCCGGCGTTCTGGAGGGCCTTGTAAGTGTGGGTGAGCAGCTTGAACTGGCATCTCTTCTGTATGGGGAGCCAGTGGAGGTTTCCGAGATGGGGGGTAATGCTGGTCTGTTTGGGGAGGTCAAGAATGAGTCTGGCTGCGATGTTCTGTATAGTCTGTAGTCGGAGGAGATGGGAGCGTGTTCCAGCGTGTAGAGCATTTCCAAAGTCCAGTCGGCTGGTGACAAGGGCTTGAGTCCCTGTTTTCCTGGTGTTGACGGGGATCCATCCGAAAATCTTACAAAGCATGCGGAGGGGGTGCAAGCAGGAGGAGGCTACTGTGCTGACCTGGAACTTCATGGAGAGATCGCTGTCCAGCATGATGTTGAGGTCGAGTTTGTGGCTGCTAGGGGTAGGTGAGGGTCCGAGCACAGTGGGCCACAATGTGTCGTCCCATGGGGAAGTGTTCTTTCCAAAGATGAGCACTTCCGTCTTGTCTGTGTTCAGCTTCAGGCAGTTGGATCTCATCCAGTAGGTGACATTGGTTTTGGCGTTCTGGGAGTTGACTCTGGTTGTGGTGGTGTCTTCTGTGAGAGATAGGATTAGCTGGGTGTCATCAGCGTATGAGATGATGTTAAGTCTGTGGGTGAGGGCGATGTTGGCCAAGTGGAGTCATGTAGGCGTTGAAAAGGGTGTGGCTGAGGGAGGATCCATGGGGGATTCCACAGATGATTCTCTTGGGTTCAGAGACTAAGGGTGGTAGGTGGATTTTCTGTGTGCGTCCTGTGAGGAAGCAGGTGATCCAATTGAGGGTGTTTCTTCTGATGCCGATTTGGTGGAGTCTGATGATAAGGGTGTGGTGGGAGACTGTGTTGAAGGCAGCAAAGAGGTCGAGGAGGATCAGGGCTGCAGTCTCGTCACAGTCGAGGATGGATCTGATGTAGTCAGTTGCGGCTATTAAGGTGGTCTCGATTGGAGTGGAAGCCGGACTGGGTGGCGTCGAGAAGGTTGTGTCCTTCCAGGTGGTCTGTGAGCTGGTGTTTGATGGCTTTCTCCAGGACCTTGGCCAGGAACGGGAGCAGCAAGATGGGGCAGTAATTCTTGAGCTCGTTGGGGTCGGCGGAGGGTTTCTTCAGGAGGGATTTCACCTCTACGTGTTTCCAGGCATCAGGGAAGGTGGCTGTGCTGATGGATGAGTTGAGGATGTCAGTGAGAGTGCTGCTGATTTTCTTCTGTCCCAGGTTGAAGGCGTGGTGGGGGCAGGCGTCTGTTCGTGCTCCAGAGTGGATGGAGGCCATGATCGCTGTGGTGATTAGCGTGGTGAGCGGTGTCCATTCAGTGAGGTGGCTGTGGAAGTTGCCGGTGCAAGTCGGAGGTGGGCGAGGTCGGTATGCTGAGGGTCAAAGTTGCTGTAGACGTCTGCTATCTTATCATGGAAGTAGTCCGCCAGGGAGTCACAGACGGTTTGGTAAGGACAAATTGTGGTCTCGGTGGCCGACGAGCAGGAGAATTCTCTGATGATGCTGAAGAGTTCTTCTGTGTGATTCGCGCTGGCTTCGATGCGGGTGGTTAGGGTGTTCTTTTTTACTTCTCTGAGGTGGTGGTGGTAGTGGCTGAGGGCAGATTCAAACGTGGTGAGGTCTGCTGGATCGCCAATGCCTCTCCGGAGCCTGGGTGAACCAACTGCCATGCTTGGAGGATTTCCTGGTGCTGGTTGTTTTCACGGGTGCGATGGTGTCGGTGCAGCTGGAGATCCAGTAGGAGAAGTTTTAGACGGTTAGCTCCAGATTGCTAGTGGTGGGGGGTCTGATAGAATTGAGGGCGGTAGTCCATTGGGTCTCAATGATTTTGCTCCAATTGCGGTGGGCGTGTGTGAGGGGGTGGGGTGGGCTGTGGTGAGTCTGCGATGATGAAGTGGACAATGCTGGTGACCAGTTGCATAAGTCCGATGTTGCTCATGCTTTCCAAGAGGTTGGCGGAGTTGGTGTCTATGGGGTCGTCGAGGTGGAAGTTGAGGTCGCTGAGGAAGACGTATTGCTTGGAGTTGATTGTCAGGGGGGTGATGAGTTCGGAGATGGCGTTGCAGAAGCCAGGGTAGGGACCCGGGGGTCTGTAGGCGAGGGTCCCTCTTATGGTGATGTTTGCATTGATTTGGATATGGAAGTGAGGTGGTCCATGATAGATGCAATGTCGTCTTCGGTGGTGGTGCATTGGAGTGTCTCCGTGTGGATGAAGGCTTAGCCTCCACCGTGTTTGTTGGCCTCCGGGGTCCAGGACTAGGAGTTGGGCGGTGGTGTAGTGGTTGATGCCTGTGGAGCCAGGGTTCCTGGCACTGGGTGCGTCCTAGGTGAGGACGGGCACAGACGGACTGGCTGGAAGGTGGGAGGACGAAAAACCAGTGGGGTGCAGGGGCAGAAATCCAGAAACAAGTAACTGTGGCAACAATAATGGTACAGAGAATGGGCAAATAGTAGTACACCAATACGGGCAAAAAAAAAAACAGCGACAGCGACAGAAATACAAAACAAATAACAGTGGCACAGCAAAAGAGGCAACAGAGGCACAGCAATACAAGGTACAAAAGATAAAGAAAATAACAGTTAAGGCGGGTGACGCAGGGGAACAGCGGCAATCGAACCTCGAAAGGTCTCGAGGGGCGGGGGCTGAGGAAAAGTCCTCAGTAACGGCTCTCTACTTGCAGAATAGGGGAAGTGGCGCAGAAGACCGAGGTCAAAGGCTACTCCTTAGAGGCCGAGTAGCGGCATCCATAAGTATTCCTGGGAGGTGGGAGGGGCTGGCTGGTAGGCGGGAGGCAGGAGGGCAGGAAGCCACAGGATTGCATGGGCGAGAAAAACAACGGTGGCAGCAGAAATCCAGAAACAAGTAACTGTAGCAACAGCAATGGGACAGACAATGGGCAAACAGCGGCACAGCAATACGGGCAAAACAACAACAGCGATGGAGGCAGAAATGCAAAATAATAACAGTGGCACAGCAAAAGAGGCAACAGAGGCACAGCAATACAAGATACAAAAGATAGAAAATAACGGTTAAGACAGGTGACGCAGGGGAACATCGGCGGCAGGAATTGAACCTCGGAAGGACTCGTGGGGCTAGGGCTGGGGCTGAGGAGACGTCCTCAGTCACGGCTCTCTACCAGCGGACTGGGGGAGTGGCGCACAGAATCAAGGTCAAGGACTACTGTGTTTAGATGCAGAAGACAGCATTTTTAGATGGAAATCCCAAAACAGTTCAGAAAAGCCCTGTGATCTTCAGATTCATTCGCACCAATCTACATTAAACAGCTAGTGACCCCTTGTGTGGTGAGGATCAGTTCTTGTTTCAGAACCTTTGTCTCCAGCTTAGTCCCCTGATCCTCTCTCTTAAAGTCCAACAAAGGGCACTCTGAACCAGCTTTATTTACTTTTTCAAGTAAGCAGCACCTGCAAAGGACTTTTTGATCTGCAGAGAGCACAAACTGTATCCTGGAATGCCCTTCAGTGAGGCCCCATTTGGATGTGTTTGCCTATGAAATGGGCTTTTGTCTGCAGAGACAGGCATAGAGGTAAAATAGTTGTATCTAACTACATTTGTGGAGATTGTTATGCGCATCGTGGATGATGTCTAGATGAAATGAAAGGACATCAAACACCCACGGGGAATCCTGCATCAACTTCCACGTTTCCAGTGAAGTCTCTACATCGGTATTTCAGTTGTCCTTCTCCCACCTTTAGACACTAGGCTCAAGATGTCTACACCGTTATCACAGGTTTCCAGTGACCTACACTGATACTCCGATCTGCGACCTCTGTCACCCATTCATAACCCTTCAGCTGCTCCACCCAACAGGTTGAGAGATTAGACCAATTCTAGCAAATCAAAACAGAGAGTTGTCCATCCAACTAAGCGATATTTCTCCCGACTGTCTAAAGCCAAAGAGGTACTGAATTTGCGTGACTCGGTTTCTCGACAAATCCATATTTCAACTGCTCTGTAAAAAAACATATCTATTACGTTTGTGAGTAGAAATGACCCTCTTCACTCAGTTTGTCAACTCTTCACTTAATGTTAGCACTCTGAATTTAAGAGGAAATTAATACATACCGTGAACTAGTAATTTCTCATGACTGGAGGCTAAGGTTCTGAAGAATGATTGTTCAGTACTGAGGAAATCTCTAGCTTTGCTTTTACTATAACACAGGAAAATTGATTTGTCATGACTATCAAAAAATGTGATGTATTTCTCCTTTCATAAGGAATGTTCTAGGACTGCTGGTAGTGGATTAAATTAAATATTCCATGTCTCTGTGTCATTAAAATTGGACTATACACTTTCCAGTAATGAAAGAAGACTCGAGGAGTAAAGCATAGTCTAATAAAATATACATGAGTCCTTCCCTTAGTCTTAATGCAGCTGGAGAGGCATCACCAAATTGTTGGCCTCAAGGTTGGCGTATTTGTTAAGCAAACTGAATACATATGTCTAAACTTAATTGAGTGATTGCTGGGCCACTTCTCTGGACCGTACTGGGATTTCCATCTATAGATGCTGGCTTCTGCATCTAAACATCAAACCTGAAAATAGTGGAAGAATTTCATTGCATCCACGGACAAAGGGGAAGCATGCCTACCTGTGATGTTAGATCTGTCAACCAAATTCAATACAGTCAATCACTGCAAGCCAGTCTAAACTCTGGAGCATCGCATGTGTTTTCAAAGGAATGTACTGAAATGACTTGCCTCTTTCCTCTCTGACAGATACTAAGTGATAATGTTGGGATAATAGACCTGTGCCAACGCTGAGTTATTATTCTGCATCCCACATGGATCAATTCTAGCTCTTATATAATTCAGTCTGTACATTGAGGCTCTGAGTCTGATCTTGTGCTGGGCATAGTTCGCGAAGTAGCGCTACGCGAAGCTACGCGAAGTGCACTTTGCACTACGCGAGCTACGCATAGCACTACGCGAACTGCGTAGTGCGCTGTTCGCGATGATTGCACAGTGCCGGATGCTTGTCCGCACTGTGCAATCATTGAAAACGGCATCTTGCACAGTGCGAGCTGTCTTTTACTGCCGCTCGAGTAGATTTTTACTCGAGCGGCAGCTTCTCAACGCGGACTGGTAGTTTCTCATCGCGAGCGGTCGCGAGCATACGCGACCACTCGCAATGAGAAACCTGACCTCCCCGCGTTGAGAATCTCGCCGGGAGGTTTATTTTCCACGCTCGCGATCGGCAAATTGATGTTGCTGATCGCGAACGAGGAAAAAGTCTCGCCGGGATGTCATTTTGCTTGCTCGCGGTCGCCAACTTGACATTGAGGACCGCGAGCAAGCAAAAAATGACCGCTGCACTACGCTACGCTACGCGTGTTTGCACTGTGCTACGTGCAATTCGCGTAGTGCGAAGTAGCGCAAACTTCGCAAACTACGCGAGCGTAGCGTAGTGCTTTGCCCAGGGTTAGTCTGATCCACAATGAGGCAGGCATCACCAATGACAGCTGTTCCTAAAAACTTTAAAATTATCAAGGACATCTTCACTTTGAAAAACTGGCATGCACAGGTAGAAAGGTGGATGCCAGATACATTTCTACTATTAAAGCCCCCAAAACAGAATTCCTCCCCCTCTCACCCTCTACCAAGAACAAACTCAACCCTGCCATCCTATAACTGGATGGATTCACCCCTCTCTTTTGCCTTCTCTCTTTCGGTTTGCACTTGATCCAAATCTCATACTATAGACATAAACAAGGTGCCTAAAGCATCAAACGTCTATTTGCATGTCCTGAAAATATCTGTTAACCTATCACCCAAAGCGCCTAAAAACAGCTGTCCACTCCTTGGTCATAGCCAGATTAGACTTTGGAAAAGCCATCATGAATAGGGGAACCAAATATCCATGTTCCACCAAATAAAGTGCTGATGATCTTGGTGACTAGCAAATTCGATCATATTACTTCAATATCATATGAGCTACACTGGCTCCCCACCATGGAAATAACATTTGAGCAGTGTACCTATATTCACATTTAGATATATGATTGATTAGTCCTCTTTTGTTTAGGCCATAGATCCCAAATTCGGAGTTCCCCCTGAAGAAGAGTTCACCAAGACTCGAAATGCTTTTGAAATTTATATAAACTTGAAAGCGTGGAATATGTTTAACATTTTACGAATTTTCAAACTATCACAAAACTAAATGAAGAATGAAGAACTGTAGAAGCATAATTACACATTTGTACGCAACAGCAACAAAGAAAATGAATTACCGCCTGAAGGGTTCTTTGTGCTGACTGGCCTTAACTTCCACGCACTGGGTGACACACATTGGTTATAGCCCAGCTAGGGCTAGTACTGTGCGTCTGGAGGAATACTGCTACTGATGCTTACTTATTCACATTAAAACAACAGTCCACATAAAGAAAGATTGTGCCACTTTCCTGGGGCAGTTAACTGGAACACAATAAGGAGGGAAAGGTTGATAGCATGCCATGTAATGTTTTGGTAGGCACATTATTAGGCATGCATTGAGATTGGCAAGCATCATAGTATTATGATCAGATTGCAGTCTATGTCTCACATTGCAACTGTTTACTCAGAAAATGTCATTCTACAATGGAATATCATGGTATAGATGTGTACCTCAAAATAATCCTCTCCATGGTCAAGGAGGAAGGCCAAGATACATCGCTCCGATCATTTGACAGTATAATGTGCCTTGCCTTCTTTCTCCCAAAGAGAAATAATGTATGCATGTTCCACCGATATTTTGTGTATTGCCAGCATCTGGTGTGCCTACCTCTTCAAGAAGTTCAGAAACAACCTCCATGCTCTCCTTGTAGATGTGAAACAGTTTCGGATGGCTCCTGTAGAAGTTGAGTACAGCACAAAGGTGATGGATGGATGCTTGCAAAAGTCTCTGCCACTGGCAATTGTTTGGGGCCACCAGTCGTCCACATTTAGATGTTGAGCCTGCGACTGACACTTGGCCTCAATTCCCTCAAGTTCTGCCCTTTAGAAGGAATCTGCAGATATCACTGTTACCACCAAGGCCATGATCATTACACTAAGCAGTAGTGTCTCTTGGTTAACGTAGAACGAAGGAGCCCCCGCATTTCAGGAGATGCTTTATCAAAAGCATGATAACCAATGTGAACAAGACAGAGAGCAGTGCATTCAGATGGGACAAACAAGTTACCTGTTACCAAAGAATAATGATGTGCAACAGCTGTGACCAGAAACAGTTCAGCTCTAATATGAGCCAAGGGTCTCAGTTATCTTTACTAACCAGGGGCATGAGCAGGCTGAATCAAGAGAGGCACAATCATGTTAAGCTGCCGACTTTCCTAAAAGGCAGGGAAGAACGCATTTTCCCTGGCCCTCAGATGGTTTATAGATAAGCCAGCAACCTTAATTTTTAGGTTGAGTCTATAGTGTGCATGTGCTGTCTGCAATACCTGCTGTCATAAATAATACCACTCTATTCCCGCCTGCTACTTACTATTAACTCAACTCCTGCGTCGCTCTTCTTTTCTGCCTCCTCACTGTTACAGGCAGGGATACTCACTTCCGTTGTTCAGCAGACGAGTACCGGCTAAGTACAGTGTTGTCACGCTTGCCGTGTTTTTCTGTTGTCTTAACAGAAATATATATATTTTTGATTGTAGCTTTTTGCCTATTGTTTGCAGCATGTTGTTGCACACGTCATTGCCAAGGCACCAAAACACAGCAACAAAACAAATGTTCTCTTCACCTGTGACATTCAAATGGGCATTTTTTTAAGGCTATGGTAATATTTTATCTCCCCTAGAGGTCGGTTTTTAGCACTATTTGGCCTAGCTCCTAATGATAAAATCCTAGAATTTCTCTGACATTGTGGCTGACTCAAAATATGCGTGGCGTGTTTTAAAACCATGTTTGATGTTATGATGGGTACTTACTCATCGTGAGTACTTTGCCTGATGCAAAGCGGCAAATTAAACATGCAAAAGGTGTATCATGTCAAAAATGTATCCTTGTGGAGCGCTAAAATTACTTTACGCCGCTTCCCTTTTAATGTATGCAAAGAAGGCATGTCAGGGGCTGAACACAGCGCGAAAAACATCAGTTTTGGTGCACAGCCAGAACTACTAAACTTGTGTGATCTGGTTTTGCGCCAAATCCAAGCGTCAAGTGAAATGAGCTGCAAGCAAGGCGTCAAGCAGTACTTCGCCTGATATGCTTATGTGCAGCATGCGTGCTTTAACCTAAAACGCACATTTTACATGTATGACTACTGTGCTATTGTCTACACATTGCAATTTATACTGTAGGGTGTACTTTGCGTACAAATCATAAGCTCATT
The DNA here is from genome assembly GCA_963921515.1 of Calotriton arnoldi. NCBI lineage: Eukaryota > Metazoa > Chordata > Amphibia > Caudata > Salamandridae > Calotriton > Calotriton arnoldi. The sequence goes on from CAWUFW010009793.1 coordinate 365,322, forward strand.
GATTTTGCAGCTGATGGAAATGTTTTTGATGCCTGATTTCACCCTATAGAGTAGCCTCGCATTTGGGAGCATTTACAGTTCCCGCTACCACTTCTGCTTGTGGGCTCAGCAGACACACCTAACCCTGGAGGGGGAGAGTCTGCCTCCACATCACCTGAGTGTCTGCACTGGGAGAGGTGGGGTTATGCAGGCAGTATTCCAGGGAGCAATGTATTGTGCAAGCATACACATTTGAATAGGAACTCCCTGCAAAGCACACCACTGGATACTATATTAGGGTTGTATGATAGAAGCACGAATGGTTTTCCCATGTGTGCCTCTACCATGCAGCCCAACCACAAATGCGTCTTAACCATGCATTCCTTTACCACGCATGCCTTTACCACGAAATTTCGTGGTATAGGCATGAATGGTAAAGGGGTATGTGTGGCTAAGGTCGCCACTACATCGCCTCCCCCGATCACCCCCCATCCCTGCCCCCTGCACAGTCCCTTTAACTACCCCAACCCCTTCCACTGCCCTAAAACTTACCCTGACCCCCCAACATTAAAAACTACCCCAACTACCCAGTCCCCTCCCACTGCCCACTGCCCTAAGGCCTAAACCCTACACTACCCCGAACCCCCTGCCCCCACCATCCCTTAAACTACCCCAACCCCTTCTACTTCCCTAAAACCTACTGAAAAGAGGTCACAGCAATCGTGGTAAGGTGAATTCCTTTATTAAAGCAGGAGAAGTAAGGAGTAACGACCAGCCAGAGCAACAGCACCATAAACTGCCGTTCTGACCGTTCCACATGCCACCATTCTAAGCTGGAACGATAATGGTGGCATGTGCACTTAAAGTTACACGAACCCCTAAACAAGCACAAGACCCAACACATCTTTCCCTTAACCAAACAAACATAACAAAGTTATTATGAAAATAAATCAAAAACAGCAAAATGCAATGCAAGAGAATAAACTATCATTACATTCAAAAATTTCTAGACATTAATATTTGACATAATCTTTTAACCAAATTGAAGGCTTCTTCTCTCTTACAGAACTTCTGGATTTAGATTCGCTTTGACCAGAAATAGGGCTATTGTGAGGAAAATCTACATCAACACTTCCATATGAATTCTGTTTGGATAATTTCTCCATGTTCCACCATTTGCCATCATTTAACTTAACAGACCTGTTCCTTGTGAAAATGATTTGTTTTGGACACGAAAACTTAGAATGACCCTTGGTGATATGACCAGGTAATTTTACCTTGACCCAATCCCCTACCTTAAAATCAAACTGTTTTCTTCCTTTCATGGGCTCATTGGTGGTATATTTATTCTGGGCTTTAAAACATTCAGTCTTCACTAAGTCACGGTTGACCTTTGGAACATTAAGATCTTGCATCCATGGCCTAACCAACTTAGATGCTGCAGATCTTCCCTTTAATAATGTGAAAGGCGAGACTTTTGTTACAGCATTAGGTGTGGTACGTAAGGCCCACAATAAATTGGAAAGTTCTTTCCTCCAGTCTAAACCATTCACCACAGATAACTGAATGCTATCTTTGATAACTCTGTTGCAGCGTTCCACTAAACCATTGCTGCGGGGATGATATAGAGAAGTGGTGATGTGTTTGATGCCCCAATGAGATAAAAAATCTTGAAACTCCTTGGATACAAATTGTACCCTGTTATCCGTGACTAATTCAACTGGAGCACCTTCCTTTAAAAATAGAGATTCCAGAAAATTAATTACTTCAACTGTAGTTGCCGATTTCACAAATTTAACTTCAGGCCACTTAGTACCATAATCCATTAACACCAAACCAAACCTACTTCTCTCGTCCAATACATACATTGGACCAATGATATCAAGGGCTAATTTAACCCAAGGTTTGTCAGGAACGGGAATCGCTTCAATGGGACTAGGAAATGTCACCTGAGATTTGTCACTGGTTGCACATGATATACAGTCCCTTACAAAATGTTCCACAGAACGATCCATACCAGGCCACCAGAATACTTCCCTAAGTCTTCTCTTCATCGCTCTCATGCCTATGTGACCTTCATGAGCCAGGATTAAGATTTTATTCTGAAGAGACTCTGGTACAACCAACAAATCCGTTCTTTTAAGAATACCTGACTGCAAATTTAGTTCGGGAAAAACATGCTTAAAAGAAGCTACATCTTCATGCTTAGGCAACCAACCTTTACCAAGCATTGAAATTACAACTTGCAGCAACACGTCATCCTGAACCGCCGATTTCCATTCCTCTTCTGAAATGCATGAAAAACTGGAATCGACTAATGAAGCTACAACGCAAAACTCCTCCTCCTTCTGTTCACAAGATTGGTCAATTACTAAAGGCAATCTAGACAAACAATCTGCAAAAATATTCTTAACACCAGGAATATATTCTAACTGAAACTGGAACTCCATCAATCTAAAGTGCCATTTGGCAATGCGAGGAGTGGCATTACCAGCTCCTTTGGTGGTAAGTAAATTAACCAATGGCTTATGATCCATCCGAATAGTGAATTCAGAACCCCACAAATATTGTCTGAAATGATCCACACACCACCAACAAGCTAACGCTTCCCGCTCTATCACGGAATAAGTGGACTCTGCACCTCTCAATGTACGTGAAGCAAAAGCTACTACCTCTTCCTTTCCCTCTCTGACCTGTAGTAGAACAGCCCCTAAACCATATTGACTGGCGTCGGTGACTATAATGGATTTATCATGTGTGTCAAACGGTTGAAGAGGAATGGCCATGCTCAGTTCTAGTTTAATGGACTGAAATTCTTTTTCTAGTACAGATGACCAAATAAATTGTTGGTTCTTTTTCATTAATGATCTTAAATTGTGTGTCTTGCTACTACAATTAGGAATGAACCTGGCATAAAATTCTAACATGCCAAAAAATGATCTGAGCTGATCTTTGTTCTGTGGAGAAGGAAACGATTTTATAAACTAATCTTCTTTAGGTTCAACACCTTTGGCAGAGATTTTATAACCAAGATAATTTACTTCATTGACCGCAAATTTACATTTTTCTGCTTTTAAGGTTGCACCATGGTCTGTTAAAATGGATAAAACAGTGGCTAACGTCTTGTCATGTGACTCTAAATCTTTAGCGTGAACCAAAATGTCATCTTGAAAACATTTTACATTAGGTACATTCACAAAAATAGATTCCATTACTCTTTGGAATACAGCTGATGCTGACGCCAATCCAAAAGGCATTCTTTTGAATCTGTATGCACCCATTGGAGTGACAAACGACGTAAGATGACGACAGTCTTTCTTCAACGAAATTTGATGATAAGCTGATGACATGTCTAAGGTAGTGAATACCTTAGCATCTTTAAGTGACGTTAGCATTTCTGTGATGTTCGGTAGAGGATGCCTATCTACCCATATCTTGTCATTCAAGTCTCTCAAGTCTATGCACATCCTGAGGGTACCATTAGGTTTCCTGGCTAAACCACTGGAGAAAGCCATTCGGAGCTCTCTATGGACTCAATGATACCTTGACTGCAAAGAGATTCAAGTTCATTAGACAATTCCTTCTTCATGGCTAGAGGAACTCGTCTACATTTGTGCACAATGGGTTGAATACCTTGCTTAAGAATAATCTGATGCGAAAAACCCTTTATTTTACCTAGAGTATCACTGAATACAGAAGGAAAGGAAGATTTCCAATCATGGGAGTCTACAGTGCTTACAGATGCAAAATGGTCTCTAAGCAAAACCTGTTCGGAACTATTGGGATCTAAAATGATTCCTAAATTTTTCTGTTCCAACCAGCCAAGGAGGGATGATTTATCTTCAGCAACATAGACAGTGGCAGTAGTACAATTATTTTTAAACGTTAAAGTGCAATCAAATTCCCCCAAGACTTGAACAGGCTTACCACCGTAAGCTACTGGTTTAATCAAAGATTTCCTCAAAGGAATATCAGTTAATTTGCACCATTCTTCAGGACCAATTAGTGTGAAAAATGAACCAGAATCAGCCATCATGGGAATGTAACTGCCATTTACACCAATTTGACAGTATGGTCGTTTTACGGTGTTGGATTGAAGTTTTAAAACAAGAGAAGCATTTTCAGAAAAACTTGGATTAGAGAATGTGCTATTTTGTAATGCATTATCATAAACATCCATAACATTTACTATTTGAGATTTGTTCATCAAATCTTGAGCTGTACTAACCATGTTAGAGGAAGATAACATCATAATTTCATTGCCATCCTCACTATCGGAATTGTGATCAGTTTCAGGTTTGGCTTCAATTGAAAGAACTTTTTTAGCGTGATACTTAGCATTGGAATAACTAGATTTCGATTTGCAAACTTTGGTGAAATGACCTTTCTTTTTGCATTTAACACAAAATTTATCTAATGCAGGACAAAAAGGAGCATTACCCAAATGATTTCTACTGCCACATCTATAGCATTCAAACGTTTTTCGTTTGTCATAGTTAGTTTCTTTTTGACTACAGCTTTATCAAGGGCAAGAGCATGTATTTTGGTATCTAAAGCTATTTGATCCATATATATAGCTGTGGATTCCATATTTTTGCTATTTCTAGGGCTTTGTCTAGAGTTAAATCTTGTGTAGTTAATAACTTTTCTTGAACCTTTTTACTATTAGTTTTCTCAACTAATTGATCTCTCAACATTTCATCTTGAAAGGTTTTGTAGTCGCAGGTGGAAGCTAAAACTCTAAGATCACTTACAAAAGTATCAACAGGTTCACCAGGTAACTGTTTCCTCATATAAAATTTGTGTCTCTCCATAATAATGTTACGTTTCTTTTTAAAACTGGTGTCTAACATTTTTGTGGCTGATGAATACTCATCAACAACGTCACCTTCGCCCATGACTACAGTATGAGGTAAATGTTTCAAAACTTTTCTTCCTTCAGTGCCTAAGGAGTGACGCAGTAAAGCAAATTTTTTCTTTTGAGTGAAAACTTCAGCTTCAATGGCTTCTAAATAAGCCTCGAAACCTTCAAACCATAACTCCCATTCTACAGGAGGTTCACCTGGAGTGGCAAGAAAAGGAGATGGAGGCAGTACAGATTGCTGCATGGTGCCAGTTGAAATACAATGCAATTAACAATAAACAAAAGAAAAAGAAAAAAAACAACTTGAAGGATGCAAGTATTAATACAGCAAATAATGATGAATCAGATGAAAGCTGTGCACTTCAGCGATGTAAAAACCTGAATGCACGATGTACAAGGTCATAAAGGCACTTTGCAGAACCAAAATGTACTTATTTAAAGCTGTGCAAATCAGCGTTGAATAGTAAGCTGTTTGCACGATGGCAGAGTAATCCACTCCTTGAATGCCAGCTGATGAGACAAAGAATAAAGTCTCTTTAAAGATGGCCGCCACAACGTGATGTGTAGCTCTGTGAAATTCGTGCTGAGCAATACAAACATAAGATGCCCAAATTAATATGCGAGGCAGGGTTGCAGGGAACCAAATGGTACTTGTTTACAGCTGTGCGAATCAGCGTTGAATAATTAGCTGTGCGCACGATGGCAGAGTATCTAATCTTTGAGTGCCAGTTGAAGAACAAAGTCTCTTTCAAGATGGCAGCCACAACGTGACGTGTAGCTCAATGAAATTCGTTGCTAGGCAATGAAGATCAACACAGCTCTGCGCTGCGTGGTGAAACGTCGGGTTGACGTAGAGCAAAACTCCGGATCAACGCGCATAGGGGAGCGCGAGAACACCTGAGGTGGCAAGCTGAGCACGAGCGGTCTGGATTGGGTTTACAAAGTCACGAAAGTCATGAAAACCTACCAGACTCAGCACAGATTCCGAGGAATGCTCTTTCGTACCTTCAACGACGCTCACTTGTATATTTTCATGAGGAACTGCCAAGTCTTCCGAAGCGGAGCGGAGAACACGAACCAGTCGCGAACAAGTTCTCCTCTGCTGTCAGGAAGCTTCCAGCCGGTCCAGGGTCCAACTCCGGTCGTCGCCAGTGAAAAGAGGTCACAGCAATCGTGGTAAGGTGAATTCCTTTATTAAAGCAGGAGAAGTAAGGAGTAACGACCGGCCAGAGCAACAGCACCATAAACTGCCGTTCTGACCGTTCCACATGCCACCATTCTAAGCTGGAACGATAATGGTGACATGTGCACTTAAAGTTACACGAACCCCTAAACAAGCACAAGACCCAACACCTACCCCGACCCTCCACCCTAAAAACGAACCCAACTACCTATCCCCCTCCCACTGCCCTAAGGCCTAAAACCCTGCACCCTAACCCACACTACCCCACCCTCGCCCCCCTGCGCTGTCCCTTAAACTACCCCACCCCTTCCACTGCCCTAAAACCTGGCCTGGCCCCTCCTAGCCCTAAAAACTACCCGAACTACCCATTCCCTCCAACTGTTTTAAGGCCTAAAACCCTATACTACCCGGCCCCGCTCCCACGCTGTCCCTTTAACTACCCCAACCCCTTCCACTCTCCTAAAACCTACACCGACTCCCCACCCTAAAAACTAACCCAACTACCCATTCCCCTCCCGCTACCCAAAGGCCTAAAACCCTGCACCCTAACTTACTCTATCCTGACCCCCACACCCCTGCGCTGTCTCTTAAACTACCTCAACCCGCTCCACTGCGCTACAACCTAACCCGACCCCTCCAAGCCCTTACAAAACCAGCACCACTTACCTCACCACGGCGTCTTCCTGCTTCCGTCTTCCCTGCAGCTAGACCGCACACTGCAAGGCACACGCGTGGTTAAGGCACGCGTGCTATAGCTTGCATAGTCGGAACACTCGTGGTTCAGACCACGGTGTTCCGGCTGTTTGCCATACATTAGCAGTGATGCAGCGCGTACAATAAAACTATTCTCCTCCTAGGTTACTTATAGGTCATCCAGGGGCAAACTATATTTCTCATATCCACATGACGATGGGGCCCATAAACATCGTCTAACACACACGCACACTCCTGGATTTCCTTTACACCTTTGTGAAATTCTGTACTCCTAGGAGAAGCATGAGATCTAAATGGAGAACACCATTTTATGTACCGCTGGAAGAGCCAGGATATCTTATTACCTTATTTTGTCCCTTTCTTTTAGTTATTTCTTAAGATATTCCTGCTTATTGTTTGTCGATGAATCATTCATTTAAGAAATTAGTTCATAGTGATTAAGACCAGCTGAATCACAATAACCAATTACTTATGTCACAATCATTTAGGAAAATAACCACTGAGTCATTTTGTGTTTAAAGAATCTTAAATTTTATATAATTTAAAAAGCATGAAAAGAATTTTAATACTTTATTCAATTATTCATTCTTAAATTCACAATTTTATTAAGCATAATCAATTTATTGCAGAAAGGAAATTTTGTCATGAAGCCAAAATCCTAATTACCTGCCTAGCTTCCTAATTTAGCCTAATGATTTCTAACCTAAGTTAGGAATTAGAAATAGCCTGATTCTCATACTCAACTGTAAAATAAAGACAGCAACAGCAACTTCAGCTCGTCAGCATCAGCTACCTGCAACCCGTCTCCTCTAACAGTCTTTCAGCATCTCCCGCTCAGTAAGGGATCGATCAGGACCACCCAGCACTGGAAGCCACCAACACGACTCTTCAACTCCTCTCCTGACTGTGACTGCAACCACGACTGACATCAACTGACCCCCTCCCACTAAGAGTAGGCCCTCTTATACCCTAATTCTAACTTTGCTAACTAACTGTTGCAACATTAATATCACGCTTTTCTTTCATTGGTCCATGCATGTCAGCTTATTCATTCTTTAATCAAGTTCTCTTGGATTCAAGGGTCCTTGGATCATTTCCTTTCCCATACGCTTAAACATTTCCATCCGATTCGATCAGTTCATTTGTAACTTCTTTCGACACATTCGAGAACTCCGCAGTCATTGTCCTTTCTCTTAGACTTGTTTCCCACGGGCTCTCTGCTGATCATCATGGCACACTATCAGTTCAATTAGGTCACACCAGCCTTGACCATTTCTTGCATCCTAGCCTCTCAGAAACATCACGAGGTTCCGGATTTCTCCAATTTCATCCCGTATCACGTGTCCCCTTGCGCCTGCGCACATCTTCCCACTGGCGGCCATTTTATATCGCCACTCGGTTATACTTTTAGAAGCACTAATTTGAGGTAAACAAAACATAATTAAAATAGAGAAAAATATCCCTTTCGTTTCCCTCCCGTCTCACGTACCCCAATTAGTTGTTACCTAGCAGAAAGCAACATTTAAGCTGTTCCTTACTTACCATCACTATTGTTTTTGCAACGACACATTTTTATTTCTATGAAGCACGAACATGCATTTATTTTTACTTAGTACGCTTTTTTATTTTTACGTTATAATTAGACACACGGACATTCATTAATAGATTATTTAGCACATACATCGGCATATTACCATTCCCACACATACTGTGTTGATTAATACATTTAAACGAACATTTTATTTAATTAATTATAACAATTTGTTAGGGGTTAAATTTTTTATTTTCCCTGCTCCATCAACTCCCCCTTTGGTGATTTTTAAATCACCACATAAAACCCAAGTCATACTTCTTTTCAGGCAGCATGTCTTTCATCCTTTGCTTTCTGTTATTTATACATCTGTTTCTTCTTCATCTTGCCTTTTAGTCTCTTTGTACATGCTTTCTTTCATTTTCTCCAACTCAATTTCACCCATTTCTCTCTCTCTTTCTCTCATTAATCTGTTATTTCTTCTTATCTTATTCTGTCTTACTTTTCTCTTTATACATGTTATTACTATTTTCAATATCATGGCTAACAATATTACTATAGTTGCTACTATTATAACTTTCCCTATCACTAGTCTACTCATCCTAGTTAACCAATTCGCTACTGAGGAAAACCCTCTACCAAGTTTTCCCAAAACACTTTCAACCTCCAGTGGAACTAATTCTTTGTGCAAACTTGTAATATTTGTAATATACTTCTGTATATTTTCACTGTTATCAGGAATGTAAGTACAACAATGTTGGACTTTCAACATTCCACAGACTCCACCCTCTTTTGCCAAAAGAATATCAAGGGCAAGCCGATTTTGCATCACCATAGCTCTCATGGCAACCATTTCGGTATTTACCATTAAGAACCCTCCCGCAGTATCTGTAGACAAACGATATACTACTGTGGATAACTTCCGAATTTTAAATGCATTCAAAGATATTCCCACTGCTGGTATCAATGCTCCAAAAATATCACCTACAATTTCTGAAAAACTTTCCCTCTTTCTACGTGTAAATCTATTAATCATCTTGTATGTTCCCTTTTCTTCTCTGTCCATGTGAAAATTTTTGGAAAGACCAGGCCTACATAGCAAGTTCCATACCAATGGTCCGGTAACCTGTAATAAGCTCTATTCCCACAAACATAATAGATACCTGGAAATATTGGGTCCTTTCCACCTTTGAATCCCCAACCTCCCAGAATTTGATAATTGTCATGGCAGATACTGGAACCTACAAAGTAATTGTCATAGACTGTCTTATTTCTCCTAATGCACAACTTTCCTGTTTGCGGCCAGTCTAATGTCATTGCTGCATTTATCTTTTTCCCTTCATGATTTCCTTCCTCAAACGTCCATAAGCGTTTTCCTTCCTCTTTTATTGCTTCTTTTTGAAATTTCATTCTTCTTTCTTCAACCATTTCTAAAAATACTTTTTCTTCTTTCTTTAACTCACAGGTAAGGTTGTTACTAACTATTTCTTCTAACGTTAATTTTCTATGTTCTAAAAAAAATTCTCCTAAAACTTTTGCTGGTTTTACTTTGTTAAGTTCTGGTACTACTGGAATGTTTGCAAAAATCTTATCTATATCAGTATAATAAGATTCTAATCTACCTGTTTTATAAAATAAACTCGCTATTACACTACATGTTATTCCATAAGTCAGAGGTAGGTGATGATAAGTCACACCTTCTGATACTGATGCAGGCAATTGCATACAAACATAACAATCTCTTACGTCCATTGTTTCTACGTACTCATACAACAATTTTGTAAAAACATTCTTTGAAAAATCTGTTACTGACCTATCCTTATGCAACTCTGCACTACTTCTTAAAATAACTGGTTCTTTAATACTAGTTTCTTTTTCTAGTTTAGTATCATTTTTTGCTTCTATCACAGCTACACTAATAGGAATTGTGATTGCTAAAACTATCCATATGGTCATTAATAACCCTGTACAAAAGCAGCACATTTTGCACCATCTCTTTATAAATTCACATTTATCTCTTCTATCCCTATTATTTTCCATTTTTCTTTTTCTATTTGTTAAGTTTCAGAAAATTGTGTCACTACACCTCAGAAATGACTTAGATGCCACTCTGCTTTCAAAAAGTCTTTGCTTGGTACTTTCTTTTAATTCTCTCCAGAATTCTTTCGTTGTCACATCCGGTGATTTGTCACATCCAGTAAAATTGTCATGTCCGGCAGAAGCACTATAAGTCTTCACTTCAGTTTTGTTGCATCTCACCTTTTCCCATCCGACTTCTCAGTCTCTGGTTTCCGTGAGTGTTTTCTTCTTCTTCTTTGTAATCAGTTAGTGCAATATACAGCCACTCAGGTGACTTACATTTTGAATTCACTTTCTTTGTCCTTTTGGACTTTTTGTAATCTTTTTCCACTGGGTTTTTCTTGTCCCTTTTGACTTGTTACTTCATTTACTTGTTCAGCACCTTCGTCTTCCGCTCTTATTATTCTATATCTCAATTTTCTTACATAGCTGTTGGGCCAATTATCTCCTTTTCTTGGCCTTTTGGCTTCACCTTCTCTTTCTTCTCTTTCTGATTTCCAATTTCTTTTTCTTGATTCAGTCTTTGCTTTTTCCTCTCCTCCACTTTCTTCTGTTTCTGTTTCAACTGTCTCACTATTGTCTCTTATTTTGAAACTTATAATCTCGTCATCTCCTACTGGTGGATCTGTCTTCTCCTTTTGGTTTTCCCTTATTACTGTCCCTCCTCGGTGTTTTTCCGATTTGGTGTTTTTCTCCTTTTCTGTTTCTAAATTTCCCTGTTCTTCTATTTCTCTATCTGTCCCTATTGCTCCTCGGGGTTCTTCTCGATTTTCTAATCTTTTGTGTACTTCTTTCCCTACTTCATCTATTAATATTGTTTCTGAAGGAGTTCCACCATAACTTGTACCTGGTTGTTCATCTAACTCAATTTCTTGCTCAGTTTCTTCTCTAATTGATTTATAACCCCAAGTTTTCCTTAGGAACTCTTCACGGTTTTCAACTGAATCATCAGAGTCTGAAGTTGTGTCAGATATTTCCAGATGTCGACTTACAGGTCGATCTTCAGGTTCTGGAATTTCTGAATTTCTTTCTTCTTCTTCTTCTTCTTCTTCTTCTTCTTCTCTAGAGGTACTTGCAGTTGGGGTTTCCAGATGTCGACTTTCAGGTCGATCTTCAAGTTCTGGCACCCTTTCCTTTATCTTTGTTGTCCCAGCCGTTAAACCTTTATCCCACACTTCCAGACGCCGACTCACATGTCGATCTGTAGGTTCTGGAACTCTGATTGTGTGGCTGGCATGAACCCAGTTCTTCACTCCTGCACACTTGACGGCAGTCGTTGTCACTAGGATTACCTGTCTTGGCTCGTCCCAACGCGGAACTAGACAGTTTCTTCTCTTGTGGACTTTTATGCGGACCCAGTCTCCTGGATTCAAGTCGTGGGCTGGTTTTCTTTCAAGAGTGGTCGCATCCGGTCCAACCTGATGAAACACAGAACGCACCACATCAGCCAGTCCCTTGCAATAATCCAGTACTAGATCATCAGTTATAGTTAATAACTTGTTGACGGGTACGTGTGCTTGTCTCATTGCTCGTCCCATGATCATCTCATGAGGACTGAGTCCCGTTTTCTTTTCAGGGATGCTTCTGATGGTCATCAGAACAAGAGGCAGTGCATCCGGCCATTTGAGTCCTGTAGCTTGACACATTTTTCCCAATCTGTTTTTAATCGTTCCATTAATCTGCTCTACTACCCCAGAAGCCTCTGGTCTGTAAGCACAATGTAGTTTTTGTTTAATACTCAGTGCTTCACAAATCAATTGGATCAACTCATTTTGGAAATGTGTTCCTCTATCTGTCTCAACCGTGACTGGAAAACCATACCTTGGAATGAACTCTCGCAGCATAAGTTTTGCCACTGTTGTTCCATCATTCCTTCTTGTGGGGTATGCCTCCACCCAACGAGAGAACAAACAGACGACCACTAGAACATATCTTAATCTGTTACTAGGGGGCATCTCGATAAAGTCCAATTGCATTCTTGTGAATGGACCTCCTTCTCGTCCTATTGTTCCTAGACTCACTACTGTTTTTCTTCCTGGGTTAAACTGTTGACAAATAAGACATCTTTGACAAAGACTTTCAGCAATGGCTCTGAATTTTGGGTTATACCAGGTTTGTCTAAAAAGTCTAATCATTGCATCTCTCCCAATATGAGCTTGTCCATGGTACATCCGTGCCATGTCTGCAATCATGCTATCAGGCATAACTGGTCTTTCATCTCTGTATACCCACACACCATTATTTTCCTGTCTTCTACATCCTGCTTTTATCCAGTAATCTTTTTCCTCATCTCTTGCTGTTTCTTGTAACTGCCTTACTTCATCCCATGTTTCGACTGTATTAGTGAAAAGCAAAGGACAAGAGACATGTTCCCTTTCTCTATTTTTGTTCAGTGACGCCATGTTTTCCGCACAATATCTAGCGATCTCATCAGCATAATTATTGCCGACCGCTATGTAGTCTTCGTTTTCTTATGCGCCTTGCACTTCACTACAGCTATTTGTTTAGGCAACTGTATCGCCTCAAGCAGTTTTTTAACATAATCTCCATTTCTGATAGGTGTTCCTGCAGATGTCAAAAATCCTCTTTGTGACCAAATCTGACCAAAATGCGTGTACGATGCCGAAACCATATTGGCTATCGGTCACAATCGTGATTCGTACAATTTTCCCCAATTTACATGCTTGAATCAAAGCAATTAGTTCTGCAACTTGGGCAGACCTAATTCCTTTCAGACAAGACGCTTCCATCACAGTTGCCACTGTGCATACTGCGTAAGCTGCGCTTAACACTCCTTCTTTTGTGCGTAAACATGAACCATCTACAAACATGACATAATCCGATTCCTTTAACGGTTCATCTTTTATGTCAGCTCTTGGTTTTGTGCAATATTCCAGCACATTCAGACAATCATGATCTACTTTGTCTTGTTCAATTATACTCTCTTCATCTGGCAATGATGTAGAAGGATTTACATTTATGCATCTATCTATGGTCGCATTTTCAGCACTCAAGATGACTTTTTCGTACTTAGTCAGCCGACTATGTGTCATGTACTGTGTTTTTGTTCTTGTCAAAAGAATTTCTACTGAATGGGGAACATACACTCTCAGTGGATACCCCATCACTATACCTTCACTTTGTTCCAGACTTACACAAGTAGCAGCAACTGCTTTCAGACACCCAGGCAATGCTTTTGCTATAGGATCTAAAACAGCTGAAAAGTAAGCGATTGGCCTTTTCATGGTCCCGTGTTTTTGTACCAGTACTGAAAATGCACATCCATCTCTTTCACTGCAGTACAACTCAAAATCCTTCTCATAATCAGGCATGCCTAAAGCAGGGGCCTCACACAGTTTCTTTTTCAATTCTTTGAAAGATTTCATTTCTTCTTTGTTTAACTCAAAAGGGTCCTTTACATCTTTCTTTGTCAATTTTTGTAAGGGTTTTGCAATCAAAGAAAATCCACTTATCCACTGTCGACAATATCCAACCAGTCCCAAAAACATTCTTACCTCTCTTTGAGTCATTGGTGCTCTCATTCCTTGAATCATTCTTACTCTTTCTGTCGCTATTTTCCGCACTCCTTTCTCAATTTTATGCCCTAAATACTGGACTTCTTTCTGACAAAACTGCAATTTTGAAGGGGACACTTTATGTCCTCTTTTCTCCAAATGGTTCAGTAAAGCAATTGTGTCACTTACACATGCTTCTTTAGTTTTCGATGCCACCAATAGGTCATCGATATACTGCACCATCACTGATTTTTCTGGCATTTTTAAATCTTCCAGAGATTTCTTTAGAATCTGATTAAAAATTGAGGGGCTTTCTGTATACCCCTGTGGAATTCGGCACCATGCCAAAATACGCTCTCCGAACCGGAATGCAAATGATGGCTGGCTATCTGGATGCAAAGGAATAGAGAAAAATGCGTGACACAAATCTATCACAGTGTACCACTCAGCTTCATGCGGGATTTGATATAGAATTACTGCAGGGTTTGGCACTATTGGACAACATGGTACAACTATTTTGTTGATCTTTCTCAAATCCTGTACTATTCTATATGTTCCATTTGGCTTTTTCAGTCCCATAATAGGTGAATTACATGGACTGCTCATGATTTCTTTCAGAATTCCCTGTTCAATCATCTTATTTATCACAGGAGTTATTCCTTCAATTATTTCTGGAGTTAATTTGTACTGTGGCGTGTTTGGATAAATTATCCCTTCTTTCACTGTTACTTTTACGGGATCAACTTCTCTCATTAATCCAATGTCCTCTCCTGTAAAATCCCACACACTTTCTTTTACTGTACTTTTCAGTTCTTCTGGAAGTTTTTCTGCATCAAATGCAGGAAATAAACCATTCGTTTCAGGTTCTTGATTCATCAAAGTTACTTTATACAAAACATCTTCATCTGAAGTCTGGAAACCTATTCCATCTGGCGTACAATAAATTGTGCAATTCATTTTGCACAAAAGGTCACGACCTAAAAGATTTACAGGACTACAATCGCACACTACAAATTTATGCATTTTGCTAAAAGAACCAATTTTTACTTCCACCAATTCAGTAAGTGGGGTTTTAATCTGCTGATTGGCTACTCCTACCACTTGGATGTATTCACCTGAGAGAGGAAGGTTTGGAATTTCCACTGATCTAACAGTAGAACGGGTAGCTCCAGTATCGACAAGGAATGTTACGTTTGCACCATTCACTTCTCCATCCACAAAGGGACCAGACTGATCTACCTCTAGAGTTGCGCCAAGCACGCACTCTTTCCCTCTCCTGCGCACCGTCAGAAACTTTCATCCGGGTCATCCTCACTCTGACGCAACCAATACTGAGAAATGTTAGCTGCTCGCGGCAACTGTGTTACCTGCTCTCCTCCGTAGAATCCTGTTTCTGTACTGTATTTTTGCTGGTAAACAGTGTTGGGAAGTGGTGGTTGTGGCACCTGACTTTGTTGAACAACTACCTCATTCTGCACCTGTGGAGTTAATGATTGATGTTCCGGATTAGGTTTAGGTGGGAACTTACACTCATTTCTCCAATGCCCTAATTTTCCGCAATTATGACATGGCCATTTCTTCTTTGCCTCTTCTAGACTCACTTGACCTTTTCCTTTACCTATGTTTGGTCGCATCTTATTCTGTCCTGATTCGTTTCCATTATTATTGTCCAATTGGGCTTCTTGTTTTTCTGCCACTTTCACTTGTGCCCACATTGCCTTTTCTTTCAACTTACGCTGTTTACTCTCTATTTCATCACTACAATACTTAGCATACCTCAGCACCTCATCTACACTTCCATTCTGCCAGTTTATCATATGTTGCTTAATCATATCGCTTATTTCTTGTTTCAGGCCAAACACAAATCGGTATACAAAATGACTCATGTCCTTTTCACTCAATTCCTCATAACCACTATACTGCTTGAAAACCAATAACAATCGCTCATAATATGCATGTACAGACTCCTTACTTTCCTGTGTAGTTCTATCAATCTTAACCCAATCTGTCTCTTTGGGAGGAATCTTATTCTTCAAAAAGGTAATCACCTTGTCGTATTTCTTCATCACATCTGGTCCTGGAGCTCCTGTCTTAGGATCTCTTGGATATTCTGTAGTTGGCCAGTCAACCGTAATCTTACATTCTGACCACAGATCCGTTGGTACCACTATGTCAAACAATCCATCCAAATCTATCCACAACACTTTTGAGACCTTTACAAACCTTTCTACTTGTCGGTACCACTCAACTGGCTTCTCTCTTAACTTTGGAAAGTCATTTGTAAATGACAGGATGTCCTGCCTAGTCCAGGGAACATGCACGTAACTACCACCTGGAGTTTCTCTCATAGGGTATTCTTTAGCAACAGGTTCTTTTTCTGTTATCATAAAAGCCAATGAACCTTTGTCTATACTTTTCTCATTCTTCTTTGTCCATCTAACCTTCCACCTGTCCACATCACCCCATTTTCTCAACAACACAATCAACTCCTTTATCTGTGTCAGCCTTCCTGCTGTATTCAAATTTTCAATATCTTTTTCACAAAAGTCTACTCTGTATGGTTTCTGCAATGTTTTTACTTTTGCAAAATCTATCCCAATCTCACTAGCCACTTCTTCTAGTTTGTCATGTAAATTCTTTGCCCTCCATGTTATACTTTTGCACAGAAACATTATTTCATCATCCTGATAATTTTTTATCTTTTCAGTACCAATCGTTCCTAGAATTAATTCTTCCATATCTATTTTCAATCTGATCACATCTAATGGTTTTTCTTCTGTTTCTTTTATTTTAAAAGCTTTCATCCACTCATTTAACTCATCAGGAGTCGGACCTATGGGAGTACTATTTATTTCTGTCCAATTTCCACTCTTTTCAGGTGTCACTGTTGCAGATTCAGTTACCATAGGTATTTTTCTACTGTTACACTCATTTATTGTCAAATTTTCAGGTGGACTTGGTCTGTAAGCACTAGCCAAATTGCTTGTACCTGGACTTGTTTCCATTCTTTCCTTTTCTCTCTGAAATTGTGAACTCAAGGGAATCACCAAAGATCGTTCATCAATTTTCTGATTCTCAAAAACTGGTATTACTGGACCTATTGTTACAGGCACAGTAACTGCTTCCATATTTTTCGTTAATTCTCTAATTTTCTCAGTTAGTTCTTTTGTTGTCCTTGCCAATTCGCTTGCATTTTCGCTTTCTATTCCCTCATTTTGAGAAGTTCTCATTTGTTCTTGTGACCTATTTACCTCATTTCTCTTTTCCGGACTTTTATTTCGCATAGTCTCTATTGGTGGCGCATTTGGTGTCACCACTGTAGAACTCTGCTGATACGGAGGTGGATTTCTATTTAATATATCTTCCAGCAATTCGTCATCCATTTCGCTCTCATGCATATACTTTTCTCTCTCTATATGTTTCTTTTTCTCAGTCCGTTTTTTCTTAGTCCCCTCCTCAACTGTAAAAGCTGGAAACAAACCTCCTGTCATGTTAGCACATCTCCATCGTTTTATTCTGTCCTCATGATTCATTCCCCACAATCTTCCGGGCACAAACTCATAACCTTTCATTCCTCTGAATCTTTCTCGCTCGTACATCTCATCTTCCCATTCTGTTAAAGCCTCAAACTGTGTCGGTCTAGGTCTAGGTTCCAATTTAAACATCTTTTCTCTTAAATTCCGTAAAACCGCTACATTAAAAGAACCATTTTCAGGGAAAGCCAATGCTCCATCATTCTTTGTATATTTTACCCAATTGTCCAACCATATGCACGTATGATATCCATATTTCAGCATCATGTGTGAAGCTGCTGATTTCGGCGGAGGAATTATTTGTCCCTCTCTAGTCACAACCTTTTTGTCTTTCTTAAAGAAATTCTTCAATTTCGTCGTCCATGACGTTCTCTCCCTTTCATACTCGTAATACGGCATGTTTTCTATTTTTCTTTTTACTCTAACGCTGTTTCTGTGTACGGAACTTCGACCAATTACAGCGCGACTCACACTAAAGTACCAATCAGAACAATTCCCACCGTCCGCGAACCAACCAATCCTAGCGCGGCACTTTTCTACGTCACTCCTGCTCTGTGTTCACGTGACTAGCGCACTATCCAATCCTAGCGCGGCACTTTTCCACGTCACTTCTACTCTTTACCCCTCCTTTACAAAATTTATCAGCAATTTTCTTTTCACTGTTTTCTTCGTTAGTTACAACAAATAAACAATTCCATAGTCTGATTCGCTAAACAAAGTGACAGCCTTGTCCTTTTACACAAGAATCCTGTTTTTCCAGTAGGCAGCGCTTACCTCTACCCTACCACAGAATTATTTACTCTCACCGATAAAGTAGCACTTCCCTCTACCTTACCCTTCTTTCAAACAAACAATTTACTCGTTTCTCTGGGGATAAGACACATGTGGAGACTAGGCTCCTGAGAATTAAGGCCAAAGTTTCACAAGTAAACGTGATTTGCTATTTCATTTACACACTTTTCACACAGAAATCCCTAACATAACACAACCTGCGTTATAACCAAAATGAATTCAGACCATGTACCAAATTCCATGTGACTTCTCTTGCCACACGTGTTCCACTTCCTACATCCCAGAAGCGTGAAAACTTACATATAACATAACGCGACTCAACATAAAGTGTTAGTCATCAAAAATAATCAATAATCAATAAACAATAATCACTAAACTAATCTATAGAAAACCATAACTCTACTACCAAGAAATCTGATGCATTTAACACAAAATTTATCTAATGCAGGACAAAAAGGAGCATTACCCAAATGATTTCTACTGCCACATCTATAGCATTCAAACGTTTTTCGTTTGTCATAGTTAGTTTCTTTTTGACTACAGCTTTATCAAGGGCAAGAGCATGTATTTTGGTATCTAAAGCTATTTGATCCATATATATAGCTGTGGATTCCATATTTTTTGCTATTTCTAGGGCTTTGTCTAGAGTTAAATCTTGTGTAGTTAATAACTTTTCTTGAACCTTTTACTATTAGTTTTCTCAACTAATTGATCTCTCAACATTTCATCTTGAAAGGTTTTGTAGTCGCAGGTGGAAGCTAAAACTCTAAGATCACTTACAAAAGTATCAACAGGTTCACCAGGTAACTGTTTCCTCATATAAAATTTGTGTCTCTCCATAATAATGTTACGTTTCTTTTTAAACCTGGTGTCTAACATTTTTGTGGCTGATGAATACTCATCAACAACGTCACCTTCGCCCATGACTACAGTATGAGGTAAATGTTTCAAAACTTTTCTTCCTTCAGTGCCTAAGGAGTGACGCAGTAAAGCAAATTTTTTCTTTTGAGTGAAAACTTCAGCTTCAATGGCTTCTAAATAAGCCTCGAAACCTTCAAACCATAACTCCCATTCTACAGGAGGTTCACCTGGAGTGGCAAGAAAAGGAGATGGAGGCAGTACAGATTGCTGCATGGTGCCAGTTGAAATACAATGCAATTAACAATAAACAAAAGAAAAAGAAAAAAACAACTTGAAGGATGCAAGTATTAATACAGCAAATAATGATGAATCAGATGAAAGCTGTGCACTTCAGCGATGTAAAAACCTGAATGCACGATGTACAAGGTCATAAAGGCACTTTGCAGAACCAAAATGTACTTATTTAAAGCTGTGCAAATCAGCGTTGAATAGTAAGCTGTTTGCACGATGGCAGAGTAATCCACTCCTTGAATGCCAGCTGATGAGACAAAGAATAAAGTCTCTTTAAAGATGGCCGCCACAACGTGATGTGTAGCTCTGTGAAATTCGTGCTGAGCAATACAAACATAAGATGCCCAAATTAATATGCGAGGCAGGGTTGCAGGGAACCAAATGGTACTTGTTTACAGCTGTGCGAATCAGCGTTGAATAATTAGCTGTGCGCACGATGGCAGAGTATCTAATCTTTGAGTGCCAGTTGAAGAACAAAGTCTCTTTCAAGAGGGCAGCCACAACGTGATGTGTAGCTCAATGAAATTCGTTGCTAGGCAATGAAGATCAACACAGCACTGCGCTGCGTGGTGAAACGTCGGGTTGACGTAGAGCAAAACTCCGGATCAACGCGCATAGGGGAGCGCGAGAACACCTGAGGTGGCAAGCTGAGCACGAGCGGTCTGGATTGGGTTTACAAAGTCACGAAAGTCATGAAAACCTACCAGACTCAGCACAGATTCCGAGGAATGCTCTTTCGTACCTTCAACGACGCTCACTTGTATATTTTCATGAGGAACTGCCAAGTCGTCCGAAGCGGAGCGGAGAACACGAACCAGTCGCGAACAAGTTCTCCTCTGCTGTCAGGAAGCTTCCAGCCGGTCCAGGGTCCAACTCCGGTCGTCGCCAGTGAAAAGAGGTCACAGCAATCGTGGTAAGGTGAATTCCTTTATTAAAGCAGGAGAAGTAAGGAGTAACGACCGGCCAGAGCAACAGCACCATAAACTGCCGTTCTGACCGTTCCACATGCCACCATTCTAAGCTGGAACGATAATGGTGGCATGTGCACTTAAAGTTACACGAACCCCTAAACAAGCACAAGACCCAACACCTACCCCGACCCTCCACCCTAAAAACGAACCCAACTACCTATCCCCCTCCCACTGCCCTAAGGCCTAAAACCCTGCACCCTAACTTACAATACCCCGCCCTCGCCCCCCCTGCGCTGTCCCTTAAACTACCCCACCCCTTCCACTGCCCTAAAACCTGGCCTGGCCCCCTCCTAGCCCTAAAAACTACCCGAACTACCCATTCCCCTCCAACTGTTCTAAGGCCTAAAACCCTATACTACCCGGCCCCCGCTCCCACGCTGTCCCTTTAACTACCCCAACCCCTTCCACTCTCCTAAAACCTACACCGACTCCCCCACCCTAAAAACTAACCCAACTACCCATTCCCCTCCCGCTACCCAAAGGCCTAAAACCCTGCACCCTAACTTACTCTATCCTGACCCCCCACACCCCTGCGCTGTCTCTTAAACTACCTCAACCCGTTCCACTGCGCTACAACCTAACCCGACCCCTCCAAGCCCTTACAAAAAACCAGCACCACTTACCTCACCACGGCGTCTTCCTGCTTCCGTCTTCCTGCAGCTAGACCGCACACTGCAAGGCACACGCGTGGTTAAGGCACGCGTGCTATAGCTTGCATAGTCGGAACACTCGTGGTTCAGACCACGGTGTTCCGGCTGTTTGCCATACATTAGCAGTGATGCAGCGCGTACAATAAAACTATTCTCCTCCTAGGTTACTTATAGGTCATCCAGGGGCAAACTATATTTCTCATATCCACATGACGATGGGGCCCATAAACATCGTCTAACACACACGCACACTCCTGGATTTCCTTTACACCTTTGTGAAATTCTGTACTCCTAGGAGAAGCATGAGAACTAAATGGAGAACACCAGTTTATGTACCGCTGGAAGAGCCAGGATATCTTATTACCTTATTTTGTCCCTTTCTTTTAGTTATTTCTTAAGATATTCCTGCTTATTGTTTGTCGTTGAATCATTCATTTAAGAAATTAGTTCATAGTGATTAAGACCAGCTGAATCACAATAACCAATTACTTATGTCACAATCATTTAGGAAAATAACCACTGAGTCATTTTGTGTTTAAAGAATCTTAAATTTTATATAATTTAAAAAGCATGAAAAGAATTTTAATACTTTATTCAATTATTCATTCTTAAATTCACAATTTTATTAAGCATAATCAATTTATTGCAGGAAGGAAATTTTGTCATGAAGCCAAAATCCTAATTACCTGCCTAGCTTCCTAATTTAGCCTAATGATTTCTAACCTAAGTTAGGAATTAGAAATAGCCTGATTCTCATACTCAACTGTAAAATAAAGACAGCAACAGCAACTTCAGCTCGTCAGCATCAGCTACCTGCAACCCGTCTCCTCTAACAGTCTTTCAGCATCTCCCGCTCAGTAAGGGATCGATCAGGACCACCCAGCACTGGAAGCCACCAACACGACTCTTCAACTCCTCTCCTGACTGTGACTGCAACCACGACTGACATCAACTGACCCCCTCCCACTAAGAGTAGGCCCTCTTATACCCTAATTCTAACTTTGCTAACTAACTGTTGCAACATTAATATCACGCTTTTCTTTCATTGGTCCATGCATGTCAGCTTATTCATTCTTTAATCAAGTTCTCTTGGATTCAAGGGTCCTTGGATCATTTCCTTTCCCATACGCTTAAACATTTCCATCCGATTCGATCAGTTCATTTGTAACTTCTTTCGACACATTCGAGAACTCCGCAGTCATTGTCCTTTCTCTTAGACTTGTTTCCCACGGGCTCTCTGCTGATCATCATGGCACACTATCAGTTCAATTAGGTCACACCAGCCTTGACCATTTCTTGCATCCTAGCCTCTCAGAAACATCACGAGGTTCCGGATTTCTCCAATTTCATCCCGTATCACGTGTCCCCTTGCGCCTGCGCACATCTTCCCACTGGCGGCCATTTTATATCGCCACTCGGTTATACTTTTAGAAGCACTAATTTGAGGTAAACAAAACATAATTAAAATAGAGAAAAATATCCCTTTCGTTTCCCTCCCGTCTACGTACCCCAATTAGTTGTTACCTAGCAGAAAGCAACATTTAAGCTGTTCCTTACTTACCATCACTATTGTTTTTGCAACGACACATTTTTATTTCTATGAAGCACGAACATGCATTTATTTTTACTTAGTACGCTTTTTTATTTTTACGTTATAATTAGACACACGGACATTCATTAATAGATTATTTAGCACATACATCGGCATATTACCATTCCCACACATACTGTGTTGATTAATACATTTAAACGAACATTTTATTTAATTAATTATAAAATTTGTTAGGGGTTACATTTTTTATTTTCCCTGCTCCATCAGCAGCTAGCACCACACACAACTATCAAGTTCCATGAATCAGCAAGATCAGTTGACATTAGCAGTGTCTGTCACTAACAGCTCCCCAGAGCAGTCTGTGGCACTCCATTGTTTAAAAAGAAATGGCACCTCTGCTACCCAACTTAAGTCTGGCTTATAACTCTTACAACTGAAAACATGTTGACCTTTTGGTGGACACCTGTTTTTTTTTAATTCAACGGAAACAAACATTTGCAATACAACAGGGTCTCGCATTACTGAAAGTTTGAGCTATTGACGTTGCATTATTATTTGGAACGTCAATAGCTCAAACTTTCAGTAATGCGAGACCTAGTGCATTGCAAATGCTTGTTATTACAGTTCATTGGCACACAGCCTTCTATTACACAGGGCAGACAGTGGTGAAGCATGGAGGTGATGTCATAGGAATTATGACTGAAACTATTGTTCAAGAAAGGATGCTAATATGTGTAGTTAGTCTATGGATGTTATCCCATAGATGTTTACTTAGTTGAACATTCTTTAACACAGAGACTGAATCGTTGTACAGCACCTATTAAATGACTTTGTTATTTTGACAAATGTCAACATGCCTCCTCTCATGAATTGTGACTATTTCGACCAGACGTAAAACTCCATTTTTATTATCAGAACAGATTTGCTGTCCTTCTCGATTATTGTGTTTTCCAGGAATTGCCCTTGTCATGATTCTATTAATAGGAGGATGCCTTCTGTGCCTGCGTTTTTCTTTCCATCCTCTAAACCACTGATCAACTTTGAATGCTTTTATTTTATCGGTATGGACTCCTGCTCACAGTTTTTTCTTCTCTTGCCTCTCTTTACGTTGTGAGACCCACATACTGAGGTTCCAGTCTCGGCAGGGACGCCCACATCCTGTGATTGTGGGCAAATCACTTAATCTTAATCTTAATCTCCCTGTGCAAAAAAATGAATGTGTCCATCTGTAACGCAACTGGTGCTCATGTAAAGCGTTCTGATACCTTTGGGTCTAGTTTGCTCTATATAAAACTCCCTGCCCCCCCCCCCAAAAAAAGAAGATGCTAGCCAGCTACCAGCCTAACTCCCTGCTACCCTACCTGGCAAAAGTCATTCAAAAGATGATAAACACATGCCAAGCCACCCACCTCACTGACAACCCCCTCCTCGACTCCACTCAGTCTGGATTCAGCCCCAAATGCAGTGCATACAATCCAATCAGGGGTTTCTAAAGTGCACTACTCACCTGTTAGGGTCTCAAGGCGCTAGGGGTGTGTGTGTGTGTACATAGACCACCCTAATTGCTCCGATATCCGGATGATCATGGACAGAGGTGACAACATAACCTCATTCTACTCAATCTTTCTGCAGACTTCGACATTGTTTCCCACTTCATCCTAATTCAACGACTGCACAAATCTGGCATCCAAGGACCACACTTCGCTGGATATGCTTTTCCCTGACAGGCTGCACTCAATTAGTCAGCCCATTCCCATTCACATCGGACGCCGTCAATCTTATCTGTGGAATTCCATAAGCATCCTCACTCAGACCCACTCTCTTCAACGGCTGCATGACCCCACTCACCAGCATCATCTGCACCTACGGGATCAACATTATATCCTATGCTGAGGACACCCAGCACATACTCTTCCTGACAAGATGCCAAATGCCCGGAACAATTGCTCCAGCGCAATGAGCAAAGTCTTCAGATGAATGATAACTAACTGCCTCAAGCTCAACACAGACAAGACGGAAGTAGTAATCACCGGTAATGACACCTCCCAGTGTCCTCTACTGTCAAACTTCCTAAAGATGAAGCAGTCATGCATGCATCAAACACAATTGATTCATGTTTGAATACTGCTTTGGGTTTTTTGATTTGCTGTACCCTCCATGTGGGCATTTGGGAATTTTATTATGCTGCTTATAATTTGTTTTTTTTCTTTGGTACCATCTACAGCATCTTAAACATGTCGAAAATAGACCTGCCAACACCCAAGCAATTTCTACAGTTTGTTGTAGAACCCTGGGGCAAAGGCGGCTCTCGACCATTGCTAAAAAATATCCGGAATGGGGGTGTAGTGATCACACCTGTCCAAGGCCACACCTATATTTCCCCAGGACACCAACAAAGCTATCAGGGACCACCCAGAGGTCTTCAAGAGTTTGCAAACCTGCAATGGATTACGACAGAGCTCAGCCTCTGTACAAGATCTGGAAAACACTCGGGTTACGTGTTTTCAGCTCACCTTGCGGTTTAGCATGTGAGAACGTCTCTTCAATAAGGGAGGGTGTGACAGATGCTGAAACCATGCAACACATTGTGGCATTCTGTGAGTTGGGTGGTCTGAGAAAGAGAGCCCGTGGTTTCTACATCTCTTTTCATTTGCTTACAGGCTGATGCTTCACTGTGTTCATTGATCCAGCATTGTCGTCGGTGCACTATTGCATACACTACCCTTTAATTTAGCATTTTTCTATGCATGCATTATTTCCATCACAAACTATTCAATTGGTCCTCTTTCTGTCTCATAAATATGATGTAAACTTTGAATGTAAAGTGGAGCACGCATCAGTCGATTCATGGCCTGAGTTTCATTATAAGGCTCCAGAAAACCAACGGTAAGCATTAAGGTATAGCTTTCCACAATAGGCGTTTGCCAAGATTCGGACAATGGACACATGTCAGGATGTAACAGTTTTTGAATTGAATTCTGTGAGGCGTCACTGACCTACTTTGAGCTGCAGTCATACAGTCATGATTAGTAAATTTTAGAAAACAGCTCGCGCTTCCACCACAGACGCCCCTGAGCAAAATAATGTGTTTTATTTTAATTTCCAAATGTATCGACTGGTGTGGTTTTGGACTCGGTGATTCTCTCCGAGCAAGAAAACAAGAAACTGAATCAAAGTTAGGCTGCTTTTTGATAAGCGAAGAAGAACCACACATATTCTTTTTGTTTAGTTTGTTTCTGGTGTAGGTGCTGCCTGCTGAAGCCTGTTTTGTTCGTGTTTTCATAAGTGCACATCTGTCTTTATACCCAGCAGCTTTTCTGGCCGGAACAAGTCCTCTGTGAGTTTCTCCATTTAAGCTCAGTGGGATCTCTGTCAGCTGCAAGATTTATGTCATCTGCCCCGGCCCCGAGAGCTGTTCCCGCAGACCCTCACATCTGCATTTAATTGGGAGAGCTTATTGAATGCACGAGAGAGCATTCAGGGCACAGCTATAGTGACCATTTCATTAAAGAAACCCCTTTATATGAGCGGAAATACGACGAGAACAGCAAATCACAAAATTCTAAAAGTGACTGCTTATAATTAGCTTTGATTTTACTGCCTTCCTTATTAGCTATGAAAGATTATTATCGCTGCCTGGAGCCCTAAAGAATATTTCTCCCTTAAAGAGTTCTTTATGTGTTGGATGCTATTATTGAACAAATCAGCTATCCTGTTTCTCATGTCCGGTTTACAGGTTCCTCACCCCTGCCTCTTCCACCTGTCCGGATGTGCCTTGACAGCGAAAGGCAAGTGTTTTGTTGTCAATAATATAGTGGCATGATGTACAAATCAATTAGCAAGTTGTGTGGTGTGCTGCCCACCAAGCAACTCCTTCGCTCACCAGAGGTATCTCACACTCTCATCTATGTCAAGACCCTAAGAGGCTTATTTACAAGCCCCTTGCACGACCAGTGCGTCATTTTTTTTTACGCACCAGCGGCGCATTGTGCTGGCCCATATTTACAAGCTACGCAAATCCACCCTGCATGGGTTTTCATGGCCTTGTAAATACGGCACCTTTTCAAGCATCACTTTGCATGAAATGGATGTGCCATGGGTGTTGCTATGGGTGTTCCCACGCAACACCCATGGATTCTGCCGCATTCCCAGATTTACAATGTTTTGGAAACCTGAGAATGTGTCAGAATCCTAGGCCTCCCCAGGGGAGGTATAAGGAGGCGCAACGAGGAGAAAAACGTTTGTATCTCCTTGTTTTTTCACTGAAACAGGGGCCATATTATCAAGAATGGCGATAACATTATCGCCGCTTTAGTGGCAGGAAACTGCTGCTAAAGCGGCGATAAGGTGCTTGATAATATGCCCTATAGAATTCCAATAGAAGCCCAGGTTTGATGTCCTTCACACTAGAACCTGGGCTTCTATTGGAATTCTGTAGGGCATATTATCAAGCCCCTTATCACCGCTTTAGCGGCAGTTTCCTGCCGCTAAAGCGGCGATAATGTTATCGCCGTTCTTGATAATATGGCCCATAATCTTCTGATATTTATCAGCACACATCACTGCTATGCAATATACAGCAGGTGGCCAGGTTTTCTGTAGTAGTGAGTGAGTGTTGGAGTCGGTTGGGAAACTGTCACTCTGGGAGTGCCTTAGACATTAGGAGTGAACGCCCAAAAAGTTGCGATTTTTGGGGTAGCCCCAAAATGTTTCAATGCCTTGCCTCTGTGACTGCAGGAGTAAATGGACACCTAAACAACTAGGTGTAACTGGTAAGTGAACACCCACCCTAACTCCACACCAACAGAACGTTCACACTCATTAAAATCTGAAGACACAAGAGTAGGTTTATCACTGCAAAAGAAACGGTGAAAGAGACACTTTTTTCCTAAGTAAGCTTGCAGGCTTTGGAAATCAAGCAAATAGGGGACATTTTAGCTGATTTTTGCAGAACCACTGTCACACGTTTCTGAATATCCAACTATTTGCTAATACAAACATCCCATCCACGTCAGTAAGACATAACTAGATCGACGAGTCAGGAGTAGGCACTTCATGAAAGATTCAGAGGCAAAATGCAATACAAAGAAAGGGTGCTAGTAGCCAAAGTATTAAGGTAGAACAAGTCAATATAATGTAAAAAACATTTTCAAGAATGGCAATTTATGTTATATATTATGTACTTTTATGGCTATGATTAGCCGAATAAAGGATTGTTGACTGACTGGCAATTTATGTTTTTGCCAGAAAAAATATTCAATTAGTTTTCAGCTCAGAAAACGCAGCTATTCTAAAATGTAATCTGAAATGCCATGACCATTTAATACCTGCTCTCTGGACACCCATCAGCTTCCTTTCAAAGAAATATTCCAATTGTTGCCTTCCACTACCAACTAAGGGCCTCATTTATGAAAACTGTTGCATCGCTGCGACAAAACAGCGATGCAACAGTTTTCACTGCCCTCTCCTTGCGACACGATGGATGCGTCGTATTTAATGTATGGCGCTCCATGTCGCAAGGAGTTACAGATACGTCAGTATTACTGACGTATCTGTAGGCGAATAAGTGACGCATTGCAAGGGTGTGTCTGAAAACAGACCCTACTCCAGCAATGTGTCCTTTCACATGGGGCAAGCCCCATGTGAAAGGGCCTGCGTCAGTCTTATGCCTGCAGTGAGAGAGGCGTAAGGTTTTGACGCACTTGCGTCCTAGAAGTGGTGCAGTGAAATATGATAGATTTCACTCCACCACTTCTACGAGTCTTTTTACGAGGGAACGCCCACCCTGCATACATTATACCTGACACAGGTATAATGTAGCGCAGGGCTTTACAAAGTGACGCATCTTCTTAGATGCGTCTCTTTGTAAATAGGGCGCAATGCGGTGCATTTTTTACGCTACCGGTGTGGTTACTTCCACCAAGTAATAAACAGTCGCCAAAATGCACTCGCTTTCAGATGAAAAAAAATGACTAATCAGCCGCTCGCATGCTTGGATGGTACTTCAATCTTGTAGCATCTTGAAACCTGCCTCATATCTAAGTATAATGTTTTCGCTCCACATATAGAAAAAGCTGATGGCCACCCGCTTTGGCATTCTGCCATACTTGCTTGACCATCCGTCCTGGAAATCTAATGGCCCAAAGTCAAGTAGATTATGTGGTGCCCCAAAGGAAGGCAGCTTCCATCTTGTCCCTATATGTCCCTTTTTAGGTCTCGCCTAGCGATGCAGCGCCATGCGCTGCACGCTAAGCGAGATCTATTGTTGTCGACTTGCTTAGCGATGCGGGACAGGATAGGTGCACGCGCTTAAAATACATCACTGTCTGTGCCGAAGCTTAACAGACCGGCGATGTGCACTTTCTCAGACCGGCGATGTGCACGCTCACGGCGTGTGTATCAGCTTGCTCCACGACAGCACATTGCACGCGCACGGCGTGTCTTTCAGCTTGCGCCTGGAGCTTGCCCCCGGACAGCAGATGAGCACGTGCAGGCGTCTCTTAACTTTCGAGCGCTCCCACCGCGCGCTCGGCTGGACAGCCCCATCGGCCTGAGTTGGCGGCGGGTCGGCGCTTTGTGCACGGCTGAGGAGAAGCGCTGTTTCTCACTCAGGAGCGACTCCGCTAGCGCCCTGTCCCTGCCGGCATCCTCCCAATGCGCTCGAGGCTGAAGGCGGGAGGCTTCTGCGGCTGCAGTCCCCATGTACTTACGAGGCGAAGGAACAAGGTGGACAAAAAGAGGTAGGGTTTGTTTCAAATAAAGAATAATTATAACATCACTGTAAAACATTGGCCCGATGACAGCGCAGGAAATCGAATAAGTGCTGTTGCTCATTAGTTGACTCGATTCCAAACGTGTACGGCGTCTCTTTTACTGAGGAGATGTGCACGCGTACAGACACGCGATGTGCACATCTCCTGTCCCCCTTCCATCGTCGCAAGCCTCACGCAGTTTCACTTTGGTAATGTGCACGCGCGCTCAGTTCGGGATGTCCTCAAGCCCCGTGAGCGACGCGCTTTCGCTTGTTAATAAATGCCACTCAATGCAATGGGAAAATCTGAGGTACTCTTCGACATGTTAAAAAATAGACTTTCTTGAATTTTGAATAGATTTTATAATATTTTGACATATTTGTTGCATGGTTTACATAGACAATTTGTCATTTTTCGGCTGGTGCACAGACTCTTGCGAGTCAAGCCACACCTGTGGCTCAGCTCTTGCTCGCCCTGATAACTTGTTGGCTATCCAACCTCTAGGTCTCACTGAACTTAGACCCACCTGGCACATATGTGGCCTTAAGCAGATAAGGGAATCTTGTGCTACTAAGCTGCGCAGTCTTAATGAAGCCTGGAAACGTATTAATTTCCTCGTGCTTTCGCTCCCAATCTAAATCTAAATCCGTATTTTATCTCACACACTTACCTCTCTAGCAACTCCATTTCCTTCCTAGCACTGTCTCTATTTCCTTCCCTTTCATCGTCTTTCCCTCGCGTTCATTCATTTACTCTCGTGTCTTTCAAACTCCATGTCTTCGTTTATTTTTTCCGTGTAAATTACATTTATCTATTTTGACGAGGCTCTGTCATGAGGCCCAAACCGAACTCGCCGAGAATTTTAATAGTATACTTTCGGCTTATGACGGCAGCAAGTCAGCTCAGAACGGCGCTGCTTCTGTCTGCTGAAGCCGAGGCAGGGCCCAGGACAGCTTCGCCTGCTCCTTCAGTGGGCAGCGCATTAGTCCGACCTCAGAAGGTTTCAGTAGAGCACGGGACACGCGATCCAGAGTGGGTGCCAAATCATTGTCTAAAGGCACAATATTAAATGTGCGGCTCAATTTAGGACCAGCGTCTTTTACAAACAAGCATTTGCAATGCAATAGGTCTCGCCTTTACGCGAGTTTAAGCTATGGGCATTCTAAATGACAATGCCTTTTATTTATGTTTAAAAAACGAAAACAAAAATAGAAGGCATTGTTATTTGCAATGTCAATAGCTCAAACTCGCGTAAATGCGAGACCTATTGCATTGCAAATGCTTGTTAAATACAGCATGTGTCTCACTATTGAAAAACATTTTAAACGACAGGGGCATTCGATCCTGGAGGATGGCTATAATATAAGGACTTGATACATCAGATCAACAGATCAACTGCAAAATGATGAAATATTTGACTTTCTATGAAAAAACTGTCTGATACGAACATTCTTGACCGACAGGTCCACAAGCCTTATGTTGATCACTGAATGCAGGCAGCATACACCCAATGTTTACATACGAAGCCTCCCTAAAAAAGCTGTGGCACAAGGCAGCACTATGGCACTTTATCATGACTATTGGTCAACATTCCAAGGTGACAGTACAGGTTTTAACAGATCTGTGGCACTTTATTGATAGCACACAGGGGGCCTAATTTTTTAGGACAAAACGACCATTGATGATTTTTCCTTCTCCCTTTTAACTACTAGTTCTTGTGATTATAACACTATCGCCCTTCACTATTGTGTTGTAATTGTATTTATATAGCTCTCATTACCCCTGACGAGGCGTTGAAGCGCTTTTTCGGCAAGTATAGGAAATCTCTGTCTCTGGTAGACAGTATACCCTTGTTTACATTCAATGATTTCCTCTTAGACAGATTATGGTGTAAGATATCACAATGGTACTCCACCATGACAATCTGTCAACAAGTCTAGGTGATTGTACAGGAACCAATAACGCTATTCCACTTCACTGATAACAACCAATGGGGTTTATGCTTTTAATGGACTAAATGATTGCTTTAAAGATTTTACCCACCATGGATCAGACAACAAATGCACTATGGCACTTTAGAATTGACAATTGTGACAGCTCAAATTTTAAATATCAGGGAAGTCTGATAGTTCACATTTTAACTATTCAGGAAGTCTTAGACCCAGGTGCAACTACAATTCTAATAAACTATTAGATTTTATGTATTTTTCTTTTAAGTAGTTCATGTATAAATGGTATTATTGTTATGGTTTTTATTAACTTAAAACAATAAAGTTTGACTTTGAACTAGTGGAAGATCTGGAGCATCGCTATTTTACCACTTCTGGCAGTGTTAAATGGTTGCTTGTCACAGGAACTTAAAAGGCATATGCTGCTTTAGGTAGAGATTTAGCAACATGTGCTGGCATATTTAAAACAAACAGCAGAACAAAACAACATACACAAAGCAAATTACAACTAAATTAAAACATAAAGGAACACAGTGACCAAAACACAACCCAACAACATGACATTGTAATAAGAGAGCACAGAAATACTGCAGCGCAAAATCCACCATAACATATCACCACCATACCAAAATACCACACAACAAATGTATATAAATGTTCTTTTCAAACATTACCGTCTTCAGAATCCGGGTTTCATAATACTGATGTAAAAGGTGTTTGGAGCAAAAACTGCCTTAACTAGCCACTCTAAACATGAAATTGTGCCAGTCAAAAATGTTTCGTGATATGGCCCCACAATGTTTGAATCCCAGCAATGCTGACCTAGCCTTCCATCCGGACGATGTTGGAAAGTAGGATGTAATAAGATTGATTTATAGTAAAGTTGTTATTCACAGAACTAAAAACGTTAGAAATGTAAGATGAAGGGACATATGAAGTAAGATATTATTAATCTAGAGAGCAGTACATTGATCCTCTGCATCTGATTAAGAGCCTTTACCATAGATGACTCTCTTACACAATGAGATACATGACATGATAGAAGAACAAAAGCTCAAATCCTAGCACAGCAACAGTCCTTGCTTTCACAGTTACCCATAGGCAAATTGATCACCATTAATACCTTTGGAAATCCCTCCAGCAAGTAATTCAGATTTATTATGCCAGCCAAAAACGTATAACATTCATGATTTGAGCCTGAAATGTGCTCCACTTATCCCAGTGGAAGTAAGCAAGTTGAAGCTGTATTAAGCTTGGTCTGTTTAACAGCTGTGTATGAAATTTCCAATCACAAAAAGTGTCAGCAAATTGCACAATGACATTTTGTGAATGGAAATTAATTTTGTGAACCAACCTATGTATTAACAGGTCAATACGCACAATTCGAAATTATAACATTCATGGAGTAGGTTGCAATTTGCAAATTGCAGCTGACTACAATTGGATGCCTTCACAGGGATAGTGGCCTGCTGCGGTGAGCAGATAACCAGGTCTGTCATCACATTTAAATGAAGTATACTCATTCTAAAGGCAACCTGTTTTTCCCTGGACCAATGCATATTCCCCAACAAACATTTTTAAAACATTCTCAATGAAGAACGGGTACCAAGAAGACTCTTTCCCTTTTGCGATTGGGTTACCACTCCAGCCCAGAAGTCATACATTTTCAATGTTTTGTAAGAGGATTTCGGTCGTGAACCATTGATACATACCATAACCAATCGCTATGTAGAAGGAACACCCTAAACATGCCCCTTCTAAATAGCGATTCATTATGCATTTCTAAATCCATTTTACCGTTCAGTAACCATTTTCCATATTGGAAAATGTTTTTTGTAGCTAACAAAAAGCCATTTTGCAGTTGTCATCCCAGTGATTTGGCAAATTGCAGGTTTTCTACATATGACCCTATATTTGTCAGCTTTACATCACCTAGTAAAATTATCCACGAAATGGTAGACAGGCAGAAAGATAGAGTGCTAGTAGGTGTCAAATTGCAGAACGCTGCACACCATATGAATAAGGTTGCAATTCAACTCTGAAATGAGGTACACAGCTCTGGCCCAGTGATGTCCAAAGTGGGCTATTAATTTAAGGAATCATAAGAACTGATCATTTGCACTAATCCTCATCTTATCGCTATTACTGCCCCACTAGTAAAACACTACTACAGGCTTCGATATGATCTTCTCCTATCACACCAGACATCAGCTCCACAACTCTTTGCACTGTTGTCATCAAACTACACCTCGAAGAATGCACCACATACCTCTATTTCTAAAGAGCCCCACCAAACCTAACTTATAAAATATCACTGCACTGGCAACAGCTCTAGCTTAACCGTCCTCTTGCCTAGTCTTCTTGCTGTAAAAATAATCACTTGTTATTTCTATTGCTTTCAACCATGCAATTAGTTGCAGAGCATGAATGCTGATTTACCAAAATGCCAGGGGATGGCAGTAGTGATATCAGGTACTCTTTTTTTTTTTCTCAGAGTTTTAAATAGCGCGAACTTGACCCGAAGGTATCAGGTATCAGAGGGCTCTTTGACCTCCTTCCACATTATAAGTATGACACATCTTTAGATCTGGATGAACCATTCTGCTGTATGTGGAGGCAGATCGCTGTGCCAATCAGCAGCTATCCACTTCCGCCAGCCACTAATAGAAAACAAGCATTGGCATACCCAATAGGTCTCGCCTTTGGGACCTTATAAGTATTTAGTTATGCAGCACAATATCCTTAC
Organism: Calotriton arnoldi; assembly: GCA_963921515.1. Lineage (NCBI taxonomy): Eukaryota > Metazoa > Chordata > Amphibia > Caudata > Salamandridae > Calotriton > Calotriton arnoldi. The sequence goes on from CAWUFW010009793.1 coordinate 399,284, forward strand.
TGCAACAACATTAACTGTTGCATGGCTAAACACTTATAAGGTCCCAAAGGCGAGACCTATTGGCTATGCCAATGCTTGTTTGTTTTTGAGGTGTTAATCCAAAGCTTTGTGGCATTATAATAACATAACATGTGTAAAGCACACGTTCACCCCCAAAGGGGCATCTTGCCACTGAATAACAGATGTTTATTGTTACCCAACTCAATGGTACTCATTTTATCGACCTCAGAAATGATAAGAGGCTGAGTGGACCTGGCAGGATTTGAATCTGTGACCATGAGGTCGAACACAAGCCCCTGCAGTGGATGAATTAGTCCACTAACCCACCAAACCCTTGAATGCCTTAAGGAGTTTATGCATAGCCATCTCAGTGCGTGAGAAAAGCACCCCATCATCAGGAAATAGCAGGATTGCTATTTTATGACCTGCACAGACTGGTACATCCAGGTTTAGGGCCTTCAAATAGCTATCATCAACATCATTAATGAAGATATTAAAAAAGAATGGAGCCAAAACACAGCCTTGCCTAACCCTGACATTGATGTCAAAGCTGGCAGTTACTTCTTCTTTCGGGCCTTACCTGACTGAAGATGTGTTATTATTATATAGGAGCTTGATTGCCGATACCAGTTTCTCAGGGCAGCCCAAAGATAAGTGTCAGCAATGGTGTCAAAGGCCATTTTAAGGTCGGTGAATGCCATGTACAACCTTAACTGCCTTTGTGTGTGCAATAAATGCTTAGCCCTACCCTCTCATATGCCTAACTGCTCGCCCACGCTACCACAAAAGAGAGCATTTGGAATGTAATTTGCTCCTCTGTAATTCCTTTGGAGTTTACCTTGTCCACTATATAAAGAGCCAGCTTCCTACAGTAGAGCACAACACATCCATTTTGAGCTATGAGATTGTGAGTACCCAGTACCATGGGGCACCAAAACTTCCAACCAGAACTGTTGAGCTTCAAGATTTCGGCCCCAGATAGATTCACTGTAGCCATGGTTATTACCAAGAGCAGTTACAGGCAGCAAGAACCCTGTTGCAGTATTATTTGCCAGAAGACACTATTACTTTCCCAGCTGGTGACCGAACTGGACTTTTAACCAGTGTTTAGTGGCAGGAGCCCAAGTCTACCGAGCTGATACCAAATCATGGTGCAAATATAGGTTTGCACTTCAAGCCAGAGGAATTCCCTGATTTTTCAAACCCTATTGTAGCCCTCAAACCTACAGCACACCAGGGGCCACATGTATCAAAGTTAGGTTTTGCGATTCTCAAATAGCGAATTTTTGAGAATCGCTATTTGAGAATCGTAAAACGAGATGTATGTAGGATTTGCAAAAAAATGTGTGAATCCTACATATTCCTTAATTGCGAATCGCAAATTGCGATTCGCAATTAAGGAAACCCTCCCCATTCATTCCTATGGGCCTAGAGGCCCATAGGAATGAATGGGAAGACATTCTCAATTTACGATTAGCAATTAGAGAATCGCAAATTGAGAATGCAATTTCAAGGTTGAAAGGGTGTCAAAAGGACACCCTGTTGCACCCCTGAAATAAGCATGGGTGCACATGTGGCGCACATACATGCCCTAAGGGCATGTATGTGCGCCACATTGCACTTTGAAAAATGCAAAAAGTGAATTTTTCTAAGAAATCGCATATTACCACCAACTTGAAGTTGGTGGTAATTTGCGATTCCTTAAGGCCAAATTGCACTTTTTTGGTGCTTCTTACATTGCATTTAAGGAATCGCAATTTACAATTCTTTAAATACAGTCGCAAAATAGGGAATCGCAAATTTTGCGATTCCTTATTTTGCGAGGCAGTTTTTCCTTCATACATACCACTAAGCCAAATTGCGATCGTAAACGCTGAAATTCTGCGAATTTCAGCGTTTGCGATCGCAATTTTGTTTGATACATATGGCCCCTAATGTGCCTGTAGAGAGACACCCAAAAGACTTGTACTGGCTAGGTTTGGCCTTATAATAAGTTAAAATTGTGTTGCTTGTGAGGTCATATTTAATCTTCAATAACTATTAGACAGATTAGGATTTTGTAGTTTATGTGGCCACTACATCTTCTTAATTTTGAATTAAAGGATTGCTCTTTTTTAAAAGACATACAAATGACTGAAGATAAGTCCTTATTTTCTGTGTTTCATGGTATCGGAACCCAAACTCTTGAAATGTTCCACCATGGACGCCAATGGAGACTCAAGGAAACTGAGGGACTCTGTGATAGCCATTACAAGAAAATGTTTCTAGGCTACTCTAGCAGCGATGCTAGATGAGAGTACTAAACACTGTTACTGTCCTATGGCATTAACTCTCACCTGCCACTGGACTTGGAGAATAGGTCAGGCAGGAAGAGTTTGAAAGAAAGACAGAAGGGAATGTTAGTAAGGTTACAACAGTGTGGGCCTCAAAATGTGGCGTCCTTTCCAGAGCGCCAATGCTCAAAAACAGAGTGCATAATATAGCATTATTGCTAGCTGACAAGGGAGTAATGGTTGTTAAAGGCCCTCTAGCGGAGTTGTAAGCCTGAGCAACATGTGAGAGCCTGAAATGAGGAGGAAGGCCTTTAACAACTAGTATGGGTCGTAGAGCTATTAAACATTCCATCCAATGACAGTAGGATGTTCTTAAAAAGTAGGAAACAGGAAGACAAGCACTGGAACGTTGAAGCAGAAGGTCTATATTGGCAATTATTGGCCCTCTACCAATCCTTTGTCTTCACTGTAGCTACAAACATTCCAATGTTCTTATAACAGTAAGCCCATCGCTACAAGTAGTGTGTAGCAGCATTATTGCACGATTTTCAGTGGTAATAATACCCTACACAATTACAAGTGTTACTGATGGGGTATTACCAGGTGGTATTACTACTTATGGTAATATTACACCCAGTATAGGCATTTGTTTTCCGGTAGCAAATTCCAGGTGGACTTTGTAAGAAGAAAACGTGCCGAATTCAGGAAAACCATACAGTCAACAGCCTGTCAATACTGTATTCTGAATGTTATTCCCTATTCTGGGCTTCTTACCTGTAATAGCAATAAATGGGGTGGTAATACCCACCAGAAATGGGAACACCGGGACCACTGTAACCACCCCATTTTGCAGGCCAGCTGATAAGGAGGCTCAAACAAGACTTCAATGTATCATGTTTGGAATATCTGTTTCTCATCGTTTTATAATGTCTCACTTACCATCTTATCTGCCAAATGTTTTTTTTATCACCACTTCTGCTCCGTTTCTATGGATTGCTTGATGTAACGTCTGCCTTTCAGGTCGAGATAGTGAATTTAAGCACACGTGAGAACAGGATAAGATGGCGTCGCGATTAAACCTCGGGATGAAAAGAGTGTTTGAATCAGCTATCTGTGCAGCTCAAAGCAGCCATCTCTGAGCATCACCTGAGCAGTTCCACTTAGAAGCCTTCCAGAAAAGATGTCAGAGGTGAGCTCAGCCCCCCCTCCCTGGTCCTGATTACTCTCAGAGCCCACACAGACTTCAAAGTAGGTGTGAAGCAGAGGCTCCGTGCAGGTGGCTTTTGAATGAGGCAGACATAACACAAGGGCTGGGACGACCTTCACTGAGGCAGACGCAACACACAAGCATGAATGGCTGACTCCACCAGCCTGCATCAGAAGAGAACCAAGGGAAGAAAAACTACTTCCCGGCCCGTGCTTCTTTGCAGCCAGGGCGGGCGCCATTAACTTCTTACAGCAATGACGCCAGATAAAAACAAGCACAAGCGCGCGCGCGCCTCGCACGGCAGCAGGGGGAGGGGAGAGAGGAGGAGGCCTGCGCGATTCCCTTGCGGGAGCGAGCAGCAAGGCGCGATAATTGCTAACATATGGCGCCGTTGCTCGCTCCCGCAAGGGAATCGCCAAACGTGCGCGCGTTGCCATTGAAAGCAATGCAACGCGTGTACGTTTTTGGCCTCAAAACCGACTCGATGGCTAAAGGTCTTTTTCCTATGAAGCGCATGCGCGCTGCGTAGGCGAGACCTAACAAGGCAAAAGACAGCTGATAGTCCAGCAATTAATCTCAAACTGCCCGGTTTTTGGGAAGTTTGGGCAGTTTGTGTGGTTCTCCCTGGACCACGTTGTGTCAGGGAAAAGAAAACAATCTACACAAACTGGATAAAGCTACTAAATTCTGAATATTTCCCTGGTTTATCCGCAGAGAAGATCTGCACGTTTAAATTGCTCAATTCTGCTTCACAATCAGATTGCAAAACAAGCATTGGCAAAGCCAATAGTTTTCGCCTATGCAAGATCTATTGCTTTGTCAGATGCATAGCAGAGCAGACTGTGGTGCTACATGGCTTAAAGTAAAGAAAAAAGCTCTATGATATGGCCAACGTTGACCGCATCATAGCGCTTTTTTTCTTCAAGTCATGTTACAAAGCAGTCTGCACTGCTGTGCAATATGTCTAAAAAAGAGCTGAGAGAGGCGGTGGGAGGGGGAGGGGAACAGAAACAACAAACAGAAGGAAGGGGAGAAGTGACCCCTGGAGAGTGCGTTGGAGACGGAGGGAGCAGCAATGGACAGAGGGCATTGGGGAGTGAGGGAGTAAACAACACAATGGAGCTGCGGGGGAGGGAGAGGCAACAATGGACAGGAGGAGGAGGGCAGGGGGAATGATAGGTTCATGCTTCACAGCAGGGATAGAATCCCTGGGAGGAAAACAGGAGGAGGCGAGCAGCATGGAGGAAGCAGAAGGTGTGATGAATAAGAAGAAAGGAAACAAGTGTGACGTGGAAGCCAACCAGTAGTAAGTATTGGTAAGCAATGGGCGGATTCTAATCACGTTTGTAAGCTTCTCTTTTTTATTAATAATAGCTTTTACTGACAGCGCATGTTCACTGCTCAGGTGAAACCTAAAAAGGACTGATTTTGCTCATTGCACAATTTCCTGGAATTTTTACCCCCTCCCTGCTTATTTTCCGCATTTCTCCTCCACAGGCTCCTATTTGCTGCTGATAGGGCTAGTGGAAAAGTAAGGCATCCCATCGACTTCCTTTTCCTGTCACTACCATAATTGGCTCATGAGGCCCGAGGTAGCAGGGTACCAAAGAACAAATGAGGGGAGCTTGCGTCCTGCGAGGCTCCTAATTGTGTACATGCTGTATAACCGTGAATACAATATGTTAACACTTTTCCATCTCCTTGATGCCTATTTTATTAATCTCAGATTGATGTAAGACTTCATTGTGCCTGCTTGGAATTGGACCTGGGACCAGCAGGTTTAAAACATATCTCAGCACTAGCCTCTGACTCCGTGACATAAGGTACTGCCTAGCTTGACTTCGACGTCAAAATTGTGTAACTTACGCTATTGCTTACCTAACTCTCCGTGTTGATCGTTTGCTAACATTTCTATATTTATTTGCATCTGTCATTTTACTTTCTTCCTGTCCCACTAATTCAGATGCATATTTGTTTCTGCTATTAGCTAATGTTGCTAAGTTGTCAGGATGGAATGTTAACTCCCTACAGAGGCAATGTTAACTCCCTACTGAGGGAAGCAGGAAGGCTCTTCAGGTTTCAGCACTATGTACTAATTGGTAACTGACTAAAGGGAAGATAGAAATTACAAACATTACTGGAAACGTTTACCTCATACTACAACGCACACATACTTATAGACTAGCTGCTGCCAAAACAAACAATATCTCTGCATAGTGCATCCTGTTGGCATCGGGTATTTTGGCACTGCTGTGACTGCTCAGACAGCAAGCGATGCATAAAATGTGTAAAGACATCTGTTCACAACCTGTGGGAATATGCTCACAATACACTTGTAAACGTTTTCATTGGGATGAATGTTGCTTGATACTTGTTAAATGAGACGCAGCTAGAAACCCGGGTCCTAATTAACAGGACAGCATGATTTACCTAATAAAGGCTTGGCCAAGCTGCATGTCTACAATAATTAGCCTACATAGATTTGTTGCATTTCTTTGCAAATTCTCGGTTATTATTAGTAAGTGGAATGTTGATCCTGCCACTAACTGAGTTCAGCCCTTTCAAGGGGCTAGTTAACTTTCACATCTGTTCAGCTCTTGGCGACTCAAGCACAAATTCAAGGTATACAGCTGCCAGGTGTTGCCACTCTGACGCAGGTCTTGTTCACAGTATCCAACCCCCCTGTTCTTCCTTTTCCACAATTCCTATCCGCAACCTTTAGTATTAGTGGACAATGTAGAGTGCCTCTGTCTCTTTAGATCCACCACAGTCACGCCTGGTGGACGTTAGTGTTTCGACGATTGACTTGGTTCTCAAGGGCCCTTATAATTCCTCTTTTACACTATGTGGCAGAACTTGATTTAAAAGGTGTGAGGAGTACTCCTGCCAAATTAATAAATACAATCTATTTAGGCTACGACACCGTTCCAAGAGAATCTCTGCTCAATCCCTAATAGCTGTGGCAGACTTTGCAGGCAATTGCCCAGACAAATGTGTGCTAAGTTTAAGCAGTACCAAATAGTTTTAAAATCAAAAAAACAACAAAATACATTTCCCAAACCAATTGAAAAATAGAGAAAAAGTTACAGAACAAACACTAGAATGATTAAAAATAGAGGAGGGAATCGCAGTATATGAATTTAAAACTTTTTGAGGCAAAAAGTTCCAGAAAAACAGAAAGCATCCATCAGAAGGTATAGTTTACAGTTGACAGGACTTAGGCATAATTTCAGGTTGACTAACATGGAGTGCAGGCTGGCCCAATGTTTTCTCGGTGGGTGTAGTCACTTTTGTTGTTCCCACAATCTTACATTAAAAGCCTCAGGGGCATATTCACAAGGACTTATCGCCGAGTTATCGGCACTTTAGCGCATCAAAAGAGGAGATAGATTTTCGCCCCATTCACAAGCGGGTGCAAACTGCAGACATCGCCAGTATTCCCGCGATAACTGCAGCAAAATTTATCTCCACGGGTGACACCACCAACTAACCCTAATGAGATGTAGAGTAGGCGTTCCGGTGCAAAAACTCACGAAAACACCACTACACCACTTTCACAACGAACTGCCAGATCTGCAATGCGAACCAAAGACAGGCGATAAGCCGCAGTAGCAGCAGGGATTTAACACCTGCCTTTTGCTGGTGTTAAGCAGGACGACTACCTGCAGTATGAAAGGGAGCCCAGCCCAGAGCCACATCTGAAGACCCACAGATGCCATGGAGACAATGATCATGCAGCTCGGAGACCCTTGAGGGCCACAACACCCACCGCCACCACCCCCAGGCCCACCACCACCCCCAGGACCCGCCCCCCCCGGACCACCACAGAGGCAGCGTAGACAAAGACAGTGGACCCACCGTAAATGCACCAGCCGCACAGACCTAACGCCAGAGGAGGGCATTGCCCACAACAGGTACAAAAGGACAACCATCCTCCGCATCCTGACCCACATCGCCCACAGGCAGACGGTACCAACACAGCGGACAACCAACATCCCTCCGCAGACAAAGCTGCTGGCTGTGCTGCACATGTTGGCCTCTGGTACCTTCCAACGCACAACTGCCAGAGTCGCAAGAGACTCACAGCCAGCCCTATCCAAGTTCATCACACCTGTCCTGGATGCCATCATCAGCCTGCTACCCCAGCACCTCCACTTCACCCACACTGTGCCGGAGCAGCTGGAGACTAAGCAAGGCTTCTACGCCATAGCTGGATTCCCTCACATGTTGGGGGCAATCGACTGCACACATGTACTCCTCGTGCCCCCTGCCGACACTGCACACAACTACCGCAACAGAAAGCACACGCATTCCATCAATGTGCAGGCAATAGTGGACCACCCGGGACTCCTCACCAATGTCGTGACCAACTACCCAGGAAGTGTGCATGATTCATACATCTTCCGACAGTCCATCATCAACCAGCGCTTCCAGGATGGCACCTATGGAAATGCATTGCTCGCTGGTAAGTACCAAATGAACACACCACACACCTCAACTCCACAGCCATGCAACTCACGACACTGGCAATGGGCATGCAGCAAAACCACATGCAACATGCCACACAACAGCAGAATGTGAGGAGAGGCTTGGAGCAGGCATGTGCGAGAGAGGCAAGTGACTAATGAATGAGAACCTACCCAATGCCAAGTGTGGCGTGGCTGTGCCGGACAGACTTCAGTGTGCAAACCACAGAAATGGCCATGTGGACATCAACTGCTGGTGCATGGAGTGTAGTGGCCATTGGATGCTACCATGTCACCACAGACTGTGGGGCAGAACGCGGAAATGTCGCACGTTACGTCCCCCCCTGTAGGTGCGGGCGCAGTGAGTTGGCCCTGCGTACGCCAGGCCTGCGTAGGGGTGTGAATAAAAACCCCGTCGCACTGGGCGTGGTTCTCTCTCAGAATGGCCAACGTGTCTGCCAGGGCGGCACCTCTCAGCCCGCCACGAAGCCGACGCCGTGAGCGGCGGGCCTGCGACCCGTGCGCCTGCTGCACCCCAGGCCGCTGGTCCCCAGACCCGTCTCACCTGCCCCAGCGCACCAAGGAGGCTCCGCTCACCTGCCGACACCGGTGTGTGTCAAAGAGGGCCCACCACGGGCCGGTGCAAGCTCCAAGCCCCTGTCCCGTGACCTTTGCAGCCTCCGCAGACCATTGCTGGCCTCCACGACGCTGGCCCACAGTATTCCTTTCTCGTTGACATACCCCACCGGAGTACTCTTCGGCCCTGTTGTTTGCACATGTTGTACTGAGTCGTGAGTTAAGAATGGCAGTGACCAAAAGTCTGTGGCAGCGTCCACATCACTATACTCCCTCCGATCAGTGTAGCCAAAGTCTGCATCGCAAGCGCACGACACGTGGTGCCACTAACCCTGTTCAATGCAAGCCGGCGACATGTGGTGCAACTAACCCTGTTCAACGCAAGTCCGCGTCCCGTGGTGCCACCGAACCTGAACTACGCAGGCCGGTGGGACCATCCAACGTAAGCGGGCGACACTTGGATGAGGGCCCCTGCTGAGCGCTGCCTCAGGCCTACACTGCGGTCCAGTAGGTCCCACATGTGGAACTGTGTCTTGGGTAACTTATGGAGGAGTTCACACAATTGGACACGCCTCATCGCAGGCGGCATCCCCTATCAGCACCGGTGCCACTAACTCTGTGCGCAATGAGTCATGGGCACTCTCCAGTTGAACTTTGGTGGCGTCTGAGTCCATGGCCTGGGGGTTGTCTGCATCATCATCTGGCTGGGACAGACTTGGTGTTCGACATGCGTCTGTTCCATTCATCTCCACCATAGTGACTGTTTCTGCGTGGTTCTGCCCTCTGCATCATGCCCTGGGGGTACACCTTCCACTGTCCACCGAGACACTCCGCGACAACACTCTTTGACATCTACGAGAACCTGCTCTGCTCTTGTGACCCTGCCCCAGTGCACCGCAAGTCAGCGGCCCGTGGCGGTAGGCCCGTGCAGGATGCTGTGCATCTGGGGCCACTAACTCTGTGCAGCTCAAGTCATGGAGCCTTTATGGTTGAATGGTTGTGTCCTTTACGATGTACACTGTTGTCGTTTTTTGACTGCACCAGGCACTCCATGACGGCTGGTGTACACACACCCCACACACATCCAACACAGGTGTCACTCGACATGTGAGCCTGCTAATAAAAGTGGCCGGGCGCACGTGCCCATAGCCATTCACACCATCTAAGCAAGTGTGTCCGTGTGGTCATTATGTCAGCATGATGGGCCCAAGCCCTGCAACATCACAGTGTGCTGTGTTCAGCGGACGATACCATGTCACCTCAGCAGTGGCTAAGACCTAGGACATGTAGCTTCATCCGCCCCCCCCCTGCATGCACAAGCGGCGTTTGCTGGTCCGGCTTACGTCAGGTCAGCGCCGGGGTGTGCTGATTCGGCAGGGGGATCAGGGCGTGGCTCTGGTCTGGCCTTGAGCAGGAAGTGCGGTAAGCGTGTCTCTGTGTTGGAGTGTTGTCGCCACACAGTAGTCGATGTTGCAATGTAGCATGCACCCGGAGTGCGGGCCCGCACGTACGGGGAAATGCAGGGGTGCAAGACCGCTCGGGGTCTTGGCTCATACATGCCAAGTGTTGTGTGTATCAGTCCTGCGGCTGCATGAGTCAGATGCCTAGCCTCAATCGCAGCACGATCACAGCCAGTCATGGACTGTACACCTGTGTCCGCCCTGTCCAGACCATTGGCCTACACTCACGTGGCCGCACACCCTCAACGGCCAGCATCACGGTGTTGTTGGCATGCTGCTGGACATACGCAGACAGGCATGACAATGGTGTGCCGTAGGAGTGCACGTGATGCAACCGCGCAGCGCACACAAGTGTGAAGGCTCGGGGGAGGGAGGAGCAGCTGTGAGGCAACGTAACATATAGTGAGGCCGCTCATGTGCCACGTGCTCAGCATATCATCCATGATTCCCTGGGTCGCAGACATCACACCCCACCCACGACAGGCCTCTGCACATCTCCTGTATTCAAGCAGATGGTAAACTGACTGTAGGGATGAAAGGTCCTTTGTCTGGACTATCAGGCGGAAGCACATCTGCAGCTCCGAGCTGGGACCTGCATGTGCATAGCACCCCCTGACAGATACGATAGCATTTGCTGACGACTCCCACACTACGCACTGCCCGACGTGAGACCGACGTGTACACATCCCACACACAGAAGTCCTTGGTCGTAGTTAGCGTGCGTGAAATGGCCTTCACACGTACTCCCACTCCATCCCAGGCCTGCACCCGTTGCACACAGACACTGCTCATTGATCTGAGCTGTGGCATTTCATCCACAGGACTTGCGCAGGTCAGCACAGTGCAGCTTCAAGCAGAGCCACTGACGCAATGGCAGACTATCCCGAACACATGCACAACCCCAGTCACGTGGACCGGTACCGTGCACGTCTGCTGCATGTACTGGGGGCACTGCCATTAGCAGTGCTGCGGATCAGTTACCGGCTAAGCTTCCACCTTGCCAACGTCACCTGCGTTCAGCCTGTGTTGCATTGTTGCTTGTGCATATTCGAGTGGACCATGGATGTCTGCCTCTCCAACGTAACGGTAGCTGAACTGGATTTCGACGTGTGTGTTCGCCCCCTGTTGGCCCATGACCAGGAGTGTCACCGTGATGCCCGTTTATGGCATGCCTGGATGATTGGCATGCATGCTGGCAACTGGACCTGGGAGATTGCACGACTCGTCGTTGTGGGCGGTGACCACATTGAGCCGCTCCCCTATTGGGCTTTGGTGCCAATTGGGGCCAGGGGTTGGAGTCAGCACATCTGTCCGGAACAGCTGATGGGTTACGTCGCAGACATGTTAGATGTAGTTGACAACGAGCTCATATTGGAAATGTTGGCCTACGCTGCTGCACTCGCGTTCATGGACGAGTGACAACGTACCTGCAGCCACAACTGAATGTGACCCATTGCACGTGTCCCAACGCCTGGTTGCATGTTGGGGATCTGGTCACATGTCCCAAGACGACAGTGGACATGGCTGCATTGGCCTGGACTCCTGATACATGCGCGGACAACCAACGCGGGTTGACACTCACTTGTGTGGGTGATGGACTCCCCCGGGGTGGACATGGGCGCTTTCCAACGTTCCTCAGGCAGTGTGGTTTTCACATCTGTGCTTGTTCAGTGGTGTGATATTGCCGACTGGTGTGACTTGTGCTCTTGGTTGGTGTTGTTACTCTTGGGCATGGTTTGTCTGCAGTTATGCAGTGCTTAATTGCACATGTGTGCCATTGTGCCCATCTCCCCCGTCTCCCCAGTCCCTGGTCGTTCCTCTCCCTTTTGCTGTTGTGTCTGTTGATTTTGGGCAGTTTCCGGTCCCCGACTCCTGCCACCATCTCCAGACTGATGTGGTGGACACCATTTCCACCATGTCATCCAGCTCCTGGTGTGGCGCTAGACTCCCACCTCCGGTGTGCATTGCTGCCTTCTGGTTGTTGGCGTGTTTCTGCTTGTTTTAGCGTTCACTTCATTCCAGCTGTTCTGGTTGTCTTCCATTGTCCTCCTCCGCACTACGGCTGCATTCACCTTGTCCACGATGGACTGCCATGTACAATGTTTTGTTGCCAATGGTGCTTGTGGGGTTGTGTACTAGCTCCGACTGCCTCCATTGTGCTTCGCTGTTGTTTTCTGTTTGGTTTGTCTTTCTTTTTCCTGCTTTTGTTGTGCTTATTCCCGCCTGCCGTGTGTGTGTCGCGGGCCTGGCACTGCTTATCGCTGCTTTCCTCATCGCGAATGGGCTCATCGCACGTTTTTTTGCGTTGGGGTCTGTGTTTTTATCTCCGTCGCGGTGGTTGTATCGCGGACATTGGCCGCGTTTTCGGGAATCTATCGCATGGTACCGCCGTGTTGTGAATTCCACGTTAACACGGAGTTATTTTCCCGCGATAGACTGCGATGTGTAAAGTTGCGTTAAGCTTTTTTGGAGATGTTTAGCGCACATTCTTGTGAATATACCTCTCAGTACCTTATCCAAATCCTCAAGAGGTGAAAAAATGACTAAATCCAAAATGAGCCCAACTGCTGGGAAAGTTCCTCTTGATCACTCCTTGAGCCTCTGATCCTCAGGTCAGGTTTATCAAGGTCTCTTGCCAGACAGGGCTCCAGTAAGGTCAAAAGTAGGGGTGGAAGTAACTAGTGTAATTCTATGTAGTGTAATCACTGTGAATTACCCAAAATTCCACAAGATTACAGTATTACCCAAGGAGAGTAATTCAGCATTTGAAGCTATTTTGCCCCTCATGTGCAAAATGGATGCCGGAATGCATTTTGCCCTAAGATATAGTACTAAATGCAATGGAACATGAATAGCAAGCAAAGCAAACACAAGGAGATCATGGATGGAGCGCTGAAACTTTTTAGACACTCACCACAGTCACAGATCTGGGTTGAATCCATCATCGTTCTTAAGCTCACTTCTCCACCCCAGTTCAGACACAACCATATGCAAATCAGTCTTAACCCTGTTCCTCATGGAAACAGTCCAGCCCTAACTGCCAAGCCATGTCTTCCCTGGACCGGAAACAAGCATCCTGGGACCCATTTTGCGGTAACACCCCTCATCAGCCAGGCTAGCTTGAGTCCAGGGGCAAAGTGAGCAAGGGACCCACGTCTGGGCATACCCGGCGCATTTAGGGCGAGAAAGCAAAAGACACTTGGGTGTGTTTCACCTCAGTTCCGACTTCTGGGACCCGTGAGTCCTTTCCAGGTATGGGGGTGCGGGAGCAGCCCTGCGGATTGTCAACACTGATGCCCCCGTGGTCCTAAGCCTCCGCACGCCTTCTACAGCCTTCCGCCCACCTTTGGTTTTGTGGCTGCGTCCCCCCTCTGACTCTTCGCACTTAAATCCTGCTCTCTGGTTCTTCGTTATGGATTTTTGACTTTTGTGCATCTTGCCATTTTGTTGTTGGCTTCCGTCAATACCCACGACCCGGACCCGCCATCTTGCTTGACCTCTGTCCGTTCCCCCTTCCCTCCGGTCTCCCCCTGACGATCCGCAAACGTTTTTCTCCTTCTTTCTGGTCTGCCTTAACTCCATCCCCCCTCTGGTTCCCTCCTCTCCCCTCACCCTCTCTCAGAACACTATTCTTGTCCCCCTCTACCTTCTCTCCCCCCCTCCTATAATTTTTCCACTCACTCTGTAATGACTGTGCAACTAATGTTTAAATTATTGTACCTTGTAACTCGCTATTTTTGTTCCTTATGTAAAGCGCTCTGATACCATGATTCTTGTGACTTTTGTGCATCCCGCCATTTTTTTGGAGATGGTCTCCGTCGATTCCCATGATCCGGACCGGCCATCTTGTCTGACCCTTGTCCGTTCCTTCTTCCCTCCTGACTCCTCCTGATGACCCTCGAACGTTTTTCTCTTTTTTGCTGGACTGCCTTTACTCCATCCCCCCTCAGGTTCCCTTCTCCCCTCTCACCTATTCTCAAACTCCTATTCTTGTCCCCCTTTTCCTTCTCTGCCTCTTATGATTTGTCATTTACTTTGTAAATTCTGTGAAAAAATGTTTAAATTAGTGTACCTTGTAACTCGTTATGTTGTTCCTTATGTAAAGCGCTCTGATACCTCCGGGTCTAGCCAGCGCTATATAAAACTCAATAAACAAACAAACAAACAAACACACAATTGATGGACAGAATGCAGAACGAATCAAAACATTCACCCCCAGTCAAGAGATCTGGGTTAAATCCATCATTCTTTTGCTCACCATGCCACCCCAGTTTAGACCTGGCCATATGCAAATCAGTCTTGACCCTGTGCCTCATGGGAACAGTCCAGCCCTAACTGCCAAGCCACGTCTTCTCTTGACCGGAAACAAGCATCCTGGGACCGATTTTTCAGTAACACCCCTCAACAGCCAGGCTAGCTTGAGTCCAGGGGCAAAGTGAGCAAGGGACCCACTTCTGGGCCTACCCTGCCAACTTAGGGCAAATAAAGCAAACACAAGGAGATGATGGATGGAGCGCTGAAACTTTTCAGACATTCACCCCCAGTCACAGATCTGGGTTGAATCCATCATCATTCTTTAGCTCACTTCTCAACCTCTGTTCAGACCCAGGCATATGCAAATCAGTCTTGACCCTGTTCCACATGGGAGCAGTCCAGCCCGAACTGCCAAGCCATCTCTTCCTTGGACCAGAAACAAGAATCCCAGGACTGGTGTTGGGGTAACACCCCTCTTCAGCCAGGCTAGCTTGAATCCAGGGGCAAAGTGAGCAATGGACCCATACCCTGCCAACTGCTCAAGAACAATGATGGATTAAACCCAGATCTGTGGCTGGGGGTGAGTGTCTGAAAAGTTTGCATGCTCCCTCCGTCATCTCCTTGTGTTTGCCTTTTTCCGCCCTAAGTTGACAGGGTATGCCCAGACATTGGTCCCTTGCTCATTTTGCCACTAGATTCAAGCTAGCTTGGCTGATGAGGGGTGAAACCCCTAAACCCGTCCCAGGATGCTTGTTTCCGGTCCAGGGAAGTCCTGGCTTGACAATTCAGGCTGGACTGTTCCCATGAGGAACAGGGTCAAGACTGATTTGCATATGGCTGGGTCTGAAACGGGGTGGCGTAGTGAGCTAAAGAACGATGATGGATTCAACCTAGATCTGTGACTAGGGGTGAGTGTCTGAAAAGTTTCAGTGCTTTGTCCATCATCTCCTTGTGTTTGCCTTTTTCACCCTAAGTTGGCAGGGTATGCCCAGACTTCGGGCTCTTGCTCACTTGGCCACTGGATTCACGCTAGCTTGGCTGATGAGGGTTGAAACCCCGAAACCAGTCCCAGGATGCTTTTTTCGGTCCAGGGAGACCTGGGCTGAACTGTTCCCATGAGGAACAGGGTCAAGACTGATTTGCACATGGCTGGGTCTGAACAGGGGTGGTGAAGTGAGCTGAAGAAGAATGATAGATTAAACCCAGATCTCTGACTAGGGGTGAATATCTGAAAAGTTTCAGTGCTCCGTCCATCATCTCCTTGAGTTTGCCTTTTTCACACTAAGTTGGCACGGTATGCCCAGACGTGGGTCCTTTGCTCACTTTGCCACTGGATTCAGCTAGCTTGGCTGATGAGGGGTGAAACCCCGAAACCAGTCTCAGGATGCTTTTTCCGGTCCAGGGAAGACCTGGCTTGGCAGTCCGGGCTGGACTGTTTCCATGTGTAACAGGGTCAAGACTGATTTGCATATGGCTGGGTCTGAACTGGGGTGGCGAAGTGAGCTAAAGAACGATGATGGATTATCCAGATCTATGACTGGGGGGCGGGTGTCTGAAAAGTTTCAGTGCTCCGTCCATCATCTCCTCGTGTTTGCCTATTTCGCCCTAAATTGGAAGGGTATGCCCAGACGTGGGTCCCTTACTTACTTTGCCACTGGATTCACACTAGCTTGGCTGATGAGGGTTGAAACCCCGAAACCAGTCTCAGGATGCTTTTTCCGGTCCAGGGAAGACCTGGCTTGGCAGTCCGGGCTGGACTGTTTCCATGTGTAACAGGGTCAAGACTGATTTGCATATTGCTGGGTCTGAACTGGGGTGGTGAAGTGAGCTAAAGAACCATGATGGATTAAACCCAGATCTGTGACTCAGGGTCAGTGTCTGAAAAGTTTCAGTGCTCTGTCCATTGTCTCCTTGTGTTTGCCATGAATAGCAAACACACACTTGGTGTAGAACTGCCCTCAACATATTCCTGGCATTTAGAGTTATTTTCCTAGTGCAAAAATGCCCCTTCGTGTGCAAAATGGTTGCAAGGATACATTTTGCGCTAGGAAATAGTACTAAATGCAACAGAATCCGAATAGCGAGCAGCTGCTCTTGCTCAGTAAATGTGCTCTTGTGGTAAGATTTTTCCCCCAAATTAGTCCTAATTATGTGAGCAGGCATAATTGTGTTGTTATCAGTAATTCAAAGAGTAACACGGAATTAGCAAAATGACTCAAATTACTCTGGCGTAATTGAAATTCCACCCAAGCCTTGTCAAAATTCTACAGTGGCCAGTAGGCCCTTCTTGGACACAGGAGTTCTTCTGCATTTTGTACCCCTGCGGGAGGAAATAAGAGTTCCACCATTTGGCACTTGGATAGCAGTTTCAATCCCTTGTTGCCAGAGGAAGAAGCAGGGCCGGCTTTAGAGCTGGTGGCGCCCGGTGCGACAATGTTTGTTGGCGCCCCCCAATGACCACCTCCACCACGGATTCCCTCACCACCACCCTTTAACAGTGCCCAAATCTCCATAACCACTCTCTATCAGATGCATATATAGCACTCTCTCTCAGATGCATATACAGCGCCACTCATTCCAGTGTAGGGTGTCAGAGCACTTTGCATCACACTCATATTATACAGAGACAATCAATGCAACTCAGTGTATAAGAAATGTTACATAAGACAGAGGACTACAAGGTGTAGGAGTCACATGTCATTAATACTGGTAGGCAGTATAGTTTAATAGTGCTTGGTCTAGAGAAGCACAAACTCAGAATTTAAAAAGGAACACCATAGTTGGGGGTTCTCTTTGATAATGAGAATAGATTTCTGCCCAGAATAATCCTTTTTACAACATTAATCTTTGCTCAAATCTATACTTTGCAGCGTGAATGCAGTTCTTTGATAAAAGTTAATAGTTCAGTACAATTACAAAGTGCATAGAATGTAAATAGGTCAGTGGGTTACAGAAAGTTTGTTTGTCATCGGCTAGAAATTTGCGGGTAAAGTCGAGACAAGAGAAACCATCATGTCACCACTGTAATTGAAAGCATTTGTGACTGGCTGTATTATGCAACGAAGGACATCCTGAAAGAGTTCTGCAGCTGATGACACTCCGAAACTTAGTCTTTTATATCAAAATAAACCAACATGAGTCAAAAAGGTTATAATTTACCTGCAATTTTCTTCCAGTTTGAGTTGGTGATACCCTTTGTTCAAATCAAGGCAGGAAAAGACTTTGGCTCCATTCAGCCGCATAATCATGTCAGCAATATACTCACCTGGATGTTGTTCTCTTTCAATAACCTTATTAGCTTGGCGCATATCAACACAGATTAACACTTCTCCTTCACTATCCTTCTTAGGCACTACCACTATGGGTGACACCCATCCCGTCGGACCAGTAGATCACTCAATGATGTCTTGCTTTAATAGAGTCTCAAGTTCTTTATCAACAGCCTCTTGTAAATGAAACGCAAATAGGTGATGTCGTTGAGTACCATGACGAATGTCCTAATTTATGTGAAGTTGCACTTTCGTTGTCTTCCTAGTCCATGAACAAAGATGGAAACTGATTCACTATCTAGTTTACAGAAATCAGCCCTATGTCAGCAGTAGTGCTGAATCTGAGTAAACATGTACTTGATGAAGTGCCTGGCAGGACATGAATTGGTGCTCAGACTTTTGTCTTTTTATGCTTCACAGTTGCTATAAATGAAACTTGACTTTGCAGTGGCGTTGAAGCAGCTCACGTATATACTTTGGTTTTCGATGGGGTTAAATGGACACTGGAAACAGTTCATTGTACATTTCCACTGGCATAATGTTTATCAATGTGCCACTGTCTATGATAAAAGGTATGGAGTACCATTTCAACTTCGGTGTGATTTTGGGGCGGCGTCCAAATGAATTTTGCACTTTCACTTGTCGATTCTGCTTGCAAGAAGGTAATCCTACATACGCATATTGGCCAGTGGTCGACATTGACATCACACACTCATCTTCCTCACTGTCGCTTGACAATGATGAACTTTTAGATGAAGAATTTGATGACAATCGACGTTGTTCAGTTTCTACTTGCATCAACTGGTGTTGCTGCTTACTCTTGTGGGTGAGGTTGGAATGTCTCTGGAACTTTGTGGCATCCATTTTGTTTTCTGGATGTGATGCACTTAATCTTTCCTTCGCTTTGCAAACCATTACAAAATTGTTCTCTTTCCTGCAGCCTTTGCATATCTGCCCAATGGTTGGACATTTACATTCATGTGGAAAAGAAAATGCACATCAAAAACACAACTTCCTTTCTTTAAGAAACATTACTTTGTGGCCTTCTACCTTGTGTTTTTGCTTACTTTTCACACTCAGCGCTGATTCAGTTTGGGCCTTTCCAGCCTCCATGTTACCAGCTTGTCTGGTAGCTCTTTCTTCCGCTCTAGCAGCCATGAGTACTCGCTCCAAGCTGAGAGCCTCTTTTAGCATTTGTCATCTGAAGGAATCGTAGAGACAAACATCTATTACTCGGAGATACATGGCCTCTTCATCGTTGAACTCATTGAACTTCCAATGCTTGATGAGTGAAACAAGTCTTTCTGCAAACTCATCCATTGTTTCACCAGCTTTCTGTCTTTCTTGACTGAAAATGTACCTCTCATAGTTTACATTCGGCATTAGATTGAACTTGGTGCTGAACACCTCTTGGATTTGACGGTACGTCACTTCATCATGATGTGCTATTTTCTTCATCACTTCTTTCACTCCTTCACCTGCCAAATCCTTTCGATATTTAATGATGGTGGTTTTAGGAATGTGGCAGCATCATAACCTGTGGAACTTTCTACCGTCTGGAGCGTCTGCTGCCCATTCGGACTGGCACCTTCATTAAGCACTAGCCTTGTGCTAACATTTGGGTTGTCGCGCCCGCTCTCTGTTTGTGAGGTGCCGTATTCTTCTTTGGCAGTGGTTAGTGGCTTTGTTTCTTGCATTGGATCTTCCCCACTCCCACCTCTTTGGATTGTACCTGGTCTCCACTGCCTCTAGTGTTTTTCTGCATAGGAAATGTTTCCGCTTGTAGTGCTTCCTTGCACACAGCTTTCACTGCCTTTATCGCTTCTCTGTACCTGGTTGTTGCTGTCTTTAGTGTTGTCGTACTGTATGAATCATGGCTCTGTGTTAGGCTGCGGCACAATTTCTCTTGTCTCGACTTTACCCGCAAATTTCTAGCCGATGACAAACAAACTTTCTGTAAGACTTTCAGCTTTTTACAGGCCTTCCATTGGCTGGAGTGGTGCTTTGTCTCCACATACACTGACTGTAGATTTTTTTCACTTCGACTGAGGCACACGTCACACGCATGAGCAGTTTGCTGGACCATGGCAAACTCTCCGGGAGAGCACTCTCGGTTCTTCGGGTTGCAGGTTTTACGTAATTTCCTATCTCGTCACCAAGTGTAGCGTCCTCCCCAGCCCGGGTACATGTAAATGATCACGTCACACACGGAGCGTGGTATTCCACATCTTTATTCTTCAGAGTGTAACCGCTAACTGCCCGTAGTTTTTACCCACACCCAATCACTTACGTCACTATTCTACTGAGTCCATCAGGGACCAGAGGGGTCCTGCTATCTCTAACATACAGGACACTACAGAAGCCTGTCAATCAAACAAGATGGTAAAGAGGCTATACTCCATGGGAAGGACAAACACAAGGTTAGCAAGCTGGGACATGAATAAGAAGCAGGCAAATGAGAGTGACAAGAAAGCCAGCCAATCTTAAGCAATGAACGTGTTCCAATCCCCTTTATGTTCTCGGTAAGCCCACAGTATGGCTTTCGCAACCAGATAGCTGTACTTTCTGATAGGCTTGACCTTAAAAAAGACCTTGGAAAACACAGCTGTAACTACACAGTGAAAATATATTTTTGTAACTGTTCATTATGAGCGAATTATTTTGCCAATTTCTAGTATGCCCCTTTTTTTTATATATATTAAGTACCCAGTGATTAAAAGGCTCACTTTAGGGGTAATTTACTTAATGTATCAAAATAGTTTTTCTCCATAGCAAAGGCACTTTTACTTACCATGTGTCACAGCAGTACTTTAAAACTAATGCTAAGTCATAGCACAATGATGCTTTCCGGAGCTATATTCTTTTTGTCTTATATTGGGGTGGTGTAAAAACCACAACCTACATATGATATTTAATTTCCTTGCTACTGGTGCATTTTATGCATCAACTTTCAATGGTCTTACTGGAAAGATAAATACACCAATTGAGCTAAACAAATATTATGAGAACCACACTGCTTAATATATGGGACAATGCACTTGGGTTTGCAATTGGTGTTCTTCACTATACTGATACTGAATATTGCTAAGTCTAGTCCACGTAACATTTAATATTGCAAAGTTAATTATAGCATGATGTATTATTATTATTATAAAGTCTTATATAGTACATAGCTACCCAAAAGGGTTCTCAGCGCTAGACAGAGGTAGGTAACTAGCCAGAGGAGGCAGATAAAAGTCAGAACAGCCAGGTTTTGAGGTTTTTGCAAAAGATGGTCAAAGATTGGCAGCTTCTCAGTGAATTGGGCATCGTATTCCAGAGCATAGGGCCCGGGTAGGAAAACGAACGACCACCCAGGTGGGCTTTTTTAACTCTGGGGACCTTGCAGAGGTTGCAGTTGCTTGACCGAAGCGAGCTATTGGGGCAGTAGTATTCCACTAGCTGTTGCAAATAGAGAGGACGACATTCAACCTAGCTTTATGCACATAGCGTAGGGCTTTAAATTGTATGCATTTGTCCACCCGAAGCCAGTGGAGGATGCGAAGAAGGCTAGACACCTAGGAGCGTAGGTGAGATGAAATATAAGCCTGGCTGTGGAATTCTGAATCACTTGTAGGCGTTTGATTGAGGACTTAAGACCAAAACTTAAGATTGACTGAGAAAAAATCCTAACTTTAGTACTTCTAAATGCCTTCTGTGAATACCGAAAGTCGTAAAGTTAGGATTTTGTCTCAGATTACTTTTGTGAATCGGGCCCTTAGTGTTTGTCTCAACCTGCAGCGCGATCAGTCATAATTTTGCAGTTAGGTAAGATATTGTCTTATAAACACGCCACACGAGCGGTGAACAAGTTTCAGTAGGTGGTGGTGAAAAGTAGGTTTTGGAGCAGATTGTTAGAACACTGTGGCCACTTTGGAAAACGCATATACACAATAGCATAGTGTCATTAACAAGCAAAGATGGAATTACATATTAGGAGGTACCAATCACCTGTCTGGGGCTATCATAGCGTCATGAACAAACAAATCCCACAGTTCTGGGCGGTTGCGGCGTCGCATGCCAGCTACGGTGTCGGGGAGACCCGTAAAACAGTACCTTTTTGAGATGCAGGTTGTCGGACCTTGTGGTGAGCCCCGGAGGAGCGGAATCGACAGGCGACGTTTCTGGAAGTTGGTGCAGGAGTTGTCGGACCCCTGAAGTCACATGCATTGCAGGTCAAACTCTGTGAGTTTGATGTCAGGACTGCCGGCGTTGGCAGGCGTCGGCAGGCGTCGGGGCTGCGGTGTGAAGCAGAGCGGTGCGACGTGCGGTGCACTCAGGTCACGGTGCAGGCAGCGGCTTGGTGACGGTCATCCCACAGCATCAGTGAGACCAGGGCTGCAGTGAGAAGTGGGGCGGTGCTCGTTGCGGTGCTAACAGGTCACGGTGGAAGCAGCGGCATCGTCGATGCTGAAGCCCCGTCGTCAGTAGAACCAAGGCTGCGATGCGAGATGGGGCAATGCGGTGTGCGGGGCCCACAGGTCACAGTGCAAGCAGTGGCATAGGTTGGCAATCTGGAGTTGATGGCGCTGGTGTCAGTGGGCCAAGGCTGCAGTGTGGGACGGGGTGGTGCATCGAGTAACCTACGAGCTGTGCCCCCAAACCACGGTGCAGGCAGTGGCATCAATGTCAGCTTGGAGCGTTGTTGTCGGTACGACCAGGGCTGCCGTGCGAAGTTGGACAGTGCTCATGTTCTCCACAAACGGTGTCCACAGGTCACGGTGCAGGCAGCAGTGACGTGACGGCGTCGCATCGTCGCTGGGGATACCAGGGCTGTGGTGTGAAGCGAGGCTGTGCAAAGTGTGATGCCCACAGGTCACATGCAAGCAGCAGCTCGGATGCGTCGTCGGGCGGCGTCCTTGGTGAGACCAGGGTTGCGGTGCGACGTGCAGCGGTGCTTCTGTGGTACCTTCAGGTCACAGAACTGACAGCGGCATCGTTGACGGCGTCAGGTTACCTTTTCTCCTCTGTGACAGCTGAAACATCCAGTTCCAGAAGGTTGAAGTGTTTGATTTCCCTGATAATCCAACAGGAGGCAAGCTCTACATCCGTGGTACTCATAGTACGGCCCGCGGGCCCCCAGCGGCCCGGCAGGCCTTCATTGGTGGCCCGCGGACCTTGCCTTGCCGTTTCTACGTTTCTAGTGAGGCCGGCAGTAAACACAGAATATGACCGCAGGAGCATACGTAGTGAATACGTGTTCACAACGTATGCTCCTGCAGCCATCTTCTGTGTTTACTGCCTGCCTCTGTGACGTCACACATGGCACCGTCGGAAAGCTTCCCAAAAGGCCCTTTAAAAGTTAGCTGTAAGCGCTTTCACAGCTGACTTTTAATGGGCCTTTTGGGAAGCTTCCTGTTTCATGTTGCCAACAAAGTCCTCTTCTCCCGCAGCAGCTTCATCTTCGAGTCACTATCCCTGAACATTAGATGTAAGCACATTCTGAATTTGGACAATTGCGCCTGGAGAGAGAGAGACAGAGACAGAGAGACAGAGACAGAAAGACAGAGACAGAGACAGAGACACAGAGAGACAGAGACAGAGAATGACAGAGAGACACAGAGACAGATATAGACAGACAAAGACAGATAGAGATGATAGATAGATAGATAGATAGATAGATAGATAGATAGATAGATAGATAGATAGATAGATAGATAGATAGATATAATGTGTATGCCGGGTCTGGTGGCTCAGTGGACTAAAGCGTCCGCTGCAAGGGCCTGTGTTCGACCTCATGGTCACAGTTTTTTTTTTGTACTCTAGCCCCACCCCCCACCGGTCTGGCCCTCGGCCACAAACCACACTGTAAATGTGACCACCAAGAGAAAGTTTGTGAGTGCTCATGCTCTACATCAAGCCCTTGGAGATACATAGAATTCAGAAAGAACAGTCCAGTCCTTTCCCTGTTATGTTATGTTATGTTATGTTATATCTAATTTGTATAGCGCTCGTACACCAGATTGGTTTCTTGGCGCTCCTCAGGAAGGTGATGGATGCAGGTTTGTTCAGATGATATACGAAATCCACGAGTTACGCGAAAGCCTGTTTAAATAGCCATGTCTTTTGAAGTTTACGAAATGTTATGAAGTCGGTACAGGATCTAATCTCTAGGGGCATAGAGTTCCAGTATCTTGGACCCAGTGTAGAAAACCTGGATCCACCATATCGTTTCTGTTTAAAGGAGGGGGTTGCCAGGAGGTGCATGTGGGCGGATCTCAGATTGCGAGTTGGATTGTATCTGTTAATCATGCCATCAATAAATTTGGGGTTTTTTCCATTCAAGGATTTAAAGATAATACATCCCATCTTGAATGCGCATCTCTGTGTTATAGGGAGCCAATGTAGTTTCTTCAGAAGGGGAGAGATATGTTGACGTTTGTTTTCCTGTAGAATCAGTCTGGCCGCCTGGTTCTGTATCAGTTGGAGACGATGAATGAGATAGGCCGGGATTCCAAAATATAAAAATCGATAGAACTACACAAGAAAGTAAGGAGTCTGTACATGCCTATTATGAAAGGTTGTTGTTGGTTTTCAAGCAGTATAGTGGATATGAGGAGTTGAGTGAAAAGGACATGAGTCATTTTGTATACCGATTTGTGTTTGGCCTGAAACAAGAAATAAGTGATATGATTAAGCAACACATGATAAACTGGCAGAATGGAAGTGTAGATGAGGTGCTGAGGTATGCTAAGTATTGTAGTGATGAAATAGAGAGTAAACAGCGTAAGTTGAAAGAGAAGGCAATGTGGGCACAGGTGAAGGTGGCAGAAAAACAAGAAGCTCAATTGGACAATAATAATGGAAATGAAACAGGACAGAATAAAATGCGACCTAACATAGGTAAAGGAAAGGGTCAAGTGAGTCTAGAAGAGGCAAAGAAGAAATGGCCATGTCATAATTGCGGAAAATTAGGGCATTGGAGAAACGAGTGTAAGTTCCCACCTAAACCTAATCCGGAAAATCAATCATTAACTCCACAGGTGCAGAATGAGGTAGTTGTTCAACAAAGTCAGGTGCCGCAACCACCACTTCCCAACACTGTTAACCAGCAAAGATACAGTACAGAAACAGGATTCTACGGAGGAGAGCAGGTAACAGAGTTGCCGCGAGCAGCTAACATTTCTCAGTATTGGTTGCGTCAGAGTGAGGATGACCCGGATGAAAGATTCTGACGGTGCCCAGGAGAGGGGAAAGAGTGCGTACTTGGCGCAACTCTAGAGGTAGATCAGTCTGGTCCCTTTGTGGATGGAGAAGTGAATGGTGCAAATGTAACATTCCTTGTCGATACTGGAGCTACCCGTTCTACTGTTAGATCAGTGGAAATTCCAAACCTTCCTCTCTCAGGTGAATACATCCAAGTAGTAGGAGTAGCCAATCAGCAGATTAAAACCCCACTTACTGAATTGGTGGAAGTAAAAATTGGTTCTTTTAGCAAAATGCATAAATTTGTAGTGTGCGATTGTAGTCCTGTAAATCTTTTAGGTCATTACCTCTTGTGCAAGATGAATTGCACAATTTATTGTACGCCAGATGGAATTGGATTTCAGACCTCAGATGAAGATGTCTTGTATAAAGTAACTTTGATGAATCAGGAACCTGAAATGAATGGTTTGTTTCCTGCATTTGATGCAGAAAAACTTCCAGAAGAACTAAAAAGTGCAGTGAAAGAAAGTGTGTGGGATTTTACAGGAGAAGACATTGGATTAATGAAAGAAGTTGATCCCGTAAAAGTAACAGTAAAAGAAGGAACAACTTACCCGAATACGCCACAGTACAAATTAACTCCAGAAATAATTGAAGGAATAACTCCTGTGATAAATAAAATGATTGAACAGGGAATTTTAAAAGAAATAATGAGCAGTCCATGTAATTCACCTATAATGGGACTGAAAAAGCCAAATGGAACATATAGAATAGTACAGGATTTGAGAAAGATCAACAAAATAGTTGTGCCCTGTTGTCCAATAGTGCCAAACCCTGCAGTAATTCTATATCAAATTCCACACGAAGCTGAGTGGTACACAGTGATAGATTTGTGTCACGCATTTTTCTCTATTCCTTTGCATCCAGATAGCCAGCCATTATTTGCGTTCCGGTTCGGAGAGCGTATTTTGGCATGGTGCCGAATTCCTCAGGGGTATACAGAAAGCCCCTCAATCTTTAATCAGATTCTAAAGAAATCTCTGGAAGATTTGAAAATGCCAGAAAAATCAGTAATGGTGCAGTATATCGATGACCTATTGGTGGCATCGAAAACAAAAGAAGCATGTGTAAATGATACAATTGCTTTACTGAACCATCTAGAGAAAAGAGGACATAAAGTGTCCCCTTCAAAATTGCAATTTTGCCAAAAAGAAGTTCAATATTTAGGGCATAAAATTGAGAAAGGAGTGCGAAAGATAGCGACAGAAAGAGTAAGAATGATTCAAGGAATGAGAGCACCAATGACGCAAAGAGAGGTAAGAATGTTTCTGGGAATGGTTGGATATTGCCGACAATGGATAAGTGGTTTCTCTTTGATTGCAAAACCATTACAAAAATTGACCAAGAAAGATGTAAAAGACCCTTTTGAGTTAAACAATGAAGAAATGAAATATTTCAAAGAATTGAAAAAGAAATTGTGTGAGGCACCTGCATTAGGCATGCCTGATTATGAGAAGGATTTTGAGTTGTACTGCAGCTGAAAGAGATGGATGTGCGTTTTCAGTACTGGTACAAAAACATGGAACAATGAAAAGACCAATTGCTTATTTTTCAGCTGTTTTAGATCCTATAGCAAAAGCAGTTGCCCGGATGTCTGAAAGCAGTTGCTGCTACTTGTGTAAGTCTGGAACAAAGTGAAGGTATAGTGATGGGGTATCCACTGAGAGTATATGTTCCCCATTCAGTAGAAATTCTTTTGACAAGAACAAAATCACAGTACATGACACATAGTCGGCTGACTAAGTACGAAAAAGTCATCTTGAGTGCTGAAAATGTGACCATAGATAGATGCATGAATGTGAATCCTTCAACATCATTGCCAGATGAGGAGAGTATAATTGAACAAGACGAAGTAGATCATGATTGTCTGAACGTGCTGGAATATTGTACGAAACCAAGAGCTGATATAAAAGATGAACAGTTAAAGGAATATGATTATGTCATGTTTGTGGATGGCTCATGCTTGAGAACGAAAGAAGGAGTTTTAAGCGCAGCTTACGCAGTGTGCACAGTGGCAACTGTGATGGAAGCGTCTTGTCTGAAAGGAATAAGGTCTGCACAAGTTGCGGAACTGATTGCTTTGATTCAAGCATGTAAATTAGGAAGAAATGTACGAGTCACGATTGTGACCGATAGCCAATATGGTTTCGGTATCGTACATGACTTCGGTCAGATTTGGTCACAAAGAGGTTTCTTGACGTCTGCAGGAACACCTATCAGAAATGGAGATTTTGTTAAAAAACTGCTTGAGGCGATACAGTTGCCTAAACAAATCGCTGTAGTGAAGTGCAAGGCGCATAAGAAAAACGAAGATTACATAGCCGTCGGCAATAAATATGCCGATGAGATAGCCAAATATTGTGCAGAGAACATGGTGTCCATGAACAAAAATAGAGAAAGGGAGCATATCTCTTCTCCTTTGCTTTTTACTAATACTGTCGAGACATGGGATGAAGTAAGACAGTTACAAGAAACTGCAAGTGATGAGGAAAAAGATTACTGGATAAAAGCAGGATGTAGAAGACAGGAAAATAATGGTGTGTGGGTATACAGAGACGAAAGACCAGTTATGCCTGATAGCATGATTGCAGACATGGCACGGATGTACCATGGACAAGCTCATATTGGGAGAGATGCAATGATCAGACTTTTTAGACAAACCTGGTATTACCCAAAATTCAGAGCCATTGCTGAAAGTCTTTGTCAAAGATGTCTTATTTGTCAGCAGTTTAACCCAGGAAGAAAAACAGTAGTGAGTCTAGGAACAATAGGACGAGAAGGAGGTCCATTCACCAGAATACAGTTAGACTTTATAGAAATGCCCCCTAGTAACAGACTAAAATATGTTCTAGTGGTCGTCTGTTTGTTCTCTCGTTGGGTGGAGGCATACCCCACTAGAAGGAATGATGGAACAACAGTGGCAAAACTTATGCTGCGAGAGTTCATTCCGAGGTATGGTTTCCCAGTCACGGTTGAGACAGATAGAGGAACACATTTTCAAAATGAGTTGATCCAATTGATTTGCGAAGCATTGAGTATTAAACAAAAACTACATTGTGCTTACAGATCAGAGGCTTCTGGGGTAGTGGAGCAGATTAATGGAACAATTAAAAACAGATTAGGAAAAATGTGTCAAGCTACAGGACTCAAATGGCCAGATGCACTGCCTCTTGTTCTGATGACCATCAGAAGCATCCCTGAAAAGAAAACTGGACTTAGTCCTCATGAGATGATCATGGGACGAGCAATGAGACAAGCACACGTACCTGTCAACAAGTTATTGACTATAACTGATGATCTAGTACTGGATTATTACAAGGGACTGGCTGATGTGGTGCATTCTGTGTTTCATCAGGTTGGACCGGATGCGACCACTCTTGAAAGAAAACCAGCCCACGACTTGAATCCAGGAGACTGGGTCCGTATAAAAATCCACAGGAGAAGAAACTGTCTAGTTCCTCGCTGGGACGAACCACGACAGGTAATCCTAGTGACAACGACTGCAGTCAAGTGTGCAGGAGTGAAGAACTGGGTCCATGCCAGCCACACAATCAGAGTTCAAGAACCTACTGATCGACATGTGAGTCGACGTCTGGAAGTATGGGATAAAAGTTTAACAGCTGGGACAACAAGGATAAGAGAAAGGGTGCCAGAACTTGAAGATCGACCTGAAAGTCGACATCTGGAAACCCCAACCGTAAACACCTCTAGAGAAGAAGAGGAAGAAGAAGAAAGAAATTCAGAAATTCCAGAACCTGAAGATCGACCTGTAAGTCGACATCTGGAAACATCTGACACAAGTTCAGGATCTGATGATTCAGTTGCAAACTGTGAAGAATTCCGAAGGAGAACTTGGGGTTATAAACCAATTAGAGAAGAAAATGAGCAAGAAAATGATCTAGATGAACAACCAAGTACAAGTTATGGTGGAAATCCTTCAGAAATAATATTAATAGATGAAGTAGGGAAAGAAGTACACAAAAAGTTAGAGAATCGAGAAGAATCCCGAGGAGCAATAGGGACAGATAGAGAAACAGATGAACAGGGAAATTTAGAAGCAGAAAGGGAGGAAAATACCCAATCGGAAGAACACCGAGGAGGGACAGTAATAAGGGAACACAAGAAGTAGAAGACAGATCCACCAGTAGGAGATGACGAGATCATAAGTTTCAAAATAAGAGACAATAGTGAAACAGTTGAAACAGAAACTGAAGAAAGTGGAGAAGAGGAGAAGGCAAAAACGGAATCAAGAAAAAGAAATTGGAAATAAGAAAGAGAAGAAAAAGAAGGTGAAGTCAAAAGGACAAGAAAAGGAGATAATTGGCCCAACAGCTATATAAGAAAATTGAGATATAGAATAATAAGAGCAGGAGACGAAAGTGCTGAACAAGTGAATGAAATAACAAGTCAAAAGGGACAAGAAAAACCCAGTGGAAAAAGATTACAAAAGTCCAAAAGAACAAAGAAAGTGAATGCAAAGTATAAGTCACCTGAGTGGCTGTATATTGCACTGACAGATTACAAAGAAGAAGAAAACACTCACGAGAACCAAAGACTAAGAAGTCGAATGGGAAAAGGTGAGATGCAACAAACCTGAAGTGAAAACTTATAGTGCTTCTGCCGGACATGACAATTTTACTGGATGTGACAAATCACCGGATGTGACAACGAAAGAATTCTGGAGAGAATTAAAAGAAAGTACCAAGCAAAGACTTTTTGAAAGCAGAGTGGCATCTAAGTCATTTCTGAGGTGTAGTGACACAATTTTCTGAAACTTAACAAATAGAAAAAGAAAAATGGAAAATACTAGGGATAGAAGAGATAAATGTGAGTTTATAAAAAGATGGTGCAAAATGTGCTGCTTTTGTACAGGGTTATTAATGACCATATGGATAGTTTTAGCAATCACAATTCCTATTAGTTTAGCTGTAATAGAAGCAAAGAATGATACTAAACCAGAAAAAGAAACTAATATTAAAGAACCAGTTATTTTAAGAAGTAGTGCAGAGTTACATAAGGATAAGTCAGTAACAGACTTTTCTAAAAATGTTTTTACAAAATTGTTGTACGAATATGTAGAGACAATGGATGTGAGAGATTGTTATGTTTGTATGCAGTTGCCTGCATCAGTGTCAGAAGGTGTGACTTATCATCACCTACCTCTAACTTATGGAATAACATGTAGTGTAATAGCAAGTTTATTTTATAAAACAGGTAGATTAGAATCTTATTATACTGACATAGATAAGATTTTTACAAACATTCCAGTAGTACCAGAACTTAACAAAGTAAAACCAGCAAAAGTTTTAGGAGAATTCTTTTTAGAACATAGAAAATTAACGTTAGAAGAAATAGTTAGTAACAACCTTACCTGTGAATTAAAGAAAGAA
Source organism: Calotriton arnoldi (assembly GCA_963921515.1). Classification (NCBI taxonomy): domain Eukaryota; kingdom Metazoa; phylum Chordata; class Amphibia; order Caudata; family Salamandridae; genus Calotriton; species Calotriton arnoldi. The sequence goes on from CAWUFW010009793.1 coordinate 429,424, forward strand.
GAAAAAGTATTTTTAGAAATGGTTGAAGAAAGAAGAATGAAATTTCAAAAAGAAGCAATAAAAGAGGAAGGAAAACATCTATGGACGTTTGAGGAAGGAAATCATGAAGGGAAAAGATAAATGCAGCAATGACATTAGATTGGCCGCAAACAGGAAAGTTGTGTATTAGGAGAAATAAGACAGTCTATGACAATTACTTTGTAGGTTCCAGTATCTGCCATGACAATTATCAAATTCTCGGAGGTTGGGGATTCAAAGGTGGTAAAGATCCAATATTTCCAGGTATCTATTATATTTGTGGGAATAGAGCTTATTACAGGTTACCGGACCATTGGTAGGGAACTTGCTATGTAGGCCTGGTCTTTCCAAAATCTTTCATATGGACAGAGAAGAAAAGGGAACATACAAGATGATTAATAGCTTTACACGTAGAAAGAGGGAAAGTTTTTCAGAAATTGTAGGTGATATTTTTGGAGCATTAATACCAGCAGTGGGAATATCTTTGAATGCATTTAAAATTGGAAGTTATCCACAGTAGTAGATCGTTTGTCTACAGATACTGCGGGAGGGTTCTTAATGGTAAATACCGAAATGGTTGCCATGAGAGCTATGGTGATGCAAAATCGGCTTGCCCTTGATATTCTTTTGGCAAAAGAGGGTGGAGTCTGTGGAATGTTGAAAGTCCAACATTGTTATACTTACATTCCTGATAAAAGTGAAAATATACAGAAGTATATTACAAATATTACAAATTTGCACAAAGAACTAGTTCCACTGGAGGTTGAAAATGTTTTGGGAAAACTTGGTAGAGGGTTTTCTTCAGTAGCAAATTGGTTGACCAGAATGAGTAGACTAATGATAGGGAAAGTTATAATAATAGCAACTGTAGTAATACTGTTAGCCATGGTGTTGAAAATAGTAATAACATGTATAAAAAGAAAAGTAAGACAAAATAAGATAAAAAGAAATAACAGAATAATGAAAGAGAGAGAGAGAGAAATGGGTGAAATTGAGTTGGAGAAAATGAAAGAAAACATGTATAAGGAGACAAAAAGACAAGATGAAGAAGAAACAGATGTGTAAATAACAAAAAGCAAAGGATAAAAGACATACTGCCTGAAAAGAAGTATAACTTGGGTTTTATGTGGTGATTTAAAAATCACCAAAGGGGGAGTTGATGGAGCAGAGAAAATAAATTTTTTTAACCCCTAACAAATTTTATAAATAATTAATAAAATGTTCGTTTAAATGTATTAATCAACACTGTACGTGTGGGAAGGGTAACATGCAAATGTGTGTGCTAAATAATCTATTAATGGATGTCCGTGTGTCTAATTATAACGTAAAAATAAATGCGTACTAATTTAAAATAAATGCATGTTTTTGTGCTTCATAGAAATAAAACGTGTTGTTGCAAAAACAATAGTGATGGTAAGTAAGGAACAGCTTAAATGTTGCTTTCTGCTAGGTAATAACTAATTGGGGTATGTAGATGACGGGAGGGAAACGAAAAGGCTATTTTTCTCTATTTTAATTATGTTTTGTTTACTTCAAATTAGTGCTTCTAAAGTATAACCGAGTGGCGATTTAAAATGGCTGCCAGTGGGTGATGTGCGCAGGCGCAAGGGAGACATGTGACACGGGAGAGAAGTCGGAGAAAACTAACCTCGTGATGTTGCTGAGAGGCTAGGATGCGAGAAATGGTCAAGGCTGATGTGACCTAATTGAACTGATAGTGTGCCGTGGTGATCAGCAGAAGACCCGTGGGAAACCAGTTTAAGAGAAAGGACAATGACTGCGGAGTTCTCGAATGTATCGAAAGAAGTTACAAATGTACTGATCGAAGCGGATGGAAACATGTCTTGAACGTGTGGGAAAGGAAATGATCCAAGGACCATTGGATCCAAGAGAACTTGATTAAAAGAATGAATAAGATGACATGCATGGACCAATGAAAGAAAAGCGTGTTATTAATGTTGTAACAATTAGTTAGCAAAGTTAGAATTAGGGTATAAGAGGGCCTACTCTTGGTGGGAGGGGGTCAATCGCAGTCAGTCGCTGTCACAGTCAGGAGCGGAGTTGGAGAGTCGTGTTGGTGTTGGTGGCTTCCAGTGCTGGGTGGTCCTGATCGATCCCTTACTGAGCGGGAGATGTTGAAAGACTGCTAGATGAGACGGGTTGCAGGTAGCTGATGCTGACGAGCTGAAGTTTCTGTTGCTGTCTTAATTTTCCAGTTGAGTATGAGAATCAGGTTATTTCTAATTCTTAAACTTAGGTTAGAAATCATTAGGCTAAATTAGGAAGGTAGGCAGGTAATTAGGGTTTTGCTTCATGACGAAAATTTCCTTTCTGCAATAAATTGATTATGCTTAATAAATATTTGAATTAATAATGAATGAATAATTGAATAAAAAGTTTAAATTCTTTCTCATGCTTTTAAAATTATATAAAATTTAAGATTCTTTAAATCAAATGACTCAGTGGTTATTTTCCTAAATGATTGTGACATCAGTAATTGGTTATTGTGATTCAGCTGGTCTTAATCACTATGAACTAATTTTTTACATGAATGATTCATCGACAAAACAATGAGCAGGAATATCTTAGGAAATAACTAAAAGAAAGTGATAAGTTAAGGTAATAAGATATCCGGCTCCTTCCAGCGGTACATAAATGGTGTTTTCCATTTAGTTCTCATGCTTCTCCTAGGAGTACAGAATTTCATAAAGTTGTAAAGGAAATCCAGGTGTGTGCGTGTGTGTTAGGCGATGTTTATGGGCCCCATCGTCATGTGGATGTGAGAAAAATATAGTTTGCCCCTGGATGACCTATAAGTGACCTAGGAGGAGAATAGTTTTTATTGTACGCGCTGCATCACCCCACACTGCGCAGGAACAGCTGGAGACCAAGCAAGGCTTCTACGCCATAGCTGGATTCCCTCACATGTTGGGGGCTATTGACTGCACACGTGTCCTACTTGTGCCCCCTGCGGACACTGCACACATCTACCGCAACAGAAAGCACACGCATTCCATCAATGTGCAGGCAATAGTGGACCACCGGGGAATGTTCACCAATGTTGTCGCAAACTACCCAGGCAGTGTGCACGATTCCTACATCTTCCGACTGTCCATCATCAACTAGCACTTCCAGGATGGCACCTATGGAAATGCACTGCTCGTTGGTAAGTACCAAATCAACACACCTCAAATCCACCATCACACAACGCACAACTGTGGGAATGCACACGTGACAAAACCACATACATGTCAATCAACATGCTCACCTACCAGACACGACAACACAACTCCATTGGGATCCTGGCCTTCCCATGTACACAAGCCAGCTACATCATGGCACCACAGCCACACAACAGCTGAATGTGTGGAGAGGCGGAAAGCAGGCATGTGCGAAGGAGGCAAGTGACCCATGAATGGGAATGTACACAACGACAAGTGTGGCGTGATTGTGCCGGACAGACTTGGGTATGCAAACCACAGATATGTCCATGCAGACATTAACTGCTAGTGTCTGGAGAGTAGTGGACAGTGGACGCAACCATGTCACCTCAGGCTGTGGGGTAGATCGCGGAAATGTTGCTCGCTGCGTCCCCCCCTGTATGTGTGAGCATAGTGGGTTGGCCCGGCATACGCCAGGCCTGCACAGGGGTGTGGATAAAAACACTGTGGCACTGAGCGTGGTGCTCTCCCGGAATGGCCAACGTGACTGCCAGGGTGGCGCCTCTCAGCCTGCCACGAGACCGATGCCGTGAGCATCGGGGCCTGCGACCCTGTGCGCCTGCTGCACCCCAGGCCGCTGATCCCCAGACCCGGCTTGCCCGCCCCAGCGCACCCAGGCCGCACTGCTTACCTGCCGACACCGGCGTGTGTCAAAGAGGGCCCACCACGTGCCGGTGCAAGCGCCAAGCCCCATGCCCGCGACCTTGGCAGCCTCCTCAGACCATCGCTGTCCTCCGTGACACAGGCCCCCAGAAGTCCTTATTCGTTGACATGCTCCACCGCTGCAGCCGGCCTACACTGCAGTCCAGTAGGTCCCACATCTAGAACTGAGTCTTGATAAATCAATGGCAGAGTTCATGCCAGTGAACGCAGGGAGAGGAGTGAGAGGAAGATGCGGTTCAGTCCGGTGGAAAAACGGATCTCCGTTACGGAGGAGGTCGACCACTAGCAAGGACTGACCTGGTGCCACTAACCCTGTGCGCCGTGAGTCACTGTCAGCCTCCGGCAGAACATTGTTGGTGTCTGAGCCTGTGGCCTGGGGATTGTCATCAGCAACTGGCAGGTACGGGCTTGGAGTTTGACATGAGTCTGTGGCATTCATATCCGCCATGTTGCCGGACACAGCTGGTATGTGCCCTCTGCATCATGCCCTGGGGGTACACCTTCCACTCTCCCCGAGACACTCCACGACAACCACCTTTGATACCTACGAGACCCTGCTCTGCTCTCATGACCCTACCCCAGTGCCCCGCAAGTCAGCGTCCTGTGGCGGTAGGCCCGTGTCGGCCGTTTTGCATCCGGGGCCACTAACTCTGTGCAACTCAAGTCATGGGGCCCTTGCTGGTCGAACATTGCATTTCTGAGTGCCTGATGACTGTTGTAGTTGTTGCCAGCACCAACCACTCCCTGAGGGCTGGCTTACACTCACCCCACACACAGCCAGCACAGGCGTCACTGGACTAGTGGGCCTGCCAACACATCATGCCGAACCAAGTATTGACTCTTTTCTCTCTGCACTGTCACAGGTGATCAAGGATATGCACTCTGCCCTTGGATGATGACACCCCTCCGAGACCCGAACACACCCGCCCAGAGGCAGTACAATGCGGCCCACATACGCACCAGGGGCATTGTGGAACGCACATTTGGCGTGTTGAAGTCACGTTTCTGGTGCCTGGACATCACAGGTGGAAGGCTCCTGTACAGGCCAGACATCGTGTGCAAGATGATCGTTGCATGTTGTGTGTTGCACAACATCTGTGTATGCACAAATGCCCCATGGATCCAAGTGCCAGAAGCACCAGACGATGATGAGGACGATGGGGCAGGTGGCCCACATCCCACTGCAGCTGCGGCAGGAATAGCCCGTAGGAACACCCTCCTTGCCAATTTCTTCACATGAGCACGTCACATTGTGACCGTCCCTGGCAATGATGGGACAGTACAAAATGTCCACAGGCACAGCATGTGTGAATAAAAAATAATTGCAGGGTACAGGTTGTACTCGTACATTGTCATGTCACAGTTTCCTGCTATGCCAGATGTGATTGGCCATGTTGTGCACATATGCGGCACCAGTTGTGTCCTGTGTTCTGTTGTGGAGGTGTTGCTGTTTGTACCACGATGTTGTCAATGTCGAGGTGCCCTTATTCTTATGTGCGTATGCTGCACAGTGGGTGAGTCGCTCCTGCAGCTCTGATTTGGCTGCCACTTATCCCTTTCATGCGGTGTGCCTTTCAGTTCTGTGCTTCTACAGTGCTGAGATGTTGCAGACTTGGGTAACTTGTGCTCTTTGTCGAGTTGTGACTCTTGGGCATGGTTTGTCCCAGATGTGTTGTTGACGTCAGGGGTTGTTTGTGCAGGTGGATGTGTCTGAGTGTGACCTGCTCCTTTCCGGTTGTGGTCCGCACTCAGCCACCTCAGTGTTGTGGCGTGCACATTGTCATGATGATTGGACTGCAGCCATGCTACTCGTCATGTGGTGTCTCTTGCATTGTCAGTGTGGCTGACGTATATGCATGTTTGCTGTGTTTCGCACGTGTGCATGTGTTGGTTGTGTGATTGGTGATGTGTTGGTTGGGGGCCCCTTTGGGCACATGGTGGACGTGGGACTACTTGGTGTTTGTGTGTGTGCTGAAGTGTTCCCGTGGGATCAGGGACATGATCCAGAGTCATTGTGGGTGTGCAGTGTGCTCTGCTTAATTGTGCATGTGTGCCATTGTGCCCATCTCCCCCCGTCCCCCCACTCCCTGGTCGGTACGCACCCTGTTGATGTAGTGTCGGGTCATGTTGAGCAGTGTCCGGATCCCCAACTCCTGTCACCGTCTCCCGACAGATGACTGTAGCCACCATTTTCTCCATGTCATTCAGCTCCTGGTGTTCTGCTGGCCCCCCTCCTCTGAAGTGCGTTGCTGCTTTCATGTTGGCAGCGAGTTTCTGCTTGGTTTTGCCATTCACATCAATTCAGCGCCTCTTGTCCTCTTCCATTGTCCTCCTCGGCGCTGCGACGGCATTCACATGGTCCAAGATGGTGTGCCATCTTTGCCTCTTTGTTGCCAATGACACGTTGGAGGTGACGTACAGTTGGTGGTGGTGTTCTATCTCATCCGTGACGATAATCGGGTTTTCCTGCAGACTGTAACCCGTCTTCCTCTTCTCATTGCCCTTCCACGACCCCTGGATTCCTGGCTGTTCCTCCGTGGGGCTTGTGGGGTTCATGTTGTCCTCTGCAGTCGGTCAGGGTGCATCCGTGGTACTCCGCAGTTCATTTCCTTTTTAGTGGCATTTTCCGTATGCTGTTCTTGTGCTTTTTCCCGCATTACGCGTGGGTATTGCTGGCCTCTCGCTGGTTATCACTGTTTTCTTATCGCGTTTGGGCCCATCGCGACTTTTTACGCATTGGGGTTTGTGTTTTTATCTCCGTCGCAATGGTTGTATCGCGGACATTGGCCGCGTTTTCGGAAGACTATCGCGTGGCACCGCCTTGTTGGGAATCCCACGTTAACACAGGGTTATTTTCCCGCGATAGACTGCGATGTGTAAAGTTGCGTTAACCTTTTTTGGCGATGTTTAGCGCACGTTCTTGTGAATATGCCCCTTTGTCTCTTCAACCCTCTATACCTCACAATCTTCTATCTTTCTCACACCTCCCCATTGTTCTCACCAATCTCTCTACCTCACATCTGATTGCCTCATATTTAAGACTATCTGTTAGTGTTACATATTAGAATCTCAGATCCTGGAGTGGCTCCTTAAATAATTAGAAAGCTGGCTATCATATTTCCTTAGGTCAACCTTGAAATTGATTGCAACCGGACTTAAGTGGTGTTGAAGGCAGTCTCTTTAATGATGGCGGCATTTCCGGGAAACACGAGTGACAGTTGACATTTTCAGCAGACTGTCTAACGTCCAATAGTAAACGACTTGCCAACATTAATCCTCGGACCTGTTTCCGCATGATCTCATCAGCCGACTATCTGAACATAAATATTGTGGTTTCGCTTTAAAATATCACCTTTCCTGGTGACCTTCCAATCTCCTGGGCCTTCTGCTAATAAACATGCTTTAAGATGTGCAGCCCTAAGCCCCTTGTTAATGTATCCCTCTTCTTGACTTGCCCCCGCATCTCGGAGCGACGGCAGACAATAAGCAGGCCCGCTCAGGCACCCCTCGGCAGGGCTGCGAGCATTCACCACACACACACACACACACACAGACACACACACACACACGCTCAGTCTGGGAGCCGCGCTGCACCCACGGCTGCCACCGCGTCCGCATAAACCTGTCAGCGCGCGCCGTGGGCCACATGTGTGGAAGGAAATGGATGACTAATGTCGTTATTGCAGTCTTACGTGAAGACAGCACTATTATAACACGAAAGATAACACATGGGATTGTTTACCTAACTAAGGGGTATAAGAGGTTTAGCAGTTTCCTCTGGAGTCTGACGTTCTTTTGAATCTGCGCGGCCCGGGAGCCGAGAAGCTGCAGTGGTATCTTAGTGACACATTAAACAGTATTTGTTGAATAGTAAGCCAGAATGTGGATTTACAAAGGGCATTAATGCATAGATCGGCGCGTGCATCGACGGTAATGGTTTCTGTGCTCATTACTTTAGGCCAAACCAGGTTTGCAGAAAATGACACTGGCACAAGATGACGTCGTGAGTTTTTAACTTTGACTTCTCAGTGAAGGCCACTAATGCCGCCACGAAAAAATGACAAAAGGGATTTACCCTGCAAAAAAGAGAAAAAAACAAGATCCATGTGAAAAGTAGTCTCGAGCGATCTCTTTGTCTTAGGGGGCAGTGAAGACATTATTAAACACGGCAGAAAGAAGCACGAAGATTGCCTATTGATTGACAAGTCGGAACCCTTTTCGAGGAAGGATGGAAGAGTGCTGTAAATCATCTTTTCACCGGGAATTTCTTTTGCTCTAAATATCATGTTCCCCTTCAAACAGATTAATATTAATTTCTTCAGAAGTCTTACTTCAATGGGGCCTGCTGGTATCCTGTATTTACTCATTCAACTGCCGACGCACTGTCTGACAGAAACAAATGGTCAGACCAGTTCTGTGAGCCAAATACAGTGGGGAAGACCACCCGAAATGCGACTTTTCTCACCAACCCTTACTCACACCATGGGTCACATTTCTATACACCATTGCACATCGACCGTGGCGCCAAAACGCACACTTCCGGCTGACTGCACCAGGGAACAAACTAAGCCCTGTGATGGATGAGGAGGAGACTGCCAAATCACTGACCCTTTGAGTATACTTTAAGAACTCATTTCAACATTTCCGGTCAGGCTTGACCTCTTCTGACAATACGGTCCTGTGATGTGTATCTTTGACTTTGAGCCCTGATATAGGCTGGGCAATTGAGTAGAAAAGGCCTACCCATGGAGACTGTGCTGGTGAAATGCCAGGTGATCCACTAAGTGGAACAACATGAATTTATTTGCCTGGAGACAGATGGCAGTAGATTCACAAAAAGCCCTCACTTTGTCATCATGCAAGTGACAATGACCCTTCAAGCTTGATGCCAAGAAAAACAGTTTCTTGATTAGACCTGTGTGTTTTTCCTGGTGCCAAGGGGAACACCAAATTTAGTATATGTATCATAACAATATTCGGGATTTCTGTCCTCTATGCAGTCATGCTACACCATGAACTAGCTGACCATTGCAAAATCCACGGAGGATAATTTGTGCATCAGACTAAATTGCTCAGCCTCAGCACACCAAGTCGGGGAAAGAAGAATGACTAAATTGGCCCACCACTATGCCTAGGGACATTTCCTTATATTTAATTTTCTTTACCATACCAGGACCAGAAGGAGAGTTGGTTTTGGGGACATATTGCCCTCAGATATCCATTTCTATAATCCTAAACTCATCTCTGTTACCAGTGTATAATGTCTGTGCTTCCTACATTCTGTAGAATGAGAAACCACAACAAAAGGACTCTTTCACACCATTGTTTAGGAGATAGAAATGCACAATAAGGGGAACACTAATTAGTCGTGGTCTCCGTGTATAAAATCTACCTCCGATTTGGGAATCTTAAAAAGGAATAAAACAAAGGTCTTTGTACCTTTCTTTGAAAAATATTTTATATATGTATCATGAACATTTCAATTAAACTATTCTTGACAGAAAAAAACCTCACACGTCTATCTCACATTTAATTCTCTGTATGGAAACAATGTCATGTGATACTCCTTTACTGTGGTCAATAATAGCACATGTGAAAGAAAATGTGAAACAAACCTATTTTTTTCATAAAACACAGTGCAAAAACTACAGACTTAGGGCCAGATGTAGGTAACTTCAATTTAGCGAGTCCTTAATAGCGATTTTTACCGAATCGCTATTAAGGACTCGCTAAATGGAATGTAGGTAAGAATCGCTAAAATATTAGCGATTCTTTAACATTCCTTAATAACGAATCGGTAATTGAGATTCGTTATTAAGGAATACCTAGCCATTCATTCCTATGGGCTAGGAGGCCCATAGGAATGAATGGGAAGATATGCACTATTAGCGATTCGGTATTACCGAATCAGCTAATAGCGGGAGGTATTTCAAGGGTGCCAGGGTGTCCAAAGGACAGCCTGTTGCACCCTGAAATGTGCATGTGTGCACATGTGGCGCACATACATGCCCTAAGGGCATGGATGTGTGCCACATGGCACATTTGAAAAAGCAAAAAAGTGCTTTTTAAAGGAAATCACTACTTACCACCAACTTGAAGTTGGTGGTAATTAGCTATTCCTTAAGGCTCAAGTGCACTATTTTTAGTGCTACGTACATTGCATTTAAGGAATCGGTATTTCCGATTCCTTAAATGCAAGAGCAAAATAAGGAATCGCTATTTTGCAATTCCTTATTTTGCATGTAGGTATGAACTCACCTACATTGCACTCAGCCAAATACCGGTCGGTAACGCTGAAATTCTCCGAATTTCGGCGTTACCGACCGGTATTTCGCCACCTACATCTGGCCCTTGGTGCCTTTGATGGTGATTTAGGGCACTTCACTTACAGAACCCCGAGAAATACTTTACAGTATGCTAAGGCTGTTGTGTGATTATCTATAACTGAAATTGTTGGAAATCGGGTCTTATACGAAGGAGAGTGGAAACTTCTACAAAGAGCATCCAAAAAGTGAAAATCTATCAATGCTCTATGAGTTTCGTAAAGGTTCATTGTTTTTTTTTACGTTGGAAAGTCTATGTGATGCATTTCATCCTTCAGAACTGGCTCTTGGGTCTTCGTCACGGCTGGGTTCAAAGAATGCCTTAGAGACTTCAATGCAGAATAGTAGGTTGTAAGTAAGGCAAGATTCTTTTCATATTTCCTAAATATGCTGCTGGTCCTGTTCACCTGTTGTGTGGCCCTTTCTTTTAGTGTGGAACAAGCTTGCACTGTGCTCACCACACAAAGCCTTGCATCTGTCCTATTTCTTCCAGGAGATGTCTTCGAATCTTGACGGAGCATGATTAATGTTTGTGTCAAGGGAAATACAAGAGTGAGACTTAGTGAAAAAGTTACGAGAGTAAAAGGTGGCAAGTGCTGGGTTAGGGGGAGAGGAGTACTATTTATTACAGTTTTTTTCATGTTCTTTTTGTGGCATTTGACTTGGGTTTAAAGGACAGCCCCAAAATGATCAACCAAAGTTTTATTGAAGGCCCAAAATAAATTTTTCTTTTACCTCTTGGGGAGAAAGTCCAAACGAAAGTGATGCCTTATAGTACCTTAACCTAGGAATTTTGTTTCTTGCAAAACTTTTTTATTGAAATTAGTAAAGTATCATAATACAAGACATTATATTTAGGCCTGGGCGGAGTTCGTGGAGTTCTGCTACTACACGGAACTCCGCAAAGTGCCAAAAAAACTCCGCCAAGCTATGCGTAGTTCCACGATCGGCAGAGTGTGTTACCTTGTGCCGTTCGCACTGATTTTTAGTGCCGGGTGTTTGTCCCGCACTGTAAAATCAGCACGAATGGCATCACGTGCAGCGCAAGAGTGAGCAGCTTTTCTGCCACTCGAGTAGAAGTTCTACTTGAGTGGCAGCTTCCTCAACGGGAACGGAAGGTTTCTCAGGATCACTGACAGAATATCGATAACAAGAATATCGACCTACAACAATATCGAAGTAAAAATATCGAATACCAAAATATCGACTCCTATCTACAAACAGGTAAGTACAAAAATATCGACTCCAAAATATAGTTGTAAAAATATAGTCAGTCAAAATATCGAATTTTTTAAATGTATCAAAAGTAATGTAAAATTAATGAAATAATATATATAATTAACTAAAACATACTTAAAAATACTTAAATAACTTTAAAATTAATAAATAATTAATGTAACTTAAAAAAATAAACATACATTTTAATTTTTTAATATATAAATATATTAACGTAATATTTATAAAAAATATTCAATATTTTTAGCGTAGGATAGCGGGACGGTAAAATTTACTATTACCACTTCAGTCAGTGCAACAGTAGGGAAAGCGTTGGATAGCGGGAGGGTAAAATTACTATTCCCACTCCAGACAGTGCAACAGTAGGGAAAGCATTGGATAGCGTAGGAGTAAAAATTACTATTCCCACTCCAGAGAGTGCAACAGTAGGGAAAGCGTTGGATAGCGTAGGGGTAAAATTACTATTCCCACTCCAGTGAGTGCAACAGTAGGGAAAGCGTTGGATAGCGTAGGGGTAATAATTACTATTCCAACTCCAGAGAGTGCAACAGTAGGGAAAGAGTTGGATAGCGTAGGGGTAAAATTACTATTCCCACTCCAGTGAGTGCAACAGTAGGGAAAGCGTTGGATAGCGTAGGGGTAATAATTACTATTCCCACTCCAGAGAGTGCAACAGTAGGGAAAGTAATATTTTAATATTTTACTAAAAAATAATTAATTATCAATACTAATAAATATTATTAATAACACTAATTACCAATTAATGAATTAAAAATAATAATTACCAATTATCAAAATGTAATTACCAATTAATAATTAATTAACAATGAAGTAATTATCAATACAATTAATATTTATTAATATGTACTTAATTTCAATTAAATTACTTCCCACCCTATTCCCCTATAAACCCACATCCCGCTACAACTATTTAATTAATAGAATTAACATAATTACCATTTAATCAATTTTTTTTTTTTACCAATTAATAAAATGTAATGACCAATTAATAATTAATTAACAATAAATTAATTATCAATACCAATTAATATTTATTAATATGTACTTAATTTTCATTAAATTACTTCCCACCCTATTCCCCTATAAACCCACATCCCGCTACAACTATTTAATTAATTGAATTAACATAATTACCATTTAATCAATTTAAAAATTCCAATTAATAAAATTTAATTACCAATTAATAATTAATTAACAATAAATTAATTATCAATACCAATTAATATTTATTAATATGTACTTAATTTTAATTAAATTACTTCCCACCCTATTCCCCTATAAACCCACTACCCGCTACGGAATTAAATTACGCAAAAATTAAATAACATAAAATTCATTGCTTTTAAAAAATTAAACATACATTACAACAACTAATATACACTTTTAACACATATACTAACATACAATACACTTAGAAAAATTCGATATTATTAAAAATTCGATATTTTTTAATGCCTATATTATGTACTTCGATATTTTAACTATCGATATTACTTACCTTAATTTCGATATTTTTAACGACTATATTATGTCCATTCGATATTATGTCCATTCTATATTTTAGACTCGATATTGTGTCCATTCGATATTTTTGTTTCGATATTATGTCTGTTTACCGGTTTCTCAATGCCAACGGTAATGACCATCCGTGACCGCCTGCGCTGAGAAATCTCGCTGGGAAGCAGTCTAGCGTTGGATTTTCCTCGCTCGCGCATTGGCGAGCACCAGTGGGCAAAAAACTCTGCTCCATTGCGCGGAGCGGAGTTTATCGGAACTCCGCGAGCTCCGCGGAGTGCGTAGTGTGAAAAACTCCGCAAAGTCCGCGAATGGAGTGGAGTTCATCACCCAGGCCTAATTATATTGTAAACATATTAAACTACTCCCTTTTCCTCTCCTTCGCCATCTGCTACCCGTGGTGCATCTAAGAAATGTCCAATGAGTGAGGATATCTGCACTGAGTCATATATTTCCCTCAATGTTGAATGATGTATTGATCCAACTATTCATATATAACCGATTTTACTGTGTGGAAGGTTTTGGCGTCTTCATCTTCTTGCACTTTATATCATAGAACAACCATGCATGCCATTGTCAACATATTCTTTATAAAAGCCTGTTATGTTAGACTGGTAGGAAAAAAATCTAGCACTCAGTTCTGGATTCTTTTCAAATGAAACAGTTGCAAAAACATTAAACTCCTATAACGAGTTTGTTAATGACTTATGAATGTATTGCTTCTTAACTTTAGTTTTCCTGTCCTTTAGTTATCTCAGGATCTAAGCTACCAGCCCTGCATTAACCCAAGAACATCTACAAAAAACTCTTTTAAATATTTACTTTGACCTCTGTGGTCAAATGACATGCAAATTGACCTGGTTCAGGCAGGAACTCCTCCTTGCTAGTATATTGCATCCTGGCTGGTCGATCTCCTACACAAGATCTTTCACCGAATTAGAGAGAGGTGCTGCCAAAGCAGGAATTTGATTTTTTGAAAACAAAAAGCAATGGCCCTGACTCACAGGGAGATTTCTTTCTGCACTCCGGGGCCATGGTGAGTTTTTGTATGTGGGATTGCCATGCAAATGGTAGCCAGGGTGGGTGAAAACGAGTTACAACCACCCTGCCTTAGGTAGATTCGAGCTAAACACCACTTTAAACTTAAGGACCTGTGGTGGACAGGCTGTCAGGTCGTAAATTTATGCTGGTAGAGGTAGCAGACGCTCTGCTGATGTAAACCGAGTGCTTCATCCAACTCCAAATAGAGCGGTGACTCTCAAATTTGACAGTGCCAGAACATTGCCAATTTTAAACAATGCACCCGCTCCTCCAGATTCTAAATGATCCCCATAGTCTCCTGTTTGCAGAAAATTGATTTAGCTGTTTTCCGTCTGGTAAATCTAATTTTTTTGATATTTTTCACCCACTTTTTTAAACAAAACTCTACCAACTTTGTGTGAAGTTCTCAAAGTAGACACTGTTAAAAAACAACTCATAGAAGTTGCTGAAATCAGCAACGTTTTACAACTGTATCCAAACTTGTGACAGTCTTTCACAACCGGCTATCCTCATGTTAAAACCACCCCAGCAATGCCAGCGGTACTCTCCAAACTTTGAGGCCCGCACGGGGACTCAGATACACATTGTTGGTGTGAAGAAGGCTGTTAGATCCACAGCATGAAACCCATGGCATATGTCTAAGGCACCTGCAGCTTCTGTGATGCACTGAGATACAATCTCTGCAAAGAGGGGCCCTCACCCTACTGTTTTCTTACGGTCCATAACTGAATTTCCTCCTAATTGTATCAAGCTATAGTTGTCAAATCTCAATGGCACCCTAACTGTGACACTTACACTTGGCCACAAGGGGCAGTAATATAGATGTGCCCCGGGGGCACAACGGGCATTTGTGCCCACTTGGCACACCCCCAAGGCACTTTGGTACTCCAGAAGGGGCCGCAGATGCTTGTGTGTCCCCTTCTGTAAAACCGAAAGTGCTGGCACACATACAGCGTCAGCACTTCCTCAAGAGGGTGTTCCCTCATTTGCATGGGGGCATTGCCCCATGCAAATGAGGGAATCCCTTTGCCTCTGCGCCCGTGCTGAATTACAGATGCGGGCGCAGAGGCAAAGAATCTCTCAAGAGGCGCACTGATAGTGCGCCACCTAAAAGTGGCACACTGTCAGTGTGCCCCCTGATTGCAGCCTTCTGGCGGGGGTAAGGGAGTCACATGGACATTCCAGACATCCCCTTGCAGGCGGGTGCAGTCACTGACAGCACCCGCCTGCAAGGGGATCTCTAATCCCCTTTAAAAGTGCAGGCGGGTTGACACCTGCACAGTGAAGAACACAGCAGCTGCTTCAGAACTGCTCCGTATTTCACTTGAATGCGCTGCCTCCAGGGCAGCACGAGTTTGCGGCTGCCCTGGAGGCAGCGCATTCTATGTAATAAGGCGCACTTTCTCTGTTTGCGCCCGGCGCACTTGTTTTAAGGTGCTGTAGGGCGCAAACAGGGAAAGTGCGCACTATACATAATAGGGCCCCAGATATCAAATACTGTCAGATGTTTTGAAAGATGCACTTAGTGTGTCACTTCACAAGCTGGACAAGAAACATTTACCAAGCTACGAAAGCCACTACTTTAGGACCCTTACAAAAGTGAAGAAAATATGTTTGTTAATTCCAGAGGAGCAAGAAGAGAGAGCAATTACATTGCATCCTGACTTCCTGCTTGCCATTGAACAAATCATCCCATCTCAATAGTTTGCAATGCATCATATGTGCTGTGCAATGGATGTAAAACTAAACTAATAATGGCACATTTCATAGCACACAAAAACAAACTGAATTACTTTTTTGGTACTTTATATTATTACTGCCCAACCTGATTACCTACTAGCTGTCTGGTGTCTGTTGCCTGGTGGAGTCATGCCTTACCCCTGATTGTGGGGTTGCCATATCCCCACATATTGTCCCACCTGGTAACCTAAAATTACATCAAAAGAGACAACAAAACCAGAGGGCTGTTTTATACATACGTACACTAGCATTCAGTGTCAGGCTTATTCCACCCTCAACAGTGACTATGAATTCCTCGTTTTCAACCTTCAGTTCAAAGTGGCCGTCGCCTCACCCTTTTGTCCAGGAATGGGACAGAGACTGTTTCACTGACAGCACTGGATGAATAGAGGAACATCTTGGATGAGGGGGCCACAGCAGGTGTGATCCTATTGATTCTATCCACTGCATTCAGTACTGTTGATCATGCCATCTCCAAGAGTATGGTGGGTGCTTGGTTGTCCTCAATTTGGGAAAAATATATTAGTCTCTGACCTAGCCACCATTGCAGTCAGGCAATTAAGCTGTTCAGTGTAGGGTCTCTCAAGGCGTCTTATGGTCACTGATGCTTTTAGAGCTTGTATTAAGCGTTTGACCCAACTGATTAGGTTTTGTGGATGCTCTGCTTTTACATATGCAAATGACACCCAGCTCATTGTACATGTCCATCAGTATGGTCCAGGCTCCCTACCCAAGCTTCAGGAAAGTCTCTCTGCCATTCATGCATTAGACTGAAAGAAAATAAATATGACCACTTTTCTTTTCATCAGTAAAAACAAGATCACTTCTGCTTGTGTACTATTGAAGATTGTCTATTATAATAGTCTGTTTCTGACCCTTCCTGGAATTGCACGATCAAACCTGCAGCAAATCCACATTTTTGTAGTCAGAAAGGCAGTAGGCTTGAAAAAAAATGTTAGCACCTCTCTGTGGGAAAGCAATTTTGTCTGTCCAAGAAACAGTGCATTGGACACTTTTCCTTTTTGACAGATTCTTTGACTGCACTGATAACTTCTGTCCTAACGAGAGGTTCTCGCGGCATACATCTCTCAGAATTCTCCATTCAGACTTCTGACTGCTGTCATTCCCTCTGCAGAGCAGGCTTGCAAGTGCGGGCAGAGCCTTGGGTGATCTGAACCCTAACTTATGGAACAGCCTCCCCATCCGACCGTCCACACTACAGAAACATCTCTTTCAGGATTGCACCAATACCTTTACTCTTTGCTACTCATTGTGCATCTTTTCTTCAGTTTTATTAACAGCACTAGTACTTTTAGCACCAAGGGGGGCTTAGGTGTGGATCTGAATAATAATAGGACTAAGAATACGAAGAGTAAGAAGAACTTGTTGTATATGGCTCTCACTGAGCATCACTAGCACGAATGCTAGATTCTAAATCCACAGCTGTAACTAGCAACAGTGGGAAACAGACAGTTGTTCCCACTCATTCAACATCAGAAAGGACTTTCACTCTACTGTGGCAGGGCTCTTGAGAGCCTTAGAGTTCTCTGCCCAGACGAGAGCAGAGCGCACAGCTTCAGAGGGGGAGACGGGGTAAGCACAAGGGCTGGTGGGTGGGTGGCAGTGGGGCCAAGCAATTTACATTTGGGACACCCATTACTGTTCTGCTCCCTGTAGCCACTGAAAGCATGGACAGATGATTTTGGAAGTCATATTAAATTATATATGGGTAAGAAGTGAATAATGGGGATGTTTTTCATCTCAGGGTTCTTAGTGACATCATAGATAACTTGAGCTTTGCTTTTGTTGAACTCCTCAGTGAAAAGCATCCCCATTATTCACTGTTACCCGTCAAAAATTCAATATAATGCCCCACCCACTGATAGAGAACCCTCCCATGCATCCCTCTCCCAGAATTTTATGTGCTCCTCAAGCGTTATCTTCACCTCTCATTCCTTTCTCCTCTCTCTTCCCTGCCTATACAGAGCTCCAGCTCTCATCAGTTAGCCGCATGATTTTATAGGTAACAGAATTCAAAGCAATTCATTTAGCTAATAACCCTTCTTAATCATAGTGTCTCTGAAGAAGATACGATGACTCCCAAATGTCAGCCGGCAAGTAATGTGTTCAACTCCCATTGGGGTAAATTTAGCATTTGCTCGATACAATGAGCACCATGAAATTGATTACCACCTGTTAGTTACAGCTCTCCCAACCACAAAATTGCAATTTTAAGTGCTATGTAAAAAGCAGACTACAATTAGTAGTAAAAAAATGTAGGGCCCCCTTCCAGGCCTGTCAGCACTTATGTAAATATTAGTGTGCGCTCTACCACAAAGAGGCTCAGGGAGAACTGTTCCACAACCAGGAAGCGGAGAGTATGAAGCATGTATACAAAAAGAACAACACATTAATAAAAGTGGTTGGCTTATTTTGCTTACAAGGACAGAAAGCATCTGCATCTTCTTTTACCCACAAGATCAAAGCTGCCATGTTCAAAGGCAAACATTCAAGACCAGCCACAAAATGTACAAGCTTGTAGCATCTGTGTATCATGAAGTGCCCATGCTTAAATCTTGGCAGCCAGCTCGGCCTTTTAGTCTTTCCGATCAGATGAAAGAAATGCACATTTTAAACGAATTACAGCATAAGTAGGGTTACATGCTTTTCCGTGGGCTTTGAAGACTTAGCAAGGATAAAATGCACATATTCTATTTTCTTTAAACTAATTAGACTAGGAGTTTACTTATTATCCTCAGCATTGGGTTTAGTATATAGATGCATGCAGTACATAATGTCCTCTTCATTGGCCTAGAATCGGAAAACAATATTCTTATTTTTCTAATTTTGGCAGAAAAGAAACATCTGTTTATCTCAAATCTGGTGACTTCACAAATGTCACAAAACCTATGCCCTAGGGGCCATCCTCATTTCGCTATTTCTGGCAGGATGTAAAACTCTTAAGATTTCCTGGTTTCTTTTGATTCATGTTTTGGTTTGGTCTTTTCCAAGATATTTAGATTTTAATAAAACTATGAATATAATGTACTTATAGAAACTTTCAACCAGCTCTCTTCATCCACTGGCCTATCAGTGTATCATTCATATTTGTTCTCTGCTCACCACAGCATGCGGTACAGCCAGCCAACTTCAGCCATCTGCTCTTTCATAATGGGCACTTACACAGAAAAAGTAATCCACGTGTACAGTTCTGCAAAAACTATTCACAAAAGTTTGCAAAGCCAACATTTGGCAGCCAATGCCAGACCAACTGACTTTGCCAATGCTTGTTTTTTAAATTTATTGTTAAATTTATGTTGTAATTTACTTGTATATTGTTTAGACCTCCTTGAGGCCTCCCAAAATGGTTAACATTCACTTTAAATACTGTGGAAAGAGGAGCGGAGCAACCTGACTTGATTGTGTTGTGCGGGACATTGCGAGATCGTGGGAAGAGTGCATCAGTGCCTTAAGTGTTGTTAGTGTTCTGTTGTTGATTATTTGAATACATCTTGTACCAGATGGCCTTTGGGCTGTTTGCTCTGCAGAGAGCTCAGACTGGACTTACCAAATGAGCCAAAAGGAGCCACATATGACCTCATTCTGAGATGACGCTGAAAGTTGGGTGAGTGGTGTTACCAATTCTGTCTGGTACCACACCCCATTTACTGGCCATTGCAAGTTTGAGGCCCGGAATGGAAATTTACATTGGGCTCCCGGAATTACTGGGTAATTTACTGCATTGTTTTCTCTGGAAGCAGACATTTTTTCTACTCACATTCTTCGTTTCAGAAGGAAGAAGATGTGAGCGGAACTGCAGGTGGTACTACCGACTACAATTCTCCACCTGATAAAACCATACATGCCAACATTTAGGAATAGGAAAAATGTAGATGTTACAGGGATTTATTTTCCTCAATGAGTTGCATTGAAGTGAGGGCAATATTAGACAGGAGAAAGTTAAGGCTTTGAATTTCATTTGTCTATAGCCTTAATAGGGACTCGGCGTAGATTAGTAAATCATAATTGTGCGGTGTGGTAATTCAAAGAAAACCTGCACAATTATAACTATGAACACCTTTCACCGATGGCCTTAAATCACATCCTGTCTCACAGCAGTGACACATTTGAAAAATTCCTTACCTCAGAGGGTGTAGAGGCTTTGAATGTGCACCACCCACAAAGTTGCATGCATTTAGCAATCATCCTCCCACAAAACCCTGCATATGCCCTTTGGGAGAAGAAACAGATGTTTCTAAGGATCCTCCCAGTACCTTCACGCAGTGGTGGCTGCCAAGCATTGCACCGCTCAGGTGGGCATGTGCACAGACACAGCGCATCAGGGCCATACTATCACTATCTGCATATAATCACCCAATATCCCAACCCTTGAGGGAGTACTGTAGGGACTCTCTATGGTGTGTGTGCAATCTAAGAGAGCATCCACTGTCGCAGATTCCTTATGTCATACTTCTAGACTCTAGGAGGTGCCTGAATCAAGACATGGAGTGGGAGGTGAATCTTGCTCTTCTGATCTGTGGGTTGCATATTCATTGCCTCCTCACTTGTCTTCCTTGTCCCAGTCTTTACACCCTGAGTTTACTCCCCACTCCCGAAGTCATAAGGAAAAAAGCTACAAACATGGCTGCCCTTTTGTTCCTTGCTAGAACTGCAATAGAGGGTCGAGCATAATTTACTTCCTGTTTTCACTTGTTCGCATCAATATGTAGTTCTGTCTGGCTGAGTAATTTATGCTCATTTCTGTATTTTAGGATCTGGTATGGCAAGCCAGGATGGTTTGTGCCCATAACCATAATCCGGCTCCCTGGGCAGTTGTGTTACTGCAGCGCAGACAAGCTGGTGAACATGCTTTAGCAGTCCAGCATGTCATAAAAAGGAAAATGTACCTCTCTTGGAGAAAATGAAGTGTGTTCCCAAGAGGGGTATTGTTCATACATGACTAAATAAGGCTGATAACGCAAGTTTAAACTAATTTCCTTTCGTGAGATCCTTCACTGTCCCCGATGTCATGGTTGGTTGACAAAACCAATAAGGAGGGACTGGGAGCTCTCCCAGGTCCAGCATACATGCTCCCCATACATCTATATATCCACAAAGGGATGCAGTTCCTATACAGACTAGAAGGGAAGAAAGGAAATAAGCAGGTCGGAGAGAGCTGATCAAGCAGATCGGGGGAATCTGACTGATCAGAAGCAAGAGCCCTCACACACCAAGGTGGGCGTCATGCTTCATCATCGGGCAGCTCTTTATTGGGCTGGCGCTGCAATACCCAACAGGCCCCTCGAGGGGGCTTTTTGCTGGAGATCTTTTAAAAGCAGTGATGGAATGTGTGTGAGGGTGCAGTGTGTGTAGATTGGTGGCTATGTGGATAAAAATGACCAAGAGGAACCTAGTAGGTTTTTAATAAGCAGGTGCCCGTGTCATGAGTATAAACGAAGTGTGGCTGTGTTGGATATAATGAGCCTCAACAGCTCAAAGTATGGGAAAACAGAGGTCAACATGTTTCTTGCCTATTACAGGCACAAAGGATCTTGGGAATTCATCGGGACCATGATGATACCTAATCTACAGATGATTGGGATCACAGGTGTAAAATAAAAAAAAGTACTCAATCAAATAAATCACCCTTATGGTGTAAGGTAACCTTATACAAGTAACAATATGCAATCCGACCTGTAAAACAGAGAGAAAGAAGGTAAGAGGCATCATACCGATACACAGTCAGGCAATTATACCCATCAGTGATTGGTAAGTGCATTTGGCAACAGTTTCCAAAGTCGTGCCTAGGTGGAATCATACCTATCAGTGAAGTGCAACACAAGTAAAAGCAGTCAGACAGGCAAATGGGACACATGTGACAATAAACACACAAACCCATAAATCCACATGTAAATAAATGTGGTGAATATCCAAATGTCATTTTGAAGTAAAAATACAGTAGTAAATTGTGATAGCAGGTTGTCTTACCCTATTTGAGTAAGAAATATGCCCCTTAGATGTTGGCAGAGGACTGTGCTAGCTGCGAAATGAAACTGATGAAAAATAAGCACAAATCGTTGTTATAAAGAAAGCGGTAACCAGAAGTGCAAAATTTGAACAGGGAATCCTAGTTAGTACTCATGGCACCTACATAGTAATAATACGGAGACCTACCCCTCTCTGCAACCCTGAAGGTGGTATGGCCACCGGGAGAGGAGTTTAAATAAGTAGCCGGTATCATGATTGCGAGCAGGTGTGCTGGTCAAACTGATGCCTCATGCCTGAGCGCGGATGCGGCTTACGCCAATAGACTAGACCTGTCAAGTCTCTGAACACTCCACCATCTTGGGTGGGAGTGCAGTGGTATTTTTGGGCATAGTAAGGTGATGCAGGAAGGCTGCAGGTACCAATGGCAAAGAAGATCGAAGGAAACCACGGTGTGTCTATTGCCCGAAGCTGAAAAAAAGGATGCTCAGTCTCGAGCTGTCCATCGTCTCAAATGGAGTGCTGGGGCATGTACAAAAGTCAGGGGTCAAAGCTATGTTAACGGGCCGATGCTCAGTGATGCAAGTGCTTGTGTGGTGTGATGGTGTAAATAAAGGAATCTTTCTGATAAAATAAAATAAAAACATCCTGGCATCCACATCAGACTGTGACAGTACTTCAATCAATCAGTGGCTTGTAGAGCGTGACTACTCACTCGTAAGGGTCTCAAGGCACAGTTAAGACAAGTCGACACTGAAGGAAGTCGATTATCATCTAAATCATCGTCAATCAGTTCTTCTAGATCAGTATTAAGAGAAAGTTGAGAAGATGGCTGCGCCATGTTGATGTTTACCTCAGAAAAGCGTGCACATGTTGAACTGGCAGCATGTGAAGAAAATTTGTCAGTCAAAGAAAAGTCGATATGCTAAAGCACCAAAGTCATTCAAACATTTTCCAAAGAATACACTGAAATGAAATGGTTGTTTGATTCCTTTCATCATTAACAGTGGTGCTTTGATAAACAGTATGCCTGGGGAAAAATATAATGAATTGTCTCAATTACCGCAACTGATGCCATTGAAAACCAAAGTGTATACCTGGGCTGCATCGACGCCCTTAAAAAGTCAAGGTTCATTTGGAGCGACGATGAAATACAAGAAAACGGAGTGTAATCACCCATCCATGTGCATCAAGGTACAGTGTTAAGTGCCTGTCCACTCAGTTTCAGCACAGCTGCTGATATAGATCTGATTTCTGAATGCTCACCATGAAATAGTAAGTCAATTCCCTTCATTGTTTCATAGTTTAGGAAAGCTTAAGACTATGAAAGTAATCTAAATATTATTGAGGATATCCGTCCTGTTGCTCAAAGGCATAGAAAAACTCCTTTTCATTTACAAGATGCTGTTGAAAAAGAAATTGAATTGTTACTTAAGCATGACATCATTGAGCGATCTACTGGTCCCATACCATGGGTTTCTCCCACAGTGGTAGTGCCCAAAAAGGCCTGTGAAGAAGCAGTATGCATATGCATTGACATGCATCAGGCAAACAAGGCAATTGAACGAGAGCAACTGTAAGTCCACACATTGCTGATATGATAGCGCAATTTAAATCGCCTTGATTTAAATAAAGGTTATCATCAGTTGGAACACGAAGAAAAGTGCAGGTACATTACAACTTTTTCTACAAATGATGGTTTGTATTGATACAAAAAACGAAGGGCCTGATTATGATCTTTGTAGATCGAATACTCAGTCACAAACGTGACGGATATCCCTTCCGCCATATTACAAGTTCCATAGGACATAATGGAATTGTAATACGTGAACGGGATATCCGTCACGTTCAGGACAGAGTAACCCTGTCCACCAAGATCGTAATCATGCCCTAAGTTTCGGTGTGCCATCGGCTGCAGAACTTTTTTAAGACGTCATTCGATGTATCATACAGCCCGTCATGAATGCGTTCAGTTCTAGCGATCACATATTAGTTTTTGGAGCTACGCAAAAAAAACACGATAAGACTCTCACGCAAGTCTGTCGTTTAGTTGCGGATGCAGGTTTGACTTTGAATGTGGATAGTTTCACAAGACAAAGTTAAAATTCTTTGGCCATATCTTTACTGATATTGGTATTACACCAGATCCTGTTAAAATACAAGCACTGCCAAATGCTGATTCCCCAACAAGATGTTTCCATAGTGCGTTAATTTCTTGGCATTGCCAGCTCCTGTTCCAGATATATACGCGACCTTGCCACTGTAAGTGCTCCATTGAGAGAGCTGACGAAAAATAATATTTCATTTCATTGGTCACGTGATTGTGAGAAGAGTTTTAGTAAAATCAAGCAAGCCATTGAGAATGCTACTGATATGGCGTATTTCAATCCTAAGCTTCATACAGAGGTTGTTGTTGACGCAAGCCCGGTCAGGTTCGGTGCCATCCTTGCACAGCACAGCGGACACCCGAATGCTTGAAGGCATATTGTGGCATATTCAAGTAGAAGTTTGTTCCAAACAGAACATGCTTTTTCACAACCTGAAAAAGAAAATGTAGCTGTAGTACGGGCTTGTGAACATTTACATGTCTTCCTGTACGGAAAGCCTTTTATGCTGGTAACTGCATCAAGCTTTACTAACTATGTTTGTCAATCCAAAGACCTTCTCGCATTGAAAGATGGGGACTACGTTTACAAGTGTACAATTAAAAATGTGCAATGTCCAGGGAAGAACCAGAACCCTGCTGACTACTTCTCCAGAGTGCCTATCCGAGGTCCTGGTACCCCCTCCAAAATGGCTGAAGCCTATATTAATTTCATTGTAAAATAAAACACATCAGCTGCTATTTCGTTAGTCCAGATTATCGCTGCCATGATCCAGGATAGCGACATGCTAAAGTTGAAAGCTATAATCAAACATAAGTCATGGAACCGACACCCTCAACCTCATACCAGTGATGGTGAATATCAAAAATATAAGAATGCCAAAGATGAGCTGTCCATAACTCAGGAAGGAGTTATATTGCAAGGGTCGAGAATCCTGTTTCTGGAGAGTCTGAGGCAGAAGATAATTTAAGTGGCCCGCAAATGACATCATGGGATTGTTGCCACAAAATAAGCTCGCCGAGACCGAGTCTGGTTTCCGTATCTCGATGAGCGGGTTGGCCAGGAACTAAAGGCCTGTCATCTGTGCAACTGCCTTTCTACTGAAGTTACTCTACATACCTTAACCATGCCAGAACTCCCAAAGCATGCCTGAGATAGAGTAGCCATTGACATTTTCAGTGCACTTGACAATGGACATCACCTGATGGTGATTTCGGACAAATACTGATGATTTCCCTTAATTGAGGATCTTTCACCTACAACTCAAGACCAAGTAATTGAGAGGCTAGATGGCATCATTGCGTCATGGGGTATTGCAACCGTTTTGAAATCTGATAATGGTCCGCCATTTAACGTCATGAGTTGAAAGATTTCTTGGAGCATCTGAGTATAAAGCATCAGAAGAGTACATCTCTGTGCTGCAGACCAATGGACTAGTTGAGCATTTTATAAGTACCCTAAAGAAAGCAGTGCAGCGTGCCTCTCTTGAAAAACTCAATTTAGACTGTGTTAAATTCTATCTTTGTAGTGATCAATCAAGACACCTGAATTGTAGTAATCAGTTCTTTACCACTACACTTTGAGGTGTTTAGTGTATACTGTATAATATATGCAATGCTAAATTGTTTTAATGTATCCGGAAACTTTGTGTTTTTGCTCTTGTGTCGGTAACCTTCTACATATGTATTGTGGATTCAAAAGAATATTGTGTTTTAGGTGCTAGTAGTATGTGTATGGTCTGAGTGCATTGTGGGTGTGAGCAGGTATGGATGAGGGGTTTGAATGTATCTTGTTAGGGTAATGAAGATTACAGTTGTGAGTTTCTTATTGAATATAAGGCTTGTTGTCGTTATATTTATTGAAATTGCTGTTTCAAGAAATCTATACGTATAAAAAAAAATTGTATTAAGTACACACAAATTTATATAAGCATTGTCTTCATATCTTTAGTTTGGTCTTATTGGGAATTTCAGTCCTAGGCAATAGTGAGATATTCTACCTTTAACTATTAGTAGGAGGAGAGTCCTGCTGTGGGTTGTTTGCTCCAGTACTAGTTATAGTATGGTTGAAACACTATGGCACTAGAAGGAGGCTCTGCACCGCTATTTGTAGCATGTACTTGTATTATATTTTGTGTATAATTAAATTATTTACAAATAAAAGTACAACAGTATGCATAAATGTATTTTTTTATATTTTCTGTGATGCCGTTGGAACTTAGGCTTAAAGCTTCCTCCTAGAGAACTATTGTTCTTGTTGCTTGGGTACTGACTCAGGCAGTAAGGACTAAGATGAGCAGGCCTGGCAAGGAGGCAATGACCCAGTTACTTGCAGGTAATCTTCATTACTCTGAGTTTAGTTCTTCCTTGTCACAGTCCTCAGTTTCCCTTTTGTCCTCCCAGAGAGACTGAAAACCAAGCAACAAACTATTAAAGTGATTGTATAGCTTTGGTATTTTCAGGAAGTGAATCATTCTTGACCCTCTATTGTAGTTCTAAGCGGGAACAAGAGGGAAGCAAAGTCTGCAGTTTTTTAAAATTAAGACAGACTTCGGAGTTGGGGAGTAATCTCAGGCAATAAGGACCTCATGAGGAAGACCTGGACTCGAAGTAATGAAGATCAGGGCAAGCTCTAGTGTGGTGCGATTGGTGCCACTGCACGGGGTGCTGACTTTGGGGGGAGAGACATGTTTTCAAGTACAATATGGTTTTAAGAGTACCTGCTGCCCTGTTACTTGCCTCCACCAATTTTCAGGCAACCATAAAAATGTCAAGATAACTCTGGTGATAAATGGACCTGCTGCAGATAGATCTGAGTTTTGTCTGGGGGAAGTTTTGAATCATCATAAAGTAGAGCAGGAGGTTAAAAGGCCAGCTACAAAGCATGTGTACCATGCAGATCACAAAGTGCATATAATGTAAATAGGTCAGTGCATTACTGCTTCTGTCTGAGAGGCCCTTTTGTTACTTGCTGTTAGACCTGGCATCCTTGGCGTGGGTCTCCCTTCCATTTTGTTATGATGCCTCCTATGTTATTGATCTGTTTTTGCTGGTGTTAGATGCTTTGGGCACTGTGCCACCGCTATTCAGTGCCACAGTGCAAGTGCTCCCTTTGATAAATTGTGTGATGGATTAGTGACTCCATGATTGGATGATTGGTTTACTTGTCAGTCCCTAGTACAGTGCACTCAGTGTGCCCAGGGCTTGTAAATCCAATGCCGCTGGTGGGCTTGCAGCACTGGTTGTGCCACCCACAGAAGCGGCTTGTAAAATGTGCCTCAGGCCTGCCATTGCAGAGCCTGTGTGCAGCCTAGGGCTGCCATGTCGACTTGGTGAGTACACCCACTTACCAGTCCCTAAACCTTCCCTTTACTGCATGTTGGTCACCCCTAAAGTAGGCCCTAGGGCAGGGTGCATTGTAAGTATAAGGTAGGACATGCCCTGGTGTGTGTGGCATGTCCTAATAGTGAATTACAGCCATTTTCGTTTTTCACTATTGCAAGGCTACCTGCTCCCCATAGGCCAGAATGGGCAGACTGACTATTACACCTTATAGTCAGAACTGACCCAGGGAACATGGTAGAAAAACGAATTTAGTATGCCTGAACTCAGAATGATAAAATACATCTTTTAGTGAAGTTGGTTTTAACATTCTGTGTTTGAAAATACCACTTTTAGAAAGTGGGTATTTTCTTGCCTAAACTTCCAAGCCTGCCTCTGCTAGGTTGTGTATTCCTTGTCTGGAGATTGAGTGACAGGGGCTGGGGGTGGCTACAGGAGACAGGGTGAGTCAGCACAGGGCTGAATAGAAAGATCTGCATCCAGAGTGGAGGGAGGAGTTGCACCTGGGTCTGAATAGGGCTGTGCCTGCCTTCCACAATGCTGGCTCCACCTCCTGCCGGGCGGCTGAGCACTCTGCCCCACATTCTGAAAGGAAAGAAGGAGTCAGAAAAACAAAGTGCTCCAGGACTGACCAGAACTGGTTTTGGACTAGGCAGAGGCCTCTCTGCCTTCAGAGAACAACGAAAAACTGTGTATAAAAAGGGGACCCAGACCCCTAGGAAATTAGATCACTTTGGGAAACAAGAAGAAACCTTTGCTGAGGAGTGGAACCAAGAAGAAACTGAGGAGAAGACTATCCCTAAGCTAGAGGGATCTGCCTGCAGTGGGTGCCTGACTGCCAAAGGAAGGAGAAAGGACTTTGTGTGCACTTTTATTCAACTTGTGAAGGATCTCCAAGGGCTTGAGAAAAGAGCTTGCCTCCTGCTGAAGTCTCAGGGACAACAGACTTCAACCACCAGCTCCCCAAGAATCCTTTGGAAGTGCCTGCTGCTGTTTTGGGCCTTCTGAAGGGACTGCGTGTCGCAAGGAGCTGGAAGCGCGACTCAAGAGGGAGAAGCGTGTCGCCGTTGCAGCCGCTGCCGTCGCATCACGGAGATGACGCCGCTGTAGCTGTCGCATTGCACCGCATCTCGAGAAACGTCCCGCAACCCCGAAGAAGCGTGTCGCAGCCGCTGCCGTCGCATCGTAGATGTTGCCGCTGTAGCTGTCGCATTGCACCGCATCAGGAGAAGAGTCTCGCAACGAGGAAGAAGCGTGTCGCCGTCGCAGCCGCTGCCGTCACATCGTAGATGTCGCCGCTGTAGCTGTCGCATTGCACCGCATCGAGAGAAGCGCCTCGCATCCACGGAGAAGTGTGCCGCCGTCGGAGCTGCTGCCGTCGCATCACGAAACAAGGGTGTCGCCGCTGCAGTTGTCGCATCGAGCGGAAGCGTCTCGCAACGTCGGAGAAGAGGGTCGCCGCCAAAGCCGCTGTCGTCGCATCACGGAACAAGGGTGTCGCCGCTGCAGCTGACGCATCGAGCCGAGTCTTCTCGCAACATCGGAGAAGCGTGCCGCATCAGGAAGAACTTGACGTCTTTATTTCTTTGCACCAGAACTTTGTCGCATCTCCATCTCTGCAACACTTCCGTTGTAGAAACGTGACGCATCGTAAGGTACATTGACTCAAAGTGTCGCATTTTAAGAACTGAAGAGAACTAAGCTAAACCTACCATTTTAAGTACAGTATTGTGGATTTTTGTCGTTTATGGTCTTGTGTTAAAACTATATAAAGAATACTTATTTTTGATATAAACCTCGTGTGGTGTCCATCTGTAGTGTTGTCACTAGATTACTGTATGTGTTCACAAATGCTTTACACACTGCCTCTGAGATAAGCCTGTCTGCTCGTGCCAAGCTACCAAGAGGGTAAGCAGGGGTTATTTTAGGAGTGTACCCCCCTACCCTGACTAGAGACAAGGGTCCCTATTTGTCACAAGTACCTACCTGTGCCAAGTAGAGACCCCCAAATCTAACATTGGTGGTCAGCGGTGAGGATTCTGGACTTGCATTTGTGACTCATGTACAGTGATTGGTGAACACTACTAGTGAGTGCAGACCAAAACGCGACCACATACTTTTGGTAGATTTTTTTTCTAGGACTTTCCATTTTTAGCCAAGTTCAGCCATCATGAAACCAGCATCCATAGCATCTGTTGATTTTGATTGGGAAGCGGAGAAATTAGAATGCCACAATGCAAAGCAGCTGAAGCACTTCTGCAAAAGATTTAATGTTGCAATTACCAGGCTCACCAAGACGGATGAGTTCTATAAGCCGCTGAGGGCCTGGGTAGAAGCAAGGAAAACCCCTGAGAATGAGGAAGGGGATAATGATGCAGATGTGCAGCTGGAAGAACCAGCAACTAAAGTGAAGAACCTGGGAGTATGGGTGGATAGTAAACTTTCTTTTGTTCAACACACTAATGCTGTGGTTTCCTCCGCCCACTTCCTTATTAAGAAACTCAGGAAGATTCTCCTTATCTTCCGGAGGACACGAAAAGAACTGTAGTCACTTCATTAATCCAGTCTAAATTGGATTATTGTAATGGGCTGTTTATAAACGTCCAGAAGCACTGCCTGAAAAGACTACAGAGCGTGCAAAATTCAGCCGCTCGACTTCTGTCAAACCCCCTTGGTTCAAATCAGTATCTGGTGAGATCCGTAATTTGCATTGGCTCCCTGTAGCGCAGCGAATAAAATTCAAGGCTCTTAGCCTGGTGTTCAGGGCCCTGAATCATACAGGGCCAGCCTTTTTGCAAAATCTTCTTGTTTGGTATGAACCAACTAGACACCTTCGTTCATCTGGTGCTAAACTCTTGAGAGTGCCCAGAATTCGTACCTTACTCTGGGGTGGTCGCAGCTTTCATTACTGTGCTGCTAAACTCTGGAATTCCCTACCGATTGATTTGAGAAACGCGTCATCTCTTGTCTCTTTCAGAAAGGAACTAAAAACCTGGCTCTTCTGCAACTAGAGACTTACCAGTGGCTTACTTTGTCCGCAGCGCCGAGACACCTCCGGGTATTTGTGCGCTTTACAAGTCTTGATAACATAACATAACATAACATAACATAACATTGGGTCCAGGGGAAAGGAAGGCACCTTCCCCAGCAGGTAGCAGTGTTTCTGCCAAAGGTCTGTCCACAGAAGAACTGGAGGACAGGGAGAGAAATAGGATGCATGAGTTGGAGCTGGCCAAAATGAATGGGCAATTGGAAATTAGGAAACTGGCCCTGGAAGAAAAGAGGATGCAGCTTGAGCATGATAGAAGTTTGAGGGAGTTGGATTTGAAAGCTAGGAGCTTAGAAATTACTCCCTCTGGTGGCAGCACACCGTCAATGCCTGTGGAATCTAGAGTGTATATTCCTAAGGATGTGGTCAGAGAGTTTTTTAAAAATGATGACATTGGGCAGTGGTTCAAGGCCTATGAGGTAGCCATGTCTTCCCACCGGGTCCCTGAGAAGGATTGGGGAGCAGGGTTGTGGGGTCGGTTCCTTAGTGAGGGGTGGGACACACTGCTAGATTTGCCTTCTGATGTTCATAATTCATATTGCCACATGAAGGATGCTTTAATGTCTAGGTATGGTTTAACTCCTGAATTGTATAGGCAGAGGCTCAGGGGTTGCAAGAAGATAGAGAACAGTACCTGGGTTGAATATGTCACTTTTTTCTGCAGAGCATTGGATGGTTGGGTGAAGGGTAGCAAAGTTGATGATTTTCAGGGGCTCCTTGATTTGATTGCATGGGAGCACTTGTCAAGTAACTGTTTTCCAGAGCTACGCCAGCACCTGATAGATAGCAGGCTGACTATCCCTAGGAAGCTTGCTGAGGAGGCGGATCGCTGGGTCAGTACCAGGGTCCACAAGGGTCACGTGGGAGACTCAGCCAAGGGTGGGCAGGGTCCCCAGCAGAAGAGTGGGGGGACAAGGGTAAACAGAGGGAGTTCCAAAGAAGGCCCCAAAGTAGTCCCCAAGGGAACCAAGGGAAAGGTTCCCAGCCTCCCCCAGAAACCCTCAGGGGCCCCGACAGGTCCACCTGTTCAAAGGGGACCCCTGAGATGCTACAAATGTGGGGACCTGGGTCATATAGCGAATGATCCCAGGTGCCGCCAGTTTGGAAAGACCGCACCCCCTGGTGCAGCCCCCCGGCAGATGGCTAGTGTAGCTCTGGGTGAGGAGATGGATGCCCAAGATGGGTGTGGTCCCGCACAGATGTCCCTTGTCTCATTAGGAGACTGTGAGGTGGTCCCCAGGACCCTGCTGCCTGACAACACTAAGAAATACAGGCAGTGGGTGACCATCAATGGCCATAGGGTGGAGGCTCTTAGAGATACAGGAGCCAGTGTGACGTCTGTCAAGTGTCACCTGGTGTCTCAAGAGCAGGTTGTCCCCCATGCATTCTATCCCGTTGTTGCCGCTGACAACACAGAAAGTCACTGCAAGGTGGCTCAGGTTCCCTTTGAGTGGGGGGGGTCTCTGGTACTCTTCAGGTAGCTGTGAGGCCCGCTATGCCTGTTGACTGTTTGTTAGGGAACGACTTGGAGAGCTCACCTTGGGCGAAGGTGGAGCGAAGTGCTCATTTAGAGATGTTGGGTTTGCCTGACTGGGCGTGTGTGACCACCCGGTCCATGGCAGCAAGTAAAGGTGCTCAAGAGGACCTGGAGCCTGAGAGGGAGGCCCAGGTACCTGCCGTCACGAGAAGAGGCAGGGGGCACGGGAAACCGGCCCCGAAGTTCCCATGGTCCAGGAGGAGGCAGACCTTGAGGGGGATGCCCTGGAGCCTACAGGGGAACAGGTAGCTGAACTGGGGGACCTGCCTGAGCTGACCCATTGGCAGCAAGAAGGAGGACCCTCCAGGGAAGAATTCTGCAAGGAGCAGAAAGAATGCCCTTCTCTGGTGGGTCTGCGGCAACAGGCTGCAGACCAGGCAACAGGTGATCAGTCTGGGTCACATTGGGTCTATTGGGAGAATGGTCTCCTGTATAGTGAGCCTAAGGTTGCTGAGCCTGGGTCAGCCCGTGTGCTGGTGGTACCCCAGTGCCTCAGAGCCTTCCTACTGGGGCTGGCTCATGATGTTCCATTGGCAGGACATTTGGGGCAGGACAAGACCTTTGAGAGGCTTGTCACCCACTTTTATTGGCCCCAAATGCGCAGGAGTTCAGACACTCACTGCAGGACTTGTCAGACTTGCCAGGCAAGTGGAAAGAGTGGGAGGAAGCGCAAGGCTCCTCTCCAGCCATTCCCTGTAGTCAGCACCCCCTTTGAACGGGTGGGTATTGACATTGTGGGGCCACTGGACCCCAAGACAGCCATGGGCAACAGGTTCATCCTGGTCTTGGTGGACCATGCCACCCGGTACCCGGAAGCCATACCTCTGAGGACAGTGACGGCCCCCGTGGTGGGACGAGCACTGATGGGAATTTTCTCCCGAGTGGGATTCCCTAGAGAGGTAGTGTCTGACCTGGGGACCAACTTCATTTCCAAGTATATGAAGTCCCTGTGGCAGGAGTGTGGGGTAACCTACAAGTTTACCACTCCTTACCACCCCCAAGGAAATGGATTGGTTGAAAGGTTCAACCGAACCCTCAAAGGCATGATTATGGGTCTTGAGGAACCTATGAGGCGTAAGTGGGACGTCCTCTTACCATGCCTGCTCTTTGCTTACCGTGAGGTGCCACAGAAATCTCTAGGGTTCAGTCCCTTTGAGCTTCTCTATGGACACCCAGTAAGAGGACCTCTAAGTTTGGTCAAAGAAGGCTGGGAGCAATCTCCCAGGAAACCTCCCCAGGATGTATACAGTTACATGCTGGCCTTTAGGAACCAAACTAGGCGTTTCAGGCAACTCGCTGAGGCGAATCTGGAAGCCAGCCAGGAGGAGATGAAGCAGTGGTACGACCAGAATGCCACTCTGGTAGAGCTTCAGCCTGGTCAGAAAGTGTGGGTCATGGCCCCAGTGGAGCCCTGCGCGCTCCAGGATAAGTGGACCGGACCCTTTGAGGTTGTAGAGCGCAAAAGTCCGGTTACCTACTTGGTGGACTTGCGGTCTCCCAGGAACCCCTTGATGGTCCTGCATGTCAACCGCCTGAAGCCCCACTTGGAGAGGTCCCAAGTGGGCATGCTCTTAACGACAGATGCTGGGATGGAGGAGGAGACCTAGCCTCTTCCTGACCTCCTGTCAGCAACAGAGCAAGATGGGTCAGTGGATGGTGTCAACCTCTCTTCCACCCTGACCCCTGAGCAACAGAATGACTGCCGCCAGTTGCTGGGACAGTTTTCTGATCTGTTCTCCCTGGTTCCCGGTGTCACAGATTGGTGCATCCATGATGTGGACACTGGGGACAGTACACCTGTGAAGCACAAATCTTACAGGGTGACTGACAGGGTGAGAGCTTGCATCAAGGAGGAGGTCTCCAAAATGCTTGCGTTAGGGGTGATTGAGTCCTCTAACAGTCCTTGGGCCAGCCCAGTGGTCTTGGTCCCAAAGGCTGCCGCACCGGGTGCCACACCAGAACTCCGGTTCTGTGTGGACTACTGAGGGCTCAATTCAGTCACCAGGACTGACGCGCACCCCATCCCCAGAGCTGAAGAGCTCATAGATCGGCTCGGGGCTGCCCGGTACCTCAGCACGTTTGACTTGACGTCTGGGTACTGGCAGATCGCCTTGACTGATGGGGCAAGAGAGAGGTCAGCATTCTCCACACCAGATGGGCACTACCACTTCCGGGTGATGCCCTTTGGGATGAAGAATGCCCCTGCCACCTTCCAGAGGTTGGTCAACCAGGTGTTGGCTGGACTGGACTCGTTCAGTGCCGCCTACCTGGATGACATCGCAGTGTTCAGCGCCAGTTGGGAAGAACATCTGCTCCACCTCTGGGAAGTGTTGATGGCGCTGCGGAGAGCAGGCCTCACGATCAAGGCGAGTAAGTGCCAGATCGGGCAGGGTTCCGTGGTGTACTTAGGACACCAGGTGGGGAGTGGCCAGGTGGCGCCCCTACAACCCAAAATTGAAACCATCCTGAATTGGGAACCCCCCAAAACCCAGACAGAGGTGACAGCCTTCTTAGGACTCACGGGATACTACAGGAGGTTTGTCAAGGGGTATGGCAGCATTGTTGCACCCCTGACAGAGCTGACTTCCAAGAAGCAGCCCAAGAAAGTGATTTGGACTGACACCTGTCAGAAAGCTTTT
The DNA here is from genome assembly GCA_963921515.1 of Calotriton arnoldi. Lineage (NCBI taxonomy): Eukaryota > Metazoa > Chordata > Amphibia > Caudata > Salamandridae > Calotriton > Calotriton arnoldi. Next base: position 463,858 of record CAWUFW010009793.1, read on the forward strand.
GAGGCCCTGAAAACTGCCATGTGCACGGCGCCCGTGCTCCTGGCACCCAACTTCTCCAAAGAGTTCGTAGTACAAACAGACGCTTCAGAGCATGGTGTGGGGGCTGTTCTGTCACAGATGAATGAGGAGGGCCTAGATCAACCCGTAGCCTTCATCAGTAGGAGGTTACTACCACGGGAACAGAGGTGGAGTGCTATTGAGCGTGAGGCATTTGCTGTGGTCTGGGCACTGAAGAAGCTGAGACCATACCTGTTTGGGACTCACTTCCGGGTTCAGACAGACCACAGGCCCCTCAGATGGTTGATGCAGATGAGGGGTGAGAATCCAAAGCTTTTGAGGTGGTCCATTTCCCTACAGGGGATGGATTTCACGGTGGAACACCGCCCTGGTACAGAACACGCCAATGCTGATGGTCTGTCCAGATTTTTCCGCCTTAGTGAAGAGAACTCCCCTGAGCTAGGGTAGTTCTCCCCACATTTCAGCTGGAGGGGACACGTGTTAGACCTGGCATCCTTGGCGTGGGTCTCCCTTCCATTTTGTTATGATGCCTCCTATGTTATTGATCTGTTTTTGCTGGTGTTAGATGCTTTGGGCACTGTGCCACCGCTATTCAGTGCCACAGTGCAAGTGCTCCCTATGATAAATTGTGTGATGGATTAGTGACTCCATGATTGGATGATTGGTTTACTTGTCAGTCCCTAGTACAGTGCACTCAGTGTGCCCAGGGCTTGTAAATCCAATGCCGCTGGTGGCCTTGCAGCACTGGTTGTGCCACCCACAGAAGCGGCTTGTAAAATGTGCCTCAGGCCTGCCATTGCAGAGCCTGTGTGCAGCCTAGGGCTGCCATGTCGACTTGGTGAGTACACCCACTTACCAGTCCCTAAACCTTCCCTTTACTGCATGTTGGTCACCCCTAAAGTAGGCCCTAGGGCAGGGTGCATTGTAAGTATAAGGTAGGACATGCCCTGGTGTGTGTGGCATGTCCTAATAGTGAATTACAGCCATTTTCGTTTTTCACTATTGCAAGGCTACCTGCTCCCCATAGGCCAGAATGGGCAGACTGACTATTACACCTTATAGTCAGAACTGACCCAGGGAACATGGTAGAAAAACGAATTTAGTATGCCTGAACTCAGAATGATAAAATACATCTTTTAGTGAAGTTGGTTTTAACATTCTGGGGCCGATTCCGATTCGGGCCGGAAATCTCTCTGACCGAGCCGGACCCGGAGAGATTTCCGACCGAATCGGACCCGTGCAGCCAGACCGAACGAGTACGATGCGCACGTATGCCATCGGACTTGAGTCGGTCGGACTCCCATTGAAGTCAATGGGAGCCGGTCGTACAACGCTTACGCGGGCTCCCATTGACTCAATGGGTGCGAGGCGGACAAGGGCGCCCCCTACAGCATGTACGCGGCGAAGCGACTCGCGCCGTACACGCACAGGTAGGGGGGACCCATGGGTCCCCCTGGGTGCGACTCGCGCGGCTACGCAGTACAGGGGTCCGACACGGACCCCCAAAGTACGGCTCCGACTGCTCTTTCGAGCCGGAGTGCGCGGCTCGGTCAGACTGCTCGCGGCGCGCATCGTACTTACCCGGCCGGGAAACGTCTCCATTGCGCGGTGCGAGTCGAGTCCGAGCGAGTCGGTCGGTGCGGTTAGACCCGGGAACGAGTCGGTCGGAGCGGTCGGGATGCCCGGACGAGTCGGTCGGCGATTTCGCATCGTACTCACTCGCCCGGACGCGCGTACGAATCGGTCGGGCAATAGGGCTCCGAATCGGATCCGGTTAATCCGAATCCGATTCGGAGCAATACCGGCCGAGATCGGAATCGGCCCCTCTGTGTTTGAAAATACCACTTTTAGAAAGTGGGTATTTTCTTGCCTAAACTTCCAAGCCTGCCTCTGCTAGGTTGTGTATTCCTTGTCTGGAGATTGAGTGACAGGGGCTGGGGGTGGCTACAGGAGACAGGGTGAGTCAGCACAGGGCTGAATAGAAAGATCTGCATCCAGAGTGGAGGCAGGAGTTGCACCTGGGTCTGAATAGGGCTGTGCCTGCCTTCCACAATGCTGGCTCCACCTCCTGCCGGGCGGCTGAGCACTCTGCCCCACATTCTGAAAGGAAAGAAGGAGTCAGAAAAACAAAGTGCTCCAGGACTGACCAGAACTGGTTTTGGACTAGGCAGAGGCCTCTCTGCCTTCAGAGAACAAAGAAAAACTGTGTATAAAAAGGGGACCCAGACCCCTAAGAAATTAGATCACTTTGGGAAACAAGAAGAAACCTTTGCTGAGGAGCGGAACCAAGAAGAAACTGAGGAGAAGACTATCCCTAAGCTAGAGGGATCTGCCTGCAGTGGGTGCCTGACTGCCAAAGGAAGGAGAAAGGACTTTGTGTGCACTTTTATTCAACTTGTGAAGGATCTCCAAGGGCTTGAGAAAAGAGCTTGCCTCCTGCTGAAGTCTCAGGGACAACAGACTTCAACCACCAGCTCCCCAAGAATCCTTTGGAAGTGCCTGCTGCTGTTTTGGGCCTTCTGAAGGGACTGCGTGTCGCAAGGAGCTGGAAGCGCGACTCAAGAGGGAGAAGCGAGTCGCCGTCGCAGCCGCTGCCGTCGCATCACGGAGATGACGCCGCTGTAGCTGTCGCATTGCACCGCATCTCGAGAAACGTCCCGCAACCCAGAAGAAGCGTGTCGCCGTCGCAGCCGCTGCCGTCGCATCGTAGATGTCGCCACTGTAGCTGTCGCATTGCACCGCATCAGGAGAAGAGTCTCGCAACGAGGAAGAAGCGTGTCGCCGTCGCAGCCGCTGCCATTGCATCGTAGATGTTGCCGCTGTAGCTGTCGCATTGCACCGCATCGAGAGAAGCGCCTCGCATCCAAGTAGAAGCGTGCCGCCGTCGGAGCTGCTGCCGTCGCATCACGAAACAAGGGTGTCGCCGCTGCAGTTGTCGCATCGAGCCGAGACTTCTCGCAACATCGGAGAAGCGTGCCGCATCAGGAAGAACTTGATGTCTTTATTTCTTTGCACCAGAACTTTGTCGCATCTCCATCTCTGCAACACTTCCGTTGTAGAAACGTGACGCATAGTAAGGTACATTGACTCAAAGTGTCGCATTTTAAAAACTGAAGAGAACTAAGCTAAACCTACCATTTTAAGTACAGTATTGTGGATTTTTGTCGTTTATGGTCTTGTGTTAAAACTATATAAAGAATACTTATTTTTGATATAAACCTCGTGTGGTGTCCATCTGTAGTGTTGTCACTAGATTACTGTATGTGTTCACAAATGCTTTACACACTGCCTCTGAGATAAGCCTGTCTGCTCGTGCCAAGCTACCAAGAGGGTGAGCAGGGGTTATTTTAGGAGTGTACCCCCCTACCCTGACTAGAGGCAAGGGTCCCTATTTGTCACAAGTACCTACCTGTGCCAACTAGAGACCCCCAAATCTAACACTTGCAGTTTATAAGTTTATATCCTAATATAGAAAAGAGCTGCATGCACACTGCAAGGTATAGATTAGAGCGTTATGATTACCCCCCAGTCTTTCATTATTCTATTATTATTATTCTATTCTAATGTTGCAAAAAGGGTTCAATTGGGTAGAAATCAATTCTTATTAGTATAGCCAACCCCTAACCACGGTGTTACGATTTACATTCTGAGTTTGTGCTTCTCCAGACCAAGCACTCTTAAACTATACTGCCTACCAGTATGGATGACTTGTGACTCCTACACCTTGTAGTTCTCTGTCTTGTGTAACATTTCCTATTCACTGATTTAAACACTGATGATTCATTATCTCTGTATAATGTGTATGTGATGTAAAGTGCTCTGACATGTTACACTGGTATGAGTGGTGCTATAAAACAAAAGATATGCATGGGAGAGAGAGTGGTTATGGAGACTTGAGGGGCACTGTTAAAGGGTTGAGGTGAGGGAATCCGTGGAGAAGGACGCAATTGGGGGCACAACAAACATTGTCCCACCGGGCGCCACCAGCGCTAAAACCGACCCTGATGAAGATACTGGTAAGTAACTGGGTAATTTTCACACATGCTAAGATTGATAGAGCATCTTTTATTAGTCAGTAGTGAGTACAGACCCTGCTTGGTTAAGTTGCACACTTTTTTTGATAAACATACAGCACTTGCAAAGAAGAGTTGTTTAGTAGGTTCAATGGATTTAGCACCCCTGAACTGTGATATATTAAAGGCACTTTATTCTGTGGTCTGATACTGCATTATAACTTCACATTGTTTTTAGCATCTACTCTGGAAAGCGTAAGAGGCTGTAATGGGATACTTGCAAGAAGAGAACAGTAGAAGGTACTTCACATTCGACTGCCCTGGAAGGAAGAGTGTGCTCCCTTCTAATAGCTTCCTGGGTTACTATATCATGTGGGCTGGGCAGGGCTAAAACATGTACAATGAGGGCCAGCTTTTGTCTGTGGGTCTTCTCAAGATACCTTTTTGATCCTTACCACCTACCATTTTCTATGCCTTGCTCAAAGACTACGGTGATAGCTTATGTTATGACTGTACAGCACTTAGGCTGATATTTGTCTCCTCTGAGGGTTAGTAAAGGGTATGTTGTCTTGTAAATACAGCTCACCTATGCCTTGCTTGTTTTATTTTCATTTGGAGAAATAAGAATGGGGGTAAATATGCCTGAGTGTAGTGTTTCAGCGGACAGTAACAAGCAGCTCCTCTAATGTGTTTACAAACCGCTCATGCCCGCTAAAACTTGTCCTTTATCCAAATGAGAAGGGTGTTAGAGGGACAAGGAGGCTGGAGGCTGAAAGAAGCTCAGGCCAAGTGACAGGTCAGGCAGTATGTTAAAAAGATTTTCAGAGGTGTAATTTTCTTAGAAACAAAATACAGGTCAGTTCCCACAGGCTGTAAGTGATATTCGGCTGGTGTGAATCTCAAATTTCCCAACCAAACAACCAGTGGGCTGGAGGGGTGAAATGACCAAGGTTCGAGATGGTGTGTTTCCATGAGGAACAGTGTCAGTACTGATTCACATTAGCTGGGCCTCTCTCTACAGTGGCACAGTGGGTGAAAGATGATGGGTTTTTAATGATACCCCGAGTAAATGCCACTGGTTAGACTATTTACATGCATTTTTCTATTGTCTTTTGGTGTTTGATTGCCAGTAGAGTTGCATGCCTGGAAACTTGAGAGAGGCGCAGGTTTTAAATCCTACTTCTGCCAATATTTGTTAATTCCAAAAATAGTAAATTTGCACCCGTTCAAGGAGTACATCCATGGGTGCAGATTTACTACTTTTTGGGTAAACAGGTCACCATATATTTTAAAGATCCCAATCCAAAAAAATGAACAAGTTAAAATCTCTTAGTGAAATGAGAACACTGAAAACAACTGACACAGACATAGTACATCCGATTTAGGGCCCCCAGACATAAGTACTCAATCAATCAGCATTTGTATAGCACAGCTCTGCCACCCCTAGGGGTATCTGGGTGCTGTGGGTACGACGTCCCAGTTGAGGAGCCAGGTCTTGAGTTTCTTCAGAAGTCCGCCAGGGAGGGTGCTGCTCGAAGATGGAGTGGTAGGTCATTCCAGGTATCGTAGGATGTATGAGGAGCGGTCCCCACTGCAGCTGTGACAGATGCGGAGGTGCGCATGGGCTAGTGAGGAGGAGTGCAGGTGTCTTGCGGGTAGGTGGAAGTTCAGTCATTGGTTGATTTAGGCCAGTCCTTGAACGTGCAGAGCTTTGTAAGCATGCGTGAGGATCTTGAACTGGCATCTCTTCTGGATGGGAAGCCAGTGGAGGTTTCTGAGGGGGTGGGTGATGTGGGTCCATTTGGGGAGGTCCAGGATGAGTCTGGCTGCAGCATTCTATATGGTCTGGAGTCTTTTGAGGAGCTGGGAGGAGACACCGCGTCGAGAGCACTGCCGTAGTCGAGGCGGCTGGCGATGAGAGCCTGAATGATGGTCTTTCTGGTGTTGACTGGGACTACTAAACCAATAAATGCAGTTGAGGGGTGTCACACCCCACAATTCACCACTGAAGAGATGCCCCTGCCCATCCCACCTGGGCCTGGTCATTCTCCCTGGTAACTCATGACTACGGTCATGTACAACACAATGACCTGGAGTCCCTGCCCTGGGATCATTTATTTTAAATGTATTTTCACTGCATGCATTTTTCATCTCTGCTACAAGAAGCTTTGATGGTAGAGTTGTCAAATCTGTGCATGTGGGCAGGGCTCCATGTTTCCAGTCCTCGTCTTTTACAGATCATTTAATCAAATGATTGAACTAATGTACTAAACTAGAGTCCCAAATAGAGGAGAAATTGCAGGCAGATTTTGTAGGGCAAGCTGAGCAAGAGCTGATCCATGGGCCTGGCTTGGCCGTGCATGAGTCAAGCCATAAAAATGTTTGGGATGTATATCATGCAACAAACATAATGTGAAAAATTGACAAAGCTGCTTCAAAATTCAAAACTGTTTATTTCTTTAACATGTGGAAGCGTCTCACCTTAGTACTTCAAGTTATACAAGACCTTTAATAAAAGTGATAATTTTAAGAAACATTCATGGCTCTCCTCCCAACAATTATGCTATTAGTGTGCTAAGAGGCAAGACAGTAGTCATCTAAACTCTAAATGTAGCGTAAATTCTTATTATATATGGAGTAATATTGCAGTCTACTAAATCAAACATAAGAAGTGCTTGTACAGTGCACATCCTAAACTTAAGTATTTAAAAGTACACGCATATATAATAATAAAGAAAAAGGAGGATCTGTGAAATAAAATATTTGCATAGGAACACACAATTTGGGCAATCAGGGAAGCGGGTATTGGTTCCAGTTTTCATGGTTTCACATTTTGAAGTTCAGTCTGATGGTTATTTCTGTCTGTCTCGCTCTCATGTTTACATCAAAGGTCACAGTTTTTTCTTTCATTCTTTGCTCACAGCAAGAATAACCAACCCAAGGATCACAGACTCGATTCAAGGCCCCCAGACCCAACTACCAAGCCAAGAATGCATTTATTTGGGGGGTGTCAGATCCCACACCCCCCACTGAACCTACGCCCTGTCAGTTCCTATCTCAAACACTACCAAGGTCCCCTCTTATGGTTAGGGTTAGATATGGTTAGTTTCCTTGCTCCAGGGTCAGACACAAACTGGAATAGCTACCACTTGGAACTGGGATTGCTGCTTGTGGAGTGTGACCCTTAAAGTTTCGACGTGAGTTGCCAGGATCCTGGAAGGAGTCACTGGGCGAATAGGCTCCTTCCTGACTGGTGACATGAAGCATGTAGAGTAGATGGATAAGAGGAATGTGTGATGGTTGGGTGTCCACTGAAAGGTAAATTAGAAAAGGTTAAAATAAATAGTGAATTTGTTCCATTATAACTGTACTGAATAATTTTACAGATGTTTCCATGATTACGTTGAATTAATTGAAATGCATTAAATCTGACATATTTTGCTTGCGGGCGGGTCATAAAAGAGATTTTTGAAGGCTGTGGATAAAAAAACTACAACTTTCATCTCAGGCAGTATCATGGGTTCTTGAAGAAAGATACAGAACAGTAAAAAACATGTTACACTTTTAAAAAGATACCTAAGATAGCACACCAGAGAACATCACACATTTTTACAAGTCTTTTTGTCGACTATGTAAGAACTCAAAGTCAATAGGAGTTTTGATAAGAAAGCTATATAAATCTGAAACTGACAACAAAAGTGACTGTAGAAAATGCAATGTTTCTGTGATGCACAAAGGTAGCTTACTTATAGTAAAGTTACGAGTGCGGAGTCACTAGACACTTGCGGCAGAATCTCGGCAGTGCAGCAAGTGTGCAGTGTGGAGATTCTACCCCGTGGTGCGGAGAATCCACGCTCACAACTTTACTACTCTTAAGTTACCTTTATGAATCGTGCCCACAATGTTTAAATAAATTAGATATTCACTGGGACGAACTGAGGAGATGTGTTTGGTTACACTGTGTCGTGATGTGTTCTAGCCCATGTGACAGACCAAGTAACCCAACGCAGGCTTATGAGAAGAGAATAAAAATGTTGATGCTCACAACTGCATTTACCAATTGCCTTACTGGAATATCCTTACTCTGAGTAAGTCCTGTTCTTGGAGATTCAAACTGAAAGGTGCTAAAAGCAGTGCTTAATTTGAGGCGGTAGTTTCCGTTGCTCGGCACCGGCACTAAATTGTTAGCACCAACAGTTATGACAATCTGACACATGTTGGTGCTGTTTTACTAATTTAGAGATAAGAACTTCTACATTTGTTTATTAAGTCAATATACAGTTAAAATAACTAATACCTGCCGCCCAAGCTATTCTTACAGCTTTGTGGGACTGGAACAGTCTGAATTGTCACACTGGTAGGAGTGTGATGTTAGTAGTTGTGTTGGCACTGTCATTGGCAGTGCTGGCAGGGGCTATGGGTGGTGCAAGCTACAGTAGCCTCCTGGCGAGGGCAATGGCACATATTTTATTACAAATTAAGCACTGGCTGAAAAAAATATTTAGTTACAGCCTAACTGCAGATAAGCATCGGTGGCTGGCCAAGGATGTGAAAAAATGGGAGTAAGTGATAGAAAGTAATGAAACTGTAAGCTTTCAAAATGATAATCACTCTACTCAATGCAGTTACTGTCCAGGCTTACCGAATCTGCCTCTATAGCCACTCCGGGAGCCAATACAAGATGTGCCAGAGACCTACAGTCTGCCCCCTGGTTCACAAGTGACTTAGCGGATGAAAGAAAGCGTTGTAAAAAGTTGGAACGCCTATGGATGAAACAATATGATAATTCTGACAAAAGCCATTATAAAGAGGCCTTGAGTATATATCATACTTACCTGAAGTTAGCACATCGCACTTTCTTCGCAAACACAATTGAAAAAGCTAACAATAACACTAAGGAAATTAAAAAAATTGTATCAGACTTTACTGATCCCATAGGCTCCGCAGTACCCTTGGAAACTAGTGGTTCCCTGTGTTCCCAATTGAGCATGTTTCTTGAGGATAAAATCTCAAAAATCCAGGACAACCTGGTAGAAACGCTAAATACTGCTCTCATGAGTAACAAGAGTTTACTTATACCTAGAGCACAGGACAAATTGCTGCAGTTTACCCCTCCAACAACCAATGAATTGGAAAGTTTCTTCTCCAAAAGTAAATCTGGCTCTCCGCTAGACCTCCTATCCCCCAAATTATGAGAGTGGTAGAGAATAGTCTAGCCCCTATTTATCAGGAGCTTTTTACAACTTCCCTGAACTCAGGGATAGTATCTCCATGTGGAAAAGGGCCAATGTCATTCCCTTGCTAAAAAAGACTCATGTGGACCCAAACACTACTTTCCAACTTCAGACCAATCTCCTTGCTCTCGAGATTTGGGTCTCGAAGATAACAGAAAAAATTGTTAACATCCAGTTAACCTCTTTTTTGGAAACTTTTAAACTCCTCCACCCGTCTCAGTCTGGCTTTAAGGCCCTACACAGTAAGAAGACAGCACTCATGGAGATTACGGCTTCCATGAATTTTATATTTGATGCTTGCCAAAATGCTGCACTAATATTGTTAGACCTCTCGGTGGTATTTGACACAATCTCGCATGAGTTCCTATTCACCGTCTTTCATACATCAGGGTGGAGGGGAAGGCTTTGGCTTTGCTAGGATCATTTTTAGGTCGACCCGAGCACAGCGCGTATGCGCTGCTCTATGGGAGGCTTCTTGTAAGCACTCTAAACTTCCCCAAAAGTTCTTCGTGTGGGTCTGGTAACTCCCACACATTCTATTGGTCTTTGCGTGTGGCTTTCAATAATGAAAGCACGCAAATGGCCAAAGGCGGGTGCATGTCCCACCTTTTTGTGTAAAGGTCACTCCCACGGCTTTTTGGTGTCGGGAGCGAGCAGCGGCGAACTTTGTGGCAGCTGCATTCCTCCCTTGTTGTTGTGGATCATGTTACTAATGAAACACAGCGCGGTCGCTTTCACTTTGCGGCCGCGCTTGTTTTCTGTTCCCATGATTTTTGTCCTTGTGCATATATTGCAAATGCACGCGTTATTTTAACCCCTTATTATTTTTTTGCAAAGGTTTATATGCATTTGAGGCACCCTTTTGTCTTCTTTTTTATTCTTAAGTATGATAATATTATTAATTATTATTATTCCTAGCAACTTTGCCATTGACATTATTGCCCTTCATTACACTATTTGTTAGTCTTTAAATCATCAGCAGGAAAAGTAATATTAATACTAGTTCTACTAGAACTAATAATAATGACCACCTTAATAATTATTGTAGTAATAATAACAACCTTCCTTTAGTTGTCCCTCCTTGCCAAAATTGGTCCTGACTCTCTGACTGACTGACTGACTCTCCCACTCTCTCTCTCTCTCTGACTGACTGACTGACTGACTCTCTCACTGACTAACTGACTGACTGACTCTCTCACTGACTGACTCACTCACTGACTGACTCTCTCACTGACTGACTGACTGACTCTCTCACTCTCTCTCACTGACTGACTGTCTGACTCTCTCTCTCTCACTGACTGACTCTCTGACTCTCTCTCTCTCACTGACTGACTCTCTGACTATCTCTCTCTCTCTCTCACTGACTGACTCGCTCTCTCTCACTGACTGACTCTCTCACTCTCTCTCACTGACTGACTCTCTCTCACTGACTGACTCTCTCACTCTGTCTCACTGACTGACTAACTGACTCTCTCACTGACTGACTGACTGACCGACTCTCTCACTCTCTCTCTCACTGACTGACTGACTCTCTCAATCTCTCTCTCTGACTGACTGACTGACTCTCTCACTGACTCTCTGACTGACTGACTCTCTCATCCTCTCTCTCTGACTGACTGACTGACTCTCTCACTGACTGACTGACTCACTGACTGACTCTCTTACTGACTAACTGACTCACTGACTGACTGACTGACTCTCTCACTGACTGACTGACTGACTCTCTCACTCTCTCGCTCACTGACTGACTGACTGACTAAATGACTGACTGACTCTCTCTCACTGACTGACTGACTGACTGACTGATTCTCTCACTCTCTCTCTGACTGACTGACTGACTGACTCTCTCTCTCACTGACTGACTGACTCTCTCACTGACTGACTGACTGACTCTCTCAATCCCTCTCTCACTGACTGACTGACTCTCTCACTCTCTCACTGACTGACTGACTGACTCACTCTCACTGACTCTCTGACTGATTAACTGACTGACTGACTCTCTCACTCTCTCTCTCACTGACTGACTGACTGACTCTCTCACTGACTGACTGACTGACTCTCTCACTGACTGACTGACTCTCTCACTCTCTCTCTCACTGACTGACTGACTCTCTCACTCTCTCTCTCACTGACTGACTGACTGACTGACTCTCTCAATCTCTCTCTCACTGACTGACTGACTGACTCTCTCACTCTCTCACTGACTGACTGACTGACTGACTCTCGCTGACTCTCTGACTGACTGACTGACTGACTCTCTCACTGACTGACTGACTGACTCTCTTACTGACTGACTGACTCTCTCACTGACTGACTGACTGACTCTCTCACTCTCTCTCTCACTGACTGACTGACTCTCTCACTGACTGATTGACTGTCTGACTCTCTCTCTCTCACTGACTGACTCTCTGACTCTCTCTCTCTCTGACTGACTCTCTGACTCTCTCTCTCTCTCTCGCACTGACTGACTCTCTCTCTCTCACTGACTGACTCTCTCACTCTCTCTCACTGACTGACTCTCTCTCTCTCTCTCACTGACTGACTCTCTCACTCTGTCTCACTGACTGACTAACTGACTGACTGACTCTCTCACTGACTGACTGACTCTCTCACTGACTGACTGACTCACTGACTGACTCTCTCACTCTCTCTCTTACTGACTGACTGACTCACTCTCTCAATCTCTCTCTCACTGACTGACTGACTGACTCTCTCACTCTCACACTTACTGACTGACTGACTCTCTCACTGACTCTCTGACTGACTGATTCTCTCACTCACTCTCTCTGACTGACTGACTGACTGTCTCTCTCACTGACTGACTGACTGACTGACTGACTCTCTCACTGACTAACTGACTCACTGACTGACTGACTCTATCACTGACTGACTGACTGACTCTCTCTCTCACTCTCTCTCACTGACTGACTGACTAAATGACTGACTCTCTCACTCTCTCTCTCACTGACTCACTGACTCTCTCACTCTCTCTCTCACTGACTGACTGACTGACTCTCTCAATCTCTCTCTCTCTCACTGACTGACTGACTCTCACACTCTCTCACTGACTGACTGACTGACTCTCACTGACTCTCTGACTGACTGACTGACTCTCTCACTCTCTCTCTCACTGACTGACTGACTGACTCTCTAACTGACTGACTGACTCTCTGACTGACTGACTCTCTCACTGATTGACTGACTCTCTCACTGACTCTCTCACTCTCTCTCACTGACTGACTGACTGACTGACTCTCTCACTGACTGACTGACTGACTGACTCTCTCAATCTCTCTATCACTGACTGACTGACTGACTCTCTCACTGACTGACTGACTGACTCACTGTCTCTCACTGACTCTGACTGACTGACTGACTCTCTCTCTCTCTCTCACTGACTGACTGACTCTCTCACTCTCTCTCTCACTGACTGACTGACTCTCTCACTGACTGACTGACTCTCTCACTCTCTCACTGCCTGACCGACTCTCTTTCTCACTGACTGACTGACTGACTCTCTCACTGACTGACTGACTGACTCACTCACTTTCTCTCTCACTGACTGACTCTCTCACTCTCTCACTGTCTGACTCTCTCTCTCTCACTGACTGACTCTCTCTCTCTCTCACTGACTGACTCTCTGACTCTCTCTCTCTTTCGCTGACTGACTCTCTGACTCTATCTCTCACTGATTGACTCTCTCTCTCTCACTGACTGACTCTCTCACTCTCTCTCTCACTGACTGACTCTCTCTCACTGACTGACTCTCTCACTCTCTCTCTCTCACTCTCTCTCACTGACTGACTGATTGACTGACTATCTCACTGACTGACTGACTCTCTCACTCTTTCTCTCACTGACTGGGTGAATCTCTCACTCTCTCTCTCTCTCACTGACTGACTGACTGACTCTTTCACTCTCTCACTGACTGACTGACTAACTGACTCTCTGACTGATTGACTCTCTCACTCTCTCTCTCACTGACTAACTAACTAACTGACTCTCTCACTGACTGACTGACTAACTGACTGACTCTCTCACTGACTGTTATACAGGTACTATTTCCCAACCTTCACCCTCCTGTTATATATGCCCCCCCATAACAAAACAAACCATAACAAGCAACCATTGGGACAGGCAGATAGAAGCTGTCAGCATTGAAAGGACAAAAAAAACCTCAAGACATTATTTATTGTTAATACTTTTTTAATATGGTCGTTCAGTTGTACATAATGCTTTCTTGGTTATATATAAGGTAACAAAAATGCTTCTGACACTTCTTTATTATAACTTTTCAGCATGCTGCAGACTTCTGTACAGCACAGCTTAAAGACATAGGCAAAGTCAATATCTCTGGCTAAACACTTATAAGCTCCCAAAGGCGAGACCTATTGGCTATGCCAATGCTGGTTAGAACATAGGAAACAAGTTGTCTGACATAAGCCATTTTCTCTGAAGCTAAACTTATTAAGTATGGAGTGCCTTCGGGTTCAGCCCTGACCCCTACACATTTTTACATACATTTGGCCCCACTGGTTTATCTCTTTTTTTTAACTTCTTTATTGAATTTTAAATTTACATACCCCCCCCCCCACCCAAGCAGACACTTCATGTAACAATAGTTTCAACACTTTTTTCTTTTTCTTTCCTCATAATTCCATAAATACAAATACAATAGATCACATCAACAAAGGTAAGCCAATATACAATTCACCATTCATCCCGTAAAGTGCTATGTGTAATTTAGATAGATAAAGCCTATGCCGTAACCCTCTCCCCATTCTCTAGGCTACTCTTGCATCCTTAAGATCCAGTCATGTATCTGTGCCCACACCCTTAACCCTTTTTTCTTAACCACCATATCTTTTTTTGTAAACACTGCTATTTGTATATGGAGAGTGGCTAAAATCTGGGCAAGCCATTGATGAAACCTAGGGGGGAATTAATCCAACCAAGCCATTGCTAGATACAGTCTACAGACTGTCATAGATACAAACATGAATGCCTGTGCCCGGTTTGGAACTACTTCCTTATGAAGCCCCAATAATATAAGTTGAGGAGTCATAACAATATTTAGGGCTAGCTTTGTCTCAAGAAAATCGGATATTTCCCGTATCAGCCCCCCCCAAAGCCAACCATTCTGCAAACATATGCACCTGATCGGTGCCATTGAGATTGCACCGGGGGCAATGTGCCCCAAAAGACCCACCCCATTTCCCATTCGACCTGGAGTATAATATAACTTAAAGATTGTTTTGAAATGCTGGACTTGTAAATTTGCAGAGACTAATATAGACTGAGCAAGATCCAACGATGCACCAAAAACTCCCTTCCCTATCTGTACTTTATCTTGCCACCATCTATCATGTTTATCGATGTCTTCCAGCATCAGAATGTTGAGAACCCGATATAAAGACCCTATAGAGGTCTGCCTCCCTCTTATCATTTCCACAAACTCTGCCCTAGAAAACCCCAAAACCCCTCCTCCTTTCTTCCTAAGGAAATCACAAATCTGCAGGTACTTCTTAAAAAATTCATTATGTCCCAAAGTAAAATTCCATTTTAGAGTCTCAAATGTAGTCATTCATTCTTGTAGAAAAAATCCCTCAGCTTAAAAGGGCCTTGCTCTTTCCACCATCTCACGTGGCAATCCCAAAAAATCTCTGGTAAAATAAAGTTCTTTTGGATAGGGGTGTAGTAATTAAACCGGCCGATGCCCACTTTTCTCGAACCACCGACCAAATTTTATGTACACATTTAAGAGTCCTAAATCTAACGCTTTTGAAATAGCCAAATTCTAACTACCGTAACAAACACCCCCACGCTTCTTCCCCGATCAACAGCTCATAAGGTGTACGGGAGTAATTCTCATTAACCTCCACCTCCTCTTTCGTCTGGAAAAAAATAGCCATCTGTTGCAGGGTGGTAGCCCAACAATACCATCTACAATTGGGGACTACCCAACCCCCCCTATCTCTAGTCAGGGTCAGGTATTTCAATGCCCTTCTAGGCCTAGTATAGGCCCACAAGAATCTTGAAATCATCCCATCTATCGCTTTAAACAATGAGTTCCCTATCTCGAGGGAGATAGCCCTAAAAAATTTAAGAATTTTGGGTAAAGAAAACATTTTAACTAAATTGCTTCTCCCTATCAGAGACAACTGTAAGTTATTCATTCGTCCGAAATCAACTTTCGTTTTCTTAATTAGAGGGTCTAAGTTGGTCTCGACTATTTTTCCCACTTCCGCTACAATGCTAACTCCCAAATAGGTTCCCCCCTCGACAACTCGTCTATCCTCGTATTTCAAATTTCTGTTAATAATAATTTGAGTTTTATCCTGGTTTATCAAATAACCAGAAAACCTACCAAACCAGCCGGTCTCTTTCTCTATTTCTATCATTGCTTCCCCAGGATGTGGCTTAACAACAGCTACATCGTCGTGCATATGCAAGGATTTTAGTATCCCACCCATGAAACTTTAGTAAGATTTTTATATTGTTTTCTTTCCTCCTTATCAGTGGGTCAATATATAAAGCAAACAATAATGGGGAACACGGGCATCCCTGTCTTGTACCCCGTTGTATCCTCACTACATAAGAATACCCACCCATCAATGAGATTCTAGCTCAAAATTCTCGCCAAACTCCAGAGACCCTGGTCCCATCCTGAGATGTGAGAACTGGAAGTTCTCTTCAGCCCCCAGTGGGGGAGTTGCATACATTTCATACCCCCTTTCAAGGCTTCTGCAGTTCCCCCTTCTCCCTGCATGCCCAGGGCTACCACTGTTTCACAGCCTGAGGGATCTACTCCTTTGCCTTCCTCGATAGAAGCCACCTGGATATATTACTTTGTCCCTTCCCCCGTGGTAGTTCCCTGTACAAGCGGTACTGTAGTATCCTTACTCACCACCGTTAGGGACCTACCCTCTTGCTTATTCCTCACGGGGTCATCTTGCCATGTAGGTACTGAAGTACGCTCTATCCCTCGTCCTTTCCCTGCGCCCTGTCCGGCCGCGGGGAAAATCTCCAAAATTGATGGCTGCTTCTGCACTAGCTTTCTGTGGGCCATACTTCTGGAAGTTATCCTCCTGACCTGGCTTTTCCACTGCCGGGGCAGCCACATCCTCCGTCTTCCTGGAGGCGGCTCCCTGCCGGGACAGAGACTGTGCTGACGAACGTGAAGCCGGCAGCAGACCTGTGGTTTCTGCCCGATCCTTCGCAAGCTTGTGCCCATTTGGCGGCATGCTAACTGTGGAGCGCTTCCCACGTATGAGCTCCTGAAAGTAGCCAGCCAGCCGCTGCACTGCTGCTACCACCAGTCGCAGACCACGAGTCACGTAGCTATTGCCGAGCAGATCGGGGATTGAATTTCGGCCACAAGTGGATTCCACCATCTTCCCTTCATCCCATCCTTTGGGTGAGTGCACATTCCTTCCCCACCATTCTGCTGGCTAAGCGGGAGCTGGGAGAAACAACTGCCACGGTGATCAAGCAGACGCCATCTTGCTCCCTGACTTTGGTTTATCTCATTGAATCCTTTGACATCCAGGTGGTCTCCTACGCAGACAATACACAACTGCTGCTGACCTATTGTTATATTCCATATAAGTACCATAATATAGGCCTCGGTAACTTCATTACCCTTCACCTATATTCTTCCCTACATTACACTTGTCACGGTTTACAGGGACTGACCTTTTACCTAGATACGACACTGCATTCAGAACATGGGTTTTCCCTAGTTCAAAGTCTCATACATTATGCATGAGGATTCTTGGAAGCACAGCAGGACTACCATCTCCTGTATAAAATCTATGTACAAAGTTCATGCCCGACGTCATCCTTAGGCCGACACAGTCATACAGCGAGGTAGAACCCCTGGGGAGACCTATGGGTATATATACATCACATCTTGCTAAGATAAGACAGAGGAGACCGAGACTTCCCGGCCGACACACTGACCAGAGACGCTGAGGTTCCTGCATGCAGACACTCCAGCTCGCAGTGGTCTAACATCCCTCGTGGGGTGTCCAACTGGAGATCAGGATAGTCTCTCACTTCAGGTAATGGGGTTGACTAAATCCTAGAGGGATTCTTGGCTTAACACCTACATGCAGGTTAGGTACACTTAGGTACATCTAGTTAGGGAGGCATTGCAGGAGTTTGCATCTTTTTATCATGTGTTTTACATACTCTAATGTATTCATGATTATTACAAGTTGGTAGAGCTATACCATCCATTCACCTTTATAGTACTGCCAATCATTTATATCTTATACTGTGTCACGGTTGCTGCAGCTCATCTATTCTACACCAGAATAACAACTGTTCAATAAATACTTATTGAAAACGCCCAGCCTGTTTATTCTATGTATCTCTCTGAGGCAGACTAAGCAAGCACGAGTGACTGAGCAAAAAGTAGTATATTGTTTCCACGGTCCTGAGGGATCAGGGTTGTCATGTTCGATGGTTGCCAGGAACTATTCTCTGCCTGGTAAGAGGAGATTCTAGTGGCACTGTGAGCTAGTTGGTACAAAAGGGCAACATACCCGGTGGGGGTGTTCAGAGTCAGTCTGACACCAATCCTTCAGTGTATGTTGTCTAAACGCGCAGATCCTGTATACTTTTTATAGGAACTACACGACATGGCGCCGCCAACGTTGGTTGGGTACTTATTTAACAGTAGAATCTGAGTAGTTCAGTCGTGCTATTCTCAGAGACCTCTACTCACAAATCCCCAGAGACATCTGGAGTGGTAGGGCACACAAATTCCGACACAGCTGAGTAGGCGAAATATCCTATTTATTGGCTGTTGGTTAATCAAGCTTGAAGGACACAGTGTTCCTAAATTGTGCAAAACACCTTATCTTAGTTCCCTTGAAAAGTTATTACGTGTTCTATAATTAATGACTAACCAGGTCTTAGACCCATTAAACCAGCCATTGCCGCTGAAACTGCTTGCGCATGGTTTAACACCTAGGGGTGGCGTAGTAGCTTTCGTGATTGAGGCACACGAATCATACAGAACAGAGGTATTTTATTCGTGGGTTACACTCCCAGAAGCAAATGCAAGAGCAAAAACCTTTCATTTTTACACAGAAGATGAACCACCAGCGTAATATTGTCCGTATGAGGACATTGAGCTTTCGCTCACGTACCAGGAACATGTATACTGGTTTAAAGGCGCCCTACCCCATACAAGAAGAAGAGTAAGACTCGGCCCGCTCGGAAGAGAGGGAGCAACATGGCCAATATTAGCAGCCTACACACCACACCCTGACATCGAAACAATGCCAGGACCAGACTTACTCATACTTCAAAAAGAATTAATAAAACTTTACAGAAACATGACGCAATTCGTCATGAGGACACTTACAGTCCAGCCAGCGATGGTAAAAACAAATACAACTAACAATCAAAATACAACAACTAAGATTACACCACAAACGTTACACGTAGTAATGGGTAAAATGCCCGCAAAATGTGAACAAATGCCATTCTGGGTAGCTCAGAAAATAACACAGTTAGAAGCAGTATTTCCGAATACTAGCCCTTATGAAAAACACAGAATGCTGACAATCTGCTTGCCCATGGGGATAACACCACAGATAGAGGATTGCACCTCTTGGGGTACAGTTTTCGCTGCCATATATACCAGAACTCATGGTATCCCGTCATTAGCAGTAATACCAGATGTATTAAGACAAATACAAAATGAGTATGGAGCAGAGCCTGCCACAGTTCAAGAAAGAAGAAGGTTGCAGGTCTAAGACATGCCCAGAATTCTGAGGACTCGACTACTGAACAGGGAGTGGGCTCTGACGATGCTAGACAGTGTGGCAGAAGTAACAATAGCTCGCCAGAACCTGATGGAATTTCTGGTGACAGCGGACTTGAATGATTATATCACGGTAGAAACACCTGATACTAGGGTAAGTGTCCCACATAAATTGTATGAAATAAAACTCCAAAAACATTTGCACAGAAATGTCCGTATTTTTCAGGGTTTAACACATCAGACCCAGCCTCATATTATTACAAGGTTCCACCAACACAAGCACAGAAAAATATGTTGACAAACACCAAACAGATTTATTCTGCTTCCTTTATTGCCCAGTTGTCTGAACAAGGTTTTGACTTTTGGAAATACACCATAGACTTAAAATCTGTCTCGGGTACTAGAGACTGGCAGCTCCAGGGAACAGAGGCACTGTTTAGAGCATGCCTTATTCCTCAGCAAATAATGTTTTTTGCGGGGTGTCCAACTCGAGACCAGGATGGGGATCCATAGTCTCTCACTTCAGGTAATGGGATTGACTAAATCCTAGAGGGATTCTTGGCTTAACACCTACATGCAGGTTAGGTACACTTAGGTACATCTAGTTAGGGAGGCACCGTAGGAGTACGCATCTTTTTAGCCAAAAACAAAGATTTGAATACACCTCGGGTGCCAGCACCATCACACACTGAGGGCAGTGGTGGCTGGTGACATTTGAAAGTGGTGGGGCGTAAAATGATTGGCATACTGCACCACAGCGAGCGAGCGTAGCGAGCGAGCCCGAACAACCTAAGGGGACTCGGGGGTTCTCCCCGAGAAAATTTTGAAAAAGAGTGGACAAAATGGTGCATTTTCAAGCAAATTTGAGAAAGCAGGAAGGTTAATAAAGCAATTGTGAAAGTGCAGTTATTACATTAATAAAGAGATGTCATATAACATAGGTAGCTGCTTATTCAAGCTTTCTTTCACCCCATAGTCCAGCAGGGTCTTGATACAAGACAGATAAGAGAAAAAGCAGTGTGGTCCTCGACCAGGAAGACACTCATATTTCGTTAGTAAGAAGTCAAAAGATTGGTCAAATTGAAAACCTGAAATGCAATACGCAATCAAACAATTTGCAAGTACATCTCATCTATGTTCAACAAGCCATGTTTTACCCATGATTGGAATTGTGAATCACCAAATAAACTGAGCCACTGCAATCAAAAGCAGAGGGCCTCCTCAAAAGTATGCCCTTAAGAGAGTTCTCTCATCTCATGTCCTCTCTATATTTTCTCTGGAAGTTGAAAACTCATCACAGTCTACTGCACAAACCTGAACCCTTCTGTATATTCCAACACCAGAACTCATTCTTGGCCATTTAGTTTGGAGCCATTCATACCAGGAATACAGAAAATACCTTTAAATAGAGTAGAAGGTATTCCAAAACAAGGAGTGCTGAAATGTTGCTTAAGATAAGATGTACACACCAAGTACTATGGCCAAGAGCACGTAATGTTCAGTCAACAATAGGCTTAGGAAAAACCAACCATTCTGAGAGCACCTACAGTCAAGATCCTTCACCTGAGACTATGTGTTCCCAAAGATGTAGTGATATGTTAACAGTTGTAGGTAGACTTAAGGCCTTCTAACTGATGTACAAGGTGAAGGATCTTGACTGTAGGTGCTCTCAGAATGGTTGGTTTTTCCTAAGCCTATTGTTGACTCTTTCTTCCCCTCTCCCTTTGTCCTCTACACTGTCTCTATCTGTGCTTTTTTCCCTCACTTCCATTTGTCTATTTCATCACCTAGAGCTCAGTTCCTTTACTTTTTCTCTCCTGGCATCCTCTTTCTATGCTACTTTTCTTTATTTGTTTCCGACTTTCTCTTTATTTACATATGTGCTTCGTTTACTTTCTCTGTTGCTCTCATTCAGATGATTTCTTTTTCTGTCTTGCGTTCTTTCTTGCTCTTTTTCTTTCTTCCCTCCTTTCTTGCCATCACACCTGTCCCATCTCTTTCTCACTACCCTTTCTTTCACTTCACTTTCTTCATTCCATCTTTACTATCCTCTCTTTCCCTTACTTCTATTTCCCCTTCTTTGTTTTTGTTTCCCTCTTCCCTTCTCTTTCTGTTCCTTTTCTTTCACAACTTTCTCATTTACACCCCTTCCTCCATCTATTTCTCTTTACCTTTTTCTTTCCTTCGCCCTTCTTTCCCACCATAGTCCATTTCTTTGCTTACTTCCTTGTGCATTTCTTCCTCCCTACCTCCTTTATTTACACATGCTCTCCCTCCAGTTTATCTGTCACCCCTTCCCTCCTCCATCTTATCCCAACCCCACTTCTTCCCTTGTCCCTCTCATCTCCTTTTTGCTCTCCCCTTCTGTCGTGTCCTCGCCTTCTTCTTTACCTCTAGCTCTCCCCCTCTCGCCATCTCGCTTTGCTTTCCCTCTCTTCAGCAGTTTTAATTTTCCAGGTTTGGGTTGTAATATCCCACGCAGCGCCAATTTCCCATTACTAATGTAAGGTGCATTTGCATATCTAACCATTGCAGTCACTATCCTATCAGCTGCTCTTGAACTTCTGATTCAAGGCGCCATTGTTCCGGGTGCCCTTCAGCATATCGGATCAAAAAAAAAAAGGCAAAGAGATAATTTTCCTTTCAGTCATTTTGTTTGTATATGTGCGTGCGATTTAGAGAAGTAATCACAAGGGCAGACTCCTTGTTGATAATCTCCGGCTCGCGCATGTGTTAAAATTCAAGGAGGCTGAAGCACAGATAAGGAATTGAATTTTGAGAGGAAAAAAAAAAAGCCTAAAGTGTCCTATGAAACAGAAATAATTTTGCCTTAGGCTGGTGGGCCCACCGGAGATGACTTCCAAGTTCCTCTTCTTTCTACTTGTGTTTTTTAGAAATTTTGTTTCCCACAAAATGCATCCTCGTGCCTCAAAAGCAAATTCCGCAAATTTCCTGCACTCCAATCTATTATATGTCTGCATCTGCACATATATCCCCCAGAAGTGAGCGAGCCTGGTCAAAAACCCACCACCCACTTGCAACAGAGGTCCAACCATGCACAGAAAATTTCAGTCATTTCACAAGCGCACGTGTTCCAACTGGTACTTGATCTCTGACTGAGAAGCTGATAGTGTGTTAATAAACTTACTAAGAACCATGTGACCTTCTTGAGTTATAACAAAGACGACGAGTGCCTGTGAGCGGACAGCGACACCATCACCCCCTATTTGATGTACTCAGTCAAGAGCTTGCAGTTTTCATCTCAACCAGAAGAGTGCGAGAGAAAACGGTTCCATCACAGCAAGTCTGTCCTCATAATTTAGACAGGCTGATGGTGAATACTCATGAAGAATTCTACAAACTAAGGTAAGTCATCGTGCTGCCAGCTATTTTGAAATGTTGCCTGCGATATCAGGAGAAGCTGCTGACTTCTAAAGGAATTCTCCAACCGGCTTCAGAGCTCAAAATAATTATAACCCTTGCTATTCTGTTTAGCTCTTCATTTAGCACTTACAAGAGTATGCAACATATCACCTAAATTCTAAGGAGACAAGCGGCAGTATAGCGAGTGAAATTCACCATGAGCAGTGCCACAATCACAGCAAAAGTGAACTGTTAATAAACGGCTTGTAAGCAGCTTTGCAACTCAATCTCAGTGCGGGCTGAGGAAATTTAACTTTGAGCACCTCCAGCGTTATGCAAAGGTCAGTGGTCAGGCATGTATAGAAAATGAAGGAATCCATTTTGCCACTAACCTCTCTCTCCGTCTCTCTTCTCTCGCTCTCTTTCTACTTTGCAATTGCTTCCCCCTTTACTACTCTATCGCCTCTAGCCCGCGTTTCCTCCTTCTTCTCTTCTCACCTTTTATGTCCTACCTCACTTTCCTTTTCCCGCCGTCCCCATCTCTCCCGTCCTTTCTCTTTGGTCTAACTTTATCGCCGTTCTTTGAAGCGAACGTTTTTGTTCGGCAAATGCCAGCGCTGCAGTAATTTTACGACATGTCAACAGACTAATTGCCAAGGATCGTACAACAATACTTTCAAGTTAGTTACACAAAGACATTTCTACATCTCTGGGTCCCATTCGGTGTCTCTTTTTTTCATTCCCCTTCCCTTTTCCTTTCTCTCTTTCTTTCAGTGCTGTTATTTATTTGCTTTGTGCACACCCTTTGTGTTTCTCTTACTTTGCCTCTCTTTCTCTCTGCCTGGTGCTCCTGAACTGAACTCTTTTTTCTCCTTCTCCCGTTCCTGTCTGTCAACGGAGTCAGTGACATAACGCAAAATGATGCCACCCCTCCCCTCGAAAAATGTGATGAGGGCCCCTGAGTTTCTCCTATCTCACATACATTCACTGGCCGTGGGTTCAATGCCCTCCGACCCCCTCCGGAAGATTTGGAGACCCCTGAACGGCTGAGGGTCCCCCTGCCCTGCAGGGGCAGCAGCATGCAGTCTACTCCTATCTCCCTCACTCGACCTGCATGTTTCCTATTGTGTTTTTATCTGGCTCCTCTTTTCCACCTTTTTCCTTTCCAATCCCCCTCTTCTATTTCTCTCGCTCCCCCTCACCCTTTTGTCTCTCATCCTCTCTCACTGTTTCTTGCCGTATGATGTCTTTCTTACGTCCCTCCATTGCTTCTACTCCTTCCATAGCATAGCTCTTCTTTCTATTTCTCTATATCCTGGTTCTATGTGTATCTTTATGTTTATATATTTCTCCTTGTCGTTCTTCTTTTTCATTTCCTTCATACCTCTGGTGATGGTGCAGTTATGAATCAGAATTTGCAACACTTCTGCAAACTTTAAACAAGCTTTGACAAAACCAGTAGTTTTACCTTTTGCATAATTGATGCTCACAGAGCACATAGAATATGCAATTTGAGATCTCCTTTTATTGTTTTAAAAGTGAATGTAGTGTTGTGCTTCACTTTTACCTTTCACCTTGACACGCTTATTTGTTTCACCCTGCCCCTTCGAACTAGATTTCCACTCGTAACATATGATGGAGAATTTATAGACTGTTTTGCTCTGTATTGTCCCACCTGCCTCTCCTTAATCGCTGTACTCGTGGTTCAGGCCACTGCCAACCACTTAAACGCTTGCCTTCCGTTCAACTTGCACAGCGTTTGTGGTCGATTAATTGTTGAAGATTAAACAACGAGTGCAAAGCTGGAGGCTTCACCTCGGTATCTTTATCATTTCCTAGCGCTGGGATCACAGAGACAAGATAAGCGCGCCAACAACATGGCCGGGCATTGCGCGTGCACTTCTCAATAATGGGTTAAGTGCAGACGTCAGTCACGCTGCCTGCTTGGGTACATTTCAGGCTCATTGAAGTCCCAGGGGGCTTCCTTGGGGTCACTGGGAGCCCTGGCAGGATTCCCAACATGTGGCCCTGATAAACATCTGGCCCTCGGAGATAAGGGAGAGTGCAACGGAGCTTAGGCCGTGTTACCAGAGTCACACAATGTAAAGCGTAATCCTTACACTAATGCAATTAGGTGCAAGTCACACAGGCCTCTGAACGACGAGCGAGACACTTAAAACACACGAGATGGAATTACACGTCAACTGAGATGTAAAGCCCTGAAGGGCAGTCGCGGCGCGGGTAGTTTTAAAATAAATAAATAAAAATCCTACCTGACAAGGTCCGCGCCGCCTCGGGTCCGTTCTGGCGCCTACAGGAACTGGAACAGCTGCATCACTTCTGGCAAGCAAGTGGCAAACCCCTCTCAGCCAATCCTGGCGCATGACTGGGCACGGGCGAAAAATTTGCTTACCTTCCCCACTCATGCGCACTTGTGCTGCTGCCCCTGGTCTGACAATCATATCAGTCAACATGACACCGGACCGCCCACCCCCTTCAGACTCTGAAGGGGTGGGCGGTCCGACGTCATGCTGACTGACATGATTGTCAGTTCTCTCGGCGTCTCTGAACTTAAGTAAACTGAGAGTTTACTTAAGTTCAGAGACGCCGAGGGAGCAGCTGCGGGCGGGGGGGCAACGCCCCAACGCCCCAATGGACGCACCGCCCCTGACTGAGGGACATAACAGGAAGAGGTTACACTAGATGCCATCATGCAATACAATAGATCAGACCCCGATTGGAAGAGATGGTTGATTTGGCCCGTAGACACCAATAACTGTCAGGAAAGATTCTTGGGTAAAACCAAAGGATTTAGCATCAATAGGCCAGATCCACGCTATGTACAGAGACAACACCCAGGGGTAGTGACATCATACAGTGTTGGGAAGTTATGCCTCGATTGGCTAAAGACCTCAACACTTACACATGTGAAACAACACTTATCCTTACTTACAGAGGATGTGGACCTACAGGATTTTTTATTAGGCCCTAGGAAGCCACGTCCGAAACGTTTCTATTATGCTGTCTACAATGAGATTTGGAAAATATCACAACAAGAGGCAGCGGAAAGATTACGAGAAATAGATCGTATAAATCTAGAGAAAGCTCTAGCAGTGGTCGACAATGGGTTAACAACACTAACCTCCAGGATATATTCTCTAGGCAACATTGTATCTTCTGCTATTGATGTACTAGAACAGGATCTGTCCATATTACAACAAGGGCAATCACAGTTGCATTCTATTATGTTATTAAGCTGGACGCTGCAATCTTTGCGAGTAGGCTATGTGCCTTGGCGTTTCATAAACAGTACCTCTCTTTTTTCTTCGTACAATCTGACAGAAAAACAGATAGAAATGGCACAAAGGGCAGCAAAATATACAATGCTGCGTATTGAAAAATTGGATAGATTAGCATTTACAGTGGCAGAGTCACCGTCCACGGAATGGTTAATCCATGGCCACATAACTCTTCCGGTCACTACCTTTCAATTCCAATATTGCCTTGAACAAATGCAGGCAGGCAGGTATGAAGAAATGGGAATTACCGTACAGATTTCGATGCCGGAGTGGGGAAAAAGAAGTGTTTCTAAGCGGTACTAACTGCGAGAATACGTTAAGTGGATCACCTATATGCCAGGATATAATGCTTCATGGGGCCTGTAACGGTTCGGTAGCTAACTTATCCTGTCACTTAAAGGGTGCCCCAGCTGCCGTGATCACTCCAGTGTTCGGGCTGCATTCGAATGGGAGTTACTTGATGCTGAACAATCAAGGTTGCTGTGGGATGCTTCCGGGCATTGCGTATCTGGTAAACGTGAGCTCCAGGGTTACTTGCTGTATGCAAGTATTGTTTCCACCAACACATACAGTCAGGGAGGCGCCGTCATGGCCTTCACTAAATGTTTCATTAATACGGTTTGATGCTTTGAGCAGAATGAAAGCCATGCTTATACAGAAATCTGTGCCCTTAACCTCCGTTCGAGAGACCTTTGATCTTCAAGTTGCAAGGTCTTTAGCAGAGATACAGGCGCTTATACGTACAAATTGCCCCTTCCATTTCGCAGAAATGGTAAATCGTATCTTTAACATGTCTGATACGACAGGCATCGTCCACCTATTTAAGACCATATGTTCTGGACTATTAAGCACCTTTCAGACGGTCCTCGGAGTTATACCAAATTTTATACACTCCGTATTTGGAAGCATATTTGGAGGGCTGCCGCTGATCTTGTTTCTAATAGCAGGTATCCTGATTGTCGTTTTTCTGCTACGCAATGGACGTCCCAGTCACCAAGGAGATGGAAACAGTACTCCTGGAGCGAAAATACAGTGATCGCATGGTACAACTTCTAGGCACACCTCGCCTAAGGGAACTAAGGGCTTCTTGGTTCTTGTCATTTAGACCAGTCTGGATGGACTGCATCTTACCTGTCCTCCGATGCCTGTTTTGCGGAGAAGAATGCATGTTGGATCTCTGTCTGACACTCCCATCATGTGCGCAACCGGACGTTGATGCTTTACTGGACCCGATAACGGCCCATGTTCTGCAGTGTCCCCAGCGTATTCCCATGTTGATAGCGGCATTCCTAGAGCCACCACAGGTAGTAGCTGCTCCTGTTGGTATGGACACCGGCTCCTCCTCTGACACCCAGGCCTTGGATGGCGCACAGGCTGTCCCAGCACCGGCTGTGGACAGTACGGAAGATCATCTGTGCTCAATTGACATAATCTGCAAGGTGTTACAGGGACCGTCGACTGCGGAGGCAAGCAACGAAAATGTTGCATCTACCAGCCAGGACACATAAACATTTGACTCATTTGCCCCTGGTGTGCTGGGAAAAAATTTAACTTTTGGAAAACAAACGAAAATTAGAACTCCATATCAAATTTGACATTCTTTTTGAGCATGTATGGCCTTCAAGTGCTTATAGTAGTTCGAAATATACCTACGAACAAATTAGAGCTATAGCTTGAGTGTCAATTTCCATTTTTTCTTTTAGAGATTGTTTTTAGAACGTTTTAACTTTTTAAACATTGTTTTTAGCAAACCAAAAACTAATGCTTTTAACGATTTGCGTACTAATATCTAATCAGCCTAGTAGTACGTTTAGAATTTAACTATGTCGTCCATTCGGAAGAGGAGTGGGTGTTATATTCCATATAGGTACCATAATATAGGCCCCGGTAACTTCATTACCCTTCACCTGTATTCTTTCCTACATTACACTTGTCACAGTTTACAGGGACTGACCTTTTACCTAGACACGACACTGCATTCAGAACGCGGGTTTTCCTAGTTCAAAGTCTCATACATTATGCATGAGTATTCTTGGAAGCACAGCAGGACTACCATCTCCTGTATAAAATCTAAATACAAAGTTCATGCCCGACGTCATCCTTAGGCCGACACAGTAATACAGCGAGGTAGAACCCCTGGGGAGACCTATGGGTATATATACATCACATCTTGCTAAGATAAGACAGAGGAGACCGAGACCTCCCGGCCGACACACTGACCAGAGACGCTGAGGTTCCTGCATGCAGACACTCCAGCTTGCAGTGGTCTAACATCCTTCACGGGGTGTCCAACTCGAGACCAGGACGGGGACCCATAGTCTCTCACTTCAGGTAATGGGGTTGGCTAAATCCTAGAGGGATTCTTGGCTTAACACCTACATGCAGGTTAGGTACACTTAGGTACATCTAGTTAGGGAGGCATCGTAGGAGTACGCATCTTTTTATCATGTGTTTTATATACTCTAATGTATTCATGATTATTGGAAGATGGTAGAGCTATACCATCCATTCACCTTTATAGTACTGCCAATCATTTATATCTTATACTGTCTCACGGTTGTTGCAGCTCATCGATTCTACACCAGAATAACAACTGTTCAATAAATTCTTATTGAAAACACCCAGCCTGTTTATTCTATGTATCTCTCTGAGACAGCCTAAGTAAGCACGAGTGACTGAGCAAAAAATAGTATATTGTTTCCTCGGTCCTGAGGGATCAGGGTTGTCATGTTCGGTGGTTGCCAGGAACTATTCTCTGCCTGGTAAGAGGAGATTCTAGTGGCACTGTGAGCTAGTTGGTACAAAAGGGCCAACATACCCGGTGGGGTTGTTCAGAGTCAGTCTGACACCAATCCTACAGTGTATGTTGTCTAAACGCACAGATCCTGTATACTTTTTATAGGAACTACACAACACTATAATAACAATGAGTCTGAGTCCTAGAAGAAATTTGCAGCCTGTATGGCAGCAGTTATGGATGGCTTAAAACCAACTCCTTACAATGCAACCCAGGAAAAACTGAGATCCTGCTATTTGGTGTTGACCTTCTTCCCGGATGGTTAGGGGCATGGTCAGCCAGTTGTATCACTCCCCCCACTGAGCTGGTCAGGAACCCTGGGGTTCTCATTGACACACACCTATCCCTTCAATCCCAGATTGCGGCTGTGGTCAAATCTGTATGCTGTATTGTAAGGATGCTGAGGACATTTCTTAAACTCCTGCCATGGGAAGCCCAGAAAACTGAGGTACAGGCATTCATTTAGTCAATGGTGGACTATGCCAATGTCCTATACATAGGACTCCCTAACTACCTTATCTAGAGATTGCAAAAGATTCAGAACATGGCAGTCTGCCTTCTATTTAATCTCCCTAATCATACCTCCATCACCCAGTACTGCAACCAAATGCACTGGCTACCAGTAAAGAAAAGGGTCATTTTGAAAGCTCTGACAGTCGCACACTCAGCTTTTTACAAAACCGGTCCCACATACGTGCACGCAAAGATTCCTATGCTCTCAGTCGACCCATCTTCTGTCCATCCCCTTCATCAAAAGGAAGAAGTGGGGTGATTCAGCTTGCTCAGTTCTATCTGCCAAATATTGGAATTATTTTCCTTTTCCCCTCAGATGTATTCTGGATAAAAAACTGTTCTGTAAACAATTGAAAAGCCAATTGTTTGAAGACTAACTAATGCCGACCTTCTTCTTGACCGTGTGCCCGAGCGCCGGGGCACTCTAGTAGGTGTGCACTATACAAACCTCTTCATTCATTCAATCTAGCGGATATAGAGCTTTAAGAAAGTGTGTGAGGTGACCGGGTACCAGTGTGAAGAGAGAACTACTGGGAAGGGAAGTGACCAATCTCATCTGAACTGCCGCAGAATCAGATAGTAGAGGATGCATTCTGCAATAGTTAAAACATTTTTTTTTAAAACAGTGGAATAATATACTCCAATAGGCAGGGCTAGACATATAAACCTGCACAGAGCCAGGAAACCCTCGCAGGTGATAGTGCACTTTACAAAAGAAATATGCCTGGTGCGGTCATTATCCAGCGGCGGCCAGTGCAGGTAAGAGCGGTGGGGGGCGGGTGGGGGGTTATTTCGACAGACGACCACGAGGGAAAATTAATAATTTATTTAATTTTCCCTTGAGGGCGTCTGTTGAATTCCCCCCCCAACCTGGCCCCACCTGCACGGGCCACGGCTGACATTATCTGTAACAGCTGGAAAAGGTTTATTCAGAGTGTCTCTGCTGTTTCCTATCAGTGCCACTCACAGCAAAGTTGAGATATTGATTATAAACAGCACCCCTAACCCCTACCTTCGGACGGTCCTGGTACCAGATTAAAGGCATGACATTTACACAAACTCTGAGAACTGCATACTTTTATCATTAATTTAGGTTTCTGATTCTGAATTGAAAATGGAAATCTGCTTAATGTGACTCCTCTCCCTGCGGAAAGAAAGCAAGAGGCCCCTTTACAACCTAGTGATCGTTTCTTGTTTTTTAAAGCCTAGGCAGGCTAAAAAGAAACCTTGCAAACATTGGAAGAAAGAAGGACACTTTCCAAAAGTCACTTAAAAATTAATAGCAATGAGCAGCAGTGTATGGAAGAGGCCTTTATTATCATAATGCGAAACCAACTATAAGTATAACCTGCACCTCAAGAAATTTCAGACATCCTCAATGATGTAATATGTATGCTCATAAGAAGTGCATCATAGTGGGGTTAGTGTACTTATGTCAGGTACGTATATCTGGTAAATTTCAGTGGTTATTGGCTTTTAAATGTTATTTTTTATTATTAGAAGATTTATGTATAACTCCACTTTAACCTTTGTTTTTTCAGTGAATTTCAATGATTTTTTTTGCATAAAGTAATAACTTGTTATGATACATCTGCATCCAAACCCCCAAGAGCAGTCTACCTCCTGCCACACATGGCAGTGCATGAAGTGGAGAAGGCCTGCGATCAGGCCCTATGGCCAACCCACATGGGCGACCACACCTCCCCTCCCCTGCTGTCCATGGATTCCAGCACACATTCTTACTTTTTACATTTTTTTGCTCAGTCACGCAGAACACAAGCAGTGCCCTGGCTTCCGTGGGAGTC
This sequence comes from Calotriton arnoldi, assembly GCA_963921515.1. Taxonomy (NCBI): domain Eukaryota; kingdom Metazoa; phylum Chordata; class Amphibia; order Caudata; family Salamandridae; genus Calotriton; species Calotriton arnoldi. The sequence goes on from CAWUFW010009793.1 coordinate 494,678, forward strand.
CCGTGAGGCAGCAATGAGCAAAGAAAATTATATATATTTTTTCTTTTTAGCTCTTTGGGGGTTTTGTTTGGGACCCCCTGACCCCTCACAAGGGCTAAGGGGTTAGGGTATTGCTACACTGTCCACTTCTATATGATTTTATGTTATTTCTCAGTCCTGTAATATTGGCCACAACATCAGGTTAGAGCCAGCTTATTACTGCTTCCGCTGGGCTAGCCAATCAGAATGCTTTTTTTGTCTTTTTTACCTGTGGGACTTCCGCAGGAGTACCGCAGCACTGGATATCGCTATAAGTTGCACCTTCTCCATAAACAGCTTATACCCTTTTATATTACTTATCCCATCTAAAATAATACCATTTATAAAAACATTCATGACATCGCAAATCACATCACTTGAGAGAACACAGTGCATGATAGAAAGGCGAGTTATAGTAGTGTGGCCACCGAGTTCAATACATTGTGTATGAAGATGCGCAGGTTAAAATGTTATGAATGGTGTTACGTAAGTTATAAATTAAAGGTATAAGTATAACTTTAGAATTTATAATTTTTGTGAAGTTTAAGTTTGATTTGTATCTAAAGAATAAATAAAGCTACAGTAATTTAAAGGTGGTACGTAAATTATAAATTTAAGTTGAACCTATAAATTTAGAAGTTGTAATGTTTGTGTAGTTTAGGTTTGGTTTGTATAGAAAACATAAATAGTGTTCCTAAATATAACAAACGTTTGTGTTTTTTCATTGTGTTTAACTTTTTTAAATTTTAATAAAAACGTATTTTAAAGCGTACAGTTTTGTGTCGTCGACTGGAGTTTTGCTAAGTGGAGTGTTGTACAGTAGAGTGGAGGACATTGTTGTACGTTGTAGGGTTGTAGAATAAATTAGAATAGAATGAAGTAGTGTGGAGTGTTGTATAGTGGAGTGGCGTACAGTGGAGTGGCGTACAGTGGAGCAGCGTACAGTGTAGTGGTGTAGAATGGAGTGGCATAGAGTGGAGAGTGGTACAGTGGAGTGGCATTCGGTTGAATGGGGTACAATGGAGTGGTGTAAAGTGGAGTGGAGTATACTGGAGTATGGCACAATGCAGTGGCATACAGTGGAATACCATAGAGTAGTCTAGCATAGAGTGGCATACAATGGAGTGGCGTAGAGTGGCAAAGATTGGAGTAGCATAGAGTGGAGTGAAATAAAGTGTAGTGGTGTATAGTGGAATAGCGTAGAATAGAGTGACGTACAGTGCAGTGGCTTAGAGTGAGGGTCATACAGTGATTTTGAACAGGAGTTGGAATGCCTCTTTGAAATCTGGCATGTTTCCTGCTTTATGGAAACAGGTGTTCCTATTGCCACTGCTCAAGAAGCCCAATGTTGACCCTGGGGTGCTTAGCAATTTTAGACCCATCTCATTGCTACCTGCACCCACGAAGATCTTAGAAAAGCTGGTTTATCGCCAACTGTCTTCCTGTGTAGCAGCTAATGATTTGTTGCTTGACACGCAATCTGGCTTCTGTGCAGGGTTTAGAACGGAGACTGCTCTACTGGAATTGTCTGAAACTGTTAGAGAGGCTCTGTATGGCGGTGCCTCCGCTATGGTAGTGATACTTGATCCATCGGCAGCATTCGACACAGTAGCTAATTCTACCTTGTTGAATAGACTAAGCCATTTTGGCTATCAGGGCACGGTGCTCTCTTGGATACGATCTTTTCTAGAAGATCAATTCCAATGGGTCTTCCTTCGTCCATTATCATCTTCGCCCAAACCTTTGGTTTTTGGGGTGCCACAGGGGTCTGCATTTGGTCCGCTGCTTTTCAATCTATATTTGGACCTTTTGGCCACCCTTATTGAATCCGGGGGAGTAAAAGTTGTATTATATGTGGATAATACACAGCTGGTGTTTTGTTTAGAGAACATTCAGAAGCATCTTTTCTTAATTTCAAAGAGTGTCTAAAAGATATTTCAAAATGGATGGCCACTAAGTTTTTTAAACTAAACACGAGCAAAGCTGAGGTGCTCTTTTTCAGTCAGATGGCTCCCCCTCCTTCTAGCCTGTGGTGGCCCTCTGAATTGAATCCTCCACCAACACCAGTTACTTCAGCTAGAAATCTAGGAATCATGTTTGATTCCGATCTTTCTTTTGCGTCCCAAATTTGGCAGATTTCTTCTTCCTGCTTTGTGAAGCCAAGATCTGTCAGAAAGCTATTGTGTTTTCTTCCAGAAGATACCCAAAAGATCCTAATCTATGAGTTGGTGACATCGCATTTGGATTATGCCTATAGCTTATATTTGGGGATTCCAGATTTTTTGATCCATAGACTCCAAATAATACAGAATGCGACGGCCAGGCTCATTCGATGGGTCTCCTTTCATCATCACATCTCCCCTCATTTGAAGCAACTACATTGGCTTCTGTTTGCTAAGAGGGTCTAGTATAAAGCTTCTACATTTGCATTCACAGCTATTAGGGGCAGAAGTCCAGATTATTTTAGGAATAGGCTTTGCCTGTATCACCAGGAGAGAGCCCTGAGATCTAACCACCTGCGACTCCTACGCATCCCGAGGTTTGCTAAGGCTCGCAGAGGCGGCAGGTCATTGTCGGTATGGACAGCCAAGCTTTGGAACTCCTTGCCCATTTATGTTCGCATGGCCAAGTCTGAACACGGTTTCAGGAAAGATTTTAAAACGTTGCTCTTCAATCAAGTTTAGACAGTAATGGCCGAGTCTGTTCTTCTGTCTTGCTTTGAGCACCGGGACGCCTCAGCTGAGGTAGCCGCGTGCTGTACAAATGCCTTTGATAATAGCGTTGAGTGTAGTGGCATATACTGGAGTTGTGTACAGTGGAATAGCATACAGTGGAGTAGCATAGAGTGCAGTGCCATACAGTGGAGTGCCGTAGACTGTAGTGGTGTAGAATAGAGTGGCATAGAGCAGAATAGCATAGAGTGTAATTGTGTAGAGTGGAATGGTGTAGAGTGGACTAGCGTAGAGTGGAGTGGCATGCAGTGGAGTGGTGTACAGTGGAATAGCGTACAGTGGAGTGGCATATAGTGTAGTGGAGTAGACTGGAGTGGCATAAAGTGGAATAGCATAAAGAGGAGTGGCAAACAGTAGAGTTGTGTACAATGGAACAGTGTAGAGTGGAATGGGGTAGAGTGGAGTGTCACACAGTGGAGTCACATAGACTGGAGTGGTGAATACTAGAGTGGCATAATGTGCAGTGGTGTAGAGTGGAATATTGTAGAGTGGAGTGGAGTAGAACCGAGGGGGGTACAGTGTAGTTGCGTACAGTGTAACAGTGTATAGTGGAGTGGAGTGGGTGGAGTGGAGTGGTGAAATAAGGAGTGACGTACAGTAGAATAGCATAGAGTTTAGTGGTGTAGAGTGGAGTGCCAAACATTGGCATGGCATACAGTGGAGTAGCGTAGTGGTGTAGATTTGAGTAAAATTCAGTGTAGTGGCGTACAGTGTAGTGGCGTAGAGTGGTGTTGTATACAGTTGAATAACAAACAGTGGAGCAGCGCAGAGTGGAGTAACGCACAGTGGAGCGGTGTACAATGGAGTGGCACAGAGTGGAGTGGCGTAGAGTGCAGTAGCGTAGAGTGGAATAGCATAGAGTGGAGTGGGGTAGAGTACAGTGGGGTAGAGAACAGTGGCATACAGTGGAATAGTGTAGAGTGCAGTGACGTACAGTGGAATGGCATAGAGAGGAGTGCCATAGAGTGGAACAGCATAGAGTTTAGTGGCGTAGAATGGAGTGTCATAGAGTGAAGTGGCTTAGAGCGGAGTAGCATAGAGTGGAATGGTGTAGGATGGAATAGAATTGAGTGTAGTGATGTACAATGGAGTGATGTAGAGTGGAGTGGCATGCAGTGGAATAGTGTAGAGTAGAGTGCCGTAGAGTGGAGTGGAATAGAGTAAAGTGGTATAGACTCAAATAGCATATAGTGGAGTGGCATACACTTGAGTGGTGTAAAGTGGTGTGGCATACAGTTGAATGGCATAGAATATAGTGGCATAGAGTGGAGGGGCATACAATACAATAGCATACAGTGGAGTGCCGTGGAGTGAAGTGGTGTAAACTGGAGTGGAGCAGAGTCTAGCAGCATAGAGTGGAGTGACATACAGTGGAATAGCATAGACTGCAGTGGCGTTAGTGTAGTTGTATAAAGTGGAGTGGCATACAGTTGAAGCGCAGAATGGAGTGCTGTAGAGTGGAGTGTAGGAGGGTAGAATAGCGTGGAATGAAGTGACATAAAGTGGAGTGGCATACAGCGTAGTTGGGTACAGTGGCGTGCTATGCAGTGAAATAGCATACAGTGTATTGGCCTAGAAAGGAGTGACATAGAGTGAAGTAGTAAGGTGGAGTGGCGTAGAGTTGAATACCATACAATGGACATTTGGATAGTGGATTTAGATAGAGTGGAGTGGTGTGCAATGAAATAGTGTAAAGAGGAGTGAACTAGAGCGTAATTGCGCACACTGGAATAGCGTATAGTGAATTGGCGTAGACTGGAGTGGTGTACACTGGAGTGACAAACAGTGGAATAGCGGAGAGTAGAGTAGCGTTGAGTGGCATATACTGGGGTGGGGTACTGTGGAGGGACATAGAGTGGATTAGTGTACAGTGAAGTGGTGTAGAGTGTAGTGGGGTATAGTGGAGTGTAGTAGATTGTAGTGGTGTACAGTGGAATAGTGTACAGTGGAGTGGGGTAGAATGGGGTGGCATAGTGTGGAATAGTGTACAGTAGAGAAGAATCAAGTGGCATAGGGTGAAGTGGTGTAGAGTGGAGCGAGGTACAGTGTAGTGGCGTACAGTGGAGTGTTGTACACTGGAGTGGCATATAGTGAAGGTGCGTACAGTGGAATAGCGTAAAGTGAAGTGGCATAGAGTGTAGTGGCATATAGTGGACTAGTGTACACTGGAGTGGGGTAGAGTGAAGTGGCATTGAGTGGAGTGGCGTACAGTGGGCTTGCGTAAAGTTTAATAGTGTCGAGTGGAGTGGTGTGGAGTAGAATTGCGTAGATTGGAGTGAAGTACAGTGTAGTGGTGTCCAGTGGAATAGCATTCAGTGGAGTAGCATAGGGTGGAATGTTGTAGAATGGAGTGGCTTAGAGTGAAATAGCGTAGAGTGGAGTTGCATACAGTAGAATAGCATAGAGTAGCATACAGTGGAGGGCCATAGAGTGAAGTGGTGTATAATGTAGTGTTGTAGAATGGAGTGGCGCAGAGTGAAGTGGTGTAGTGCTAAATAGCGTAGAGTGTAGTAGCTTAGAGTAGAGTGCCCTAGTGTGGAGTGGCATACAGTGGAGTAGCATACAGTGGAATGGTGTAGAGTGGAAAAGCATTGAGTGTAGTGGCGTAGAGTGAGTGGAGTGACATAGAGTGGAGTGGTGTACATTGTAATACCATACAGGGAAGTATCGTCGAGTAAAGTGACGTATAGTGGAGTGGCGTACATTGGAGTGGCGTACAGTGGAATAGTGTACAGTGGAGTGGTGTACACTGGAGTGGCATAGCGTGGAGTGGCAAACAGTGGAATAGCGTACAGTATAGTGTCGCAGAGGGGAGGCGCATAGAGTGGAATAGCACAGAGTGTAGTGGCATACAGTGGAATAGTGTACGGTGGAGTGGGGTAGAGTGGAGTGGCTTAGTGTGGAATAGTGTACAGTTGAGTGGCATAGAATTGAGTGGCATAGAGTGGAGTGAGGTACAGTGTAGTGGCGTACAATGGAGTGGCATACACTGGAGTGATGTAGAGTGAAGCAGCGTACAGTGGAATAGTGTAGAGTGGAGTGGCATATACTGGAGTGGGGTACAGTGGAGTGACATTCAGTAGAATAATGTACTCTGGAGTGCGGTAGAGTGGAGTGGCATAGAGTGGACTAGCATAAAGTGAAATAGCATAGAGTGGAGTGGCATAAAGTTGAGTGGCGTAGAGTGGAGTGACGTGCAGTAGAGTGGCATAGATTGGAGTTCAGTACAGTGTAGTGGTGTATAGGGGAATAGCGTAGAGTGGAGTGGCGTATAGTGCAATGTTATAGAATATAGTGGGATAGAGTGGAATAGTGTAGAGTGTAGCGGCATACAGTGGTGAGTCATACAGTGGAGTAGTGCAGAGTGGATTATCATAGAATGGAGCTGTTTAGAGTGGAGTGGCGTGGAGTAGAATGACATAGAGCAGACTAGCGTAGCGTGTAGTAGCGTGGATTGGAATGCCGTAGAGTGGAGTAGCACACAGGGGAGTGGTGTAGAGTGTAATAATGTTGAGTGTAGTGGCGCACAGAGGAGTGGCATAGAGTGGAGTGTTGTGCACTGGAATTGCAAAGTGTGGAGTGGCATACAGTGCAGTGGTATAGAGTGGTGTGGTGTACTGTGTAATACCATACAGTGAAGTATTGTAGAGTGGAGTGGGGTATAGTGGAGTGGTGTACAGTGGACTGGTGTAGAGTGGAGTAGTGTACACTGGAGTGGCATGGAGTGGAGTGGCATATAGTGCAATGGCATAGAGTTTAGTGTCGTAGAGTAGATGAGAGTGACGTATAGTGGAGTGACATACAGTGGAGTGGCATAGAGTGGAGTGGCGTAGAGTGAAGTTGTGTACACTGGAGTGGCGTAGAGTGGAGTAGCATACAGTGGAATAGCATAGAGTGTAGTGTCAAGAAGTGGAGTTGCCTACAGTGGAGTAGCATAGAGTGGAGTAGAGTACAGTTGAGTATAGTGGCATAGACTGGAGTGTTGTACAATGGAGTGCCGTAGAGTGTAATAGCGTACAGTAGAGTGGTATAGAGTGGAGTGGCATGGAGTGGGGTAGAATAAAATGGCGTGGAGTGAATTAGTGTACAGTAGAGTGGCTTAGAGTGGATTAGCGTAGGGTGAAGTGGGGTATAGTGGATTGACGTAGAGTGGAGTGGCATAGAGTGTAATAGCATAGAATGTAGTGGGGTAGAGTGGAGTGGCATAGAGTGGAGTGTGATACATGAAAAAGAAGTAGAGTGAAAGTGAGTGAACAGTGTTAAGTCATAAAGATGAGCTGCAGACCACTTCAGGTTCCAAAATCAACCTACTTTTATAAGTGTGAAGAAACAGAGACCCCATCCACAACAAGGAGTGCTGCAGCTCAGATCCAGTCTTTACCAACTGACTCTTTCACAATTTCACCACCTAAATTCCATAGGATGATGTGCTGGTTACAGAACAGCACATCATCACATGGTTACAGAACACACACAGGTCACAGCAGGTTCTGTAACCTACGATACCACATGACCTCCCTCATTTTACATAAAACAAAAAGAAAACACAAACTAGAACTATAAACAGATACACAGTATGAATTTATACATACTCCTGCATCCGAGCTAGTCTCCTCCTCTCACTTCAAGGTCTGATCATTCGGATCTTCCAAAGAATCTTTCTCTAGAAAAGTCAAAACTCCAGCTTGTGCAGGACAATATTTAGCCCCCTATTGAGGTTTCAAATTTTGTTCTCATCTGTCTTTACAGCATTTTTAAACAATTTTCTATCCCTTAAAGGGTTGACTAAACTTGGAAATGTTCCCATCCTTCCTTGGAGATTTGATTTTTATCCAATCCCTCAAACTAACCATAGTTTCCTTGACCGTTTCCTTTAGTCATACAATTCCTTCCTCTTCTCTTCTCTTCTCTTCTCTTCTCTTCTCTTCTCTTCTCTTCTCTTCTCTTCTCTTCTCTTCTCTTCTCTTCTCTTCCCCTTACATTCTCTTCTCTTCTCTCTCCATCCTTCAGTTTGTTCAACTTGATCATCTACCTCCCTCCTTTTCTCATTCACTTTTCTGCGGATCACTGACAGAATATCGACAGGAATATCGACCTACACAAATATCGTGTTCAAAATATCGATGTCAAGAATATCGACATCCTATCTTTACAATGGTAAGTAGAAAAATATCGAAACAAAAATATCGTTGTTAAAAATCTCGTTCAAAATATCGTTTTTAAAAAATCTCTAATAAATAATTTTAAATAAATTAAATAATACATATAATTAATGAAAACATAGAATTATTAAAAATGTTAAAAATTATAAATAATAAATGTAATGTAAAAATAAATTAAACATACATATATAAAAATTATTATATATATATATTTACTTAATAATATTAATAAATAATTATTATAAATTATAAAATGTTAGAAACATAATACAAATTATAAATACATATATATATACATACACCTGTAACATAAACATAAAAATAAAATATATATATAATAAATTAAAATATTTTAAAAAATAATAATTTTAAAACAACATTTTACACTACATTAACTGAAACAGTAGGGAAAATGTTGGATAGCGTAGGGGATAAAATTACTATTCCCACTCCAGGAAGTGCAAGAGTAGGGAAAGTGTTGGATAGCGGAGGGAATAAAATTACTATTCCCATTCCAGCGAGTGCAACAGTAGGGAAAGTGTTGGATAGCGGAGGGGATAAAATTACTATTCCCACTCCAGCGAGTGCAACAGTAGGGAAAGTGTTGGATAGCGGAGGGGTAAAAATTACTATTCCCACTCCAGCAAGTGCAACAGTAGGGAAAGTGTTGGATAGCGTAGGGGATATAATTACTATTCCCACTCCAACGAGTGCAACGTAGGTAAAGTGTTGGATAGCGGAGGTGATAAAATTACTATTCCCACTCCAGATAGTGCAACAGTAGGGAAAGTATTGGATAGCGGAGGGAATAAAATTACTATTCCGACTCCAGCGAGTGCAACAATAGAGAAAGTGTTGGATAGCGGAGGGTTTAAAATTTTCTATTCCCACTCCAGAGAGTGCAACAGTAGGGATAGTGTTAGATAGCGGAGTGGATAAAATTACTATTCCCACTCCAGACAGTGCAACAGTAGGGAAATTGTTGGATAGCGGAGGAGATAAAATTACTATTCCCACTCCAGACAGTGCAACAGTAGGAGAAGTGTTGGATAGCGGAGGGGTAAATATTACTATTCCCACTCCAGCAAGTGCAACAGTATGAAAGTGTTGGATAGCGGAGGGGAATAATTTACTATTCCCACTCCAGCAAGTGCAACAGTAGGGAAAGTGTTGTATAGCGGAGGGGAATAATTTACTATTCCCACTCCAGGGAGTACAACAGTAGGGAAAGTGTTGGATAGCGGAGGAAATAAAATTACTATTCCCACTCCAGCGAGTGCAACAGTAGGGAAAGTGTTGGATAGCGGAGGGGAATAATTTACTATTCCACTCCAGCAAAATAATGAACATTAATTAAAAAATAATTAACTAATTAAAAATAATTCACCTCCCACCATATCCCCCTATAAATAACCCCACCAATGTTGTAAAACATAACACAATTAACATAATAAATTAACAATTAATTAATTAACTAATAACAATTAACAAGCAAATTAAGAACAATCAGTAATAAATAAATTCACAGAATTAACACTATTAAATAAAATTAAATAAATAATATATAAAAAATATTTAAAAAATATTAAAATGTAATTACTTCCCACTCTACTCCCCTATCATCCCATAACATGCTCTTAAAAAAAGACACAATTAACATAATTAATAACTAATTAATAATTATTAATGACCAATTTACAACTAATTAATAACAAATTAGTAACCACATTTAACAATATAAAATATTAAATACATAAATATTAATTAATAACAATTATTTATTAATTATAATTTAATTACTTCCCATCCTACTCCCTATAAACCCACAACCCACTCCTAAAAAAATAACACAATTAATATATTTACCAATTAATTATCAATAATTAATAACAAATTAATAACTAATTAATAACAAATTAATTATCACAATTAACAATATAAAAATTAAATACAGAAATATTAATTAATTAAAAATATTAATCAATTAATTATAACTAATTTACTTCCCACCCTATTCCCCTATAAACCCACAACCCGCTCCTAAAAAAATGACACAATTAACATATTAACCAATTAATTATTAATAATTAATAACCAATTAATAACTAATTAATAACAATGACATTATCACAATTAACAATATAAAATATTAAATACATAAATATGAATTAATAAAAATATATTAATTAATTAATTATAATCAAATTACTTCCCACCCTATTCCCCTATAAACCCACAACCCGCTACAGAACTAAAACGCAAAATGTAATTTTTTTAAATTAATAACTTCTAAAAATTATTAATAAATGTATTCTAATTAAATTACTTCCCACCCTATTCCCCTATAAACCCACAACCCACTACGGAACTAAAATACACAAAAATTAATTAACATAAAATTAATTACTTCTAAAAATTTCACACTTACATTAACAAAATAAGCTATACTTATACAAAATAATTACATCACATACTTTAAACACACAGTAAAATACAAAACACTAAAATAAATGTCGATATTATTAATAACGATATTTTTACTAACGATATTACTAACTTCGATATTAAAAAAAACGATATTTCTTACCTTCATGTCGATATTCTGGTCAACGATATTCTTGCATGTCGATCTTGTGCCACCTCGATATTAAAAACTCGATATTCTGGCACATCGATATTCCAACATCGATATTCTGTCTGTGCACCCTTTTCTGCATGTAGCTATCTCCTGAATCAACCATACTAATGGACTCTCTTTTTGGATGGTATTCTACATCGCCTTGATGCCCTCGGGTAACTGTCGCGCTTTACAAGATTCAAATCAAATCAAAACCCAAGCAGGGATTTTTCACTATTGAGGATTCTTCCTCCAAACAACTGAAAGGTTGACACACCAGAGGTAGAATGTAGTGTTAGGCTGTATTCTCTTACTTTCTTCCTCATATCGTCTTCCTAATTCGTTCTACACAATAGGGACTGTTGCAAGCTTTCTTTCAAAACCTTAATAGAGCGTTCCACCACACCATTAGATTCGGCATGATAAAGCGCAGCTCTCTTAAGCTTAATCCCACTCATCCTAAACAATTCTTCAACCATCCCTGAGGTAATTTGGACCCCATTATCAGTGAGTATGGTGGTCGAAAAGCTTTCTCTCTCGAACAATTCTTCCAGGAAACAAATCACATCCTTTGATTCTATGGAAGTTACCAACTTAATTTTCTGCCAGTGTGAGCACATATCAATGCACACCAGAACATACTTCTCACACGTTTTCACTGTAACAGGCCGAAGGATGTGCAATATCTACCCATAGTCCTGAAGATTGTTCCCTTATCACCATGGACTGTGTCCTGCACTTCAAAATCTTGTCACTGCAAATACACTCAACACAATTCCTCATTTCTCTCTCAACTATTCAGTCCATAATCTAATGTCCTGGAATGTACGAGGGCTTAATGATAAACGTAAATGTAAACAGGTAATGCATTATCTACAGCGCCATCAGATAGAAATAGCATTTCTTCAGGAAACGCATTTACCAACCCAGGTGTTCCCCAGCTTCGCAGCCAGTTGGGGGCCGAATCGATATTTCGCAAGTTACAGTACTTACCCAAGAGCAGTGGCGCTTTTAATACATAAATGATTGCCATTCAGAGCAGTAGAGACATACATTGATAAGGCAGGTAGATACCTGTTAGTGAAGGGATGGCTGGAAGGGAATACTATACTATTGGCTAATGTTTATGCTCCTAACATTGAGGATCCGGATTTCTTTGCTGAACTTCACTCACAGATGGACAGGATGGGGGTGGTACAAGTTTGCTTGGGAGGTGATTTTAACATTTTACTAGATACATGCCTCGACAGCACAGCCACAACTCCAGACTCGAAACCCAAGGCTGGGCACACGCTGACAAATCTGAGGAAGGCCTATCAGTTAACAGACGTATGGCGCCAGTTGCACAAAGAGAAAGTAGCATATACGCATTATTCAGCTCCTCACAATACATAGATTCATTTGGACTATTGTTTTTTAACCCCCAGCGTAGTCACGTGGCTACATACAATAACTCACTTACCACACACTTTATCAGATCACGCACCAGTGGTGATTGGCCTGAAGGTCCCTGAAGCCGGAGAGAGGGCGAGACAATGGAGATTCCCAGAGATGGCCCTTCGAGACCAGGTGCTTGAGGCAGAAATAACGTTGGCGATCGAAGAGTATTTTGAACTTAACACAGAATCTGTCAAAACAAAAGCCACTCTATGGGAGGCATTTAAAGCATATATACGGGGGGTTTGTATCTCCAAAGGAGCAGGGATACTCAAGGATGTGAGACGAACTCTAGAGCGGATAGAAACCCAACTAGCGGCACTTGATGCCGAGCAGGCGAAGTCTCGAACTACGATGGGACTGAGACGCCGTGAGGCACTACTAACAGAGTTTCAGGAGGCGGCGGACCGAGAAGTCCATTTCCTTGGGAAATATGCAATAGCAAGGAGATATGGGGAGGGCGAACGCCCGGTGCGCACACTAGCACGACTCATACAGCCCAGTAGAGAGCAAACTTACATCTCAGGCCTAGCTGATGAGGGTGGCGAACTTATATCAGACTGCGCAGGCATTGAAAACAGGGTATTAGCTTATTATAAGGACCTGTTCACCACCAAGGTCTCTTCAGACACATCAGCTAGCGACAGCTATTTGGATGAGGTCGCACTGGTTTGGCTGGAGTATATGCATCATGAATTTTTAGCTGAACCCTTCACAGTGGACGATGTTGTCCAAGCAATAGAAGCCATGGATGACTCGAAGGCGCCGGGCCTAGATGGCTTCACAGGCAGCTTTTACAAAGCATTTAAGAAAACCCTAGCTCCACACTTAATCGACGTTTATCAGGAAGCTATAGATAAAGGCAAACTCCCGCCGACACTGCGAGAAGCAGTTATTACACTTCTCCCAAAGGCAGGCAAAGATACACTACAATGCGGTTTGTATAGGCCCTTATCGTTATTACATTTTGATTATAAAATTCTGGCCAAAATGTTGGCTACCAGATTAGCCCTGATAGTCGATCAAATGATATCTCCAGCACAAGCGGGCTTTATTCCGCATAGATCAACAACGCTGAACCTGCGCGCACTTTTCGCTACTTTACACAGGATAGCACCTACGCTTCCAGCGGCGGCAGTCCTATTGGATGCCGAAAAGGCCTTTGATACGTTGGAATGGCCATTCCTCCGTGCCACATTGATCAGACTAGGGCTGCCACCGCGGTTCATATCAATAGTGTCTCTTCTATATACAAGACCGGTTGCACGTGTGAGACTGAACGGTTCACTAACAAAATCCTTCGAGCTATCAAGAGGGACCCGTCAAGGCTGCCCACTCTCCCCACTGCTATTTGTAACAGCAATGGACCCACTCGTACGCCATCTCCAAGATAATCACTCCCATAGGGGCATACAGTTTAAAACGGGCCCCCTTTTAATAACACTCTATGCTGATGACATTATTCTCTATGTGAGGCAGCCAGACGAGAACCTAGAGCCCATACTTCGGGAGATCACAAGGTACAGTGCCCTATCAGGTACACACATTAACTGGTCTAAATCGGAAGTCTTCCCCCTGACCCCGGCCCACTGTGAGCGTAGCACGGAATTTCCGGTAAAATGGTGCGAGGACTCAGTTAAGTATTTAGGTATACACATCCATAAAGACCCGTCGCAGATTCTCCTACTTAATTATGGCCCAGCAATGGAGAAGCTGAACGACAGGGTGGACCGATGGTTGAAACTGCCTCTCACTATGGCAGGCAGAATCGCACTGATTAAGATGGTTGTTCTCCCACAGTTTCGCTATCTTTTTCAGAACATACCAATACCCCTATACAGGAGCTTCTTTGTGACGCTCCGTTCTCATCTCATAAGACTGGTGTGGGGGGAGGTCAGCCCAGGATCTGCTGGGACACACTGACGCTGCCGTATGAACGGGGCAGATTTGGAATCCCGAATTTTTGCATCTATTACTTGGTAGCGCAGTGTAGCTTCTCGAGACACTGGTTCCACTCTGACGCTAGGATTCCTTACTTGAGACCTGAAGCTGACATTTCCCACCCAACTCCCCTGTCTGCTCTATTGCTGACCTGCATGTCTCGAGATCCACAGGATCTGCAAACAATATCGACAACCAGTTGGGCCTGGAAGATACTCATCCGGGCGACCGGGGCACAATATCTTTATTTTTCTGCACTCCCACTGGCTGGGAACCTCTGGGTCCCCATAACGCAGGAGAAAGCAGTGCAGCGCACTTTAACAAAGTTCAGCCTAGACTCCTTCGGAGCCCTGTTTCCGGAAGGGCACATATTTTCTCGTTCAGAAGAGGACAGGTTTAGTGAAGCCACATTCATGGATCAATTCACATTATGTAGGCTGCAGAGGGCGCTCCGATCACTGATTGGTAGCTATCCACTGGAACCACCAAACTTCGCCCCCTTGACACTGCTTATCAAAGATGGTAGTGGGGAACACTTAGGGGCCGATTCCGATCTCGGTCGGAGGCGCACCCAATACCATTCGGTCGGGAAAAAAGCCATGCGAAAGCCTGTTTCCCGACCGATCCGTACAGTACACCGAACGAGCAAGTACGATGCGCACAACAGCAAAAAATCCGGCCGAGCCGTACTCACCCAAACCAGGTCCTGTTCTCCGACCGAGGCGAATCCGGAAACGCCGAATCGAGTCGCACGGAAGGAAAAATGCAGCCCCGTCCGGCCGGACAAGTACGATGCGCTTTCCGTACGCTCCGAACCCGTCGCTACGCACGGCACGTCAAAGCATCCGGGAGAGGCGCACATAAGCTCCGATTCGCGCCACAACACGATCCACGGCTCCGAGACGAACACGGCACCGACGAGGACGACGCGAAGCGACAAGAACGACGCCAAGCAACGAGAAGGACGAACGACACGAACCAACCATGAATCCCTTCGTCCCGATCATACCAATATTCTACATTTACTACCGGAACAGGCACGGACGCGTACGGCGCAGAAGGTAAGCCAGACACCAACCACAAAACACATACAACACGTACACGACACATCACACACACACACGGGGATGCTGAATATACTTACACCAGCAACAGCAGCACCATAGGGGCGGGATGCCCATCACCAATGCCACATATGCACACAGGGGCCTGAATGCAAACCACCACCCCTACTCAGGGGGGGCTGGATGCCTACCACTACTACCACCCTTAGCCAGGGGGGGCTGGATGCCTACCACTACTACCACCCTTAGCCAGGGGGGGCTGGATGCCTACCACTACTACCACCCTTAGCCAGGGGGGCTGGATGCCTACCACTACTACCACCCTCAACCAGGGGGCTGGATGCCTACCACTACTACCACCCTTAGCCAGGGGGCTGGATGCCTACCACTACTACCACCCTTAGCCAGGGGGCTGGATGCCTACCACTACTACCACCCTTAGCCAGGGGGCTGGATGCCTACCACTACTACCACCCTCACCCAGGGGGGCTGGATGCCTACCACCACTACCACCCTCACCCAGGGGGGCAGGATGCCTACCACTACTACCACCCTTAGCCAGGGGGCTGGATGCCTACCACTACTACCACCCTTAGCCAGGGGGGCTGGATGCCTACCACAACTACCACCCTCACCCAGGGGGGCTGGATGCCTACCACAACTACCACCCTCACCCAGGGGGCTGGATGCCTACCACTACTACCACCCTCACCCAGGGGGCTGGATGCCTACCACTACTACCACCCTTAGCCAGGGGGCTGGATGCCTACCACTACTACCACCCTTAGCCAGGGGGGCTGGATGCCTACCACTACTACCACCCTCACCCAGGGGGGCTGGATGCCTACCACTACTACCACCCTTAGCCAGGGGGCAGGATGCCTACCACTACTACCACCCTCAGCCAGGGGGCTGGATGCCTACCACTACTACCACCCTTAGCCAGGGGGCTGGATGCCTACCACTACTACCACCCTTAGCCAGGGGGGCTGGATGCCTACCACTACTAGCACCCTCACCCAGGGGGGCTGGATGCCTACCACCACTACCACCCTCACCCAGGGGGCAGGATGCCTACCACTACTACCACCCTCACCCAGGGGGCTGGATGCCTACCACTACTACCACCCTCACCCAGGGGGCTGGATGCCTACCACTACTACCACCCTTAGCCAGGGGGGCTGGATGCCTACCACTACTACCACCCTTAGCCAGGGGGCTGGATGCCTACCACTACTACCACCCTCACCCAGGGGGGCTGGATGCCTACCACCACTACCACCCTCACCCAGGGGGGCAGGATGCCTACCACTACTACCACCCTTAGCCAGGGGGCTGGATGCCTACCACTACTACCACCCTTAGCCAGGGGGCTGGATGCCTACCACTACTACCACCCTTAGCCAGGGGGGCTGGATGCCTACCACTACTACCACCCTCACCCAGGGGGCTGGATGCCTACCACCACTACCACCCTCACCCAGGGGGGCAGGATGCCTACCACTACTACCACCCTTAGCCAGGGGGCTGGATGCCTACCACTACTACCACCCTTAGCCAGGGGGCTGGATGCCTACCACTACTACCACCCTTAGCCAGGGGGACTGGATGCCTACCACTACTAGCACCCTCACCCAGGGGGGCTGGATGCCTACCACCACTACCACCCTCACCCAGGGGGGCAGGATGCCTACCACTACTACCACCCTCACCCAGGGGGGCTGGATGCCTACCACTACTACCACCCTCACCCAGGGGGGCTGGATGCCTACCACTACTACCACCCTTAGCCAGGGGGCTGGATGCCTACCACTACTACCACCCTTAGCCAGGGGGCTGGATGCCTACCACTACTACCACCCTCACCCAGGGGGCTGGATGCCTACCACCACTACCACCCTCACCCAGGGGGGCAGGATGCCTACCACTACTACCACCCTTAGCCAGGGGGCTGGATGCCTACCACTACTACCACCCTTAGCCAGGGGGCTGGATGCCTACCACTACTACCACCCTTAGCCAGGGGGGCTGGATGCCTACCACTACTACCACCCTCACCCAGGGGGGCTGGATGCCTACCACCACTACCACCCTCACCCAGGGGGGCAGGATGCCTACCACTACTACCACCCTTAGCCAGGGGGCTGGATGCCTACCACTACTACCACCCTTAGCCAGGGGGGCTGGATGCCTACCACTACTACCACCCTTAGCCATGGGGGCTGGATGCCTACCACTACTACCACCCTTAGCCAGGGGGCTGGATGCCTACCACTATTACCACCCTCACCCAGGGGGGCTGGATGCCTACCACTACTACCACCCTTAGCCAGGGGGCTGGATGCCTACCACTACTACCACCCTCACCCAGGGGGGCTGGATGCCTACCACGACTACCACCCTCACCCAGGGGGGCTGGATGCCTACCACTACTACCACCCCCACTCATAGGATGGACAATGCATGACACAACCAGCACACCACAACCTAGGGAATGCAAGATAAAGACATCCCCCCACCACCATGACAAGTGTGTAGGCTGTGTCAAATGCCTACAACACCGAGCATGACTTTGAACATACAATGTGACCCAATAGCACATGTGCCACACATATATGTGTGTGGCACCCACAATGCAAGCAGCCCATGACCATTGTGGCAATGGGGCCTAAACCCCCATCATCACAGTGACCAAAAGGTAAGTGTGGGGTCCATAGCTGAAGCCCATTTTGACCATTGTGGCAATGGGGTCTAAACCCCCATCATCACAGTGACCAAAAGGCAAGTGTGGGGTCCATAGCTGAAGCACATTTTGACCATTGTGGCAATGGGGTCTAAACCCCCATCATCACAGTGACCAAAAGGCAAGTGTGGGGTCCATAGCTGAAGCACATTTTGACCATTGTGGCAATGGTGTCTAAACCCCCATCATCACAGTGACCAAAAGGGAAGTGTGGGGTCCATAGCTGAAGCACATTTTGACCATTGTGGCAATGGGGTCTAAACCCCCATCATCACAGTGACCAAAAGGGAAGTGTGGGGTCCATAGCTGAAGCACATTTTGACCATTGTGGCAATGGGGTCTAAACCCCCATCATCACAGTGACCAAAAGGGAAGTGTGGGGTCCATAGCTGAAGCACATTTTGACCATTGTGGCAATGGGGTCTACACCCCCATCATCACAGTGACCAAAAGGTAAGTGTTGACAAAGAAAGAGCTGCAACTGCCAAACTGCATGGATCATTCCTGGTCACAGAACCAAAAACTCATCTGTGGCAAAGTAGTGTATGTGTCCCATTGCAACATAAATTGGGTGAGCCAAATACTGCAGTGCAAATTAGACATTCCTTTGGCCATGTGCAGACAAACAACACCCATGGTGGCTGACACCGTCAACATTCATCAATGACACAATGACAGAAGTGACCATCAGAATGCAGAACCACATATTTGCACCAATGGGCACACAAATGCAGATAACCTGTGGAGACAGCAGATGTGAGGTGAACAGATACCATACCATGGCAGCAATGGGACACACAAACCATGATCACTGTGCTGACCGATGACCTAGGAGTCCCAGGGACAGCAGGGGAAACACACCAAACAACATACAGCCAATGGCACACCCAAGATATGCCAATGCAGTGGTGCAGATGCACAAACACAAACAGGCAGACCAACACTGTCATCATACACAGCAGGTGAGGGGGGTGCCAGTGTCCCCAGGTAACCACACAACACATGAGGAGAGCTGAATACCAATCATACAGATGTGCATACACTGCCACACTAAGGTAACTCATGGATCCAAATCCCCTATGTGGGCAAGCAGGCATTGTCAGATGAGAGGGAGC
Organism: Calotriton arnoldi; assembly: GCA_963921515.1. Lineage (NCBI taxonomy): Eukaryota > Metazoa > Chordata > Amphibia > Caudata > Salamandridae > Calotriton > Calotriton arnoldi. The sequence goes on from CAWUFW010009793.1 coordinate 513,507, forward strand.
ACAAAACACACATGTCACACAGGAACGTAGGAACAACAACTGACACAGCAAGACACAGACACACCACAGCACCACCCCCAGGGCCCCCACAATGTGGTGACCCTTGGCTGCATAAAAATCCCACTCTGATGACAAAGCTGAATGTGGTTCACACTGTGAACCACAGTCATGTGTCCTGAGCAACAAACTACCATCACACCGACACAAGCACAGATCAATCAGCATGGCCAGTAAGCCAAGGCCAACATGGAGGCAGGGGTCTAGCTGGGCAACAACTCCCATCTGCACACACTCAAGACCACACCCTCGACCTCCAACAATGTGCAGCAGTGAAGTACACATGCACTGGTGACATTGCACATGCACCCATGACTATTCCAGGGTGGTGGGTGGGAACCAAGGTGCAGAAACACATCACACATGGCCACTCAACAAGACTCCTGAATGTCTGACACACTGCACACTACGCTGTACATGGACATGACGGCGATACCACACCAACCAATGGGATCCCAGCCACAGTCACACACCAATGAAGAAGCCAAGGTCACCCACAAAGAACACACATAGACAACAACCAACATCGCAGCCCGGACCCTGAGGAGTGCCAGCAGTCACACACACAACGTGTCACAATAACTTAAAGATAACACGAACTGAAAATCACATGACAGGGGCAAACAACAAGTGCCAAGGGGAAACCTGACTGTGACCCATCTGCGTCTGCACACAAACTCAGCCCTGACAGCAAACACACCTATGGGTGACACCCTGATGACCAGTAATGTGCCATGCACCCACATCACAGAGAACACAGGGAGAAGACTTTGGGGGAACATAGCTCAAGTCAGCAAGCATCACAAACAGGTACAACACTAGGGATCACAGCATGCGCAGATAAATGGAAGTGAACACACAGACATGCACATACAACACACACCTTGGGCGCAGGCAATGTCACACGTGTACACACTGCCATGAGGGGACTCCACTCCTGTGTGAGGAAAGCTGTGCCATATGTTGCCTCAGTAGGGCCCCATCATGTCAGCTGAGCACTTGGTCACACAATCAACAATTAGCACCAAATGAGGGCTCCCGTCACATCAGCCTGGTCATGGATGTGCCAACGGAATCATCAGCACAGATCCAACACACTTGTATAGCAATGTTGCACTGACTACACGGATGAGTCCTTCCCCATTGATGCCCAAACCTGCATGTCCAGTGGAGATGGCAACACGGTCAGGGAAGTAGACAAATCCAACAATGGAAGGCACAACAGATGTGCAGGGGTGGAAGCCACAGATATGAAATTGCTAATGTAAGTAGGAAATCCCATTGCCAAATACTGAACACATGACACCCTCAGATGCTGCTATGGATGACATGGATACACCACATGATAGGACACATTCCCCCTGGACCACATGGGTTCCTGCACAGTAACACTTCATAATCATGAGACCAGATATCACCATCACTGCAGCAAGGGCATGGTTAGCAGCACCAACAACATGTACATCTGAAGCATGAGCACTAGAGAAAAGAAAGTTGCTTTATTCAGCATATGTGTTGAATGAAAACGACGTCCAGAAAAAAAGAGCAAAGGCCAATGGCCAGTCCATTGTCAAAGTTCAAACAGGGTGACACTGGCAGATGTCACCCTACGCATGCCTGCACAAAACCAGGGACAATCCACTAGGAGGGGCAACCGGGGGCAGGCCAGGCACCGCAGGGACAGGATCAGGGCTCACCAGGGGGAGTCAGGGAAGGGGTGGTGGGTGCTGGAGAGCCACTGACAACTGCAGTGGAGGTGTCTGACATGGTGTGTGCCGGCACAACTGGGGGCATGACTCAGATGTCGTGGGTGTCGGCACAACTGCAGTGGACCCTGCAGATGGAGTGGACAGGTCCGCCACTGCAGTGCCCAAGTCAGACAGGGCGGTAGTGGACTCCACTGCAGTGCCTACCTCCAGGGGAGGAGAATGGGGAACAGGCAAGGTGGGTTGGACAGAGGGGAGGACACCCTCACCACATCAGTGGCACAGACAAGCGCACTGGGGGTGTGGTGCTGGGAGAGCAAGTGGCAGGGGGAGAAGGCCGGAGCCTCTTGGGGATGGTATATCTGTGGGTGGGGGAACCTGGGGCAGGGTGTGGTGGGGGCACCTGTGGAGTGGGGGCCTGAGGGATGGAGGAAGGAGACCTGGTGCTTGAGCTGCAGGGCGGTGGCGGGGTCTTGCTCTTAGGACTCCGTGGGGACTTGCGGGTGGGGGCCTCAGTCCGTCTGCGCCTGGGGGAGGGTGTCCGGGGGCGAGGGGCACTCTGCTCCGTGTGGGTGGGCTTCCTCTTCCCCCGGGATGCTGGAGCAGCTTCATCGGTGGGGAAGAGGCCGAGGTCACAGAGGAAGAGCTGCTGTGACTTTGGGGTTGCAGGTGAGGCAAGGGAGGGTGCTTTGGAGGGAGAGGGAACTGAGGACTGCGCAGTGCATGTGGATGCGTGTGTGTGTTCCAGGGCCCCATCCCCTGTGAGTCTGGCTTCAGTCCCCTGAATGTGCGTGCGTGTGCGTTTTGTCCTTGGCGTGTGTGTCAGTGTGCTGGATGTGTGTGTGCTGGTGTGTGCCTGTGCCGGTGTGTGTGTGCTTGGGATGGGTAAGGTGCTGGGGAGTGTGGATGGAGCAGAGGCAGGAGGGGTGAGGGACCGTTTGAGGAGGGACACTGCTGCCGTCAGGGAGGAGTCCATGGACCTATTGCCCCTCTGTAGGTCAGACATGCCCGATGAGATGCCCTCCATGAACGACACCAGCTGAGTCAACAGCGCGGTGTGCGCATGGAGGACACTCAGCATGGCTGTCTGGCCTACATGGAGCTGGCGAAGGAGGTACACAGACTCCTCACTCAGGGCAGCAGGGGACACAGGGGCAGGGGCTGCAGTGCCTGGCCCAAAGGAGACACGCTCCCGGACATGGGAGCCTCCATGGACCTGGGGAATGGGAGCCGATGGGAGGGCGGTGGTGGTGCTGATGGTGGGGGGGACAGCAACACTAGCTGGGGTGTGGTGGCTGCTGACACCTGCCTCCACAAGGGAGTCATCCTCCGAGTTGCTCTGGTCCTCAGCTGAGGTGGATGCTGCTGAGGACTCCTCGGTGTGGCTCCCCTCGCCCTCCGTGCCACTGGGTCCCTCCGACCACTCCTCGGCTGCTGACCCAGTCTGGCTCTGTGGCTCCTCCTGGTCCGTGGAGCTGTCCCCTTCCGTGGCCGTGGATGTATCTGCAAACAATGGGGAAACAGACAGACATCAGTCACCTGCACAAAACGCACACACCACTGTGAGCACAGCACATCACAGAGCAAGCCCTGGCATCATTAGTTGTACATTGCTAAAAGTGCCCTAACTGAACAGGAGAAGCCAATTGTCAGTCTGATGCCAAGCATGGCACTCACATCCCACATGGCCTTGCACCCATCTGTCTGGTGTCTGTTGGATTGCAACCCCCCAGTGTGGACACATGCACCAAGTACACAGTAGTTGGACAGTGCAGAGGACACGGTGTGGCATGTGGACATGCACACATCACAGCTCTTGCCACTGAGTCAGTACAGGTTTCCGGATGAAAGGGATGCCCAGAGTCAAATAGGAAATGCATGTGATGCATACCAGCGAAAGACACCATGATGCACCCATGTCCTGATAGCCAGCGCCACTATGGGGTGCATGTAGCACATGTCACTCCCCTGCATGACCACAAATAAGTTGACACATGCCATGGCGGAGGCATGACTGCTAAGTCATACATCACTGTCTCAGTGATGTATGACTTTGCAGCCAGACAACAACACTCTGCACTGTGTCACAATAGTAGGTCATGGGGAATGCAAGTCCTGGAGCTGCACAAGTGCACATGTACATCCCCCCCACAACACATCCTCTCAACCCTCATCTGTCCAGGTCATACCTATTGGACATATGGGAGACCTGTGACACTACCCTCTGAACCTGAGCCCCTCACACTCTGCTGTGAATGGGGAACAGCTGCCTGAACTTCACATTCACATGCCCCAGTCTGCATGGGCAGCTGATCAGACACCTATGTGACACACAAGTATCGTCTCCTATGGTCACATCTCCAGTGGCATGCTGAGCCCCTACCAAGAAACTCCACAGCAGTCCTGGCGACTAATCCACAGCACACTGACACAGAGGCAGACACCTGAGGGGTCAAATCACTGCGCACAATGTGTCAGCTGATACACGGGAGTGGGAGTACAGAGTGTATTGTATGGCCTGGAGTAGGCATGACTGCCCAGCCCCACATGAATGAGGGATGAGCCCTGGACTGTAGGCAGCTGGCTAAGTATGTGTGACACACGTCATATACATACTCCTGGGGCCCAAACATTGTTCCCACCCGCAGCATGGGTGTGTGCCAGATACCCCAGCCACATGTGGTGGATCAGCTCAGCAATTGGACCACAGATCAAAGTAACACGCTGAATACATGTCAGAATACAGGCATTGTGTAAGCAATGGACCCACCCATGATGCCCACCACAGAGTCAGGGAAACAGATGCTGTCTCCCACCTTGAGTCAAGCAAACTGCAAGGACACAGTCCTAAGTGACAGAATTCCCTGCATGTAAGGGCCACACCTGGGTATCAGATGAGGAGTGGGCAGTGCACAATAGAGGGACATGGCTCCTGGACAACATGACTGCTGTACTGTGGCAGTTTAACCAGGCCCGAGGAGGGCACATAGCATGTTAGACAGAGTTCACAGTGCAGTCTTTGACTCACCCCCTCCTTGCTGCTCTCTGGCCTTCAGCTGCCCATCCAGGTCTGGAAAGACCACCGCCAGGATCCTGAGCATGTGGGGGTCAGGGTCCGTGTTCCGCCCCTCCTGCGAGGAGGCGACAGCTTCAGCTGGACCCGTGCAATCCTCCGGGTCCAGCCCCGAAGGTCCTGCCACCTCTTTTGGCAGTTGCGGATCCGGTGCTTGTAGACCCCCACGGACCGGACAGCCCGGACGATGTCCTTCCAGATCTCCTGCTTCCGATGGGCAGAAGCCTGTCAGGATGACAAAGTGATAAGGCCATTACTACACATGCAACATATCCGTGCATGACACAGTTGCATATACATGTCGCAATCACAGGGGCACATGGTGTACACAGGCAGTGCACGGCTGCCCATGGACAGTTTTCCAGAAGTCACTACATGGTATCATTGCATGGGGAGTAAAACACTGTTCAGAAGCACTGTCACTGCACCATACCTGTCCAGTGCAAGTCACTACACACTATGGGGGGTGACAACTACTCAGTGAGCCTGCTAGCCAGTGGCGTGCAGACTCTCAGCCTTGCTAGTCAGACAAAATGCACATTCAGAAAGGCAGTGCACAGGACACTCACCTGCTCCCCTGGTGTCCCATACAGCTTGCTGTACTGTGGAAGTAGGCTGTCCAGCAGGGCCTGGTTCTCTTCAAGGCTGAAGGTTGGGGCTCTCTCCACAGTACGTGCCATTGCAGGGTCCAGAGGGGCAGAGACAGCAGCAGTGCAGTGGCAGATGTCGTCTTGGAGCATGTAGTGCAGGCAAGTGGGCTCTCAGGGGAACAGCCAGCAATATATATGTGCTGGAGAGGCAGATACTGTCCCTTGTGTCCAAAGTGATAGGTCCAAGTCGTTTGCATCTTCTGAATCTGGCCAATCCATGGAATAGCAGCACCAAAACACGCCCACAGCATCCTTCAAATCTTCAACTTCATGACATACATGATTTTGCAACATTGTTGTGGGTGACCAACTGATTTTCCAGCAACCGAATCGTTCGAAATTCGAAAACGCGTCCGTTGCCAGGCAAGCCCATTGTCAATGGGTGCGCACCGATCGGTCCATTGCAGCTCAACGCGCACAGGGGTACAACGCGTACCCGCACACATTGAAAGCAATGGGCCGGCCGGAGGCACCGATCGGTCCATTGCAGTACAACGCATCACTGTACATGTGACTGGCATATGTCAGCATGCCTGTCTCAGATGGACATATGCCAGCCACAGATAGCTCCCAGGGAGTGAGGGGCACACCTACATCACGACAGCCTGTCCAAACCTTATCATAAGGCATGTAAGGCTGCATTTCCTATTGTGTGTATGTTGGTGTACATGTTGTCCTGTGGGTGTCACCTGTGGGCAGCCACCCCCAGGCTGTGCACGTGTTCATGGGGACAGGATCCTGGGTGTTACGTGTACGTGACCACTGTGATGTGCAACTGTTCATATCTGTGCATGTGCCATGGTCACATTTCACAGTGGTGTTTGTGTATGTCATGTCACATACCCCGTGAGTCCCATGTGGGACGGTATGTTTGAGCCAGGGTGTCCCAGTGGCACAATAGTGATGGACCTCCACAGTCTTTGTGCATGTAGTGTTTACAATGTCTCTGATTTCATGTGCACAATGGGAGACAGTCTCCACATCCACGTTGTGTGTGCATGGACTCTGATGTTGTGCGTGTGTGTCACAGACGTCCATGTCTGTCCTGCCGTGGCAAGTGGGGCCACTACCTGTGGGGGTCATGTTTGTTTTGCTGTGGTGTACACATGATACTCCATGTGATGCCAGTGTCCATGTGGCATTACAGGGTCCCTGGGAATGTACCGGTCGTTGAGCTGTGGTGCCTGGGGCACATCTGTCCTCACATGTCACTGTGGGGGTGATTGTGACACGGCAGCAGGAGATGGGAACTGTGACACGGCATCATGATATCCAATGGGCCAACCTGGGACAAATTGATACCACCTGTAGGACCGTGTTGACAGATGTTGGCCATGTATGTACCATACATGTCCTTCCGGTACTGCACACTTCATGTAGTTGTGCCTCATAATGATGTATGTTGGGATCTTGAGTGTGTTCAATGCCGCATATGTGGGGTGACTGACAATCTTGCTTACTTCTCCTCTGCACTGCAGGGCTCCTGCTGTCCATCGGCCATTCCCAGACCTGGCAACGATGGTGGAACGGGACAGCATCCGACGGTACCGCTTCACCAGGCAGCTGATTGAGGATTTGGCAGTGCAGTTGTCCCCACATTTGCAGCCTGGCCGGCCGTATCCTACAGCGCTGACCCCCAAGGTGAAGGTGATGGCAGCCCTACACTTCTTTGCCACCGGTACCTTCCAACATACTGTGGCGACTGCTGGTGGGATGTCACAGACCATGTTCAGCCGTGTGCTCCGCGATGTTTTGGCGGCAATGTTGCTCTTCCTGAACCGGTACATCTATTTCCCTAGACTGCGACGACTCACTGACGTGAAGAGTGACTTTTATGCCCTGGGGAGGATGCCGCATGTAATTGGCTCCATTGATGGGACACATGTGGCTTTGGTACCACCACAGGCCCAGGAGCAGGCCTACAGGAACCGCAAGCACTACCACTCGGTCAATGCACTGGTGGTGTGTCTTGCAGACATGACCATCACACACGTGTGTGCCCGTTTCCCTGGTTCAGCACACGATGCCTTTGTGATGAGGAGTAGTCGCATCCCCAGGATGATGGCACAGATGCAGAACCAGCGTGCCTGGCTTGTCGGTGTGTACTGACTTTGTGCCATTGTGTGTGATCTGATCTGTAGTATTCCGCCCACTTTTCCAAGTCAGCTAATGTGCACTTGTCTGTCCGTAGGTGACTCGGGATACCCCAACATGCCGTGGTTGCTGACACCCCTCAGGAACCCTGTGACACCTGCCCAGATGCGCTACAATGAGGCACATGGTCGGACCAGGAGAGTGATTGAGCGGACCTTTGGTCTCCTGAAGAGCCGCTTCCGCTGCCTGGACAAGACCGGAGGGTCCCTCCCATATGCCCCTGCGAAAGTGTGCAAGATTATCATCGTCTGCTGCATGCTCCACAACCTGGCAGTGCGGAAGGAGTTGCCTCTCATCCAGGATGACAATGACCAACATCCGCCAACTGTGGAGGATCCTGGCCTGGACCACGATGCCAGTGACGATGATGATGATGATGATGGTGATGGTGATGTCCGCACACAGCTCATCACCAACTTCTTTAGCTGAATGTGAGTATCCTGAGGTGTCATGTCAATGATGTGAGTTGGCATGATGTGTGGGTGGTGCTCTGGTGCTGTTGGAGTGTGTCCATGGGCTACTTGACTGGATGTGTGGTGACAGGTGGGCTGTACTCCCCAACAGTGTTGACATGCTAACTTGGTTCTGGGTGGGTATCTTGTAACATGTATTGTGCATGAGTTTTGCTGTTCTGTCCTGTACTCCATTGCTTTTGACTGTGTGTCATTTCTGTCCTTCACAGGGTACTTTCAGATTCGTTTGGTCAACTGTGTCCACCGACGACGTGATTGCACATCCAGGCTGATAGCTGTTGTGTCCCTACAGGTGATGTGCGCCACACCCATGGACTTCCTTCCGTCTACAGTTGTTGACTGTGTGCCCGCTACCAGGTGGGGTTACCTTGCATCTGTAGTGGTTACGGCATGTTGCAACTGTGTAATAAACCTGTGCTTCACTTTGTGATGTGCGTTGTCTGTGGTCACACATTTGACTGCCATTTGCTTACTGCACCAGTGGGCTACTTGACTACAACTGGGAATGGGTGTGGTGTCTGTGCATTGCACCGTCTTCCCTGGCAACATCAGTGTAGGCAATGAGTCAGATGGCCTAGGTGTGTATGTGTCGTGTAGCCCTGGTGGTGTGTCTCCCTCATGTGTGTCACGTTGCCTGTACTCACATGCCTGTGTTGTCCTTGCTGTTGCAGTTCGCATACACAGTGTAATTTTGCAGTTCATCATCCCCATAACAGCACCCACGTTGGAATCACGACAGAGGCAAGTATGGTGTATTAGTGTGTTTATTGTGATACATTTGTGTTAATAGTGCATAGGATGGGTTGTGCTGTACATGAATCTTGCAATCCCAAGTTCCTAGGTGAATTGAAAGTCCGGGTAGACAGGATCCCCAGTATCGGGGCCACAGTTGTCTGACACATTGGTCCAACTTGTACTCCCCATGCAATGTGTGGGAGTAGTGTTGCCGTCAACAGGGTGAACAGTCTGTGCACAAAGGCGAACATCCAGAACAGGTTCAGGCTTCCTGGGAGTTGCGCTTGGCCATCGGCCTCTCACTTTTCCCTCCTCGGACGACCCCTCTTCTTGGGGGGGCCCTCAAGTGCAGGCTGCTGCGGTGCAGGGGACTCTCCGCCAGAGTCCTCCTCCCTCCCTGTGGCAGTTGCAGTTTGTTCGGCACCAGATGTTGTTGGCACACAGGGAGGTGTGGACTGGTTGCTGTTCATCTGGCGGAGGCATTGTAAAATGTCCCTGTGCACCGCCGTCATCTCATGCAGTGCATCCCACTTGGACTCCACGCGGGACATGTGTGAGTCCACACGGGACATGTGTGACTCCACGTGGGACATGTGGGAGTCCAAGCGGGCATGATGGGCAGCCTGCTGCTGTTTAATGTCTCTGAGGAGCCCCACTACCTGGCTGAGCTCTCCGGTGCTGGACTGGTACGCATCAGCTATGCGTACCAGTTGTGGGTCGTCATGCACACCAGCAACGTCTGCAAGCAGCGACCTCTGTCTCCCACCCCTCCCACCACCCCTGCTGACATGTGCAGTGTGTGCAGTGGCACGCACAGATAACCCTGGTCCACCTTGGGGGTTGGTGGTGGTGGTGGTGTCCATGGCCCCAGGTTGGTCCAGGGTCACTGTGCTGGTGTTGCTCCTTATTCTGTCCATGTCGGCAGGGATGGTATTTGTGGTGACAGTCGTTGTAGGGGTGGGTGCAGGGGTGCAGCTGGTGGTCCTGCTGGTGCTGCAGCTGGTGGTCCTGCTGGTGCTGCATGTTGACTTGCACCGGATGTGCCAGGTTGTTCTTCATCGTCCGAGGAGGACAGAGGCTGTACGACGCCAGTGAGCTCGGCATCCTCTTGAGCCTGGGACTGGGACTCCTCAGCGTCTGCTGCTGTGTCCCCATCATCACCTGTTTTTGGGAGACACAAACAATGTATGTCATGTTTCTGCAGGCATCAATGGTTGACACACATGACAGTTGTGACTGTGCCTCTGGGTGCGGGCCTGTACATTGCATTGTCCTAAGTCGTCACAGTCAGGGGTTGATATTGGTGTGGCACATTGTCCTGCATTATTTGGGCATTTCTATGTATTTTCTGGGGTGTGAACATGGTCTGCATTGCTTGTGTTTGGTTGACAGCCGGACCTCCTTCCCACCCACCCAGCCAGTCAGTTATCCCACCATGGAACGTGCTTGCATTGCAGGGAGTGTAAGTTGTCTCTCAGGATGTCAGTCAGTGGTGTCCTGCTGTTTGTTGGTGCACAGTTGCCAGCAGGGCCTTGTGCCCCCCACAGCAGTAGCCAGTGTCAGCCATCTTGTGAGTCCTTCTCCACTCCCTGTGATGTGAGCATGGTTCAGGGTGGTGTTGATGGGACAGTTGTGGGGGTGAGCTATGTCTGTGACTACGACTCCCATCATGCCATTGCCTCCACCCCACTTGCCAGCATTCCCATACTTACTTGCTTTTGTGTGGAGTTCAGTGGGTGTGGGTGTGAGGGCAATGGCAAGATGGCTGACAGTGGTGTCCTGCTGTTGGTTGGTGTGCAGTACCCAGCATGCCCTTGTGCTCCCCACGACACAGCAACAGTGTCAGACATCTTTGATGGGCCTTTCCACTCTCTGTGGGATGTGCATGCGTGAGTGTGAGCTTGCTGGGCCATGTGGTGGGGGATGTAGGGCTGTGACTCGACTCCCATCATGCTATTGCCTCCTCCCCCTTCCCAGCATGCCCATGCTTCCTTCCTTTGACTCTGCTTCCCTGTGGGTTGGGCTGGCTGTGCTGACAGGATGGCTGGGAGTGTTGTCCTGGCAGTTGTTTGGCTAAGAGTCCCAAGAGTGTCCCTGTGCTTCACACAACATAACCCAGGGTGGTGGTGCTTTGTGGGATCTTGTGTTAGGATGGAGGGCATTGCATTCTACCAGGTGGGTACTGTGGAGTTTGTGTTGGGGGGTGTGAGGGAGGTGCTTGTGACTATGGTTAGTGCTGCAAGTCCTCCTTCCCACCCAGCCAGCCAGTCAGTTATCCCACCATGGACTGTGCTTGCATTGCAGGGAGTGTAAGTTGTCTCTCAGGATGTCAGTCAGTGGTGTCCTGCTGTTTGTTGGTGCACAGTTGCCAGCAGGGCCTTGTGCTCCCCACAGCAGTAGCCAGTGTCAGCCATCTTGTGAGTCCTTCTCCACTCCCTGTGATGTGAGCATGGTTCAGGGTGGTGTTGATGGGCCAGTTGTGAGGCTGAGCAATGTCTGTTACTACGACTCCCATCATGCTATTGCCTCCACCCCCTTCCCAGCATGCCCATGCTTCCTTCCTTTGACTCTGCTTCCCTGTGGGGTGGGCTGGCTGTGCTGACAGGATGGCTGGGAGTGTTGTCCTGGCAGTTGTTTGGCTAAGAGTCCCAAGAGTGTCCCTGTGCTTCACACAACATAACCCAGGGTGGTGGTGCTTTGTGGGATCTTGTGTTAGGATGGAGGGCATTGCATTCTACCAGGTGGGTACTGTGGAGTTTGTGTTGGGGGGTGTGAGGGGAGGTGCTGGTGACTATAGTCAGTGCTGCAAGTCCCCCTTCCCACCCAGCCAGCCAGATATCCCACCATGGAACGTGCTTGCATTGCAGGGAGTGTAAGTTGTCTCTCAGGATGTCAGTCAGTGGTGTCCTGCTGTTTGTTGGTGCACAGTTGGCAGCAGGGCCTTGTGCTCCCCACAGCAGTAGCCAGTGTCAGCCATCTTGTGAGTCCTTCTCCACTCCCTGTGATGTGAGCATGGTTCAGGTGGTGTTGATGGGCCAGTTGTGAGGCTGAGCAATGTCTGTGACTACGACTCCCATCATGCTATTGCCTCCACCCCCTTCCCAGCATGCCCATGCTTCCTTCCTTTGACTCTGCTTCCCTGTGGGGTGGGCTGGCTGTGCTGACAGGATGGCTGGGAGTGTTGTCCTGGCAGTTGTTTGGCTAAGAGTCCCAAGAGTGTCCCTGTGCTTCACACAACATAACCCAGGGTGGTGGTGCTTGTGGGATCTTGTGTTAGGATGGAGGGCATTGCATTCTACCAGGTGGGTACTGTGGAGTTTGTGTGGGGGGTGTGAGGGAGGTGCTGGTGACTATAGTCAGTGCTGCAAGTCCCCCTTCCCACCCAGCCAGCCAGATATCCCACCATGGAACGTGCTTGCATTGCAGGGAGTGTAAGTTGTCTCTCAGGATGTCAGTCAGTGGTGTCCTGCTGTTTGTTGGTGCACAGTTGGCAGCAGGGCCTTGTGCTCCCCACAGCAGTAGCCAGTGTCAGCCATCTTGTGAGTCCTTCTCCACTCCCTGTGATGTGAGCATGGTTCAGGGTGGTGTTGATGGGCCAGTTGTGAGGCTGAGCAATGTCTGTGACTACGACTCCCATCATGCTATTGCCTCCACCCCCCTTCCCAGCATGCCCATGCTTCCTTCCTTTTGACTCTGCTTCCCTGTGGGGTGGGCTGGCTGTGCTGACAGGATGGCTGGGAGTGTTGTCCTGGCAGTTGTTTGGCTAAGAGTCCCAAGAGTGTCCCTGTGCTTCACACAACATAACCCAGGGTGGTGGTGCTTTGGGGGATCTTGTGTTAGGATGGAGGGCATTGCATTCTACCAGGTGGGTACTGTGGAGTTTGTGTTGGGGGTGTGAGGGGAGGTGCTGGTGACTATAGTCAGTGCTGCAAGTCCCCCTTCCCACCCAGCCAGCCAGATATCCCACAATGGAACGTGCTTGCATTGCAGGGAGTGTAAGTTGTCTCTCAGGATGTCAGTCAGTGGTGTCCTGCTGTTTGTTGGTGCACAGTTGGCAGCAGGGCCTTGTGCTCCCCACAGCAGTAGCCAGTGTCAGCCATCTGTGAGTCCTTCTCCACTCCCTGTGATGTGAGCATGGTTCAGGGTGGTGTTGATGGGCCAGTTGTGAGGCTGAGCAATGTCTGTGACTACGACTCCCATCATGCTATTGCCTCCACCCCCTTCCCAGCATGCCCATGCTTCCTTCCTTTTGACTCTGCTTCCCTGTGGGGTGGGCTGGCTGTGCTGACAGGATGGCTGGGAGTGTTGTCCTGGCAGTTGTTTGGCTAAGAGTCCCAAGAGTGTCCCTGTGCTTCACACAACATAACCCAGGGTGGTGGTTCTTTGTGGGATCTTGTGTTAGGATGGGGGCATTGCATTCTACCAGGTGGGTACTGTGGAGTTTGTGTTGGGGTGTGTGTGAGGGAGGTGCTTGTGACTATGGTTAGTGCTGCAAGTCCTCCTTCCCACCCAGCCAGCCAGTCAGTTATCCCACCATGGACTGTGCTTGCATTGCAGGGAGTGGAAGTTGTCTCTCAGGATGTCAGTCAGTGGTGTCCTGCTGTTTGTTGGTGCAGTTGCCAGCAGGGCCTTGTGCTCCCCACAGCAGTAGCCAGTGTCAGCCATCTTGTGAGTCCTTCTCCACTCCCTGTGATGTGCGCATGGTTCATGGTGGTGTTGATGGGACAGTTGTGGGGGGGGGGCAATATGTGTGACTGCGACTCCCATGATGCTATTGGCTACACAGACTTGGCCAGCATACACAGAATTCCTTCCTTTGAGTGGTCTTCACTGTGTGTTGGTGTTGTTGTGGTGGCTACATGTCTGGATGTGTTTGTTAGTTCTATTTGTGCCACTGCCTAGCTGTAGTTGTAGTTGTGTTTGTACATGTGATGGCACGGTTGGATGTAACTTTTTTGATGGCATGTGTTGTGTTTATCTGACTGACATACACATTTTGGGATGATTCTGTTCTGGTTGCTGTGTAATTGCTATGAGTGCATGGTTTGACTCTCCCCTTGACAGTGATGTGTGTGTGTTTTGTGTCAGAAAATTGTGTACATTTGTTGTGTACTCACCAGGCTCTGGGATGTTCTCCTAGTCCATATACGCTCACTGGCGGAAGGATGGCCCGCACCTTCTCCTCCCAGGGCCTGAGGTATACTGGCTTGGCAGGAGGGCCACTGCCGGTGTATTGGCTGATGAGGTAGTCTTTCTTGAGCAGCTCCCGGACCCTCCTGCGCACGTCATACCACCTGTTCTGGATGTCGGTCTTTGTGCGCAGACATGGTGATTGTGCGTTCACCCTGTTGATGATCCTCTCCCACATCTTGGTTTTCTGCGACATGGGGTCTGTTGGACCAATGTGCCACACAGCTGTGGCTCTACCCTGAGGATCTCGTCTACCAGGACTTCCAATTCACAATCTAGGAACTTGTGATTCTTCTTGGGGGCATGGTGATGGGTGGTGATGGTGAGTGATGTGTGTGTTGGTGTGCAGGTGAGGGTGTGTGAGTGTGTGTTTTGCTGGGTGTATGTGAGGTAGGTATTTGTTGGTGTGCTGATGGTGTGTGGCTTGTGTGAGGGATGAGCTGTGGGTGTGTGGTTGCTTTCTCTTGGGTGCTGGCAGTGGAATGGCATTTGCAAAGGCTCATGGTAGTGATTTGTGTCCTTTATATAGGTGGAGTTGTGGGTGTGTCTTTGTTCTCTGTCCCCACCCCCCAGTATTTATTGGCTTGGTAATTGCTTGTTTGGCCTTTTTTGGGTGATTTTTCCTTTGTGCTGTTTGTGTATGTTGGAAACGTTCTTGTGACCGAGTCGGACCCTGCATTGGTCTCGTACGGTGTTCTCCGTTTCGTTCACGCTGTGTTTGTGCAGTTTTCTATGCTGCGTACGCGTCGGTCGCGGTGTATTGTGTTGCTCGGCTCGGTTTTGTATGCGTGTCGGTCGTACGGCTTGTCCTCCGTCCGACTCGCTCGTGGTTTTCGCGCCTTGCATCGTACTTAGCGGTTTGGAGTTAGCGTGTACGTTTCGGTCGGATTTGTTCCGGGTGCGTGTCGGTCGGTTGGATTCGCGTGTTTTTCCGGCCGGATTGCTGTTTTCCGTGCGGCTCGGTCGGTCGACTTGGTTTCGTTACGTGTCGGTCGGATTTTTCGCGCCTTGCATCGTACTTGGCGTGTCGGGCGCCACGGGTACGTGTCGGTCGGTATTTTTTCCGGATCCGAGTCGGTCGGTGCTTTTTCCGGCCCGAATCGGAATCGACCCCTTAATGTCCGGACTGCACAGAGCTGCTATTGCCATGCTCCCCACCAAGGATGAGGGGACACGACGGGCATGGGAGCAGGAGCTGGGACATCCTCTCACAGACAACCAGTGGCGATATTGTTGTGAACAGACGCGTAAAGTCTCCTTTAATCATAAACACAAAATATTACATTGTAAGTTCCTACGTCGGGCTTATTTCACTCCTGCCAAAGTACATTGAATGGGCCCAGCATGTCCAAACGCTTGCCCCAGATGCAAGAGCCCGATGGCAAACTTTGCACACATGACATGGACATGTAACAAGGTGTCCCAATTCTGGACAAGGGTGTTTAACGAACTATCTCGCATGACAGACACAAATATTATTCCCTCACCCCTGCAAGCATTATTAGGATACGTGCAAGACATCCCTAAATCCTCCCGCCATTTTAGTGCATTAGCGTTATTGCTGGCGAAACGCAAAGTGGCATTGAACTGGGGGAGTAAACGCCCACCGACGCTACAAGGCTGGATATTGAGTATGACCTATTGTAACACCAGTAGCAAACTTTATTCACAGCTGCAACCCCCAACATCCAGACCACTTGATATATGGCAACTCTTTCGTTCATACCTACTAGCACAAACGTCAGTCGGCTCTCAGACAGAGCAAACCTCTCAGGCAGGTGCACCTTGGGAGGCGCGAGCAGAATCACCAGCATCAATGAATAGTAATTGTGCATTTGCTAAACATTTGTGTGTAATCATTATTGTGACAGGACAGATGATGTTGTAATATGTATAACTCACCTAGAACCACTTGGACCATATGTGTACTATTGTTTATTGAGAAAATGATAAATAAAGCTTTAAAAAAAACTATTAAGTCCATCACTGGCCACCAGTATCCTTCTCTGACTCTCTCTTTGGTTTTTGAAATACCCACCTAGCTGGCTTGACCACAATCCCTCAATTTTCCCCTCAACTTTTGTAGGGGTATCAATTTACTTCCCCTCAACAACAACCCATCCACAACAGCTAATTCATTTCGTACTTGCCAAAATCCTAGAATATCCTCAACACAGCTACTTTTACCTACTCAACCTCCTAATGCCATCTTGACAACTTTCTGAAAACTCTCATCTTCCTGGAACTCTTTCTTCCACTCTTTTTCCTGTACCACTCCTTCTTTTATCAAGCAAACATTCACTTCCTCATCAAACTCTTTCCCTCCAAAATATTCCTCACACATAGGAATATCAGTTTCAGGTTCAGTACACAGCTTGAGAAGCAATCAGCTTGCAAATTGCATGTGCCAGGTACATGAGACCGCCTGATTTCAAATTTCTGAACTGCAACCACCCATTTGCGAATGCGACTTGAAATCTGATCGATCCCTTTCTTCACGAAAACCTCTTTGAGAGGCGTGTGATCTGTTTTCACCTCAAACTTGCATCCCCAAAGAAACATTCTCAGTTTCCTTACAGTTTAGAAAACTCCTAACGCCTCTTTCTCAATAGCCGAATAGTTGGTTTCCGGTCCCCTCAGGTGGTGCAATATGAATAAAATGGTACTAAACGCACCTCCAGATCTCTGCATCAAGACACCCCTTAACCCCTTGAAGCTGGTGTCAGTTGTGACAATGGTGTTGTAACGTGTCAAAACTCCCAAGGTCCGAAACATTCTCCAAGCCAGATTTCACATTATTAAATTATTTTTCAATCCATTAAATATCTTTATTCAATTTTCAAAAGCAATCATAAAAGTCCAATAAAAAGAATTTTGTATCAACAATACAAACAGATTCAGTCATGTTAGTACAATTCCATAAATAATCATGATACACCCCAATAAAAACCGAGATAAAAAACAGCAAACATTAAAATTATCTAGAAATTGCGACTACAACAAAGCCGGTCTTACTTGCTCGAAATTCAGGGCAAGAGCAGAGGGCGAACATATTTGTGTCACAAACTAGCCCATTTAGGGTAGATAAGGATAATATGTAAAGTGTCTGGTGCAGAAGTCATATCACATGTGCAAATGGGGTATTTTAAGGCTTATGCCAGCCCACTAACCACTAAGGGAATAAATTTAAAAGAAAATATGTTAATAATCTTCTATGCAAAACTGGCATGTCCAACGTTAAATATAATTCCACTTCACTCATAGACTTCACCATCGCATATTGCATCTTGGTGTTTTTATGCTGGGACACTAATGGCCTAGCTTCTTGTGTAAGGGTTGTAAAAGCCCCTTTAGCCCATGCAATATCTAATTTGCAAATCAGCTCTGGTGCAGTAAACAATTGAGGTTTACCGGTTGCTCCCAGAGTAGCTTTAATGTAGCTCAATCATGGTAAATGTTTACTATGATCCAAATTCAAACAATCACGTATGATCTTTCTGTTGAATTCTAAGTCACTTTTAGGCCAAATAGAAAGCCGTAGGAGTATTGGGTGGATTTGTATAAAATCTGAAATAAAACCTGCTCCCAACTCTTCATGCACTATTTCTGCAGGTACACTCTGGAGAATCTGCAGTATTCTCCTAAAAAAATATTTTCAGCCACTTGTATTGGAGGACAAGGTTTAAATCCCCAAATCTCTGCACCATAGGTCACAGTTAGAAAACATTTTGCATTATAAAGATATAGGGGCTCATTAGGATGGCGGGCGGACCTGAGTCCGCCCGCCATCCTTGCGGTGTGTGGACAGCCCGCCAGACATGCGGCGGTCCCGCACCTCAAATTAGGATGCGACCGCCACCATGGCGGTCGCATTCTGAGATTTAACATTGCGGCGGGTGCCGCTGACAGCAGCACCCACCGCAATGTTAAAATCGCAGGTCTGGCATTTCTCTGCACCACATGGCAGGCACCACACGGTGCCTGCCACTTGGCGCAGTGAAATGTAGGGGGGGTACCATAGGTACCCCCCAAGTGCACCCCACCTCCCCCCGACACAAGGGGGACCCGCAACGGGCTCCCGAACCCAATCCCCGCCAGCCTTTCCATGGCTGCCTCGCCGCCATGCAAAGGCCTTTATTTTCCCACATCCTAATATGGCGGACGGTGCCTGCTAGGCACCGCCACCATATTAGTGGCCCTGCTCCGCCTGCCAGGCAATCGTTGCGATTGCCACTGGCGGTAAAGCGGCGGACGGACTTTGCGTCCGCCGCGATACCCAACGCCATCCTAATATGGCGGTGGGTAAATCTCATTGTGATGGCGGAACGATCGCCACCGCCGGGCCGGCGTTGGCGATTGTTCCGCCATCACAATGAGCCCCTTAATAAGGACTTTATGTGGCTATATCCTAGTCCCCTTGAGAAAGTGTTTATACCATGGGCTACCTTATTAAAGGATTGGGCATGCACTCTTATCAAAGGGTTCCAATTTGTTCTATTATTCAGCTAAAAGCCTAGATAACAAAATCTATCCACCTTCCCTATTAAGTGATCCTTAATAAAATTATTTTTTGTTTTTGCATTTTTAGGCCCAATATCATGGTGTAGAATTTGAAATCATTGATTTTCAATCCCAAATTCTCCATAAAATCATAAAAACAATTTAATAACAACTGTAAGCCATTAGCTGTACGTGCTATGAGAACAGAATCGTCCCCGTAGAGCAGAGCCAGGACCATTCTATTTCCTGCCATCAGCACATCCTTACAGTGATCCAGCCTATTAGTATATAGAACAAAAAACCTGGGGCCAAAATGCATCCCTGTTGGACCCCCCTGCCTAACTGAAAGTGAGTGGTGCATTCCCCCAAGGGACCGTATCCTACCGATGCTTCCAGTCCCATGTGCAAATGTTGCAAGAAATCTATGAGGGCTTCGTCCACCCCCATGTCCCTTAGCACAGCCCACAGTTTCGATCCAACCACTGTGTCAAATGCAGTGCTGAGGTCCATGAAGGTCAAATGTATACATCCGTTTTTAACAACTGTATATTTATTAATTAATAGGTAGAGGTTCAAGTTTTGTTCTATTGTCCCTCGTCCTGGCCTGAAGCCGTGCTGAATGTCTGACAGCATTTCTTTTTTTATTTGGACGGTTGGTCCTGGGGTACCAATAAATTAAATAAAATGGACCCTTCTGATTCACTGAGGGGGCTTTTTGCTTCAGTGATTTCTTTACTGCTGTACCAGTACAGGTACCACTGTACCAAAATGATCAGATTATACTGAAGAAAATGTTGCGGCTGCCATTACAGGACTTGGAGACTTGGGGGTCGATTCCGATCTCGGCTGGAAGCGCACTGAATACGATTCGTTTGGAAAAAAAACGAGCCGAACGCGGTTTTCCCGACCGATTCGAACAGTCGTCCGAGCGAGCAAGTACGATGCGCATTACTGCTAAAATTCCGACCGAGCCGTTTGTTCCCATTCCAGCTCCAGTTCCCCGATCGAGCCGGATCCGTAAACGCCGATTCGAGTCGCACGGAAGTAAATACACAGCACCTTCCGGCCGGACTAGTACGATGCGCACTCCGTACGCGCCGAACTGGTCGCTACGTACGGCACGTCAGAGCATCCGGGAGAGCTGCACATAAGTTCCGATTCGCGCCACAAGACGATCCACGGCTACGAGACGAACAAGCCAGCTACGAGTACGAGTCGAAGCCACGATAAACCCGAACGAGACGAACCAACCATGAATCCCATCGCGCAGGTCCTACCAATACTGTACATCTATTACCGGAACCGGTACGGACACCCACTTCACAAACAAACGACACGTACCCGACATATGTCACACACACATAGGGATGCAGAAATGACGTACACTAGCAACAGCCGAACCATAGGGGCGGGATGGCTATCACCAATGCCATACACACCCATAGGGGCCTGATGGCTACCACTACCACCACCCCTACTCATGGGGGCTGGATGCCTGTCACTACTACCATCCCCACTCATAGGGGATGGATGCCTACCACTACCACCACCCCTACTCATGGGGGCTGGATGCCTAGCACTACCACCACCCCTACTCATGGGGGCCTGGATGCCTAGCACTACCACCACCCCTACTCATGGGGGCCTGGATGCCTACCACTACCACCACCCCTACTCATGGGGGATGGATGCCTAGCACTACCACCACCCCTACTCATGGGGGCCTGGATGCCTGTCACTACTACCATCCCCGCTCATAGAAGGATGGATGCCTACCACTACCACCACCCCTACTCATGGGGGCCTGGATGCCTGTCACTACTACCATCCCCACTCATAGGGGGATGGATGCCTACCACTACCACCACCCCTACTCATGGGGGCTGGATGCCTAGCACTACCACCACCCCTACTCATGGGGGCCTGGATGCCTAGCACTACCACCACCCCTACTCATGGGGGCCTGGATGCCGGTCACTACTACCATTCCCACTCATAGGGGGATGGATGCCTACCACTACCCCTACTCATGGGGGCCTGGATGCCTGTCACTACTACCATCCCCACTCATAGGGGGATGGATGCCTACCACTACCACCACCCCTACTCATGGGGGCCTGGATGCCTAGCACTACCACCACCCCTACTCATGGGGGCCTGGATGCCGGTCACTACTACCATCCCCACTCATAGGGGGATGGATGCCTACCACTACCACTACCCCTACTCATGGGGGCCTGGATGCCTGTCACTACTACCATCCCCACTCATAGGGGGATGGATGCCTACCACTGCCACCACCCCTACTCATGGGGGCTGGATGCCTAGCACTACCACCACCCCTACTCATGGGGGCCTGGATGCCTAGCATTACCACCACCCCTACTCATGGGGGCCTGGATGCCAGTCACTACTACCATCCCCACTCATAGGGGGATGGATGCCTACCACTACCACTACCCCTACTCATGGGTGCCTGTATGCCTGTCACTACTACCATCCCCACTCATAGGGGGATGGATGACTACCACTACCACCACCCCTACTCATGGGGGGCTGGATGCCTAGCACTACCACCACCCCTACTCATGGGGGCCTGGATGCCTGTCACTACTACCATCCCCACTCATAGGACGGGTGATGCATGACACAACCAGCATACTCCAACATAAGGAATGTCAGCAAAGACATCCCCCAACATCATGACAAGAGTGTGTAGTCTGTGTCAAATGCCTACAACACTGAACATGACATTGAACATACAATGTGACCCCCTATCACATGTGTCACACAAAGATGTGTGTGGCCTTCACAATGCAAGCAGACCATGACCACTGTGGTAAAGGGGTCTAAACCCCCATCATCACAGTGACCAAAAGGTAAGTGTGGGGTCCATAGCTGAAGCACAGTTTTGAACATTGTGGCAATGGGGTCTAAACCCCATCATCACAGTGACCAAAAGGTAAGTGTTGGGTCCATAGCTGAAGCACATTTTGAACATTGTGGCAATGGGGTCTAAACCCCCATCATCACAGTGACCAAAAGGTAAGTGTTGTCATGGAAAAAGCTGCAACTGCCAAACAGCATGGATGATTCCTGGTCACAGAACAACAAACTCATCAGTGGCAAAGTAGTGGTTGTGTCCCATAGCAACATAGATTGGGTGAGGCAAACAGTGCAGTGCAAATAAAACATACCTTTGGCCATGTGCAGACAAACATCACCAATGGGGGCTGACATTGTCTCCATTTATCAATTACACAATGCCAGAAGTGACCATCATAATGCAGACCCACATATCTGCACTAATGGACACACAAATGTAGATATCCTGTGGAGACTGTAGATGTGAGGTGAACAAATACCATACCATGGGAGCAATGGGACATACAAACCATGATTATTGTGCTGACTGATGACCTAGGAGTCCCAGGGACAGCAGGGGAAATCCTCCAAACAACATACAGGCAATGGCACACTAAAGATATGCCAATGCAGTGGTGCAGATGCACAAACACAAACAGGCAGCCTCACACTGCATATCAAACACAACAGGTGATGGGGTGTGTGCCAGTGTCCCCAGGCAACCACACAACACATGAGGAGGCCTGAATTCCAATTACACAGATGTGTATACAGTGCCATACAAAAGTAACTCATGGATCGGATTCCCCTATGTGGGCAATCAGGCATTGTTAGATGATAGGGAGCCCAAATTACACATGTCACACAAGCTTGTAGGAACAGCAACTAACACAGCAAGAGACAGACCCACCACAGCACTACCCCCAGGGACCCCACATTGTGGTGACACTAGCCTGCATGATAATCCCACTATGATGACAAAGGTAGATGTCGTTCTCACTGTGAACCACAGCCATGTGTCCTGAGCAACAAACTACCATCACACCTACACAAGCACAAATCAATCAGCACGGACTGTCAGCCAAGGCCAATATGGAGGTAGGGGTCTAGCCGTGCAACAACTCACATTTGCACACACTCAACACCACACACCTTGATCTCCACCAATGTGCAGCAGTGAAGCTCACATGGACTGGTGACATTGCACATGCACCCATGATAATCCCAGGGGTGGTGGTGGGAACTAAGGTGCAGAAACCCATCACACATGGCCAGTCAACAAGACTCGTGAATGTCTGACACACTGCACAGTACACGGTACATGGGCATGACGTGAAATCCACCCCAATCAATGGGATCCCGGCCACAGTCACACACCAATGAAGAAGCCAAGGTGACCCACAAAGAACACACGTAGACAACTTCCAACATTGCAGCTCTGACCCTGAGGAGTGGCAGCAGTCACACACACAACATGTCACAATCACTGAAAGCTACCACAAACTGTAAATTACATGACTTGTGTAACCAACAAGTGCCAAGGGGAATCCTGACTGTGTCCCATCTGCGTTTGCCCACATCCCCAGCCCTGACAACAAAGACAACTAGGGATGACAACCTGATGAACATTAGTTTGCCATGCACCCACATCCCGGAGAAACCAGGTCCAAGATGCTGGATGAACACAGTTCAACTCACCAAGCATCACAAACAGGAACATCCGTAGGGACACAGCCTGTGTAGGAAAAGGGAAGGGAACACACACAGACATGCTTACACAACACACAACACGGGCCCAGGCAATGTCACGGGATTACACACTGCCATGAGGGCACTCCACTCCTGTGGAAGGTCCGCTGTGCCAAACCTTGTCTGTGCACGACTCAAACATGTCAGCAGAACACTTGGTCAGTGAGTCAACAATTACAACACACTGAAGGTTCTGCTCACATCAGCCTGGGTACGGGAGTGTCACTTCAGTCATCTGCATATACCCAAAACACGTGTCAAGCAAGTTGCACTGTATACACAGATGAGTCCTTCAACATTGATGTGCTAAACTGCATGTCCAGTGGAGATGGGCACACAGTCAGGGAAATAGAAACATTGAACAGTGGTAAGCCCACCAGATGTGCATCAGTGTTAGCCACAGATGTTAATTTACAAATGCAAAACGTACATCCCTGTGTCAAATGCTGAATATTACAACCTCAGACTGCAGCAAAGGATGCTATGGATCCAGACTAGATTAGGACACATATCCCATGGACCACATGGAGTCCATCACAGCAACACTTCATTTTCCTGATCTGAACACTATTACAACAGCAAATGCATGATGATACTCATCTACATCATGTACATCAAAAGCAAAACCACTAGTAAACAAAAAGAGGCTTTATTCAGCCAATGTGAATGAAAAATTGGAAGTCCGAAAGAAACTAAGGCCAATGGCCAGTCCACATTCACAGTCCGAACAGGGTGACATGTGACAACTTGTCACCCATTGCTTGCCTGCACTGGCACGGACAGGGGACATCCCCCTCGGAGGGGCATACAAGGGGCAGGCCAGGCACCGCAGGGACAGGATCAGGGGATGCCAGAAGGAGGCAGTGAAGGGGTGGTGGGTGCAGGAGTGTCACCGGCAACTGCAGTGGAGGTGTCTGACTCAGTGGGGGCCGGCACCACTGTAGGGCACAAGTCAGATGGTGTGGGTGCCGGCACCACTGCAGTGGGCCGGTCAGATGGAGTGGACTGGGTCCCCACTGCAGTGCCCAAGTCAGACGGGGTGGTTGTGGACTCCACTGCAGTGCATAACTCCAAGGGAGTGGAAGGGGGGCAGATGAGGTGGGCAGGACAGAGGGGGGGGGCCCGGTCTCCACACCAGTGGCACAAACAGGCTGAGCATCTGGGTTGGGGGTGGAAGAGCAAGTGGTAAGGGGGGAGGGCCTAAGCAGTTTGGGGATGCGGTATTGGTGTGTGGGGGAACCTGGGGCAGGGTGTGGCGGGGGAACCTGTGGAGTGGTGGCCTGGGGGATGGAGGAGAGAGACTGTGTGGTGGAGCTGCCTGGTGGTGGTGGTGGGGTCTTGCCCTTCCTGGTCCGGGGGACTTCCTAATGGGGTCCTCAGTCTGCCTGTGCCTGGGGGAGGGTGTCCGGGTGTGAGGGGCACTACCCTATGTGTGTGGTGGTGGCCTCTTCCGCCTGTACGTTGGGTCAGATGGATCTGTGGGGAAGAGGCCAAGCTCACAGAGGAGGAGCTTCTGGGAGGGGGGTTGCAGGTGAGGCAAGGGAAGGGGTTTTGGAGGGAGAGGTATCTGAGGACTGCGGAGTGCTCGTGGATGCGTGTGTGTGTGTCTGGGCCCCATCCCCTGTGAGTGAGGTATCAGTCCCCTGACTGTGCGTGCGTGTGCGTCTGGATTTTGGCTTGTGTGTCTGTGTGCTGCTTGTGTCTGTGCTGGTGCGTGCCTGTGCCGGTGTGTGTGTGCTTGGGACAGGTAGGGTGCTGGGGATTGTGGATGGGGCAGAGGTAGGAGGGGTGAGGGACTGTTGCAGGAGGAACACTGCTGCCGTCAGTGAGGAGGCCATGGACTGATTGGTCCGCTGTAGGGCAGACATGCCAGATGAGATGCCCTCCATGAATGACACCAGTTGTGTCAACAGACCCGTGTGTGCATGGAGGACACTCAGCATTGATGTCTGCCCTACATGGATCTGTTTCAGCAAGTCCACAGACTCCACACTCAGGGCAGCAGGGGAGACAGAGGCAGGGGGTGTGGTGCCTGGCACAAAGGAGACACGCTCCCCTGCACGGGAGCCTCCACAGACATGTGGGATGGGAGCAGATGGGAGGGTGGAGATGGTGGTGGTGGCGGGGACAGACTTGCTTGATTTTGTCTGTGGTCTGCTGACACCCGCCTCCCCAAGGGAGTCCTCACTGGAAGCGCTGTGTTCCTCAGCCGAGGTGGTCGTAGCTGAGGTCTCCTCAGTGTGGCTCCCCTCACCCTCCGTGCCACTGGGTCCCTCGGTCTCCTCTGCAGTGGACCCAGACTGGCTCTGCCGCTCCTCTTGGTCTGTGGAGCTGTCTCCTCCTGTGGCCGTGGATGTATCTGCAAACAATCAGGATAAACAGAGCAACATTAGTCACCTGTACTGACCACACACACCACAGTAAGTACAGCACATCACAGAGCAAGCCCTGCCATCATTTGCTAGACATTGCAATAAGTGCTGACACTGATTTGAAGAAGCCCATTGTCTGCCTGACAGTCATTCATGCCACTCATATCCTACCTGTCCATGCACCCATCTGTCTGGTGCCTGTTGGATGCCACTAATCATATGTGCACACATGCACCACATACACAGTTGTTGGACATCCAAGACAACATATGGAAATGTGTCACTCCAAACACATGCCATCTCCTGCCACTGACTCAGTACATGTGTCAGGAAAGGTGATGGGCAGAGTCTCTGTCGATATGCGGGTTTTGCTTCCATCACCAGACACAATGATGTCCTCATGTCCTGATAGTCAATGCGACAATGGTGTGCATGCAGGACATATCACACTACTGCTGGATCACCCTTTGCAAGTTGAATGTCATGGCACAGGCCTGTCTGTCAAGTCAGTCATAACTGTCTCCTGTCACAGGGGCAGTGCATACACACAACACCAGTCTGCACTGTCACAATCATGGACGTTTTGGGAATGCAAGCCCTGTAGCTGACAGGTGCACATGTGCACCCCTGGCCACCCACATCATGAGGACTAAGATGATCCCACGTCATTCAAATGAGACATTTGAGTGACTGAAATCACAAATCCATACACATGAGCACTTCACCGTCTGATGAGAATGAACCAAAGCTGCCTGCACCTCAATGTTTCATACACCATTGTGCACAGTCAAGGGATTAGAGACCTATGCATTAACCAATGTGCAGATCCTATAGTCACAACTCAGATGGCTGGCCACCCCAAACTGTTAAACACTCCAGGAGTCCACAAAGCAAGGCCACACCACGGTGACACAGAGGCAGACACCTGAGTGCACTCTTCACAATGCCCAATATGTAGGCTGACACACGGGAGTGGGAGAACAGAGTACCTTCGATGTCCGGAGTAGGCATTACAGTCCTGGTCCATGTGCAACATGGTATTACCCTGAACACTAGGCAGGTAGCTATGCATGTGTCACACACATGATGTACATACTTCTGAGGCTCCTACCTTGGTCTCAGCTGCAGCATGGGTGTGTGGCACATACCCCAGACATGTGGTGAGTCAGAGCAGCAATTGGAACACATATTAAAGCCATACCCAGAGTACATGTCAGATCACAGGCATTGTGTGAGCAATTGTACCACCCATGCAGCCCACAACAAAGTTCCTGTAACTGATGCTGTCCCCAACTTGAACCACAGGTAACTGCAAGTACACAGTACCCAACTGACCTAAGTCACAGACTGTAAGGGCCACACCTGTGTATCAGATGAGGAGGGGGCATGACACAAGTGAGGGACATGAGTCCAGGACGACAAGACAGTCATACTGTGGAAGTGTAACCAGGCTAAAGGAGTGCATAGAGCATGTTAGTCATAGAACCCAGAAAAGGCTAGCACTTACCCCCTCCTTGCTGCTGTCTGGCCTTCAGCTGCCCATCCAGGTCAGGGAAGACCACCGCCAGAATCTGGAGCATGTGGGGGGTCATGGTCCGGTGTCCGCCCCTCCTGCGAAGAGGCGACAGCTTCAGCTGGACCCTTGCGATCCTCCGGGTCCAGCCACGAAGGTCCTGCCACCTCTTCTGGCAGTTACGGATCCGGCACCTGTAGACCCCCACAGATCGTACTGCCCGGGCAATGGTCAGCCAGATCTCCTGCTTCTGGTGGGCATCAACCTGTGAGGATGACAAAGTGAAAAGGCCATTACTACACATGCAACATATCCGTGCATCACACAGTTGGATATACATGTCTCAATCACAGGGGCATATGATGTACACAGGTAGTGCAACTATGGCTATGAACAGTTGTCCAGCAGTTACTAAATGGTATCATTGCCTGGGAAGTCAAACCTTGTTGGAATGCACTGTTACTGCACTATACCTGTTCAGTGCATGTAACTACACACTTTGGGGGGTGACAACTAATAAGTGAGCATGCTAGCCACTGGTGTACACACTGTAAGTACTGCTAGTCAGACAACATGCACAATTAGTAAGGCAGTGGACAGCACACTCACCTGCTCCCCTGGTTTCCCATACAGCTTGCTGTACTGTGGAAGGAGACTGTCCAGCAGGGCCTGGTTCTCCTCAGTGCTGAAGGCTGGGGGGGCTCTATCCACAGTACGTGCCATTGCAGTAGCCAGAGGATGCAGAGACAGAATCAGTGGTAGTGGCAGATGTCGTCCTGGAGCATGTAGTGCAGGCAAGTGAGCTCTCAGGGGAACAGCCAGCATTATATGTGTGCTGCAGAGGCAGATACTGTCCCATGTGTCCAAAGTGATAGGTCCAAGTCGTTTGCATCTTCTGAATCTGGCCAATCCATGGAATTGCACCACTTATAGACGCCTACAGCAGCCTTCAAAATTTCAACTTAATGACACCCATGAATTTGCAACATTGTTGTGGGTGGCCAACTGAATTCACTGCATCCGACTCGTACATGCTTCGAATACGCGTCCGTTACCATGTCAGTCCATAGCCAATGCGTGCGCATGGATCGGTCCATTGCTGTACGACGCGTATTTCGAAACACAACACGCATCCGTCAACATCATATGCAATGGCCAATGTGTGCGCACGGATTGGTCCATTGCTTACGACGCGTATTTCGAAACACAACACGCATCCGTCAACATCATATGCAATGGCCTATGCGTGCGCACGGATCGGTCCATTGCTGTACGACGCGTATTTCGAAAAACAACACGCATCCGTCAACATCATATGCAATGGCCAATGCGTGCGCACGGATCGGTCCATTGCTGTACGACGCGTATTTCGAAACACAACACGCATCCGTCAACATCATATGCAATGGCCAATGCGTGCGCACGGATCGGTCCATTGCTGTACGACGTGTATTTCGAAACACAACACGCATCCGTCAACATCATATGCAATGGCCAATGCGTGCGCACGGATCGGTCCATTGCTGTACGACGCGTCCCTGTACAAGTCACTCGCATATGTCACCATGGTTGCCACTGGTGAACGTATGCCAGCCACAATTACTTGCCAGGGACTCAGGGGCACACCTACAACACCACAGCCTGTCCACACTGTCTCCTAAGACATGTAAGGCTGCATTACCTGTGTGTGTATGGGGGTCAACATGTGGTTTGTTGGGTGGCACTTGGGGGCAGCCACTCCCAGGCTGTGCACGTGTTCATGGGGACAGAATCCTTTGTGTGTTGTGCACATGACCACTGTGATGTGCAACTGTTCAGTTCAGAGCATGTGGCATGGTCACATTTATAGGTTGTATATGTGTATGTTATGTCACATACACCCTGAGTCCCATGTGGGATGGTATGTACGTCACAGGGTGACCCATTGCCACAATTGTGATGGCCCTCCACAGTCTGTGTGCATGTTGTGTTTCAGATGTCTCTGATTCCATGTGCACAATGGGAGACAGTCTCCACATCCACGTTGTTTGTGCATAGACTTTGATATTGTGCGTGTGTGTGTCACAGACGTCCATGTCTGTCCTGCAGAGGCAACAGGGGCCACTACCTGTGGGAGTCATGGTTGTTTTTCTGGCATGTACATGATACGCCATGTCATGCCAGTGTCCATGTGGCAATACAGGGTCCCTGGGAATCTACCTGTCAAAGAGCTGTGATGCCTGGGGCACATCTGTCCTCACTTGTCACTGTGGTGTGTGTTTGGAACGTGACAGTAGTACATGGGTACTGTGACACAGCCTAATGATTTCCCATAGCACAACCTGGAACTTGTTGTCAACACATGTTGAACTGAGATGTTAGATGATGGCCATGTAGGTGCCATATATGTCCATACAGAACGGCACACACATCAAGTACTTGTGTCTCGTAATGATGTATCATGTGATATTGAGTATGGTCAATGCCACATATGTGGGGTGACTGACAATCTTTCTTTGTTCACCTATGTACTGCAGGGCACCAGCTGTCCATAGACCATTCCCTGACCTTGCAACCATGGTTGAACGTGACTGCATCCGACGGTACCGCTTCACCAGGCCGCTGATTGAGGAATTGGCGGGGCGGTTGGCCCCACATTTGCTAGCTGGCCGGCCATACCCTACAGCGCTGACCCCCAAGGTGAAGGTGATGGCAGCCCTACACTTCT
Organism: Calotriton arnoldi; assembly: GCA_963921515.1. Classification (NCBI taxonomy): domain Eukaryota; kingdom Metazoa; phylum Chordata; class Amphibia; order Caudata; family Salamandridae; genus Calotriton; species Calotriton arnoldi. Next base: position 543,251 of record CAWUFW010009793.1, read on the forward strand.
TTGCCACCGGTACCTTTCAACACACTGTGGTGTCTGCTGGTGGGATGTCACAGACCATGTTCAGCCGTGTGCTATGCGATGTTTTGGAGGCAATGTTAACATACTTGAACCAGTACATCTATTTCCCTAAACGTCATCAACTCACTGACGTCAAGAGTGACTTCTATGCCCTGGGGAGGATGCCACATGTCATCGGCTCCATTGATGGGACACATGTGGCTTTGGTACCACCACAGGCACATGAGCAGGCATACAGGAACAGGAAACATTTCCATTCTATCAATGCTCTGGTGGTATGTCTTGCAGATATGAGCATCTCACATGTGTGTGCATGTTTCCCCAGTTCTGCACACGATGCCTACGTAATGAGGAGTAGTCACATCCCGAGGATGATGTCACAGATGCAGAACCAGCGTGCCTGGCTTGTCGGTGTGTACTGACTTTGTACCATTGTGTGTGTTCTGCAATGTTGTATTCCACCCTCTTTTCCAACTCAGCTAATGTGCAATTGTCTGTATGTAGGTGATTCCGGATACCCCAACATGCCGTGGTTGCTGACACCCCTCAGGAACCCTGTGACACCAGCCCAGATGCGCTACAATGAGGCACATGGTCGGACCAGGAGAGTGATCGAGCGGACATTTGGTCTCCTGAAGAGCAGCTTTCGCTGCCTGGACAAGACAGGAGGGGCCCTCCCATATGCCCCTGCAAAGGTGTGCAAGATTTTCATTGTCTGCTGCATGCTACACAACCTGGCAGTGCGGAAGGAGTTGCCTCTCATCCTGGATGACGATGACCAACATCCACCACCTGTGGAGGATCCTGGCCTGGGCCACGATGCCAGTGATGATGATGATGATGAGGGTGATGTCCGCACACAGCTCATCAACAACTTCTTCAGCTGAATGTGAGTATACAGAGATGTTATGTCAATGATTTGAGTTTGCATGATATGTGTTGGTGGTGCTCTGTTGCTGTTTGAGTGTGGCCATGTGCTACTTGACTGGATGCGTGCAGCGATGTGTCCTTACAGGTAGTCTGTACTCCCCAACAGTGTTGACATGCTAACTTGGGTTTGTGTAGGTATCTTGTGACATGTATTGGGCATGAGTATTGCAGTTCTGTCCTGTTCTTCAGTGCTTTTAACTGTGTGCCATGTCTGTCCTTCACAGGGTACTTTCAGAGTTGTTTGGTCAACTGTGATCCCCCGACACCATGATTCAACTTCCAGGGTGGAAGCAGTCGTTTCCCTACAGGTGATGTGCCACACACCCCTGGACTTTATTTCTTCAAAACTTGGTGACTGTGTGGCCACTGCCATGTGGGATTACCTTGCATCTGTAGTGGAAACAACATGCTGCAAATGTGTAATAAACCTGTGCTTCACTTTGGGATGTGCGTTGTCTGTGGTCACACATCTGACTGACATTTGCTTACTGCACCTGTGGGCTAGTTAACACAGACTCTGAATAGGTGTGGTGTCTGTGCATTCCACTGTATTTCCTGGCAACATCAGTGTAGGCGATGAGTCAGATGGCCCTGGTGTGTATGTGTTGTGTTGCCCTAGTGGTGTGTCTCCCTCATATGTGTCACGTCGCCATGACTCACATGACGGTGTTGAAATTGCTGTAGCAGTTAGCATGCACAGTGTCATTTAGCAGATCATCATCTCCATGACAAAAACAACGTTGGAATCACAACAGAGGCAAGTATGGTGTATTAGTGAGTTTATTTACATACATGTGTGAGGATAGTGCACAGGATGGTGGGTGCTGTACATTGGGATTGGAATCCAAAGTTCCCAGACGAGTTGGAAGTGTTGGTAGCAGAAATGTCCTGAGTAAAGTCCACAGTCATCTGATACATTAGTCCAACTTAAACTCCCCATGTCATGTGGGAGAGTTGGGTTGCATTCGACAGGGTGAACAGTTTGCACACAAAGGAGAATTTCCAGAACAGGTGTTGGGTTCCTGGGGGATGTACATGGCCATCTGCCTCTCAGTTGTCCTTCCTCGGATGACCCCTCTTCTTTCTGGGGGGACCCTCACGTGCAGGCTGCTGCGGTGCAGAGGACTCTCCACCAGAGTCATCCTCCCTCCCTGTGGCAGTTGCAGTTGTTGCAGCACCCGATGTTGTGGGCACACAGGGAGGTGTGGACATGTTGGTGCTAATCTGGTGGAGGCATGTCAATATGTCCCTCTGCACCGCTGTCAGTTCTTCCAATGTGTCCCACTTGGACTCCATGCGAGACATGTGTGTCTCCACACGGGACATGTGGGAGTCCAAGCGGACATGATGGGCAACCTGCTGCTGTTGAATGTCCTTGAGGATCCCCACTACCTGGCTGACCTCTCCGGTGCTATTCTGGAACGCATCTGCAATGCGTACCAGTTGTGGGTCATCATGCAGTCCAGACCCCTCTGCAAACAGTGACCTCTGCCTACCACCCTTCCCACCACCCCTGGCCACATGGGCGGAACCTGCGGTGGCACGCACAGGTGACCCTAGGCCCCCTTGGTGGTTGGTACTGGGGTTGTTGTCCGTTGCTTCCACCACCCATCACCATGCCCCCAAAGAAGAATCCAAAGTTCCTAGACAGTGAATTGGAAGTCCTGGTAGATTAAATCCTCAGGGTAGAGCCACAGTTGTTTGGTACATTGGTCCAAGAGACCCCCATGTCGCAGAAAACCAAGATGTGGGAGAGGATCGTCGACAGGGTGAACGCACAATCACCATGTTTGCGCACAAAGGAAGACATCCAGAACAGGTGGTATGATGTGCGCAGGAGGGTCAAGGACCTACTCAAGAAGGATTACGCCTTGAGTCAGCGCACCGGCAGTGGCCCTCCTGCCAAACCAATATACCTCAGGTCCTGGGAGGAGAAGGTGTGGGCCATCCTACCACCAGAGAGTGTACATGGACTATCAGACATCCCAGAGCCTGGTGAGTACACAACCAATATACCCATTATTATGGGACAATACACACACATCACTGTCAAGGGGATAGTGAAACCATGCACCGTTAGCAAAGCCACAGTAACCAAAAGATAATCATCCCAAGATGTGTATGCTAGTCAGACAAACACAATACCTGCCATCTCATAGTGATATGTAACTGTGTCATGACATGTACAAACCTAACAACAAATAGAGCAAGGCAGTGGCACAAATCTAACCAACAAACACTGTCAGACATTTTGCCACCACTAGAACACCACCTCACAGGGAAGCTGACTGAAAGGAAGGAATTGTGTGTATGCTGGTGAAGTGAGTGTAGCCAATAGCATGATGGGAGTTGTAGTCACAGATATTGGTCACCCTCACAATTGGCCCATCAACACCACTCTGAACCATGCTCACATCACAGGGAGTGGAAAAGAACTGACAAGATGGCTGACACTGGTTACTGCTGTGGGGAGAACAAGCCCCTGCTGGGTGTTGTGCTCAAAACAACAGCAGGACACCACTGCCTGACATCCTGAAAGCCAACTTGCACTCCCTGCAATGGAAGCATGTTCCATGGTGGGATATCTGGCTGGGTGGGAAGGAGGACTGACAGCTCTGACCATAGTTACCAGCAGCTTTTCTCACACACCCCCTTAACACAAACTCCACACAACTCACCTGGGAGAATGCATTGCCTCACACTCTAATTAAATATCCCACAAAGAACTATCACACTGGGTTATGCTGTGTGAAGCACAGGGACACTTTTGGGACTTGTAGACAAACAAACGCCAGGACAACACTGTCAGCCATCCTGTCAGCACAGGCACACTACCCCACAGGGAAGCAGAGTCAAAAGGAAGGAAGTATGGGCATGCTGGGAAGGGGGTTGTAAGCAATAGCATGATGGGAGTGGTAGTCACAGCTCAACATCCCCCACCCACATGGCCCAGCAAGCTCACACTGAAGCATGCACACCTCACAGGGAGTGAAAAGCCACTTCAAAGATGTCTGACAATGGTGCTCTGTTGTGGGGAGCACAAGGCCCTGCTGGGAACTGTGCACCAACCAACAGCAGGACACCACTGACTGACACCCTGAAAGCCAACTTGCACTCCCTGCAATGGAAACACACTCCATGGTGGGATATCTGGCTGGGTGGGAAGGAGGACTGACAGCTCTGACCATAGTTACCAGCAGCTTTTCTCACACACCCCCTTAACACAAACTCCACACAACTCACCTGGGAGAATGCATTGCCTCACACTCTAATTAAATATCACACAAAGAACTACCACACTGGGTTATGCTGTGTGAAGCACAGGGACACTTTTGGGACTTGTAGCCAAACAAACGCCAGGACAACACTGTCAGCCATCCTGTCAGCACAGGCACACTACCCCACAGGGAAGCAGAGTCAAAAGGAAGGAAGTATGGGCATGCTGGGAAGGGGGTGTAGGCAATAGCATGATGGGAGTGGTAGTCACAGCTCAACATCCCCACCCACATGGCCCAGCAAGCTCACACTGAAGCATGCACACCTCACAGGGAGTGAAAAGCCACTTCAAAGATGTCTGACAATGGTGCTCTGTTGTGGGGAGCACAAGGCCCTGCTGGGAACTGTGCACCAACCAACAGCAGGACACCACTGACTGACATCCTGAAAGCCAACTTGCACTCCCTGCAATGGAAGCACGTTCCATGGTGGGATATCTGGCTGGGTGGGAAGGAGGACTGACAGCTCTGACCATAGTTACCAGCAGCTTTTCTCACACACCCCTTAACACAAACTCCACACAACTCACCTGGGACAATGCATTGCCTCACACTCTAATTAAATATCCCACAAAGAACTACCACACTGGGTTATGCTGTGTGAAGCACAGGGACACTTTTGGGACTTGTAGCCAAACAAACGCCAGGACAACACTGTCATCCATTCTGTCAGCACAGGCACACTACCCCACAGGGAAGCAGAGTCAAAAGGAAGGAAGTATGGGCATGCTGGGAAGGGGGTGTAGGCAATATCATGATGGGAGTGGTAGTCACAGCTCAACATCCCCCACCCACATGGCCCAGCAAGCTCACACTGAAGCATGCACACCTCACAGGGAGTGAAAAGCCACTTCAAAGATGTCTGACAATGGTGCTCTGTTGTGGGGAGCACAAGGCCCTGCTGGGAACTGTGCACCAACCAACAGCAGGACACCGCTGACTGACATCCTGACAACCAACTTGCACTCCCTGCAATGGAAGCACGTTTCAAGGTGGGATGTCTGGCCTGGGGGGAGGAGGAGTGCCAGCTCCGACTACAGCTACCAGCAGGCCCTTACACACACACCACTTCCACTAACTCCAAACAACACACCTGGGAGAATGCATTGCCTCACACTCTAATTAAATATCCCACAAAGAACTACCACACTGGGTTATGCTGTGTGAAGCACAGGGACACCCCTATGGGACTTGTAGCCAAACAAACGCCAGGACAACACTGTCAGCCATCCTGTCAGCACAGGCACACTACCCCACAGGGAAGCAGAGTCAAAAGGAAGGAAGTATGGGCATGCTGGGAAGGGGGGTGTAGGCAATAGCATGATGGGAGTGGTAGTCACAGTTCAACATCCCCCACCCACATGGCCCAGCAAGCTCACACTGAAGCATGCACACCTCACAGGGAGTGAAAAGCTACTTCAAAGATGTCTGACAATGGTGCTCTGTTGTGGAGAGCACAAGGCCCTGCTGGGAACTGTGCACCAACCAACAGCAGGACACCACTGACTGACATCCTGATAACCAACTTGCACTCCCTGCAATGGAAGCACATTTCATGGTGGGATGTCTGGCCTGGGGGAGGAGGAGTGCCAGCTCCGACTACAGCTACCAGCAGGCCCTTACACACACACCACTTCCACTAACTCCAAACAACACACCTGGGACCGTGCTCTACAAGAGAGTGAGTGAAAAGCCACTTCCAAGATGTCTGACACTGGCCTCAGCTGTGGGGAGCACAAGGCCCTGCTGGGAACTGTGCACCAACAAACAACAGGACCACACTGTCAGCCATCTTGCCATTGCTGTCACACTCACACACAGTGAAGTCGACTTAAAAGGAAGGAAGTATGGGCATGCTGGGAAGGGGGGTGTAGGCAATAGTATGATGGGAGTGGTAGTCACAGCTCAACATCCCCCACCCACATGGCCCGGCAAGCTCACACTGAAGCATGCACACCTCACAGGGAGTGAAAAGCCACTTCAAAGATGTCTGACAATGGTGCTCTGTTGTGGGGAGCACAAGGCCCTGCTGGGAACTGTGCACCAACCAACAGCAGGACACCACTGACTGACATCCTGAGAGTTAACTTGCACCCACTGCAAGGGTGGCATGCTTCACGGTGGGATAACTGGGCTGGGGGGAGAAGGAGTTCCGGATGTCAACCAAATACCACCAATGCTGGCCATACACACACCTACTCTGCAAAAACACATTGCACACGTGGGACCAGTCACTCCCAAAGTAAAAGCTCTGGCAAGATGGCTGACACATGGGCATGAGAAATGATGTGCCTGCAATTCACACCCATGCACTGGCCAACCCAAACACGTACACACTCACAGCCATGGGGGATGTTGAGCTGTGACTACCACTCCCATCATGCTATTGCCTACACCCCCCTTCCCAGCATGCCCATACTTCCTTCCTTTTGAGTCGACTTCACTGTGTGTGAGTGTGACAGCAATGGCAAGATGGCTGACAGTGTGGTCCTGTTGTTTGTTGGTGCACAGTTCCCAGCAGGGCCTTGTGCTCCCCACAGCTGAGGCCAGTGTCAGACATCTTGGAAGTGGCTTTTCACTCACTCTCTTGTAGAGCACAGTCCCAGGTGTGTTGTTTGGAGTTAGTGGAAGTGGTGTGTGTGTAAGGGCCTGCTGGTAGCTGTAGTCAGAGCTGGCACTCCTCCTCCCCCAGGCCAGACATCCCACCATGAAACGTACTTCCATTGCAGGAGTGCAAGTTGGTTGTCAGGATGTCAGTCAGTGGTGTCCTGCTGTTGGTTGGTGCACAGTTCCCAGCAGGGCCTTGTGCTCCCACAACAGAGCACCATTGTCAGATATCTTTGAAGTGGCTTTTCACTCCCTGTGAGGTGTGCATGCTTCAGTGTGAGCTTGCTGGGCCATGTGGGTGGGGATGTTGAGCTGTGACTACCACTCCCATCATGCTATTGCCTACACCCCCTTCCCAGCATGCCCATACTTCCTTCCTTTTGAGTCGACTTCACTGTGTGTGAGTGTGACAGCAATGGCAAGATGGCTGACAGTGTGGTCCTGTTGTTTGTTGGTGCACAGTTCCCAGCAGGGCCTTGTGCTCCCCACAGCTGAGGCCAGTGTCAGACATCTTGGAAGTGGCTTTTCACTCACTCTCTTGTAGAGCACGGTCCCAGGTGTGTTGTTTGGAGTTAGTGGAAGTGGTGTGTGTGTAAGGGCCTGCTGGTAGCTGTAGTTGGAGCTGGCACTCCTCCTCCCCCAGGCCAGACATCCCACCTTGAAACGTGCTTCCATTGCAGGGAGTGCAAGTTGGTTGTCAGGATGTCAGTCAGTGGTGTCCTGCTGTTGGTTGGTGCACAGTTCCCAGCAGGGCCTTGTGCTCCCCACAACAGAGCACCATTGTCAGACATCTTTGAAGTAGCTTTTCACTCCCTGTGAGGTGTGCATGCTTCAGTGTGAGCTTGCTGGGCCATGTGGGTGGGGGATGTTGAGCTGTGACTACCACTCCCATCATGCTATTGCCTACACCCCCTTTCCCAGCATGCCCATACTTCCTTCCTTTTGACTCTGCTTCCCTGTGGGGTAGTGTGCCTGTGCTGACAGGATGGCTGACAGTGTTGTCCTGGCGTTTATTTGGCTCCAAGTACCAAAAGTGTCCCTGTGCTTCACACAGCATAACCCAGTGTGGTAGTTCTTTGTGGGATTTTTAATTAGAGTGTGAGGCAATGCATTCTCCCAGGTGTGTTGTTTGGAGTTAGTGGAAGTGGTGTATGTGTAAGGGCCTGTTGGTAGCTGTAGTAGGAGCTGGCACTCCTCCTCCCCCCAGGCCAGACATCCCACCTTGAAACGTGCTTCCATTGCAGGGAGTGCAAGTTGGTTGTCAGGATGTCAGTCAGTGGTGTCCTGCTGTTGGTTGGTGCACAGTTCCCAGAAGGGCCTTGTGCTCCCCACAACTGAGCACCATTGTCAGACATCTTTGAAGTGGCTTTTCACTCCCTGTGAGGTGTGCATGCTTCAGTGTGAGCTTGCTGGGCCATGTGGGTGGGGGATATTGAGCTGTGACTACCACTCCCATCATGCTATTGCCTACACCCCCTTCCCAGCTTGCCCATACTTCCTTCCTTTTGACTCTGCTTCCTGTGGGGTAGTGTGCCTGTGCTGACAGGATGGCTGACAGTGTTGTCCTGGCGTTTGTTTGGCTACAAGTCCCAAAAGTGTCCCTTTGCTTCACACAGCACAACCCAGTGTGGTAGTTCTTTGTGGGATATTTAATTAGAGTGTGAGGCAATGCATTCTCCCAGGTGAGTTGTGTGGAGTTTGTGTTAAGGGGGTGTGTGAGAAAAGCTGCTGGTAACTATGGTCAGAGCTGTCAGTCCTCCTTCCCACCCAGCCAGATATCCCACCATGGAACGTGCTTCCATTGCAGGGAGTGCAAGTTGGCTTTCAGGATGTCAGTCAGTGGTGTCCTGCTGTTGGTTGGTGCACAGTTCCCAGCAGGGCCTTGTGCTCCCCACAACAGAGCACCATTGTCAGACATCTTTGAAGTGGCTTTTCACTCCCTGTGAGGTGTTCATGCTTCAGTGAGAGCTTGCTGGGCCATGTGGGTGGGGGATGTTGAGCTGTGACTACCACTCCCATCATGCTATTGCCTACACCCCCCTTCCCAGCATGCCCATACTTCCTTCCTTTTGACTCTGCTTCCCTGTGGGGTAGTGTGCCTGTGCTGACAGGATGGCTGACAGTGTTTTCCTGGCGTTTGTTTGGCTACAAGTCCCAAAAGTGTCCCTGTGCTTCACACAGCATAACCCAGTGTGATAGTTCTTTGTGGGATATTTAATTAGAGTGTGAGGCAATGCATTCTCCCAGGTGAGTTGTGTGGAGTTTGTGTTAAGGGGGTGTGTGAGAAAAGCTGCTGGTAACTATGGTCAGAGCTGTCATTCCTTCCCACCCAGCCAGACATCCCACCATGGAACATGCTTCCATTGCAGGGAGTGCAAGTTGGCTTTCAGGATGTCAGGCAGTGGTGTCCTGCTGTTGTTTTGAGCACAACACCCAGCAGGGGCTTGTTCTCCCCACAGCAGTAACCAGTGTCAGCCATCTTGTCAGTTCTTTTCCACTCCCTGTGATGTGAGCATGGTTCAGAGTGGTGTTGATGGGCCAATTGTGAGGGTGACCAATATCTGTGACTACAACTCCCATCATGCTATTGGGTACACTCACTTCATCAGCTTACACACAATTACTTCCTTTCAGTCAGCTTCCCTGTGTGGTGGTGTTCTAGTGGTGGCAAAATGTCTGACAGTGTTTGTTGGTTAGATTTGTGCCACTGCCTTGCTCTATTTGTTGTTAGGTTTGTACATGTCATGACACAGTTACATATCACTATGAGATGGCAGGTATTGTGTTTGTCTGACTAGCATACACATCTTGGGATGATTATCTTTTGGTTACTGTGGCTTTGCTAACGGTGCATGGTTTCACTATCCCCTTGACAGTGATGTGTGTGTATTGTCCCATAATATTGGGTATATTGGTTGTGTACTCACCAGGCTCTGGGATGTCTGATAGTCCATGTACGCTCTCTGGTGGTAGGATGGCCCGCACCTTCTCCTCCCAGGACCTGAGGTATACTGGTTTGGCAGGAGGGCCACTGCCGGTGCGCTGACTCAAGGCGTAATCCTTCTTGAGTAGGTCCTTGACCCTCCTGCGCACATCATACCACCTGTTCTGGATGTCTTCCTTTGTGAGCAAACATGGTGATTGTGCGTTCACCCTGTCGACGATCCTCTCCCACATCTTGGTTTTCTGCGACATGGGGGTCTGTTGGACCAATGTACCAAACAACTGTGGCTCTACCCTGAGGATTTCATCTACCAGGACTTCCAATTCACTGTCTAGGAACTTTGGATTCTTCTTTGGGGGCATGGTGATGGGTGGTGGTGGGGATTGATGTCTGTGTGAGTGTGCAAGTGAGGGTGGGTGAGTGTCAGTTTTGCTGGGTGTATGTGAGGGTGCTATAAGGGAGGTGCTAATGGTGTGTGGCTTGTGTGATGGATGAGTTGTGAGTGTGTCTGTGGTTGCTGTATGATGGTGTTCTGTGCTGGCAGGTCTGTTGAATTTGCAAAGGATCATGGTAGGGATTTGTGGCCTTTATATGGGTGGAGTTGTGGGTGTGTCTTTGTTCCATGTTTTTTCCCCCCAGTATTTATTGACTTTGTCATTGCTTGTTTGGCCCTTTTTTTGTATTTTTTCCTTTGTATTTTTTGGGCATGTAGGAGACGTTCTTCTGACCGAGTAGGACGCTGCAGTTGGCTCGTGCGAGCTTCTCCGAGTCTCTCACTCTGTCTTTCTGCTGGGTTTCATGTGCGGCGTACGCGTCGGTCGCGGAGTATTCGGTTGCTTCTGCTCCCTGTTTTCTATGCCTGTCGGTCGTACGGCTTGAGCTCCGTGCGACTCGGTCTGGTTTTACACGCATTGCATCGTACTGCGCGGGTCGGAGTTCGCGGGTACGTATCTGTAGGGTTTATTCCTGGTGTGTGTCGGTTGGTTCGATTCGTGTAGATTTTCCAGGCCGGATAGCTGCTTTCCGAGCAGGTTCGGTCGTTCGGCTTGTGTTCCGTACTAGTCGGTCGTAATTCACATGCATAGCATCGTACTACGCGGATCGGACTGCGCCGGTACGTGTCGGTCGGACTACATTCCCGTACCGAGTCGGTCGGTACGTTTTCCGGCCTGAATCGGAATCGGCCCCTTGGTCTCTGAGTCATGGAAAATGTTTCAAAACAGCATATAAGGGCAGGGGGGTCCCCCCAAAGGCCATGTCAAGGTGGAGTGAGGGTTTTTATAAAAGGGCCCTCCCATACATCTAAAATATTTAAAAAATATATTTTAGTTCGGGGTATGAATTTTGGGTGTCTGAAATTCACAATTGTTATAACATGACATTGACAGTCCAAAGTAGATTTAAGAACATTGCTTTTCAACAGTACGTCTGAATCGTCTCATGCAAAAACAAACCATATTTAATTGTGAATATGCATGTCATTTACTCAATGCTCTTCTCATACCTGTGGTATTTTGGGCAGACAGAGCCCGTCTCATTCTTTTCACTGTTCTGTGAAAATGCCAAACATCACCTCACAAAGGCTCCCTGGGAGAGCTGGAGCAGACCACCCCACTATGTCCTGTGTATTAGAAATGAGAGATGTTGGCAAATATCCGATACAGGGCTGTATGGTGGGAGGTTGTTTGTGCTGTGAGGTGGAATGCCGGTTTTATTGCATGGAATGTTGTAATACATCAAGTCCCCAGAGCAGCACATGCAAGATGATGATTTTTTTTATTGTGCTCCGTTTGAAGCATGTGGGCGCCAGTAATATTCATCCCAAATCATGTAGATGTTTGGAAGCCCTTTATCATAAAGCAAGACTGCTGTTAGATCCAATTTGAACCGACCACAACTTCAGTATCAGCTCTCTGGCCTAGAACCTCATATGCAGTTATACTTAACATGTATGGGAAAGGCCACCTCCTCCTAACCACGTCATGTACTGTAACTGACTACTTCCTAACATACTTTTCTATTACTAAGTTTTGATCGGTGTACAGACATAATATCAAGTTTTTTTTTCGGAGTACAAAAATATCGAGTTGGAAATATCGAAGGGACTGAATATCGACATCAAGAATATCGGTGACTAGAATATCGACATGAAGGTAAGAAATATCGTTTTTGTTAATATCGAAGTCAGTAATATCGTTTGTAAAAATAACGTTAATAATATCGATGTTTATATTAGTGTTAAGTATTTTAGTATGTATTTTAAATGTATGTGTTCTATATTTTTTGTTAAGTATTGTATTTTTGTTTAATATATGTATTACATTTTTAGAAGTTAATAATGTTTTTAAAAGTAAATTTAGCGTTTTAGTTCCGTAGCGAGTTGTGGGTTTATAGGGGAATAGGGTGGGAAGTAATTTAATTATAGTAAATTTAATAATAATTTTTAGAACGTATTAATTGATTTTAATTAAATTTTGCGTTTTAGTTCTGTAGCGGGTTGTGTGTTTATAGGGGAATAGGGTGGGTAGTAATTTAATTATAGTAAATTTAATAATAATTTTTAGAAAATATTAATTATTTTTAATTACATTTTGTGTTTTTATTCCGTAGCGGGTTGTGGGTTTATAGGGAATAGGGTGGGAAGTAATTTAATTATAATAAAGTAATTATTAATTTTTATTTATTGGTATTGATAATTAATTTATTGTTAATTAATTATTAATTGGTAATTAATTTTTATTAATTGATTAATTGATAATTATATTAATTGTGTAAAAAACTTTTAGGAGCGGGTTGTGGGTTTATAGGGGAATAGGGTGGGAAGTAATTTAATTTTAATAAGGTAATTATTAATTTTTATTTATTGGTATTGATAATTAATTTATTGTTAAATAATTATTAATTGGTAATTAGTTTTTATTAATTAATTGATAATTATATTAATTATGTTATTTTCTTTTAGGAGCAGGTTGTGGGTTTATAGGGGAATAGGGTGGGAAGTAATTGAATTTTAATAAAGTAATTATTAATTTGTATTTATTGGTATTGATAATTAATTTATTGTTAATTAATTATTAATTGGTAATTAATTTTTATTAATTGATTAATTCAAGTCAAGAGATACTTTATTTCGGCCTGATAAGGCCATAAAAGCACAGGTAAAACATATAAAAATACAGTACAATCAATACAGCTATTTCAGTATAAAAATTGTGCGTACACGTTAAAAGGTTTGATCATTAAAAAGATTAGAAGGAATAGTAAATATCCTAAGAAGGCTCTGAGTATCTCAGACATGTAATGCAAGTTCATAAGTTAAAAGGCGGAGTTAAAAAGCAGAGTCCCGGGTCATGGTGGAAACATAGGGTGAATAGTTTGGTCTTGCTCTTTCTTTAAAACTGCTCGGCGTACACACCACATTGAAAACAGATAACGGGACACTGAAAAAACAATTGGCATACTGCTATCATATTTTAGGATCCTATAGGCCTGTAAGCAATGGGAGGTTCCAAGGTTCCTACATAACTGTCGTAGCCAGCGATGTCTTATTACCTTATATGTTGGGCAAAAAAACAGTACATGTAGGTCTGTCTCCGTACAATTTATGAAGGTCGGACAATCTTTAGTGGAACTGCCCTCCCACTTGTGAGTAGCAGCACATAAGGGAAGTGCACCATGCCTAAACTGCAAATAGAGTTTTTTGGCAAGAGAAGGCTGTATATCATCTATGCTAGATTCTAAACTATATTGCAGTTTGACTTCTAGGAAGGATATTGTAAGTGTGCCTGTCCTGGGGCCCTCAGTAGTAGATTGAGATTGTAGTCCTTAAAATTCTTAATCAAAGCCTTCCTAGGTGTTAACGGGCATCTATCTTCAGCACTATCCCACAAATCTCCCATTCCAATGGATAGCAAGGAATTCTTGATGTAAGTGAGCCAAGATATTTTACTTGCACCATTGAGGTTCGCCACTTCCCTCAGTTCCTCTCTGTACATAGATAATTCTGGGGTGCTCCATAAGCGGAGCCAGTATAGCAGAGGTCTGAGGGCAACCTCCAGTGCCATTGGACTAACTCCAAGATCCATTCGGAGCGGGGTTAGTGGTGTACTTTTGGGAAGTCCCAAAAGTTGTCTAAGAAACGAGTTTTCAGTCTTAACAAGTTGTTCAGGTGACGGATGACCCCATAGTTCTGCCCCATATAGGGCAGCTCCTCTGGCTTGCGCCTTATATATTTCCAGCACCGGCCCCAGGAACTTATGTACACACTTCCTCTGCTGTTTCGCTAGCCCCCCTGTTGTTTGAGCAAGTTTAAGACAAGCCTTCTTGATTTGAACGTCCCACTCTATTTTCTCATTAAGGGACAATCCCAAATACTCACATACAGGGACTTTCTCTAGGGATTCCCCAGCTAATTGTGGATTGGGTCGTGTTGAGCACCCTGCATTGAAAACCATGTATTTTGTTTTCTGGGTATTAATTTCCAAGCCCCTATTCTTGCAAAATAAGTAAAAGATGTCTAAAACCCTTTGTATACCCATCGGTGACCTCGACAGCAGGAGGGTATCATCTGCGAACATCAAGGCAGGTACCTTGCGGCCCACTAACTTAGGAGCATCTATGTCCCCTCCTGCTGTCAGGGCTCCTACTAAGCCATTGATGAAGATACAAAAGAGGGTCGGAGCCAGAACGCACCCTTGCCGTACACCTCTCTCTATAGGTATACGATCGGTGAGGTCCCCGTTTTTCCCATATCTAATTTGAGCAAAATTATGGTCATGTAATCTTTTTAGGATGTGGCATAAATACGGGGGCGCTCCCAAGTCTAATAAAATAGCCCATAGTTTCTCCCTGGGAACTAAATCGAAAGCCGATTTTAAGTCCACAAAGATCATGTAGAGACTGCCACCCTCCAGGATTACTGATTTCCAGTGCAGTAGTTGTAACCTGAAGACTTGATCAATTGTGGACATTTTTGTTCTGAAACCGGCCTGGTAAGGACTAAGAATGGAAAATTCCTCCATCCAAATATCCGATACAGGGCTGTATGGTGGGAGGTTGTTTGTGTTGTGAGGTGGAATGCCGGTTTTATTGCATGGAATGTTGTAATACATCAAGTCCCCAGAGCAGCACATGCAAGATGATGATTTTTTTTATTGTGCTCCGTTTGAAGCATGTGGGCGCCAGTAATATTCATCCCAAATCATGTAGATGTTTGGAAGCCCTTTATCATAAAGCAAGACTGCTGTTAGATCCGATTTGAACCGACCACAACTTCAGTATCAGCTCTCTGGCCTAGAACCTCATATGCAGTTATACTTAACATGTATGGGAAAGGCCACCTCCTCCTAACCACGTCATGTACTGTAACTGACTACTTCCTAACATACTTTTCTATTACTATGGGCAACATTACGATGGCAGGCGGACAAAGTCCGCCCGCCACCGCAGCGGAATGCGGGACCGTCCGCAAGGGGTGCGGTGGTCCCGCACATGCTATTAGGATGCCACCGCCACCGTGGCGGTGGCAAGCCCTATTCACAGCATTGTGGCGGGCGGTGCTCACCGCACCGCCCCCCACAATGCTGTGAATGCAAGCCGTGCATGTGCATGCACAACGTGACAGGCACCGCGCGGTGCCTGCCACCTTGTGCATACATATGCAGGGGGGTACCATAGGTACCCCCCATGTGCACCCCCCACCCCCTCCACACCGTGGGGGCCCGCAACGGGCCCCCATATACAAAGATCGTATGCCTTTCCATGGCGGCAACGCCGCCAAGGAAAGGCTGCACTCCGCAGTCATCATAATATGGATGGCGGTGTCTTGGAGACACCGCCACCATATTATCCTTGTTTTCTGCCGGTCGACGAGTCGACCGGCGGAAAAGCGGCAGACGGTCTTTCCGTCCGCCCCGGTCCCCCCTGCCATCATAATATGGCGGGGGGTCTTTGCTGTCTGGATGGCGGGCAGATCGCCCCCGCCGGGCCGGCGGTGACGACCGCCGGCCCGGCGAGGGCGATCCGCCCGCCATCATAATGACCCCCTATGTTTTGATCGGTGTACAGACATAATATCAAGTTTTTTTTTCGGAGTACAAAAATATCGAGTTGGAAATATTGAAGGGACTGAATATCGACATCAAGAATATCGGTGACTAGAATATCGACATGAAGGTAAGAAATATTGTTTTTGTTAATATCGAAGTCAGTAATATCGTTTGTAAAAATAACGTTGTTAATAATATCGATGTTTATATTAGTGTTAAGTATTTTAGTATGTATTTTAAATGTATGTGTTCTATATTTTTTGTTAAGTATTGTATTTTTGTTTAATATATGTATTACATTTTTAGAAGTTAATAATGTTTTTCCAAGATGGCCGCAGGGAGGGAGCTCTGAAACCAGGCCCCCGGGCTCGGGATCACTACATCAGTGATTCCCACCCGAATCCCCACCCGACCCACTCCCCCCGCCACCCATCAAAGCGGGACTCACCGGAGTGGAAGAAGCCAGAAGACGACATCGACGAAGATCGCAGTGCTTGGAGAAAACGTCCCTTGCCGATCCCTCAGAACTGCTAGCAGCCCTGACAGAACACTGCGAAGGAAACCAGCAAGCACTCCCGGATCCGCGTCGGACTCACGAGAAACCACTGAAAGAAACCACAGACCAGACGAGTGCTCACTCCTGGGCAAGGACTTCAGGTCATGAATCGGAATGATTCCCGCTCCGTTCTGCTATGGAGCAGCGTCACCAAGGTAAGAGGACTGGCCTCAAAATGGCCGCCACGCTTGACCTTAACACCGAGG
Organism: Calotriton arnoldi; assembly: GCA_963921515.1. Taxonomy (NCBI): domain Eukaryota; kingdom Metazoa; phylum Chordata; class Amphibia; order Caudata; family Salamandridae; genus Calotriton; species Calotriton arnoldi. The sequence goes on from CAWUFW010009793.1 coordinate 559,834, forward strand.
AATAGGGCCCGCCGAGCGTCAAGGCCGACAACGATATCAACAGAGGCCTCACACCCCTACTAATCTGTCCAGAGGTGACCCGGGTCGGCGCTGTAGCGTGCGCAAGTCCCGCAAGAAGCGCAACGTCTCCTTTCGATTTCGATTCCGCCTGACTGCAAGATGGCGGATCCCTAACCCTTGTCGATCCACTTCGGCCCCAAAGACTGGTTTCTAATACATTCCGCTGCACGGGACACCATGTGATAGGATCCCTTCTGCCCCAACCAAGAAGGAACCTATACAAGAGCACACAAGTCCCTCAGGGAGCCCAACACCCTCAGCCGAGCCTGCCTGGCCTCACGATGGCCGCTCCCTAGAGCCCAACGATCCACATCCAACCAATTGATAAGATCCACTAAGCCAAATAACAGATGCAAGGGCTCTATATAAGGGGATAGCATCGACCTCTACCCCTAACAAAAGAAGATTCTGAAAATAGCGCATAAGTCCTACACGGAGCCACTCTCCCTCTCGGGACCTTGCCTGGCCTTAAGATGGCCGACCCCCGACCATCAGAGTTCCGAGTCTAATTCAAGACAGGATTTGTAAAAACAACCAACCGCTGTAAGGGCCACCAAGCAAGAGGAATTAATTTGGCCCTTTGCCTATAAGTTTAGAATTATCGCGCCGCTACGCTGCCCTCTTTCCCCAGCTTGCAATTCTCCTCACCAGTTCCAAGTTGGATGCCTTCATTACCACAGTGTTCACTCCCCAAAGAAAATAACAAAAGGACTACAATTTCGTTATGTCACCTTACCTTAACCTCCTGCTCGAGACAACTGCCAATTAGACAGGCCAGGTAAATTATAAGCAAACTCCTCCCACAGCTCTTGCAGCTAACCCTCCCAAATAATTGGTCAGAAGCTACATTCGCCTAAAACAGCCATGACAAGGAAAAGCGAGTCGAGGGGGAACCCTATCCACGGTTGCTGACCAACTCACACCTGACCCGGAGGCCTGAAAAAGGGTGGCCTCCTGAAGTCAGTACCCCAGGACCGTCATCGACAGGTGTGTAAGGGATCGCACAGTTACAATCGCATCCTCCTGACACATCTTTTTGGCGACAACCTTTAACTCACTCACTGCTGATCTGTCTCATCTCACCAACTTTCCTAAACTCCCTTCCAGAGGCTCGATCCCCCATCTTGTAGAAATCACACAATGGCCCTGGACACGCCAACTCACCCCATCCAATCCCTACCGACCCACCTGAAACCTCACAGCGCGAACACATACACTATTAACTTCCCCCCCAACCTTTCTTCTAAAGCGAGACGAAATTTCAAGCAGAAACTGATCAGACAGCACAGAGAAACCCTATTTACAGACATATACCACTGCTCATCTAAAGGACTGATTAAGATGGACTTAATCTTCCACACTGAGAGACCAGAAGACTGGAACACCACTCTCAGAGCACAACTCTACATCTCCAAAACCACAACCACACCACACAGCTGCAAATTAACATCCTCGCTCCATAATCGTTCGTCAAGAAGAGGGATCACATCCGTGACCATCTACACTAACGGCACTGTCCTCATTCTGGTAAATAACGAGAACCTAGAGGCTTTTGACTCCCTCTTCCCCACACTACGATCCGCTCTCCCCCACCTGCCTCAACCCACCCTAACCCAGCTCCCACCTACAGCTAAACGGCCCCAACAGGAAACACAAACTGTCGCCACCCCGCCCCACGCCCCCGCCGCACACCTCCCCCAAGTCACCTCCCACTACAGTGCCTCCTCAAAGCATGCTCTCCAACTCTCTAAGGAAAGTATAAATCCACTTCCTAATTGGACCCACCCACCGCTACCCCACGATCCAGCTCTACCAACAGTGACCATTAATCACACTAGTTCCCGCACAGATCTCAGAAATCCGAATTCATATCATGACCCAACACACCCCCCTCCCAGGATCCCACAAGGTGACAGCATTTCCTACACAATGAGTAATAGACAACATTCCATAAACCCGACCTGCACCACACAGGGCGAATCCCCCCAAGATGCCCTCACCCCCTCCCACGACTCCATAGCGCAGCGTCTCGCATCACTAGAAAGCCAGATAGACGCGATTTCCCGGGGCTTGTCCGAAATCCTCACCAACCTAGACAAGGCACGCAGGCCCCACCAATCCCCTCCCTGGGTACCCTCTACTTCCAACACCAACAACCACAAGTGCCCTACCTGGCCCACAGCAACCCCCGGGACACGGTTACAGAGACTCTCAAGATCGGACGCGGAAGCCTGGCCACAAAAATCCCTAAGAAACTCAGCCCTCCCCACTAGGGCTCAGAGACGCTCAAATACCGATATCGAGCCTCCGACCTCAAGACCCACCAGGACAGAAGCAGCAATGTCTGACAAAGAAGCAGCCGATCTAGCCTCCTCATATGACACACCTCCCATCGACTCCCCAAAATCCAATATCCAAGTGATCACGGGTCTCCGAAAAGACCTTCCTTGCACAAAACCCCCTAGACCGCCCTTCCTCACCACCCTACCTAGGGCGCCCAAAGGAAAGATCCCCAGCAACAAAGAGCTTTCCACCAACTGCTTGCTCATCAACTGCAGGTCGGCGTCTATGCATGCAACTGAACTAGCAGAAGCCATCCTCTCGCAGGACATAGACATAGCGTTCATCACGGAGACCTGGCTCAACGAGCTCTCCTCACCATGCTTAGACATGCTTGTGCCCCCAGGTTTTTCCATTATTAACAAAGACAGAAAAGCCCAGCGAGGGGGAGGGGTAGCTATCATTCATAAAGAGAACATGGTCATCACGGAAATTGAATCATGCAATTACAACACATTTGAATAACTTTCAACCAACATAAAGACCAAAGATAATGGAACTTTGCTCTGCCACCTTCTCTATCATCCACCAGGCAACACCTCCGCATTCGGGGAACACTTATCTGACCTGATAGCTCAATGTGCACTCGGAGACGCCAACAATCTAATTCTTGGCGACCTTAACCTGCGGTGGAATGAAACTAACAACCCGCTAATTCAAACGCTATCCAATCTCCTCTGTGACAACAATTTAACCCAACACTGCACGGAGGAAATGCACTACAAAGGTGCCACCTTGGATGCCATCATCGCTCAACGAAACGCAATTACAATCAACCACATACTCCCCGTGGACTGGTCAGACCACCACATGATCTTATTTCATATCAACCAACAAACTCTCTCTCAAACGCCTATGCAAGACCCCTAAATGGATCAGAAACTTCTCCCAGATTCCCATGGTAGTCCTTGAAGAACGGATAAGCTCGCTTCTTCCCTACACCAACGATCACCTCTCCACAACCGAACTCACCGAGCGTTACAACGCAAATCTAGTGACCATGCTTGATCAGCTAGCTCCCCTAAAGCTGAAAAAAGCCGAACCATTCCATCCAGGTCATGGTTCAACTCCGACCTCAATTCTGAAAGGAGAAAACTAAGAGCCAAAGAAAGAAGCTGGAGGAATAACCCTACCTCCATCCTCCGCGAACAACTCAAAACAGCCCGTAGGAAGTACAACAATCACATCAAAAACAAGAAATCCAGCTTTTCCGCTCGGGCGCTGGACAGCACAAAAAATAGACCCAAGGAGCTCTATAACATCATCAGGCAACAAACCTCCAAGCCCGTGACCTCCTCTTTACAGGCGTCCAAAAAACTCTGCGATAACTTCGCCAACTTCTTCAACGATAAGATCACTAAGATCGAACTCTCACTGGACGTCAGCAATACGCACCCCACTAAGAGCATCACATCCGAGACGCTTGATTTCTCTCCCTGTACCTCTTCCAATTCCTGGCTAAGCTTCCGCCCCATTCAAGAATCTGAGATAGTCACGCTGATCTCCACCTCCAAACCCTCAGCTCATGTCCTAGACTCCATTCCTCCCCTACTGACCAAAAACTGAAGCGCGCCCTAGCTCCGCATTGGTGCACGATCATAAATAGCTCCTTGAAAAATGGAGTCGTTCCAGACTGCCTTAAAATGGGACAAGTCACACCCTTGCTGAAAAAACCCGGCCTCGACATTACGGAGCTGAATAACTTTAGACCTGTGTCGAACCTCCCCCTTCTGTCCAAAACCATAGAAACTACTAACCCAACACCTGGACAACATCAACATCAACCTCCTGGACCCCCACCAGTCTGGCTTCAGAAAAGGCTGTAGCACAGAAACCGCGATCCTCAACATCATTGACGATATCCACAGATCACTAGACTCTGACCAATGCTGCCTCCTCATTCTCCTCGACCTCTCGGCAGCATTTGACACGGTTGATCACAAACTTCTCCTTAGGGCTCTCCAAGAAAGAGCCGGTCTTGGCGAGGTGGTCCTCCAATAGTTCTCCTCCTTCCTGCAATAATCGCACGCAAAAATCAAAATCAAAAACTTCACTTCCGACCTCCACCAAGTCAACAAGGGTGTCCCTAAAGGCTCGGTGCTATCCCCGCAACTTTTTAACATCTACATGGAACCTCTCTCCAAACTACTAAAAAAAAACAACATCCGCTTCCATCTCTACGCTGATGATACTCAGATCTATTTGGAAACTACCTCCCTCAAAGACATTCAAAGACTCAATGACGTACTGAGAGATGTCCAACACTGGCTGTCATGCAACCACCTTAAACTAAACCCTGACAAGACTGAGACACTCCTCATCTCGAATAAGGAAGAGAACCCCCAAATTGCCGAATGGTTAAAGGCCGTTGATGCGCTCAACGGGAATCTCACTCTAGCAGACTCTGTCAAATCACTAGGCATCACTCTAGACCCAAAACTGAACATGACTAGACACATCAAGAATTCGGAAAAGAGCGCTTTCCTTAACCTCAGACTACTGAATAAAATAAAACCCTTCATTCCGCCCAGTGATCTCAAACAGGCCACCCAAACTCTGGTACTGTCAAGACTGGACTATGGGAACGCAGTCCTCTCAGGAATTCCAAAATCACATCTGGCTCCCATCAAAACAACGCTGCATACGGCAGCCAGAATGATCACCGGTATCAAGAAATTCGATCACATTTCTCCTGCACTCAGGGAACTTAAGTGGCTTCCAGTCGAAATGCGGATTAGCTTCAGAACAGCCTGCCTCACGCATAAAGCCCTACACACCGGCAAACCCGAATATCTGGCGAAAAACTCAAAAAGCCGGTCAGGCCAGGAACCTCAGAAGCTCAAACTCCCTACTACTCATCCCACTAAAAACTCGAAAACAAAAAACTGCGGATCGATCCTTCGCCGGAAGCGCCCCAAAAATCTGGAACTCTATTCCCCCTCACATCAGAACCATTCCCTCCTTTGTAAAATTCAAAAGCCAACTCAAAATCCTGTTCCTCAACCGCTCCCTAGGGAGTGGATAGGATCAATTGGAGCAGCTAGCTGACACCGCGCACTGCTCCAACTCTAAGACTTCGAAGGACTCCGAAGACTAAGGGGTCGATTCCGATCTCGGCCGGAAGCGCACCTAACACTATTTGTCTGGAAAAAAACCAAGCCGAACGCGTGTTTCCCAACCGATTCGAACAGTCGTCCGAACGAGCAAGTACGATGAGCATAACAGCACAGATTCCGAGTGAGCCGTACTCACCCATTCCAGCTCCTGTTCCCCGCCCGAGCCGGATCCGTAAACGCCGAATCGAGTCGCACGGAAGCAAATATACAGCACCTTCCGGCCGGACTAGTACGATGCGCCTTCTGTACGCGCTGAACCCGTCGCTACGTCCGGCACGTCAGAGCATCCGGGAGAGCTGTACATAAGCTCCGATTCGCGCCACAAGACGATCCACGGCTACGAGACGAACAAGCCAGTGACGAGTACGAGTCGAAGCCACGAGAAACCCGAACGAGACGACCCAACCATGAATCCCATCGCGCAGGTCCTACCAATACTCTACATCTATTACCGGAACCGGTACGGACGCGTACGGCGCAGACGGTAAGTCAAACACCCACAACACAAATAAACGACACGTACCCGACATATGTCACACACACATAGGGATGCAGAAATGACGTACACTAGCAACAGCAGAACCATAGGGGTGGGATGGCTATCACCAATGCCATACACACCCATAGGGGCCTGATGCCTACCACTACCACCACCCCTACTCAGGGGGGCCTGGATGCTTACCACTACCACCACCCCTACTCATGGGGGCCTGGATGCCTGTCACTACTACCATCCCCACTCATAGGGGGATGGATGCCTACCACTACCACCACCCCTACTCAGGGGGGCCTGGATGCCTACCACTACCACCACCTCTACTCATGGGGGCCTGGATGCCTACCACTACCACCACCCCTACTCATGTGGGCCTGGATGCCTGTCACTACTACCATCCCCACTCATAGGGGGATGGATGCCTACCACTAACACCACCCCTACTCAGGGGGGCCTGGATGCCTACCACTACCACCACCCCTACTCATGGGGGCCTGGATGCCTGTCACTACTACCATCCCCACTCAAAGGGGGATGGATGCCTACCACTACCACCACCCCTACTCAGAGGAGCCTGGATGCCTACCACTACCACCACCCCTACTCATGTGGGCCTGGATGCCTGTCACTACTACCATCCCCACTCATAGGGAGATGGATGCCTACCACTAACACCACCCCTACTCAGGGGGGCCTGGATGCCTACCACTACCACCACCCCTACTCATGGGAGCCTGGATGCCTGTCACTACTACCATCCCCACTCATAGGGGATTGGATGCCTACCACTACCACCACCCCTACTCATGTGGGCCTGGATGCCTGTCACTACTACCATCCCCACTCATGGGGGATGGATGCCTACCACTACCACCACCCCTACTCATGGGGGCCTGGATGCCTACCACTACCACCACCCCTACTCATGGGGGCCTGGAGGCCTGTCACTACTACCATCCCCACTCATAGGGGGATGGATGAGTACCACTAACACCAACCCTACTCATGGGGGCCTGGATGCCTACCACTACCACCACCCCTACTCATGGGGGCCTGGATGCCTGTCACTACTACCATCCCCACTCATAGGGGGATGGATGCCTACCACTACCACCACCCTTACTCAGGGGGGCCTGGATGCCTACCACTACCACCACCCCTACTCATGTGGGCCTGGATGCCTGTCACTACTACCATCCCCACTCATAGGACGGGTAATGCATGACACAACCAGCATACTCCAACATAAGGAATGTCAGAAAAAGACATCACCCCAACATCATGACAAGCGTGTGTAGTCTGTGTCAAATGCTTACAACACTGAACATGACATTGAACATACAATGTGACCCCCTATCACATGTGTCACACATAAATGTGTGTGGCCTCCACAATGCAAGCAGACCATGACCACTGTGGCAATGGGGTCTAAACCCCCATCATCACAGTGACCAAAAGGTGGGTGTGGGGTCCATAGTTGAAGCACATTTTGAACATTGTGGCAATGGGGTCTAAACCCCCATCATCACAGTGACCAAAATGTAAGTGTGGGGTCCATAGCTGAAGGCCAATTGAACATTGTGGCAATGGGGTCTAAACCCCCATCATCACAGTGACCAAAAGGTAAGTGTGGGGTCCATAGTTGAAGCACATTTTGAACATTGTGGCAATGGGGTCTAAACCCCCATCATCACAGTGACCAAAAGGTAAGTGTGGGGTCCATAGTTGAAGCACATTTTGAACATTGTGGCAATGGGGTCTGAACCCCCATCATCACAGTGACCAAAAGGTAAGTGTGGGGTCCATAGTTGAAGCACATTTTGAACATTGTGGCAATGGGGTCTAAACCCCCATTATCACAGTGACCAAAAGGTAAGTGTTGTCATGGAAAAAGCTGCAACTGCCAAACAGCATGGATGGTTCCTGGTCACACAACAACAAACACATCAGTGGCAAAGTAGTGGTTGTGTCCCATAGCAACATAGATTGGGTGAGGCAAACAGTGCAGTGCAAATAAAACATACCTTTGGCCATGTGCAGACAAACATCACCCATGGGGGCTGACATTGTCAACATTTATCAATTACACAATGACAGAACTGACCATCATAATGCAGACCCACATATCTGCACCAATGGACACACAAATGTAGATATCCTGTGGAGACTGTAGATGTGAGGTGAACAAATACCATACCATGGCAGCAATGGGACATACAAACCATGATTATTGTGCTGACTGATGACCTAAGAGTCCCAGGGACAGCAGGGGAAATCCTCCAAACAACAAACAGCCAATGGCACACTAAAGATATGCCAATGCAGTGGTGCAGATGCACAAACACAAACAGGCAGCCTCACACTGCATATCAAACACAACAGGTGATGGGGGGGTGTGCCAGTGTCCCAGGTAACCACACAACACATGAGGAGGCCTGATTTCCAATTACACAGATGTGTATACAGTGCCATACAAAAGTAACTCATGGATCGGATTCCCCTATGTGGGCAATCAGGCATTGTTAGATGAGAGGGAGCCCAAATTACACATGTTACACAAGCTTGTAGGAACAGCAACTAACACAGCAAGAGACAGACCCACCACAGCACTACCCCCAGGGACCCCACATTGTGGTGACACTAGCCTGCATGATAATCCCACTATGATGACAAAGGTAGATGTCGTTCACACTGTGAACCACAGCCATGTGTCCTGAGCAACTAACTACCATCACACCTACACAAGCACAAATCAATCAGCACGGCCTGTCAGCCAAGGCCAATATGGAGGTAGGGGTCTAGCCGTGCAACAACTCACATTTGCACACACTCAACACCACACACCTTGATCTCCACCAATGTGCAGCAGTGAAGCTCACATGGACTGGTGACATTGCACATGCACCCATGACAATCCCAGGGGTGGTGGTGGGAACTAAGGTGCGAAACCCATCACACACATGGCCAGTCAACAAGACTCGTGAATGTCTGACACACTGCACAGTACGCCGTACATGGGCATGACGTGAAATCCACCCCAATCAATGGGATCCCGGCCACAGTCACACACCAATGAAGAAGCCAAGGTGACCCACAAAGAACACACATAGACAACTTCCAACATTGCAGCTCTGACCCTGAGGAGTGGCAGCAGTCACACACACACGTGTCACAATCACTGAAAGCTACCACAAACTGTAAATTACATCGACTTGTGTAACCAACAAGTGCCAAGGGGAATCCTGACTGTGTCCCATCTGCGTTTGCCCACATCCCCAGCCCTGACAACAAAGACAACTAGGGATGAGAACCTGATGAACATTAGTTTGCCATGCACCCACATCCCGGAGAAACCAGGTCCAAGATGCTGGATGAACACAGGACAACTCAGCAAGCATCACAAACAGGAACATCCCTAGGGACACAGCCTGTGTAGGAAAAGGGAAGGGAACACACACAGACATGCTCACACAACACACAACACGGGCCCAGGCAATGTCACGGGATTACACACTGCCATGAGGGCACTCCACTCCTGTGGAAGGTCCACTGTGCCAAACCTTGTCTGTGCACGACTCAAACATGTCAGCAGAACACTCGGTCAGTGAGTCAACAACTACAACACACTGAAGGCTCTGCTCACAGCAGCCTGGGTACGGGAGTGTCACGTCAGTCATCTGCAAACACCCAAAACACATGTCAAGAAGTTGCACTGTATACACAGATGAGTCCTTCAACATTGATGTGCTAAACTGCATGTCCAGTGGAGATGGGCACACAGTCAGGGAAATAGAAACATTGAACAGTGGTAAGCCCACCAGATGTGCATCAGTGTAAGCCAAAGATGCTAATTCACAAATGCAAAACGTACATCCCTGTGTCAAATGCTGAACATTACACCCTCAGACTGCAGCAAAGGATGCTATAGATCCAGACTACATTAGGACACATATCCCATGGACCACATGGAGTCCATCACAGCAACACTTCATTTTCCTGATCTGAATACTATTACAACTGCAAATGCATGATGATACTCATCTACATCATGTACATCCAAAGAAAAACCACAAGTAAACAATAAGAGGCTTTATTCAGCAAATGTTAAACTAAAATTTTAAGTCCAAAAGAAACTAAGGCCAATGGCCAGTCCAAATACACAGTCTCAACAGGGTGATATGTGACCCATTGCTTGCCTGCACTGGTACAGACAGGGGGCATCCCCCTCGGAGTGGCATACAAGGGGCAGGCCAGGCACCGCAGGGACAGGATCAGGGTATGCCAGAAGGAGGCAGTGAAGGGTGGTGGGTGCAGGAGTGTCACCGGCAACTGCAGTGGAGGTGTCTGACTCAGTGGGGGCTGGCACCACTGTAGGGCACAAGTCAGATGGTGTGGGTGCTGCAACCACTGCAGTGGGCCGGTCAGATGGAGTGGACTGGGTCCCCACTGCAGTGCCCGAGTCAGACGGGGTGGTTGTGGACTCCACTGCAGTGCATGGCTCCAAGGGAGTGGAAGGGGGGGCAGATGAGGTGGGCAGGACAGAGGGGGGGACCTGGTCTCCACACCAGTGGCACAAACAGGCAGAGCGTCTGGTTTGGGTGTGGAAGAGCAAGTGGTAGAGGGGGAGGGCCTAAGCAGTTTGGGGATGTGGTATCGGTGTGTGGGGGTACCTGGGGCAGGGTGTGGCGGTGGAACCTGTGGAGTGGTGGCCTGGGGGATGGAGGAGAGAGACTGTGTGGTGGAGCTGCGTGGTGGTGGTGGTGGGGTCTTGCCCTTCCTGGTCCGGGGGACTTTCGAATGGGGTCCTCAGTCTGCCTGTGCCTGGGGGAGGGTGTCCGGGTGTGAGGGGCACTCCCTCTGTGTGTGGTGGTCACCTCTTCCGCCTGGACTTCGTGTCAGATGTATCGGTGGGGAAGAGGCCAAGCTCACAGAGGAAGAGCTTCTGGGAGGGGGGGTTGCAGGTGAGGCAAGGGAAGGGGTTTTGGAGGGAGAGATATCTGAGGACTGCGGAGTGCTCATGGATGCGTGTGTGTGTGTCTGGGCCCCATCCCCTGTGAGTGAGGTATCAGTACCCTGACTGTGCGTGCATGTGCGTCTGGATTTTGGCTTGTGTGTCTGTGTGCTGCTTGTGTCTGTGCTGGTGCGTGCCGGTGTGTTTGTACTTGGGACAGGTAGGGTGCTGGGGATTGTGGATGGGGCAGAGGTAGGAGGGGTGAGGGACTGTTGCAGGAGGGACACTGCTGCCGTCAGTGAGGAGGCCATGGACTGATGGGTCCGATGTAGGGCAGACATGCCAGATGACATGCCCTCCATGAATGACACCAGTTGTGTCAAAAGACCCGTGTGTGCATGGAGGACACTCAGCATTGATGTCTGCCCTACATGGATCTGTTTCAGCAAGTCCACAGACTCCACACTCAGGGCAGCAGGGGGACAGAGGCAGGGGGTGCGGTGCCTGGCATGAAGGAGACACGCTCCCCTACACGGGAGCCTCCACGGACATGTGGGATGGGAGCAGATGGGAGGGTGGAAATTGTGGTGGTGGCGGGACAGACTTGCTTGACGTTGCCTCTGGTCTCCTGACACCCGCCTCCACAAGGGAGTCCTCACTGGAAGTGCTGTTTTCCCCAGCCGAGGTCGTCGTAGCTGAGGTCTCCTCAGTGTGGCTCCCCTCACCCTCCGTGCCACTGGGTCCCTCGGTCTCCCCTGCAGTGGACCCAGTCTGGCTCTGCCGCTCCTCCTGGTCCGTGGAGCTGTCTCCTCCTGTGGCCGTGGATGTATCTGCAAACAATCAGGATAAACAGAGCAACATTAGTCACCTGTACTGACCACACACACCACAGTAAGTACAGCACAACACAGAGCAAGCCCTGCCATCATTTGCTAGACATTGCAATTAGTGCTGACACTGATTTGAAGAAGCCCATTGTCTGCCTGACAGTCAGTCATGCCACACATATCCTACCTGTCCATGCACCCATCTGTCTGCTGCCTGTTGTATGCGACTAATCATATGTGCACACATGCACCACATACACAGTTGTTGGACATCCAAGAGAACATATGGAAATGTGTCACTCCAAACACATGCCATCTCCTGCCACTGACTCAGTACATGTGTCAGGAAAAGTGATGGGCAAAATCTCTGTTGATATGCGTGTTTTGGTTCCATCACCAGACACAATGATGTCCTGATTGACAATGCGACAATGGTGTGCATGCAGGACATATCACACCACTGCTGGATCACCCTTTGCGATTGGAATGTCATGGCACAGGCCTGTCTGGCAAGTCAGTCATAACTGTCTCCTGTCACAGGGGCAGTGCATACACACAACACCAGTCTGCACTGTGACACAATCATGGAAGTTTTTGAAATGTAAGCCCTGTAGCTGTCAGGTGCACATGTGCACGCCTGGCCACCCACCTCATGAGGACTGAGATGATCCCACGTCAATCAAATGAGACATTTGAGTGACTGCAAACACAAATCCATACACATGAGCACTTCACCGTCTGATGAGAATGAACCAAAGCTGCCTGCACCTCAATGTTTCATGCAACATCGTGCACAGTCAAGGGATCAGAGACCTATGCATTAACCTATGTGCAGATCCCATAGTCACAACTCAGATGGCTGGCCACCCCAAATTGTTAAACACTCCAGGAGTCCAAATAGCAAGGCCACACCACGGTGACACAGAGGCATACACCTGAGTGCACTCTTCACAATGCCCAATATGTATGCTGACACTCGGGAGTGGGAGAACAGAGTGCCTTCGATGTACGGAGTAGGCATTACAGTCGTGGTCCATGTCAACATGGTATTACCCTGAACACTAGGCAGGTGGCTATGCATGTGTCACACACATGATGTACATACTTCTGAGGCTCCTACCTTGGTCTCTGCAGCAGCATGGGTGTGTGGCACATACCCCAGACATGTGGTGAGTCAGAGCAGCAATTGGAACACACATCAAAGCCATACCCAGAGTACATGTCAGATCACAGGCATTGTGTGAGCAATTGTACCACCCATGCAGCCCACAACAAAGTTCCTGTAACTGATGCTGTCCCCAACTTGAACCACAGGTAACTGCAAGTACACAGTACCCAAGTGACCTAAGTCACAGACTGTAAGGGCCACACCTGTGTATCAGAGAGGAGGGGGCATGACACAAGTGAGGGACATGAGTCCAGGACGACATGACAGTTGTACTGTGGAAGTGGAACCAGGCTAAAGGAGTGCATAGAGCATGTCAGTCATAGTACACAGTTGAGGCTAGCACTTACCCCTCCTTGCTGCTGTCTGGCCTTCAGCTGCCCATCCAGGTCAGGGAAGACCACCGCCAGGATCCGGAGCATGTGGGGGTCAGGGTCCGGTGTCCGCCCCTCCTGCGAGGAGGCGACAGCTTCAGCTGTACCCTTGCGATCCTCCGGGTCCAGCCACGAAGGTCCTGCCACCTCTTCTGGCAGTTGCGGATCCTGCGCCTGTAGACCCCCACCGATCGTACTGCCCGGACGATGGTCAGCCAGATCTCCTGCTTCTGGTGGGTATCAACCTGTGAGGATGACAAAGTGAAAAGGCCGTTACTACACATGCAACATTTCCGTGCATCACACAGTTGGATATACATGTCTCAATCACAGGGGCATATGATCTACACAGGTAGTGCAACTATGGCTATGAACAGTTTGCCAGCAGTTACTAAATGGTATCATTGCCTGGGAAGTCAAACCTTGTTGGAATGCACTGTTACTGCACCTTACCTGTTCAGTGCATGTGACTACACACTTTGGGGGGTGACAACTACTCAGTGAGCATGCTAGCCACTGGTGTACACACTGTACGTCTTGCTAGTCAGACAACATGCACAATTAGTAAGGCAGTGGACAGCACACTCACCTGCTCCCCTGGTTTCCCATACAGCTTGCTGTACTGTGGAAGGAGGCTGTCCAGCAGGGCCTGGTTCTCCTCAGTGCTGAAGGCTGGGGCTCTATCCACAGTACGTGCCATTGCAGTAGCCAGAGGATGCAGATACAGCAGCAGTGGTGGTGGCAGATGTCGTCCTGGAGCATGTAGTGCAGGCAAGTGAGCTCTCAGGGGAACAACCAGCATTATATGTGTGTTGCAGAGGCAGATACTGTCCCATGTGTCCAAAGTGATAGGTCCAAGTCGTTTGCATCTTCTGAATCTGGCCAATCCATGGAATTGCACCACTTATACACGCCCACAGCATCCTTCAAAAGTTTAACTTCATGACACCCATGAATTTGCAACATTGTTCTGGGTGGCCAACTGAATTCACTGCATCCGACTCGTACAAGCTTCGAAAATGCGTCCGTTACCATGTCAGGCCATAGCCAATGCGTGTGCACCGATCGGACCATTGCTGTACAACGCGTATTTCGAAAAACAACACGCATCCGTCCACATCATATGCAATGGCCAATGCGTGCGCACCGATCGGTCCATTGCTGTACGACGCGTATTTCGAAAAACAACACGCATCCGTCCACATCATATGCAATGGCCAATGCGTGCGCACCGATCGGTCCATTGCTGTACGACGCGTATTTCGAAAAACAACGCGCATCCGTCCACATCATATGCAATGGCCAATGCGTGCGCACCGATCGGTCCATTGCTGTACAACGTGTATTTCGGAAGACAACACGCATCCGTCCACATCATATGCAATGGCCAATGCGTGCACACTGATCGGTCCATTGCTGTACGACGCGTCCCTGTACAAGTCACTCGCATATGTCACCATGGTAGTCACTGGTGAACGTGTGCCAGCCACATTTACTTGCCAGGGACTCAGGGGCACACCTACAACACCACAGCCTGTCCACACTGTATCCTAAGGCATGTAAGGCTGCATTACCTGTGTGTGTATGGGGGTCAACATGTGGTTTTTTTGGTGGCACTTGGGGGCAGCCACTCCCAGGCTGTGCACGTGTTCATGGGGACAGAATCCTTTGTGTGTTGTGCACATGACCAATGTGATGTGCAACTGTTCAGTTCAGAGCATGTGGCATGGTCACATTTCCAGGTTGTGTATGTGTATGTCATGTCACATACACCCTGAGTCCCATGTGGGAAGGTATGTACGTCACAGGGTGACCCATTGCCACAATAGTGATGGCCCTCCACAGTCTGTGTGCATGTTGTGTTTCCGATGTCTCTGATTCCATGTGCACAATGGGAGACAGTCTCCACATCCACGTTGTTTGTGCATGGACTTTGATGTTGTGCGTGTGTGTGTCACAGACGTCCATGTCTGTCCTGCAGAGGCAACAGGGGCCACTACCTGTGCGAGTCATGGTCATAATGCTGACGTGTACATGATACGCCATGTCATGCCAGTGTCCATGTGGCAATACAGGGTCTCTGGGAATCTACCTGTCAATGAGCTGTGATGCCTGTGGCACATCTGTCCTCACATGTCACTGTGGTGTGTGTTTGGAACGAGACAGCAGTACATGGGTACTGTGACACAGCCTAATGATTTCCCATAGCACAACCTGGAACTTGTTGTCAACACATGTTGAACTGTGATGTTAGATGTTGGCCATGTAGGTGCCATATATGTCCATACAGAACGGCACACACATCAGGTACTTGTGTCTCGCAATGATGTATCATGTGATATTGAGTATGGTCAATGCCACATATGTGGGGTGACTGACAATCTTTCTTTGTTCACCTATGCACTGCAGGGCACCAGCTGTCCATAGACCATTCCCTGACCTTGCAACGATGGTTGAACGTGACTGCATCTGACGGTACCGCTTCAACAGGGTGCTGATTGAGGAATTGGCGGTGCGGTTGGCCCCACATTTGCAACCTGGCCGGCCATACCCTACAGCGCTGACCCCCAAGGTGAAGGTGATGGCAGCCCTACACTTCTTTGCCACCGGTACCTTTCAACACACTGTGGCGTCTGCTGGTGGGATGTCACAGACCATGTTCAGCCGTGTGCTACGCGATGTTTTGGAGGCAATGTTGAGATACCTGAACCAGTACATCTATTTCCCTAAACGTCAACAACTCACTGACGTCAAGAGTGACTTCTAGGCCCTGGGGAGGATGCCACATGTCATTGGCTCCATTGATGGGACACATGTGGCTTTGGTACCACCACAGGCACATGAGCAGGCATACAGGAACAGGAAACATTACCATTCGATCAATGCTCTGGTGGTATGTCTTGCAGATATGAGCATCTCACATGTGTGTGCCCGTTTCCCCGGTTCTGCACACGATGCTTACGTGATGAGGAGTAGTCGCATCCCGAGGATGATGTCACAGATGCAGAACCAGCGTGCCTGACTTGTCGGTGTGTACTGACTTTGTACCATTGTGTGTGTTCTGCAATGTTGTATTCTACCCTCTTTTCCAACTCAGCTAATGTGCAATTGTCTGTATGTAGGTGACTCCGGATACCCCAACATGCCGTGGTTGCTGACACCCTCAGGAACCCTGTGACACCAGCCCAGATGCGCTACAATGAGGCACATGGTCGGACCAGGAGAGTGATCGAGCGAACATTTGGTCTCCTGAAGAGCCGCTTTCGCTGCCTAGACAAGACAGGAGGGGCCCTCCCATATGCCCCAGCAAAGGTGTGCAAGATTGTCATCGTCTGCTGCATGCTACACAACCTGGCAGTGCGGAAGGATTGCCTCTCATCCTGGATGACGATGACCAACATCCGCCACCTGTGGAGGATCCTGGCCTGGGCCACGATGCCAGTGATGATGATGAGGGTGATGTCCGCACACAGCTCATCACCAACTTCCTCAGCTGAATGTGAGTATCCAGAGATGTCATGTCAATGATGTGAGTTTGCATGATATGTGTGGGTGGTGCTCTGGTGCTGTTTGAGTGTGGCCATGTGCTACTTGACTGGATGCGTGCAGCGATGTGTCCTTACAGGTAGTCTGTACTCCCCAACAGTGTTGACATGCTAACTTGGTTTTGTGTAGGTATCTTGTGACATGTATTGGGCATGAGTATTGCAGTTCTGTCCTGTTCTTCAGTGCTTTTGACTGTGTGTCATGTCTGTCCTTCACAGGGTACTTTCAGAGTTGTTTGGTCAACTCGGATTCCCCCGACACCATGATTCAGCTTTCAGGGTGGAAGCAGTCGTTTCCCTACAGGTGATGTGCCACACACCCCTGGACTTTATTTCTTCTTGACTTGTTGACTGTGTGGCCAGTGCCACGTGGGATTACCTTGCGTTTGTAGTGGAAATAACATGTTACAAATGTGTAATAAACCTGTGCTTCACTTTGGGATGTGCGTTGTCTGTGGTCACACATCTGACTGACATTTGCTTACTGCACCTGTGGGCTAGTTAACACAGACTCTGAATAGGTGTGGTGTCTGTGCATTCCACTGTATTTCCTGGCAACATCAGTGTAGGCGATGAGTCAGATGGCCCTGGTGTCTATGTGTTGTGTTGCCCTAGTGGTGTGTCTCCCTCATATGTGTCACGTCGCCATGACTCACATGATGGTGTTGAACTTGCTGTAGCAGTTATCATGCACAGTGTCATTTAGCAGATCATCATCTCCATGACAAAAACAACGTTGGAATCACAACAGAGGCAAGTATGGTGTATTAGTGAGTTTATTTACATACATGTGTGAGGATAGTGCACAGGATGGTGGGTGCTGTACATTGGTATTGGAATCCAAAGTTCCCAGATGAGTTGGAAGTGTTGGTAGCAGAAATGTCCTGAGTAAAGTCCACAGTCATCTGATACATTAGTCCAAATTAAACTCCCCATGTCATGTGGGAGAGTTGTGTTGCATTCGACAGGGTGAACAGTTTGCACACAAAGGAGAATTTCCAGAACAGGTGTTGGGTTCCTGGGGGATGTACATGGCCATCGGCCTCTCAGTTGTCCTTCCTTGGACGACCCCTCTTCTTTCTGGGGAGACCCTCACGTGCAGGCCGCTGTGGTGCAGAGGACTCTCCACCAGAGTCATCCTCCCTCCCTGTGGCAGTTGCAGTTGTTGCGGCACCAGATGTTGTGGGCACACAGGGAGGTGTGGACATGTTGGTGCTAATCTGGCGGAGGCATGTCAATATGTCCCTCTGCACCGCTGTCAGTTCTTCCAATGTGTCCAACTTGGACTCCATGCCAGACATGTGTGTCTCCACACGGGACATGTGTGTCTCCACACGGGACATGTGGGAGTCCAAGCGGGCATGATGGGCAGCCTGCTGGTGTTGAATGTCCTTGAGGACGCCCCGTCGCTGGGGCAGCTATGCGCTGTACAAAATTAGTAAATAAATAAAATTGAGGATTCCCACTACCTGGCTGACCTCTCCGGTGCTATTCTGGTACGCATCAGCAATGCGTGCCAGTTGTGGGTCATCATGCAGTACAGACCCCTCTGCAAACAGCTGACCTCTGCCTACCACCCCTCCCACCACCCCTGGCCACACGTGCGGGAGCTGCGGTGGCACGCACAGGTGACCCTAGGCCCCCTTGAGGGTTGGTACTGTGGTTGTTGTCCATTGCTTCACGGTGGGCTGGGGTCCCTGTGCTGTTGTCATTCAGTGTCCTTGGTCTGTCCGTGTCGGCGGGGGTGGTCTGTGTGTTGGCAGATGTTGGAGGAATGGGTGCAGGGGGTGCAGATGGTGGTCCTGCTGGTGCTGCATGATGACTCACACCGGAGGTGCCAGGTTGGTCTTCGCCATCCGATGAGGGCAGAGGCTGTTCCACACCAGAGAGCTCAGGGTCCCCCGGAGCCTGGGACAGGGACTCCTCCTCATCTGCTGCTGTGTCCCCATCATCACCTGTTTTTGGAAGAGACACACAATGTATGTTATGTTTCTGCAGGCATCAATGGTTCAAACACATGACAGTTGTGACTGTACCTCTGGATGCGGCCCTGTACATTGCATTGTCCTAAGTTGTCACAGTCAGAGGTTGATATTGGTGTGGCTCATTGTCCTGCCAACCTGATGCATTTCAATATGGATGTTGAGGTGTGTGCATGACCAGCATTGGTGGTATTTGGTTGACATCCGGACCTCCTTCTCCCCCAGCCCAGTTATCCCACCATGAAGCATGCCACCCTTGCAGTGGGTGCAGGTTAACTCTCAGGATGTCAGTCAGTGGTGTCCTGCTGTTGGTTGGTGCCCAGTTCCCAGCAGGGCCTGGTACTCCCCACAACAGAGCACCATTGTCAGACATCTTTGAAGTGGCTTTTCACTCCCTTGGAGGTGTGCATGCTTCAGTGTGAGCTTGCTGGGCCATGTGGGTGGGAGATGTTGAGCTGTGACTACCACTCCCATCATGCTATTGCCTACACCCCCCTTCCCAGCATGCCCATTCTTCCTTCCTTTTGACTCTGCTTCCCTGTGGGGTAGTGTGCCTGTGCTGACAGGATGGCTGACAGTGTTGTCCTGGCGTTTGTTGGTGCACAGTTCCCAGCAGGGCCTTGTGCTCCCCACAGCTGAGGCCAGTGTCAGACATCTTTGAAGTGGCTCTTTACTCCCTGTGAGGTGTGCATGCTTCAGTGTGAGCTTGCTGGGCCATGTGGGTGGGGGATGTTGAGCTGTGACTACCACTCCCATCATGCTATTGCCTACACTCCCCTTCCCAGCATGCCCATACTTCCTTCCTTTTGACTCTGCTTCCCTGTGGGGTAGTGTGCCTGTGCTGACAGGATGGCTGACAGTGTTGTCCTGGCGTTTGTTTGGCTACAAGTCCCAAAAGTGACCCTGTGCTTCACACAGCATAACCCAGTGTGGTTGTTCTTTGTGGGATATTTAATTAGAGTGTGAGGCATTGCATTCTCCCAGGTGAGTTGTGTGGAGTTTGTCTTAAGGGGGTGTGTGAGAAAAGCTGCTGGTAACTATGGTCAGAGCTGTCAGTCCTCCTTCCCACCCAGCCAGATATCCCACCATGGAACGTGCTTCCATTGCAGGGAGTGCAAGTTGGCTTTCAGGATGTCAGTCAGTGGTGTCCTGCTGTTGGTTGTTGCACAGTTCCCAGTAGGGCCTTGTGCTCCCCACAGCAGTACCCAGTGTCAGCCATCTTGTCAGTTCTTTTCCACTCCCTGTGATGTGAGCATGGTTCAGAGTGGTGTTGATGGGCCAATTGTGAGGGTGACCAATATCTGTGACTACAACTCCCATCATGCTATTGGCTACACTCACTTCACCAGCATACACAGAATTCCTTCCTTTCAGTGAGCTTCCCTGTGAGGTGGTGTTCTAGTGGTGGCAAAATATCTGACTGTGTTTGTTGGTTAGATTTGTGCCACTGCCTTGCTCTATTTGTTGTTAGGCTTGTACGTCATGACACAGTTACATATCACTATGAGATGGCATGTATTGTCTTTATCTGACTAACATACACATCTTGGGATGATTATCTTTTGGTTGCTGTGGATTTGCTAAGGGTGCATGGTTTGACTATCCCCTTGACAGTGATGTGTGTGTATTGTCACACAATATTGTGTATATTGGTTGTATACTCACCAGGCTCTGGGATGTTTGATAGTCCATATACGCTCACTGGTGGTAGGATGGCCCGCACCTTCTCCTCCCAGGGCCTGAGATATACTGGTTTGGCAGGAGGGCCACTGCTGGTGCGCTGACTCAAGGCGTAATCCTTCTTGAGTAGGTCCTTGACCCTCCTGCGTACATCATACCACCTGTTCTGGATGTCTTCCTTTGTGCGCAAACATGGTGATTGTGCGTTCACCCTGTCGACGATCCTCTCCCACATCTTGGTTTTCTGCGACATGGGGGTCTGTTGGACCAATGTACCAAACAACTGTGGCTCTACCCTGAGGATCTCATCTACCAGGACTTCCAATTCACTGTCTAGGAACTTTGGATTCTTCTTTGGGGGCATGGTGATGGGTGGTGGTGGGGATTGATGTGTGTTTGAGTGTGCAAGTGAGGGTGGGTGAGTGTAGGTTTTGCTGGGTGTATGTGAGGGTGCTATTTGTGAGGTGCTAATGGTGTGTGGCTTGTGTGATGGATGAGTTGTGAGTGTGTCTGTGGTTTCTGTCTGATGGTGTTCTGTGCTGGAAGGTCAGTTGAATTTGCAAAGGATCATGGTAGGGATTTGTGGCCTTTATATGGGTGGAGTTGGGGGTGTGTCCTTGTTCCATGTTTTTTTCCCCCTGTATTTATTGACTTTGTCATTGCTTGTTTGGCCCTTTTTTTTGTATTTTTTCCTTTGTGTTTTTTAGGCATGTAGGAGACGTTCTTCTGACCGAGTAGGACGCTGCAGTTGGCTCGTGCGGGCTTCTCCGAGTCTTTGAAGCTGTGTTCCTGCTGGGTTTCATGTGCGGCGTACGCGTCGGTCGCGGAGCATTAGGTTGCTTCGGCTCGGTTTTGTATGCGTGTCGGTCGTGCGACTCGGTCTGGTTTTACACGCATTGCATCGTACTGGACGGGTCGGAGTTCGCGGGTACGTTTCTGTCAGGTTCATTCCTGGTGCGTGTCGGTCGGTTGGATTCACGTAGTTTCCCGGCCGGATAGCTGGTTTCCGTGCGGTTCGGTCGTTCGGCTTGTGTTCCGTACGAGTCGGTCGTAATTCACATGCATAGCATCGTACTACGAGGATCGGACAGCGCCGGTACGTGTCGGTCGGACAACATTCCCGTACCGAGTCGGTTGGTATGTTTTCCGGCCCGAATCGGAATCGGCCCCTAAGACTGTCCTGCACTGTTAATGTTGTTCGCTCTTCTGTTTTGTCTTTTGTGAATCTTTGCAAGGTATCTGCTTAAAGCGCTCCGATACCCTAGGGTCAGGCCTGCGCTATATAAAACTTCTTAAATAAATAAATAAAAGTAAATTTTGCGTTTTAGTTCCGTAGCGGGTTGTGGGTTTATAGGGGAATAGGGTGGGAAGTAATTTAATTATAGTAAATTTAATAATAATTTTTAGAATTTTAATTAAATTTTTTATTTTAGTTCTGTAGCGGGTTGTGTGTTTATAGGGAATAGGGTGGTAGGTAATTTAATTATAGTAAATTTAATAATAATGTTTAGAAAATATTAATTATTTTTAATTACATTTTGTGTTTTTATTCCGTAGCGGGTTGTGGGTTTATAGGGGAATAGGGTGGGAAGTAATTTAATCATAATAAAGTAATTATTAATTTTTATTTATTGGTATTGATCATTAATTTATAGTTAATTAATTATTAATTGGTAATTAATTTTTATTAATTGATGAATTGATAATTATATTAATTGTGTAAAAATTTTTAGGAGCGGGTTGTGGGTTTATAGGGGAATAGGGTGGGAAGTAATTTTATTTTAATAAGGTAATTATTAATTTTTATTTATTGGTATTGATAATTAATTTATTGTTAATTAATTATTAATTGGTAATTAGTTTTTATTAATTGATTAATTGATAATTATATTAATTGTGTTAATTTCTTTTAGGAGCAGGTTGTGGGTTTATAGGGGAATAGGGTGGGAAGTAATTGAATTTTAATAAAGTAATTATTAATTTGTATTTATTGGTATTGATAATTAATTTATTGTTAATTAATTATTAATTGGTAATTAATTTTTATTAATTGATTAATTGATACTTATATTAATTGTGTTATTTTTTTAGGAGCGGGTTGTGGGTTTATAGGGGAATAGGGTGGGAAGTAATTTAATTTTAATAAAGTAGTTATTAATTTTTATTTATTGGTATTGATAATTAATGTATTGTTAATTAATTATTAATTGGTAATTAATTTTTATTAATTGATTAATTGATAATTATATTAATTGTGGTTTTTTTTTAGGAGCGGGTTGTGGGGTTATAGGGGAATAGAGTGGGAAGTAATTTAATTATAATGAAGTAATTTTTTTATTTTTTTATTATTTATACATAATTTATTATTAATTAATTATTAATTGGTTATTTAATTAAAAAATTATTTATTGATAAGTATGTTAATTTTAACCCTGTGCTATCCAACACTTTCCCTACAGTTACACTCTCTGGAGTGGGAATAGTAATTTTTATCCTTACGCTATCCAACACTTTCCCTACTATTGCACTCTCTGGAGTGGGAATAGTAATTTTTACCACTATGCTATCCAACACTTTCCCTACTGTTGCACTCTCTGTAGTGGGAATAGTAATTTTAACCCCTTCGCTATCCAACACTTTCCCTACTGTTGCACTCTCTGGAGAGGGAATAGTAATTTTTAACCCTACGCTATCCAACACTTTTCCTACTGTTGCACTCTCTGGAGTGGGAATAGTAATTTTAACCCCTTTGCTATCCAACACTTTCCCTACTGTTGCACTCTCTGGAGTGGGAATAGTAATTTTTACCCCTACGCTATCTAACACTTTCCCTACTGTTGCACTCACTGGAGTAGGAATAGTAATTTTTACCCCTTCACTATCCAACATTTTCCCTACTGTTGCACTCTCTGGAGTGGGAATAGTCATTTTTACCCGTTCGCTATCCCACACTTTCCCTACTGTTGCACCTACTGGAGTGGGAATAGTAATTTTTACCCCTACGCTATCCAACATTTTCCCTACTGTTGTACTCACTGGAGTGGGAATAGTAACTTTACTCTACGCTATCCAACACTTTCCCTACTGTTGCACTCACTGAAGTGGGAATAGTAATTTTTACCCCTACGCTATCCAACACTTTCCCTACTGTTGCACTCACTGGAGTGGGAATAGTAATTTTACCCCTACGCTATCCAACACTATCCCTACTGTTGCACTCTCCGGAGTAGGAATAGTAATTTATCCTCTCAGCTATCCAATATTTTCTGTACTGTTTTAGTTAATGTAGTGTATAATGTATTTTAAAAAGATTAAAAATATTCTAATTTTTTAATTTGTTATATATATTTTTATATTTTTATTTATATTATTGGTGTTTGTGTATATATATGTATTTATAATTTTTACTATGTTTTTTAACAATTTATAAGTTAAAATAATTATTTATAAATATTAAGTAAGTATATATATTATATTTATATATATATGTTTAATTTATTTTTACATTATATGTATTAGTTATAATTTTAAACATTTTAAAATAATTTTAACTATGTTTCTTTTAATTATATGTATTATTTACTTTATTTTACATTATTTTTTAAACATTAAAAAACGATATTTTTAACAACGATATTTTTGACAACAATATTTTTTTCTTTGATATTTTTGTACTTACCATTATGTAGATAGGACTTCGATATTCTTGACATCGATATTTTTGTGTCGATATTTTTGTACCTCGATATTCTGACTGTCAATATTCTGTCAGTGATCCGTTCTGATCAGAGCTGGATTGGGGCAGAAAATAGGTCCTGGCAGCAAACTAATAGTGCCCTCCCTCTGTGCAAATATATGGAATAAAAAAAAGTGGCCCATATTTGTAAATTGATCCCCTCTAAACTTTTTCAAATAAGCTGCCTGTGTGCTTTGTTAGTGGTGAAGAACTCCACACAATTTGGGCATGTTTGTGGCAACACTCACTCTGTTCTTTTCCTTATCGAAAAGATAAATACATTCACACATCCCTGCTCTTCTTATAAAGTGAGTCAATCTTGACTTCAATGAGATAATTCCATCCACAAGGCAACTTTCTCTTTTTCTCAATCTCCCCTCGTCTCCTCTCTACTTGTCCTGCTTTTCGACCTCTGCAGTTCCCCTCTGAGCTCTAAGGGGGTCATTACGATGGCGGCGGATCGGCACCGCCGTGGCTGCGGTGGCTTCCGCCGGCCTGGCGGGTGCAGTTTTACCAACCACGGTCGCGAATCCCCGCCCGCCATATTACGATGGGCAGACATAGGCCAAATCCCTACCGCCGCGGAGTTTCCAGTACCGCCAGCACCTTGGTTCCGCGACGATGGCGGATGTAGCCAATAGCGGGAGACCGCCGTGCGGAATGACGTGTAGACCGCCGTCCAAATCACAATGCCTCAAATAGGCAACCGGACCGCAACGGAGAAACCACCCATTCAAACACGGCGGAAACAATACTGCGGAGGAAAACGGCAATAACACACAACTCCACGCGTTCGCTACCGCAATGGATCCTGCTCTACAAGCCCTACCGCTGCTGTTCCTGATCCTCCATCAACAAAGAAGCCGCTGCCGTCGACAACACTGCAGGTACGTCAATGCCACACCTCCGCATCGGGGCCATGCATCAACAACGTCATCACCGCATCCTCCTTGTCACGTCACCGCATCGGTGAAGACACGGGAAAAGTTCCGCACAATCCAGTAGGCAGGGCCAGCGGCACGCATGGGCAGTCAGAGGGACATGTAAGGATTGTGTTGGCCCTGGCCCAAATGTACATTGTGTGCCTCTGTTGGTAGCAGCTGACATTACCTGATACCATCACAGCTCCTACCATCCCACCCTGTTCAACATCAAAATGTGTGCCCATCTGACATTCAGGGATAGTGATGTATGTGAACAAGTCCATAGGTGTATTGTGGCAAAACAACACCTGCAAGGTAATGCCAAATAGGTGCCTGTGATGTGAAACCCCCTTCCTGCCACTGCCAATCAATCAATCAATCAATCAATCATGTCATTTATAAAGCGCACTACATACCCGCGAGGGTCTCAAGGCGCTGGGGGAAGAAGGGGGTGGTGCTGCTACTGATCGAAGAGCCAGGTCTTGAGGAGTCTTCTGAAGGCCAGTAGGTCTTGGGTCTGTCGGAGGTTGGTGGGGAGGGTGTTCCAGGTCTTGGCGGCGAGGTGGGAGAAATATGAGTAATAGGTGGCAAAACAACACCTGCAAGGTAATGCCAAAAAGCTGCCTGTGGTGTGAAACCCCCTTCATGCCACTGCCAAGATGAGCATTAGGGGGCAAACCCCACCTGCAAAGTAATGCCAAAAAGGTGCATGTGTTGTGAAACCCCCTTCCTGCCACTGCCAAGATTAGTATTAGGGGCCAAACCCCACCTGCAAAGTAATGCCAAAAAGGTGCATGTGTTGTGAAACCCCCTTCCTGCCACTGCCAAGATGAGTATTAGGGGGCAAACCCCACCTGCAAAGTAATGTCAAAAAGGTGCATGTGTTGTGAAACCCCCTTCCTGCCACTGCCAAGATGAGTATTAGGGGGCAAACCCCACCTGGAACATACATGTTTGTAGTTGGCATGTACAGGGCCACATACACCTCAACACCACTGACAAGGACAGGCCAAGCACACTGTGTGACCACTCAACTGCACACATCCAAATATACCCATGTGAGTACGAAGACAGGCCTTCACAAGATTACCACACACACACTGCTGTCCACACATCCAAACACATCACACAGACATCACCAACCTTGGACACCCCGCAAGTTAGACTGTGTGTAGAATTCACCTCTGTTGTGGTATAGCCCCTAACATGACATGTGTACAATCATACTGAAATCAACAGCAAATGATGATTGCAAGAGTACATCAACACCCACAAACATCATTGCACCCCCAAACCTCAGAGTAAAGCAGACCAAAAGTGTGTGTTACGTTTTCCAAACAATGACAAAGTGAATGAAGTCAATGGCAATGTGGAAGTGCCATGCAGAGCATGTGGCACATTCATCCATACCCACACATCAAAATGTTTAATTAAGCAAGGGCAGTAACAAACGATATAACAGGAGTAACAGTGTTTATTGCAAAATAACCTGATAGGCACAAAATGACAAACAAATAAAAGGCCATTGGCCAGTCCACAGTCCAAACAATGCACATGTGTGCATGAAAATGTTTACAGTGAATGTGGAACACCGTACACTGCCATGTGAATGAACAAAGCCCCGGGGCTATCAAAGCGCAGTCCAGGCACCGCTGTGGGAGAGATGGGTATGGGAGGGGGTTTGTGCCTCAGACTTGCCTGTCAGTTTGACTGGGAGGTGGCTAATTGTCGTGGACACTGGCGGAACTGGACCTGGGTGAGAGAGGCTCGTCAGAGTCAGCAGTGGCTGTGGCAGGCGTAGGGCTGCTTGGACTGGGTGGCATGGTGGCACGTGGAGGCGGAGAGATGCTGCCGTGAGACACAGAGCCAGTAGTGGCTGTGGCAGGTGTAGGCCTGCTTGTACCGGGTGGCATTGTGGCACGTGGAGGCGGAGAGATGCTGCCGTGAGACACAGAGCCAGTAGTGGCTGTGGCAGGTGTAGGCCTGCTTGTACCGGGTGGCATTGTGGCACGTGGAGGCGGAGAGATGCTGCCGTGAGACACAGAGCCAGTAGTGGCTGTGGCAGGTGTAGGGCTGCTCGGACCGGTGGCATGGTGGCACGTGGAGGCGGAGAGACGATGCCGTGAGACACAGTGGGTGAGGGTGAATGTTGGGTATACGATATTGCAGAAGTGTCTTGGGAGTAGTGGGAAGTGTGGCTGGCACAACAGAGTCCCTCGCCACCAAAGGTGTGACAGGTGCAGGTGGCCCTCCTTGTGGGGATTTGCAGGATGTGGACTTCGCCTTGCTTTTTGCTTGCCTTTTGCCCTCCATCCCCTGTGGCCCTGGTGAACGACTCACATTGCTTTCCTGACCACGCTTCACAGGGGTGTGGGTGGGAGTAGAGGTCCTGGGTGAAGTAGTCTTAGGTTGCTTTGTGGGCTTTCCCTTCAGCGGCACCAGCACCACATCAGGCATGTCAACTGTTTGTCTGTCACTTGGAGCAGTTGTGTGGATGGGAGTCTCTTGTGATGGGTGCAATCTTGTGGACCGTGAGCTAGAGGCCTGCTTCTTTGCCTGATGCCCCTGAGTGTCATGTGAAGGGCTTTTTTCTTTGCGTCCCTGTGTGCCTGTGTCACCTTTTGGGGATGGTGTCTGTGGTCTTGCACGCTTGGAGCGCTGCTGTCGTGTGCTGGGTGTCGACAACTCGGGGCCTGAGGGCTCAGTTGTGTGGTCACTCCCCTCAGGGGTTGCCACTGGCAGGGTGGTTGGTGAAGGCATTGGGGCAGGACTTGGATGCTGTGATAGCTGAATGGCTGCCGTCACAGTTGAGGACAAACCCTGGACAGTCCTGTGTAGCCCACCCACGTCTGAATGAATGCCCTCCATAAATGCCAGAACCTGTCCCAACTTCTTGTCCTGATCCTGGAAAGCATTTAGGAGAGCTGTCTGACCCACACACAGCTGGCGCAAGAGTTCAATCACCTCAACACTGAGGGCAGCAGGGGAGACAGGGGCAGGGGCAGCGGTGCCTGGGGTGAAGGCGACTCTACCCTTAACAGCCCTGCGGGCACAGACAGCACTAGTGGTAGTAGCCGGGATGGTGGGCACTGGCCGATGTGTGGTGGAGGAAGAGGCAGCATTGTCACTCCCTGTGACCACCATTGTCGCTGACTCCCCACTGGAGTCCGATGATGTTGAGGTTGTGCTTTCTGCGCGTGAGTCCTCAAGGACACTCCTGTCCCCCTCCGAGGCGCTGGTCACATCAGTGTCAGTGATCTCATGGCTATCATGCATGCCACATGCTTCAGCACTGGTGTCCGTATCATGGCCTTCCGTGCACTCGGTAGATGCTGCAATGGACAGAGACATAGGTTCAGTACAGTGCCATACACACAAACATCAAATGCAAGCACAGAACTAGACTAGAAAATGACAACCCCAAGTTGCACAACACCCTGTGCAGTCTGCATGTGCAACAATCATGCTGAACACAGAAGATGCATGGAAATATGCATTGTTTACATCAATGAGCCATGTGAGGTTCACACCGGCAAATAGCAGGTCCCTGCCTCCTTGTAATGTAACCTAAACATCTCTGCAAGCATACCCACGTGCCTGTATGTGAGAGAGGCATACATCTCAGCATGTTGCCTCTGTTACATATGGAGTCACTGTAAGGGGACAACACAGATACAGATTCAAATTTCTACTTAATAATGTCCATGAGCTACTGATGTCTGACAAGGTGAGCAATTCATCTTGCAAACTGATGCACGTTGGTGTCAGCTGTGTACTTCACACCATTAACAAGTCCTGTAGTGCACACATCGTTAAATGCACACTGACATGATGCACACTGCTGTACACTGCCTGGTGATGTCCATGACACCCAGAATGCAGAAGATGTCATAAGGCCACATCTCATCATGCAATGGCAAGGGCCATTGTATGAAACACATGATCAAGTCCATCTATGGGAAAATACATGACACCTGCACTGAACACATAGGCCACTGAGAAGTAGTTCCTAAAAATGTACACAGCAGCAAGATCAGCAATGTCTCACGGTCGCCATTCATGCAGTCACTCACACCCAAAGTCAGCCTACGCTGAATACTCACCACTTACTCCCTGCTGATGGTCCCTCAAACATTCATTGCGGGACATTAGTGGAGTCATGGTTCGGCGCGCCAACCTGCCACTGCGAGGGACCAGCCCCACCGTCATCTCTGCCACGGTCCTGCTCAGACGGGAGATGTCGTCCCACCTCTTGTGGCAGTGTGTGTGCCGTCTGTTGGATACACCCAGAGTCCGCACCTTCCGTGCAATGTTCTTCCATGCGGCCTTACGCTGGTGGACCTTCAGCTGCAGGCATAGGAGACAAGAAAAGGAAGTATCAGAGACCCTGTGTCATTCACACTGTGTGTCAGCACAGGAGAACATGAATGCATGGCACACAAATCGCTACATCTTCATCAGAGGCCATACAGCATGACACATAGTACATGTTCATTACAATACTACACAGAAATGAATGCATGTATGGCAAGGCATACAGTACATGGCCATCTCATACACATGCACAATGGCAGCACAGACAGCCATGTGCAGAAGGCCCTCATCTGTGATGCAGTATGTGAGTGAGCATGACATGCAATACAGTAATAATGAAGTGTAGTGGCAGACTCACTGTGTCCACCACTACACACCCCACGATGCTCTTGGCCTGTGAATGGCTCAATGCATTTCTCAGGAAACATATTGGGACATAATCAGATTTATCACGCACTTCTCACATTGTTAAGTCCTCAATTGTGCAATTCTCAGTACTATGATGGCTCAGTGAGTATTAGGTGTGTGGACTAAACACATGTTAGACTCAGTCCAGTTAGGCATGGCTCAGAGTAACATTGGACAGTGTCTGTGCAGGCCAGAGGAACTCACAGTGTGGCTCAACATGGTCCCTCAGATAATTCACATGGATGTACAGCATGAGAGAGTGAAAAGTGCCAACACATGCCAGACTGAACACATGTTCAAATCAATGTAAGGATGACATCTACTACTTACATTGATGTGAAGTGTTATTGTTGCATTAACATCAAGTGGGTTCCACTCATGCATTGGACTATTGTGCATGATGCTCACATCAACATAGTGCACTTAAGAAATAGTCAACACACATAAGTTAGTGCTCCATACCAGTATACATTTCAACAGTCACATATGAGGTTGTGATGAGTGAGTGGACAGTCACATAACATGGCACAGTAAAAATCAGTCCCGACTTGTGCTGTTTCAGAACACCATCGTATCTGTGTGGCTGTTTAAACAATGCATGTCTCCCCTACCTACAATCAACTTATGTAGGTGTGGAAATAAGCCTACAGACACCATTGACATGAAGTTAGCATGCATGGCAGTGTAACACACATTTACATCACGTAGTCTCAGACCAACATGTTCATTAAGTTTGTGCAAGAATGGCTGTAGGAGTGACCATTTGCTACACATAATCAAAGTCAAGTCCCACAGAACATGTATGGAGCATGCCATGTCCACTATTAGGATGCCTGTACATCGACTTGCACTCACAGGCACATACTACTGCACAGCAACATCATGGTATCATTTTGATCACTCTCACACTTGGAATCAGGGACACTTACCAGTACATCTGGTGCACCAAAAAGCCTCCCATACTGTGCAAGGACCTCGTCCACCAGAAGCTCCAGCTCCTCTGTAGTGAAGGGACGGGCCCTGACATTCTCTGTTCTCGCCATCACTGTGTCCAGGATACAGCAAAATATGCAGTTGTAGAGGAATGGCAGTCTGCAGTGTCTGAATGCATGTGAAATGTGTGGCTCTCCCACAGAGATTTATAGGCCCCTGGGTTGGTATCAGTGGCAGGCAGCTGCTGCAATTGGTCCACCTGGCTGGCATCTTTCAAGTGTGGCCAATGAGCGGCACCGAGGTGGCGGTGCACGCCTACCGCCGTTTTCAAAGTTGCATTTCACTACCGCGATCGCGGTTCCCATTGGCTGCAATGGCATTGGTGGTGTCACACCGCGGGGGACAGGCGGTCGCTACCGCTATGCTGCATCTTTCAAGTGTGGCCAATGAGCAGCCCCGCGGTGGCGGTGCACGCCTACCGTTATGGGCACATCATGCACTAGCAATGGCAATGGTCAAATTTAACAATTGAACACTATGCCTCCATAGTGTCTTTGTGCACTTGTTGTGTACAATGAATGCTGGTGTGACATTAAACTCACTGATGCCTACACATGCCATGTCTGTGGAAACTGTGACATGCATTGACATGCACTTACTCACGTCACCCATGATATGTGTGTGGATGTACATCTATTGGTTGTATGATGTTGTCTCATCTTTGGAATCAACTTAATGTGTGAGATGGCTAATCAAACAACAGTAATGATTGCCTGAACACATAATGGTGGTATGTTACTGTGCCCATGGCTGGTTTAAGTAGGATATGTGCTCAGCTTACACACACTGTGCACATTGTGATGATAACTAGTGGTCTGTGCATCTTAAGCAAGAAGGTGTGGCAGGTAAAGCAGCTACATATGAATCAGCAGTGTTGCTGTCTCATACCTGTGCTGTGTCACCTACTCCTAGGCCTGGGGCCACCAGATGTATTGGTGTACCATTCACAACCTCTGAATATGTTTGGATGGTAGTCAGTATGTACAACATGACCCCTTGTAAACACACATGTGGTGAATGTCTCTCTGCATCTGAGTTGTGGATTCAGCAATTGTTGGAGTACGTTCATTGTTTCTGCTGCGTGAGTCAAGATGTGAGAAGTCGGACACATCTCATTGTGTAATTTGAATAACATTAGTCCTCTCCCACTTCATGTAGGCGACGACCAAATGGGCACCGGCCTTTCACAGTCCTGGCGGACATGGAGGATGTGGACATCATCAGGAAATTTCGTCGGGATCGCATTACACTGCAAGAGCTGTGTGCTCAGTTGGAGCCCCATCTGAGTCCTCAACGCACATATCCAACTGCCCTATCTCCAACCGTGAAGATCATGGCAGCGCTGCATTTATGCGCTACGGGCTCTTTCCAATACACGGTGGCCACTGCCGGTGGGATGTCGCAACCAACATTCAGCATGGTGCTCTGGGATGTGGTGTCCGCAATGATGCTATACAAGGACCAATACATACGATTCCTGAATACAGCAGATTTGCCTGCTGTGAAGGCTGGTTTTTATGCCCTTGGCCACATTCCTCATGTAGTTGGTTCCATTGACGGCACACACATTGCCCTTGTCCCACCACAGGCTTGTGAGCAGGTGTATAGGAACAGGAAGCACTACCATTCCATAAATGTGCAGGTGGTATGCCAAGCTGATATGATCATCAGCCATGTTTGTGCGCGATTTTCTGGCTCCGCCCATGACTCCTACATCCTGCGGAACAGCATTGTACCCCGGCTGATGGAAAATCTACATCCAGAGCGTGCATGGCTTGTAGGTGAGTACACTGAGTCAAGTAGTGTGCTGTGTGTGACATGCTGTTCTCGTCAACTGTTTGTATCACAACATTTCTCTGTGTATGTCACACCTAGGCGACTCAGCGTATCCCAACAGGCCGTGGTTGCTGAGCCCACTGCGGAATCCAAGTACCCCGGGTGAAGTCAGCTACAACGAGGCACATGGTAGGACACGACGTGTGGTGGAGCGCACCTTTGGCCTACTGAAGTCCCGATTCCGGTGCCTGGACAAGAGCGGAGGTGCACTGTTATATTCCCCACGAAAGGTGTGCCGGATAGTTGTAGCATGCTGCATGCTACACAACCTTGCCTTGCGCAAAGCCGTTCCGCTGATCATGGATGACGATGAGCAGCAGATGCCCCCTCCTGCACACCCACACACTTCCAGTGCAGACGATAGTGGTGAAGAGGAAGGTGTTGACCTGCGTCAACAGCTCATTGCCAACTACTTCCCTTGAATGTAAGTGACTTTGTAGACAAGTGACATTGTGTGTTTGCTTGGATGTTACTATCAAGGCTTTGATAACTCTAACTGCTGGCTGTTGTTGTGTGTGTGATGAGGGATGATGTGTGTGGCACAGGGTATGTGTATCCAGGTACATCATGTGTATGTTGAGGTTGTTGACCATTGCTAGGGGTGCTTGTTTTTGTGCCTTAATGCCTAGTGTTGTATTTCTGCTGTGAAGGCGTCACCTGATGGGAAAAGTCATTCTCTTGTGTCTTTCTAGGTTCATTCACCCTCTGAATGCCTCCTCTGCTTCACAGCTGTTGGAACATTGAAATCTGATTTGTCATTGTACATACTGGAATAAACATGTAGCTCACACAGACATAGGTATGTGAAGAGTGTTTATTTGGAATTAGTTTTTGTGCAAGTGACGGGGATATGTACATAAATGTGAACAGTGAATAAATGAGTTGTCAGTCATGGTAGTTGAGACAAATAGTGTAGTCACCACAAAGCAGAAGTCACACAGTCCAACAGACTCAGGCCATCAACATGGCAATGTGGGCAAGAATAGTCAACATAGTCAATGCAAAGGGGAACAAAAAGATACCATCATGGCTGGCTCTGTGAGTGGCGTTAGTATGGTGGCCTGCCACCAAATCCTCCCCTGTGGATTCACTGACGGCCCCTGGTGCGTTTGGGAGGCGGGGCATCTGCTGCAGGGTCAGTGGTGTCTGAGAACTCACTCTCCTCCTGCACACCCCTCTCTGTGGCTGCAGCTGGAATGTTGGGCTGCACAGCAGGCAATCCACTGGAGGGGGGTGGAGCGGCACTTGGGGCTGGGAGTCTGTCCCTCAGAACACCCACTAGCTGGCCAACAAGGTCGACAAGTTGGCCCATCCGTGTGTCCATGGACTGCTGCAGCATGCGGATCTCATGCATGTCTTCTGCAAGCTGGCCCATTACTCCCTGGTTCTCTTGGTAGGCACCAAGGACTCTTGCAATGGTGGCCAGGGATTCAGGGTCATTGTCCTCCTGTGTCTCTGCCCCAGTTTTACTCCCACCTGCCCTCCTGACACGGACCTGTGGCATAGTCCCCTGACGCACTGGCACACTCTCCCTGTCATGCTGGGATTGTGTGGTGGTGTTGGTAACCACCGTGGCAGGGCGTGTGTTGCAGGCAGCAGTGGTGATGGTGGTGGTGGAGGTCACACAGGTCGTAGTGGCAGGGGGCAGCACAGTTGTTCTTGCCGTGGTGGTGGTGGTGGAGCCCACACAGGTTGTAGTGGCAGGGGGCAGCACGGTTGTTCTTGCTGTGGTGGTGGTGGTGGAGGCCACACAGCTCGTAGTGGATGGGGGCAGCACGGTTGGTCTTGCCATGGTGGTGGTGGTGGTGGTGGGGACAATGAGGGCTTGAGACATGTTAGTCCCTCCCAGACCAGAGGGGCCAGCTTGAGAATCCTCGTCGGAGAATGTTGGGGAATCTGCATCCGAGAGTCCACGTTCCAGGGGGGGAGACTGGCTCCGCATGTTGGTGTCATCCTCTGCAGTTAGTTGTTGATCTCCTGTTGAACAGAGGTGATATGGTGATTGAGTTGCACGCAACAAGCTTGATGTTAGACAATTGTTTGAGACATTTGATCCAACACACACTTTACAATGCAATGACTTTGTATGCCTGCTATATGCTGTGCACCATGTCATGACGTTGAGGTACATACCTTTTAAGTCCATGGTTTTCGTTGGGAATTGATACTTGGTGCAGTGTACAGATAGTGTTAATACACGGACATGTCCTCATCTACCTAATTGCGTGACATCAATTTTCTGTTGTGCGTCTTTTCATTTAGCTGTTCATGTTATCTATTTCAACAGAGCTAGTAGGAACCATTGTCATGTTATACATAGCTTTGGAATCACATGTACTTCCCTTTTTTCCATGTAGACCATGCATGTTTGGTGTTGAGATGGGCGTTCATGCTCAGACACCATGGCACTTCCACATTGCATTCTCTGCTGTGCACAATTGTGGGATGCATTTGTTTCACTTGTGACTTGGTGAGTATGAGTTCAAAATATGTGACAGTTACGTGCACTTAGATGTCTGCACACTGGATGTGGCATTGAAAACTATGCAAAGTTGGCTGACATGTTAGTGCTGATGTTGTTATGTGGCTACATGCATTTAGATGAGGATGGCGGGGTACATGCAGTCACTACCTACCTGTAAGTTTGATGAGAACAATGAAATGGCTGCCACATGGCTCTGGGTGGGGGGGACATGCTCCATCCTGCTGAGCTGTGGGACAAGGGTGCCTGGGGGGAGTTGTAGTGCAAGCTTCCCACACACAAACACCCCTCCCTGTTAAGATGGCTACCTACCTGTTAGTTTGATGGGAAGAATGAAATGGCTGCCACATGGTTGTGGGTGTGGGGAGTGCTCCATCTTGCTCAGCTGTGGGACAAGGGAGCCTGTTGGGAGTTGTAGTGCAGACTTCACAGCCACAAACACCCCTCCCTGTTGAGATGGCTACCTACCTGTAAGTTTGATGGGAATAATGAAATGGCTGCCACATGGTTGTGGGTGTGGGGGGTGCTCCATCTTGCTGAGCTGTGGGACAGGGGGGCCTGTTGGGAGTTGTAGTGCAGGCTTCACAGCCACACAGACCCCTCCCTGTTGAGAGGGCTACCTACCTATAAGTTTGATGGGAAGAATGAAATGGCTGCCACATGGTTGTGGGTGTGGGGGGTGCTCCATCTTGCTGAGCTGTGGGACAAGGGGGCCTGTTGGGAGTTGTAGTGCAGACTTCACAGCCACACAGACCCCTCCCTGTTGAGATGGCTACCTACCTGTGAAGTTACACATTGGAGGGAAATGGCTGCCCCATGCTTGGGGGTGTGGGGGATGCTCCATCCTGCTCAGCTGTGGGACAATAGAGCATGAGAAGGCTACCTACCTGTAAGTCTGAGGAGAGCAATGAAATGGCTGCCACATGGTTCTGGGTGTGGGGACATGCTCCATCCTGCTCAGCTGTGGGACAAGGGTGCCTGGTGGGAGTTGTAGTGCAGACTTCACAGCACACAAACACCCCTCCCTGTTAAGATGGCTACCTACCTGTAAGTTTGATGGGAAGAATGAAATGGCTGCCACATGGTTCTGGGTGGGGGGACATGCTCCATCCTGCTGAGCTGTGGGACAAGGGTGCCTGGTGGGAGTTGTAGTGCAAGCTTCCCACACACAAACACCCCTCCCTGTTGAGATGGCTACCTACCTGTAAGTTTGATGGGAAGAATGAAATGGCTGCCACATGGTTCTGGGTGGGGGGACATGCTCCATCCTGCTGAGCTGTGGGACAAGGGTGCCTGGTGGGAGTTGTAGTGCAAGCTTCCCACACACAAACACCCCTCCCTGTTGAGATGGCTACCTACCTGTAAGTTTGATGGGAAGAATGAAATGGCTGCCACATGGTTCTGGGTGGGGGGACATGCTCCATCCTGCTGAGCTGTGGGACAAGGGTGCCTGGTGGGAGTTGTAGTGCAAGCTTCCCACACACAAACACCCCTCCCTGTTGAGATGGCTACCTACCTGTAAGTTTGATGAGAACAATGAAATGGCTGCCACATGGTTCTGGGTGGGGGGGATATGCTCCATCCTGCAGAGCTGTGGGACAAGGGTGCCTGGTGGGAGTTGTAGTGCAAGCTTCCCACACACAAACACCCCTCCCTGTTAAGATGGCTACCTACCTGTTAGTTTGATGAGAACAATGAAATGGCTGCCACATGGTTCTGGGTGGGGGGGATATGCTCCATCCTGCAGAGCTGTGGGACAAGGGGGCCTGTTGGGAGTTGTAGTGCTGGCTGCCTGTACATGTGCCCCCATGTAAATATTATTATGTACCTTTGTGGTGGATGAGAGGGAGTTCTTGTGGGATCTGTGAGACCTGTTTGGGGGTAGTGTGGTGGACATGAGTATATTTGGGCCTAGGAGGTGTTGCTTTTTAGTTGTGCAAGCTACTACATAGCAGTGTTATGGCAGACTTTTGTTGGTACTTACCAGCCTCCATTCCCCCCTCAATTCCAGTGCAACTCTCTGGGTGCAGTATGCCAAGCACCTTCTACTCCCATGCGTTGAATGTTCTTGGTGGAATGGGAGGGCCACTGCCAGTCCGGTTTGCCAGCTCACGGTTCTTGCTGTTCTTCTCCTTGACCTTGCTCTTGAGGTCAGTCCACCTCTTCCTGATCTCCTTCCTGTTGCGTGGAACTTGCCCTACAGCATTGACTCTGTCAACTATCCTTTGCCACATTTGATTTTGCCTGGCTGATGGGGTCTGTTGGACCCTGCTTCCTAAAATATATGGCTCAACTCTTATTATCTCATCCACCATGACTGACAACTCACCATCAGTGAATTTGGGCATCTTATGTGCCATGGTGTGTGATGTGCTGAGTGGTTAAGAGTGCAGGTGTGCAGGTGGTGGTGGTGGTGGTGATGTGTGTGGTGTGTGTGTGTTTGTGATGGTGTGATGTGTGCAGGGTTGCCTATCCTTTGTGTGATGTTGTTGGGCCCTTCTGTTCTGGAGTTGTGCAAAGAATTGTGGTCATGCAGGGGCTGGTTTTATGCTCTGCTATGTGGGTGGGTCCCAACTGGATATTCATGTAAGGTGTGTTGTCTGTGTTGGGCTGGGATTTGTAGTTCTTATTTGCCAGGGGCATGTGTCAATGGGCTGTTTTGGCTGTTTTCATTGGCTGAGCCAGATGCACAGCTACATTTGGTGGTTTTGTGGTGTAGTTGCTTCCGACCGCCATTACTGTTTCCGCACGGACGCCGCGGTCGGACTGCAATGGTCATTCCTCCAGCTCTCCCATTCATCATTGCTGTCAATCGCGGCGGTCGGAAACAAGCGGTCGTACCGCTGGCACCGCGGTAAGATCATAATTGCACTCATGGGAATTCCGCTTGTGTATCGGCGGGTTGTGAGCTTTCCGCAGTGGATCCGACCGCCGTGGAGGGTATTTTGCATTTTCTGCACGTGCGCCGCCAGTGTTTCTTGGGTTCCGACCTTGGCGGTCTGATTTTTCCGGCGGGGCATCGTAATGTGATCGGCGGTGGTGCCGCAAGCCATGCGGGCGGTCTTTTCCCATTGCCACGGCGGGTGGAATGGTTTTCCGGCCGCCATCGTAATCGGCCCCTAAGTAACTGCGACATCTCCCTATGGATTAGAAAATGATAATTGGCATTGTTCATACACACTGTGCTTTGCAGCAGGCACTTTAACGCTCCAAGATGGTTTATGACACCACAAAACCGGACCACACACCGCCACAAATCCGGCCCACACGCTGACCTGTCAGACTGGCCCTTCTGCCACTGACAGAATGCCACATAGGCCAATCCCACCGTGGTGTTGATGTACTCAGTTCAGTCTCCTTAGTGTTCTCTCAGATTGAGGCCTCACAAAACTTTATGTCACAGGCGAGCTAAAAAACGAAGAAACGCAATTATCAGCAGCTGAGGTGAATTAAAGAACTGCATCCATCACCTTTTTGTGCTTCATTTGTGAGGCTAAAGCATGCAGTACTAGTTCATAAGAAGGTTGCTAAATTCAGTCATTTAAGGCAATCTATTGTTCTCTCCCAGAAGAGGAGAAAGCGCTATATTGTTTTTCTGAAGGCTATTACCTCAGTGTTGTGATATGATAATACACATACCCACTGACTGACAAACTTTCAGTGCTTGAAAGGAGGGCTCTAATTCTTCGAATAAGTGAGAATATGGTCGTTCTGCTCTTTGAACAATTTGTCAGAAAACTTGTTTTCTTCTCGGTAATAATGTTCGAGGTTGCATGCACAGTGGTAGAGGCAAGCGAGCCAACAATAGGACCCGGATACCCCCAGTCTGGCCCGGACCCCCACACCTCCCAAACGAGGTACCAACAGAACTACAGAGAAAGCTTTGTTTTGTGGATCAGTTCATTCAAAATTGGCATATCACATTTGTGAAAAAGGTCATAAAACTTCAACGTGAAAATACACTTGGAACACGTAACAGTCACCAAACCGTGAAGAAAGGCATGTGAGGAATGAAGACATAATTTGAAAGTGTCAATAGAATATGTGCAAAATATAATTGGGGAGAAGAACATTCATCAACATCCTGAAGTACACCCTCCGCACCAAGGGCCCTCTCGCAATCCTGAATGCCATTGGACCACACAGGTGCAACCACCTGCATACGCGAGGGGTGGTCCGTGCCACTACCCTTGTCCTCGTTATGGGCACCGCCCCCTGAACATCAAACTACCCAGGGGCTGTGACGAGGTGGGCAGGAGCAGCGAACCCAGTGGCCACCCCCAATGATCTATCTGTGCGCCTTAGCCCACAAGCTGGTGTACATCCCCTGGTTTGCTCATGACTGCAGGACCTTACCCCTTAGTGCTGCTCTGGGGGGACTGCTTCTGGAGGACCCACTCCTGCTAACTAGGGGTGACTTTAGGATTCCTGACCCCGCCACAAGGGCGACCAGGGCCCAAAGGTCCTTGGCCCTCCCCACCACGATACATTCGCAGTGCAAATGCCCAAATGTCCCTAAAAAATAAACCAGTCCCTGCGTCTGAGAGGCAGACACCATCCTCATGGAACATATCGTTGCCCTAGAGAAGGTTGTGGGGGCATTCCACAGGCGACACAGCCCGGGCACAGCCCAGACATTTCAGAGCTCATCGCCATGCCGACACTTTGATCACCCTGGACTTTATATTCTTCACCCAGTTCAAGCGTGGCACCATGTGGGACCATGCAATAGCCGCCTCAGGAAAGACCTTACCCAATTGTGCAAATTCAGTAAAAATTGCCTCCCTGAGGCCCGTACGGTCCATCCTCACCAAGTCGTTACCGCCAAGGTGTACTACGATGAGATCAGGAGACTGGAGTCCCTCACAACCCCTGGCTACCTGAATCAACCACTGCAGCTGTGAGATATATAGGCCACCAATCCCGCACCACCAGAATG